>CM053757.1:53627586-53766845 GCA_028658305.1 Pachyuromys duprasi
TCTGCTGGGCCCCCTCTTGTCTTTGTACCGGAATTATCAGTGCTGATCAGTAAACTGAGGCATTTCCCGCTCAGGGAGCGTCACTCAGTAAAGCCAGACCTTGATGACACACAGAGAAGAAATTAGGGTCGAGCCAGAGTGAAGCAGTGTGAGTGAGTTTAAGTAGAGAGGAGAAAGCACATGATGATGGAGAGGAAAAGGATACCACACACTCCTCACCTCCACACACTCCTCACCTCCACACACTCCTCACCTGCCTTAACCATGTCTCTCTCCAGGATTTTGCTCGTTTGCTCAAAGGTTGTAGTTTATAACTGGCTTAAAACATGAAAGCAAAAAAAAAAAATGACATAAAGTTTAAAAAGTAAGGAAAAGACTCTGGGTGGATTTATTTATCCTAAAGAATGCCCTCTAGTGGGTGAGACTCTCAGAGTTGAGAGTTCACACAGGAACGGATGCAGTTAAACCCAAGGCCACACACAGTCCAGCCCTGAGGAAGCATGGGCCATTTGTTTGAACATCTTTTTTGTTTTTGTTTTATTGATATAGGGTTTCCCTGTGTAGCCCTGGCTGTCCTGAAACCCATTCTGTAGACCAGGCTGGCCTCCAACTCAGAGATCCACCTGCCGCTGCCGCCTGAGTGCTGGGATCACAGGCGTGTACCACTTAGCTCGGCTTCGCTGAACATGTTTTAACAACTTTGCTTGAGATAATATTTTAGAAAAGGGAACGCTGTCTCTCTAGGCAATCTTCACAGTGAAGGTTGTTAAAGCTCCACTGAAATTCTTTGCTTTCAGCTGATGAGAAAGTCTGAGGCAGATGACCAGAGTTCATTAGTGTTGGAGTATCTGTGTGTGTGTCTGTGTGTGCGTGTGTGTAGCCACACTCATCTTCACCCAGAACCACAAGACCCAAGCAATACTTACTTATCTCTGACCTTAAAAGGTCAACAGTGATTTTTTTTCCCGTGTTACAGACAAGAGATTCTCAGCAAAAGCTCTTGCATTTCACCCGAGTTTATGACACAGAACTGCTGTGTCCTCACACAGTATAGGAACTGAAGAGGTTAAATGGCTTGTCTACAGTCCCGGAGCCCTGGGCTTTGGTATCTGGGGCACCAGACTGGGAGGGAGGGGTCCAACAGGTGTGTCTATCATCCCTCGTTCCCCAAACCCTAGGATCCAGAAGCATCCAGGAAGGCTGAGCTGGGAGAGATGGCTTCCTTCCTGGGTCGGGCAGACCCGTGGTTCGAAAGCACTGTCAACACGCTGTGTCCCGCCATCCTCAAGCTGGCTGAGATGGTAGGTGTGGGGAGGAGGGAGGATTCGAAGAGAGGAGGGGAGGAGGAGGAGGAGGAAGGGGGAGGAGGAGAGGAAAGGGGAAGGGTAGGAAAGGGAAGGGGGAGGGGAGGAGAGGGAAGGGGGAGGGCTGGCAAAGTGTGAGTGGCGTGGAATCAAGATGGAGAAATTTTTAAAAGTTCAGACGGGGAGGGAAGTGGATTCAAGAGGAGACCCTCAATTAGAGGCTGTATGTGACCCCTGACCCCTGACCCCAGGGTCAACACCATGGGATTTGTTCATTTGGTTTTCACAGAGGGTAGGATCTGATGTCCCCAGGTGCTAGGGCTACCGGACTTACGTTTCCATTTTATAGGCCGAGAAGCCAAAGCAGAGAAAGAGTGCTCAAAGTAGCAAAATAAGTTCCAAGTCCTGTCCTTGGAAGCAGGAGGTCTGACTGCAGACTAATCCGCCACCCCTTACCCATGATGGGGCAGGATAGAATGGGGGCGGGGCGTAGCTTTCCTGAGGGAGCCCTTAGGGATTCACGCTCACACCGGCTTGATGACATAAAGGCTGCAAAGGGTTTGGTTTTTACACTTTGTCATTTGCACATCAGGTTTTTTTTTTTCCCCCGTAGGGTTTAATGTTTTCTATTGTTAAATGCAGAACTTTTATTCTTTATGACTTCTGCCTCTGGAAGCTTCTTTTTTAAAAAAAAATTCTGTGTGTTTGTGCGTGTTTGTGTTTAGAGGGCATGTATGCCGCAGCACCTGTATGGAGGTCAGAGAACAACTTCATGGAGACAGTTCTTGATTTCCACCTTTACTCGGCTTTGGGGGGGAGGAGTTGTTGAACTTGGGTCTCCAGGTTTGCATAACTCACTTTGCTCTGAGCCGTCTCTCCAGCCCTGAGAGTCTTCACTTTGAAGACAGTAAGATTGCAATAATCAAACACCTTTACAGTCTGGACTTTTACATTTAAATAATTAAGTAACTTAAATGTAAAATAATTTTAGTCCTTCCTTTGAGCGTGTGTGTAACCTTGCTTTTTCCAAAGATTTAGCCAGCTATCCCAAAGACGTTAGTTGTATAAACCATGCCGACACATCCATTTGGCGTTCTGCTTGTGTCCCTGACTGAACTCTAACGTCTGTGTGACATTATGGGAGCCTGTGTTTTTGTGGATATCTGTACAAATCAATATGGTTCTATTTTGATACTAGGAAGGGTAAGCCTACAATGTTATTTTTCACTTACAGAAAAGATCAGAATATACTAGTGTACTTTTTCTGATAAACTTCAAGATTTGTATGTTATTTTAATTTTTTTATTTATTTACATTAAATATTTATTTTCTTTCTTTTTATGTGTGCTTGCACACATGGGCAGGTGTCTGTGGAGGCCAGAAGGGGGCATTAGGTCCCTTGCAGTCAGAGTTCCAGCCAGCTGTGTTTTTTACCTGCCCAGTTGGAATATCATCTTACATGTTTTATGCACACAAACATGTCTGGCCATGTGTGTGTGTGTTTTCTGAATGGCACATGAAGATGTTTCTGTATACACAAAAGACTGTTTAGCAGGGTATTAAAGTGGATTTCTCCTGAAAGTCAGAGTTTCCAGAAGACAGTTTGATGGAGGCCTCATTAGCCCTTTTCTTCTCTTGGTAGCTTTCCCTCCAAGCGGAACACATAAAAGATTTTTCTTCCTCTTTCTATTATCTCTTATAATTAATCATTTGAATGACCTCTCCAAAAGCAGCTCCCATGTGAAGGACCTGGAGACACTGTGAGCAATGATGTATTATCAGCATAATTTGGGGGAGAGAGGGTTGAGACAGGGTTTCTCTGTGTAGCCCTGGCTGTCCTGGAACTCGATATGTAGACTAGGCTGGTCTTGAACTCATGAAGATCCACCAACCTTTGCCCCTGCCTCCTGGGCAATGGGATTGAGGGTGTGTACCACCACACCTGACCAAACATGGTCTTTTTTAAGATAGTATTTCAGTGAATCAGACGTGATAGTCGGAAGGGATTTGGATTAGATATGCAATGTTTAAGAAAAATCTGAGTCTTTTCCCAACTCTCGTGTCACAGCTTGAGCAGGCCCAACCTGGAAATTCAAAACTTGAAATGATCTAATACCTTCAAATTTCTGAACACTATCTTGATGCTGTGTGTAGAAAATTCCATACTTCCGGCATGTGACAGGTCTAAGTCAAGACACAGGCACACTGAAAATGTGTGAAATTATCTTCAGGCTAAGAAGATGAGGCACATGTGAGGCAAAATGAATTTCATGTTCACCCTTGAGCCCCATGGCCAAGATATCTCATTATCTATACATAAATATTCCACAATCTGAAGGGGGAAGCAGTGTGTGGTCCCAGGCATTTCCAGTAAGGGGCTTTGAAGCCTGTATACTAATCTACATAGACATTCTGCTCTGTGTGCCTGGAGATCATTCATTTTACTGTCACAGGGCTGAGGGAACCACGGAAGAGAAGGGGCTGAGCCCATTCCTAGCCATGTGTAGATGTGAATATAACTGGGTGTTCATTTTGAGACAGGGTCTCACTGTGTAGCTGATCCTTTTGCCTCAGCCACCCAAGGAGCAGGGACTGTAGACACACACCATCTCCCTTGGTTCATTAAGAGTTCATTAACAGATTCAGAGTTGGACAGAGCTGACAGGGACACCATCTGGTCCTGCATGTACGTCAATCTCTTATCTCTCCCTTGAAGATGACCCAGGCCTCAAAAAATTCTGAATAGTTTTTGCCCCAGGCTTCCAAGTAGTGAGTAACCAATCCAAGCCTAGAAAGATATAGGTTCTGTCATCATTAGTTACACCTCAAGCAGCTAACACGGCATCTTACAGGTCAGTAGGTCTGTGCAAGTGAAATCAATCAGGTTCCCAGAGAAGAAAAAATCTCACTAGAAGTAGTTTGTATTTTGGTTAGAAGTAAAAGCCAGGTGGCTGGTAAGGCTTGGGACACTTGAAGGATTGGTCAGATTTGGACAGCACAGAGAGTGTGGAGGCTTTGGAATCTCTCGCTGAGACAATGGTGCCCTTCCCTGGAGCCTGGAGGTAGGTGGCTGCTGAAGACCCTACCCTGTCCTTCACAGCCTCCCTGCTTGGACACATCCCAGACTGTGGACCCCTTTATCCTGGATGTCATCACGTACTACGTCCGAATGGGCAACCAACCCATCTATTTCCAGCTCTACAAGGTGAAGGTAAGTTTTCTCCCTGGGGTTCCCAGGGCACCATGCCAGCCTACAGGGCACGTCAGTTCTCTGGCTTTGGGGAGATACTGGTCTGCAAATCAATTCCTGGCTGCTCTTAGCAACCTCATCTTCGTAGTGTGTAGACAAACCAGCTTGTTATTAACTTCAAAAACCTCAGATTCAAGCAGAAGGTTGGGAGCCAGGGGTAGGCTGTTCCGGACTTTCTTCTGTCCCCTGGTTACAAATGCCCAAGGCACTCTCGTTTTCTCTCTTCAGCCTCTTGGGGACCTTCAGATCCCTGTGTATCCATACATACATCCTTCCCTCTCACACCTCTTTTCCTTTCCAGCTAGTCAGTTCTTCATTTGAACTATTCTGTTGCCTCATTTTCCTGTCTCTCTTCCCAACAAACCCATGCCTGGAGCAGTAGCGCCTCGTACCCTTCCGAGGTCCACCTGGAATAAAGGCCCCAAGGCCATTTGGCTTGGTATGTCTCCTCTTCCTGGTGTGTACTTTCATCCTGATCCATGGAGATCCCTGGCCGGTTTCCTCTTCCTCTGAGACAGAGGCTGTTTGTCACCTCCCTTCAGCAAGCAACTTCCCTAGCATTAGGTCCCCTGAATGTCCTGCACACCCGAATGCATCTCCTCCATTCCAGTCCTCACAGGGCCCCTCCTGGTGCATGCTAACCTCCTTCTCCATTTCAGAATGGACTCCTCCATCCAGGCCTTTGGCCAGAATACTGTACTTTCTCCTGGACCTTCTTTTTTAGCTGTTCACTTCCACCTGTCTCCGTCATTTGTGACTATTGCCTGAAATCAGAACCACAATGTTCTGAACCCATTTGAATGGGTGTTTATAACATTGAACTTCAGGTGTCTGGCTTTCTCCAGGCCTCCGTGTTCTCTCCTAGTGTGTTTTCAAGCACCATACCTTTGATGGCGTTAAACAGTGGGGGAGAAGTTAGCTTTCAGGTGTTTCCTTCAGTTCTCTTCTCAGCTCATGCCAGTGGGTAGGACCACTTCGTGGGGGCTGTGTTTCTTCCTTCTCTGCCCTGAGGTTGATTAGTTTTCCTTTGTAGCTTTCTTAGTGGTCCTTACTTCGGGACTCAGGAAGTGGCTAGCTCACACCTACAAACTGGCTCTATTCTGCCTCAGGCTTAGGGCTGAAGCACACGGGTAGACTAAGTCCTGGCTCCAGCATCCAGCAGAGCTGCTGGGTAGGACGAGTATCCAGACAGGGATAGAAAGATCCCACTGCTCTCCATCTAATCTGGACTCTGCCACTCCTCTAGACTCGAGACTCCTACTGCAGAGCCCTGCTCTGCTTCGCACCAGGTTCTAAGGTTCTGTTTTCACAGACAATGTTCAAATATGTTTGAGGCTCAGACAGCTTCACAGGAAAAAAAAAAAGATAGTTAGTAATTTACATAATTTGGATTATCTTGAGATTCACCATCATGCCAGGCATAGTGGTGCCCACCTGTAGTCCCAGCACTGGGGAGGTTGAGGCAGGAGATCACCGTTTCCAGGCCAAACTGAGCTGCACAGTAAGACCCTGTCTGAGAACACAAAAAAGGTTCAAGGACATGGTATAAAGAACAAGGATTAAGGTGTTTAATACACAGTAACTAACAGGCACAACAATTACTTCATGTTCCACGTGATCACAGACAGAAGGGGCTGGAGATGACGCGGTGGCTAACAGCACTTGTTCTTCAGGGGACCAAGCTGAGTGAACCAAACGGTAGTTCACTCTGCCCATGACTCCATCTCAAGGAGGCACCGACACACACAGGAGCGTATTTCATGCACGTAAAATAAATCTTTTCTTCCTATTTCTTATTATTTATTTATTTATTTAGAGACAGGGTCTCTTTTACATAGTCCTGCTGTCCTAGAACTTGCTATGTAGACCAGGCTGGTCTTGAACTCACGGAAATCTGCCATCCTCTGCCTCCTGAGTGCTGGGATCAAAGGTGTGCACCACCATGCCCCGATTAAAATAAATCTTTAAAAAAGAACAAAGCAACAAATACAAATTGTATATATTTGTGGCTGTGAGGTGTGGCTTCATGATGTGTGCACATTGTAAAACTACGTTAACTGGGCTGGTTCATGTGTACGTTACTTACATTTCAGGGCACAAACACAACCTACTGGTAGCTTTCATTAAGAATTAACTGCAGTCACCGTATTGACCTTGCTCCTCCTTCACAGCTGGAACTTTGTGTCTTTTTCCAGGACCTGGTAGATGGCTTGGATCAGAGTTAGTACCTCCTGATTCTTCCTCTCCATTCTTTCTAGTGACAAGGTCTTTTCAGATGAGCTTAGGACGGGGGAGGGGAGCGCCTAGTAGGTTACATCGCTGGAAAGGTCAGGACTGAGGTGGCTGTCACACGCAGCTCAGAAGCTGGCATTGGCAGATGGGTGGCTTTGGGGACAGAAGCTTTCTCTAAACCCCTCCTTCCCTCCCTCCCTTCCCCTGCCCTTTTTTCTTCTAGATCTTCACCAACCTGAGTCATGACCCTACAGAGGATGTTTTTCTCACCGAGCTGAAGGTGAAGATCCAAGACTCCAAGTCCCCCAGAGGTGAGCTCCTGCTCCCCACTTCCCAGAGCTGAGCAGCTGTTCCTCCACACTCATTCCCTTGCCTCTCACCAGATGTCATGCCATGGCACCCTGCTGTGCCAGGCCCACTTAGCTCCACCTCAGAGCTCTCCCAGACCTCCCAAGACGCTGCCTCTCCATCGGGGGACAGCTGACCGGTTTCTCCAGCAGCTAAGCCTTGGTGACATGGGGGAGGGGATCTCACCTTACACCTCCTCTTATCTCCCCTCAGAGGGCTCTTCACCCCGAAGGAGAGGGGCAGCGGAGGGCCTAGGAGCTGAGCTGACTGTGTGCTACCAGAAGGTTAGTGTCCTTGGCATAGCCAACAGGGATGCAGGGGATCAGGAGGCACAAATGAAAAGCAGCCTGTGGGGTTTGAAGCTTGTAGACAGAGATGAGAGAATGATTTCTTGATGATACCACTAGACTCTTTCAGCCTCCGGAGCATTCCAAAAAGACGGAGCAGGGGTGAGGGTGATCTTACATGCAGACAAGGAGGCACTGTGCTCTGAGAAATTAGAGGGTTGGGTGGGCATGGCAGCACATGCCAGCATTTAGGGAGCAGAGGCAGGTGGATCTCTGTGAGCTAGAGGCCAGCTAGGACTGTGCAATGAGACCCTGTCTTTAAAAAGAAAGGGGGGGGCAGGGATTGAGGAAGAAAGCTGGTTTCTTGCTCAAAAACTTCTTCCTTAGGAGCTACCCGTCTAGACTTGCTCCTTGGGGACTAGCACTGGCCACAGGCTCCTTGTTGGTATCAGTACCCCAGGGAGAATCTCAGGGTAGGGCGGAAGCCTGGGAGACGTGATGAAGATGCAGGGAGAGGCAGACCCCAGGACGCCCTCTTCTGTTCTTCAATTCCCATCCCAGGCCCTGCTCAGCCACAGGCCCCGAGAGGTCACTGTTTCTCTGCGGGCCACCGGGTTGGTGCTGAAGGCCATTCCAGCTGGTGACGCTGAAGGTGAGGAGCTGGAGATGCAAAGGGAATAGATGAGAGGGACAAGGAGAAAGCTGGGGAGAGGGAGGAAACAGGGTTGGCTGCTGGGGGGGAGGGAAGCTAAGGGTTTTTTTGGGGGGAGGGGTCTCACAACTTGCTGCCATCACAGAGTCCTGGTTAGGAAAAGCTGAGACCCAGCTGATTCAAGCAAAGCAAGAGCCCTGCTTCAGGTGGTCTGTGCCAGTCAGCCCAGGCTGTCCCAGCTTTGGGACTGTGGAGCCTTGTCCTCTACAGTGGACAGTAGAAGGACCCAGGGTTAGGACAGAAGGCTTCCCTACTCTGAATCAGACCTGCAGAGCTGACAGCTTTTTGCTGGGAAATGTTGGATTTTATATATTGTTACAAAATAAAAATAAATGAATGAATAAAATCGAGGGACTGTAAAAAAAAAAAAGTCAGCTTAAAAAAAAATCAGCTTATGGGCTGGAGAGATGGCTCAGAGGATAAGAACTGGCTGTTCTTCCCAAGGCCCTGAGTTCAATTCCCAGCACCCACATGGTGGCTCTTGACTGACCTGTTATGAGACCTGGTGCCCTCTTCTGGTGTGCAAGCGTACATGCAGGCAGAAAACTATATAAATAATAAATATATATTTTTAAATCAGCTTAAACAGACATAGCATACCTTCAACATTAGCTTTCAACAAGAGCTCCCTGGCCCCCTGGAAGGGTGAAAGATGGCAACACAGACTACCAGCACCGAACACACCTTCCAGGAGCTTAGCAGCACTCTGTTAGGTGCAGGACTGTTTTGAACATGTGAACTCTCTGAGATAGATATTGTCAGTGTCCCTAACTCCTTCCTGAGAGGAAACAGGAGCAAAGAAAATAACCTCAAGGTCACCGTTGCAGGAGATTCAGAACCAAGCCCCCTCACTGGATGGCCCTCTCCGTTGTCCCGTGGCGTCTCTGAGAACTGCGCAATTCCAGTTTAGGGTTCAGGGATGTGGCCCACACAGACTTGGGGAGGTCGCTTCTGAGCATACAAGGAGGTTTACCTAGGCGGAAATAGATCTGCTCGCCATTCTCCCCACAGTACCTAGAACGCACCCGGCACACAGTAGCTGCTCTGTAGGTTGTGCAGTCACCCAGGTCTACAATCCCAGCTCTTAGGAGGCTCTGACAAGAAGATCATGAGCTCAAGGCTAGCCTGGTCTACAGAGTGAGTTCCAGGCCAGCCAGGGGCTACACAAGGAGAGCACTTTCTCAAGCTGTAGCGCTGGGGTTTGGAGTGGTGATCACCGTGGGTTCAGAAACGCGGTTGATTCTCCAGGGAAGGGGATGGGAAGAGCTGGAGCGCGGCTGGGACCAACCTGAAGCCCTGAAGTGGAGGCCAAGGCTGCAGGGTGGTGCGAACTGGAGGCAGAACAGGAAGACAGGCTCGTGGTGGTCTTCTCAGGACCTAGAAGCCGCAGCTTCCCACTCACCTGCCTCCTGGCTCACTCGGTTTCAGGGCTCTCCCAGCACACCCTGCCAAACGCCTCCTCCTCTGCTCCGGACTGCTCCCGTCTGCGCGTCAGTGTGACTGAGGTCGTCAAGTCCTCCAATCTGGCAGGAAGGTCGCTCACTGTGAGTTCGTGTGGACTGGGAAGGGGGACGGGCAGAGCGTGAGGGCGTCCACGGGGAAGGTGTTCAGAGAAGGGAGCTGATGGTGGCCCTCCACCACGCTGAGGGGCTTTCCAGTCCACGTGGGAAGTGCGTGGCTTCTGCTGGCTAGGACAGGCACTGAGCCCCCGCCTGGACATCCCCTGACAACCACATTTGCCCACACACACCATCCCAGCCACTGCCCTGCAACCCGACCCCTACATGACATTTGACACCCAGAGCAGCTCAGTCACCCTCATTGCTTCTCTGACCACCCCTTGCCCACCCCCCTTTGCCTTGACCAGTAGTGAGGTAGTGATCAAAGATAGACTCAACGGATTGTCTCCCTCCCTGGTGGCTTCTCTCTACCTCGCTTACACTTAACTTGACCTCCAAGCCCCAAGATCTCACCTGAGCTGGGCTCTCACCATAGTGGATTCCTGTGCACCACCCACCAGACAGGCTGGATGCTCCGGGAGTAAATCCTGCACCCACACTGACCAGGCCCTGGCGGACTCCTGCCTACCCAGAGCTGTCACTCACCGCCTTTCCTGTGGTCCTTGGAGTCTAATTTTCTTTTTCTCTGCCTTGGGTCTCTCCCTCCCCCAGCTCTTTCCTTACAAACAGGCTCCGGTCTCGGTCTCCTCTCCATCGTAAAAACAGACAAGAAATGCCACCTGAGCCCTGTTTTCTCCCTGGCTGCCGGCTGCAGTTCTTTTCTCCTCTCTCGCTCAAGCTTTTTCAAAGATACTTCTGGAAGTTTGAGGTCCTTCCACGCGACTGCTTTGCCTGCTCTTGCTTTGCATTTAACCCTTTGCATGTTGCAAAGCCAGTGGCCCTTTTCAGTCCTTCCATTTCTTCATTGCAAGGTAATGGTTTCATCTATAGATGAAAAGTTTCATTGTTTATTTTGGAAAATGTCAAAAGGCAAAAGAAGTAAGTTTACCAGGAATCTTAGTGAATGGTTAGGAGAGATGGTAACACTTTTGAGTATAAATACTTTGGATTTTTCATTATATATTTTTTATATATAATTGATAGATATGGTAAATAATGATTTATAGTAATACTTTTGCTCAAAAATATCTGAAAGTAGCATTCTGATTAAAGCAGAGACAGAGGCGGAGGCAACGATCTCTGAGTTCAAGGCCAACCAAGTGAGACCCTGTTTAAAATATATAGATAGATATAGATATCATATATTTCACATAATATATATGTATATGTGAGAAGGCTTTGTGCATGTGACCTGATGAAGCCTTGTTTGTGTCATTAAATATTATTTCATAATGGTTGCACACACTGAAATGATTGTTGAAATGTTTTCGTTTGGTTAAATGGCCTTCTTTCACTATTATAAGCGCACTTAGGGTTATACCTTTCAAAACCTCCCCTCATGAGCTGGCATCTGTGCCTCAGGACATGTTACCACACTGGTCTCTAAGCTCCAGCCCCATGTGTGTGTACGCCAGCTTCGGGAGGCAGTCCATATGCTAGCTGACTTCTTGCAGCTTGTGAATCTGATCATCCAAATGCCATAGTTTTAGTCTGGATTTCTGTCACTCCAAATTAGCGAAGCTGATGTTTCTCTTACATTGACTGATGACTATTCCTTGTTTATTTCCTGTTTACATCTACACCACTGTTGATACCATGGTTTCCTTGTTTATATGAGGACATCATCCTTTTATTTGTTCATGGTTTTGAAATGTTTCCCCAAATTTGTTCTTTTATTTGTTTGTTTGTTTAAAACAGGGTTTCTCTGTGTTGCCTTGGCTGTCCTGGAACTCACTCTGTAGACCAGGCTGGCCTCGAACTCCAGAGATCTGCCTGCCTCTGCCTCCCAAGTGCAGGGATCAAAGGTGTGCACCAGCACCTCCCAGCTGTTCTTTAATTTGTTTTTGACCTTTATATTTCAATTTCCTGCCTGGGAGTTTGAAAGTGTTCCGGAAGTTGCGCCTTTGGCTTTTGCTGCATTACCCTTGTCCCCACATCCTTTTTGCCCACACATGAGGACATGGGGGCCATCTACAGGGAGGCCTGTCCCTCCAGATCTTCCCTGCTGCCACTCCCTGGCGAGCTGGGTACCCCGCTTTTGTGCTCCCGGAGCCCTGGTGGCACAGCTATGGGAAAACTGTAAAAGGCATGGGAGGGGGCCTCTTAGGAGCGGGCACTCGACTCGGCTTGATGCTCAGTGTATCTGGCACACAACAGGTCTCAACGAATGTTCTCGCTAATCACCCAAAGCTTCGAGAACCTCAGCTTTGAACCAGAAGCTCCTTTCCTCTGAGGCAAATGCCCAGTAGTTTGGCAGTGCAGCCCTGATTGATTAGAGATAACACTGTCTTGGGTTCGGATCAGCCATAGCATAGGACATTATGGTGTTTAAGCTTGACGCTATAAGGTAGGCCTGGCCACCCTTACCTACCGGTTCTATTTGGGAGTCAGGTCCTGTACTAAACTCTGCTCATTGACCTCATTGAATAACCTGGCCATGGGCTTTTGGTTATGAAAGCTAATCAACCTGGCAAGACTGGCAAGCTCCCGATTTTATCTCTTGCTGACTCGCTGAGATTCGGGCAGCCACGTTTCCTCTCCCGGAATCCTGGCAGGTGTCATCAGATGGTAAACACCAAGCCACAAGTTCTTGGTGAGCTGGAGGGAAGGTGCTCCTGGCTGAGAATAGAAAGAGCCCTGTGGCTGGCTTAGTGGACTTGTCTTTGGCTGGGTTGGATGCCTCACAGACAGGGAGACAACAGCAAGGCAGGGACAGAAGGAGGCGTTAGGTGGGGAACACGGGCGATGCCAACAAGGAACAGGGGCATTTGGCCAGTCCTCTTGTCTTTGCAAAGCCTGCAGCTGGCCTTGCTGCTAGCCCATAGCTGCATTATAGCTGTGTGCTGTCTTCGGCGCCCACAGCCCAGGAGGTAGGGTGTGCCTTGGCATGCACACTCCAGAGGTCCCTGTAACAGACAGGCATGGGAGGAGGCAAGTACACGCCTCTGGTCATCTGGAGTGGGAGTCTGGGTCCTGCCAAACACGAACGCAGCCGGGCAGGAACCCTGAATAAGAATCAGTTTGCTGTGTCCTAAATGGGGAGCTCACACCTGTTTCCTCAGACCTCAGTCTCTTCACTTGGGTGACCCCATCCCCTCACCAGCTACAGTCAGCTTGAGCACAGTCTGTAAACTGGACAGCCCTGGCTTCCTCTCAGGGTCCTCCTTGTGCCGGGTCTCACGCCTCTGAGGCTTCTCTTGGTGGTTCTGAAAGTGACTAGTGACTCCCCAGTGTGGACAAGCATCTGGTCATCTGTCTAGTTACTGTCCACTGTCCTGCTCAGCTGCCCACAACATGCCCTTCCCTCATAGCTGAGCGTTCCAGGGAGCCTAGACTGCTTCTGCTGTGCAGCCTGGCCTCTCCTCGCCCCTCTGTCACTCTCTGTCGTGGGGTCTGCTCCCCTCCCATCTAGTGGAAGTTTGAGCATCTTTCTCCTTCACCCATATCTCGCTTTCATGTGAGGGGTGAGGAAGTGGAGGAAAGGGTGTTTAGGCTAGAAGGCAGAGACGGAAAGGATGCACGGGAGCTCCCCCTCTTCGAGGCAGGACCACTGTTTGTGCTTGTATTCTTCCAGGGAGATTGTGATAACAATAACAGCAATGATGCTGCACATTGTTACACATAACAAACAGTGCCGTGTCCCACACACCAGTCTATATACTGGCTATGTAGCCCTGGCTGGCTTGGAACTCATAGAGATATGCCTGTCTCTGCCTCCCAAGTGCTAGGATTTAACCATTCCAGGCCTGTCCCCTTAAAAAAATAACCTGTGAGGTCCATCTTGAACTTCTATACTCCTGGCTGTGGGGCATCCGCTGGAGGCTGGTGGACCTACCGGGGACCACCCCCTTAAATAGAACTGACTCTCCACCTCCCAGATGCCATCCCCTGTCCGCAGCTCGTCCTCAAGGACCTGTCCTGGCATGTGTTTCTAGAAAAGGTTTGATTTCAGCTTTTATAGCTTACAACCAATCATTGTGGGAAGCCAGAGCCTAAGCAAGAACCGGGGGAAGAGCTGAAGTGGAGACATGGAGGGTGCTGCTCACTGGCTTGCCCTCATGGCTTGCTCAGCCTGCTGTCTTACAGAACCCAGGACCACCAGCCCACGGTGTACTGGGGCCTCCCACATCAATCACCAATAACAATAATAATAATAACAATAAAGTACCCCATAGAGTTGCCTACGGGCCAATTGGTGGAAGCAGTTTCCAGGACCCTACTTGGTGCCAAGTCGAAAAGATTAAGGCACACAGGGCACTTGAACCCCTCCTCCCTCCCTGCTAGGCTGACTGGCTTGCTCCTCTGCGGGTCTTGTGTAGGCAACCAAAGCTGCTGAGTGCCGCGGTCCCGTCATGTCCAGAAGACACGGTTCAGCTCTACTCCCGGCCTCTGGCTTTTATACCTTGTGTGATTCCTATAAGTGCCCAAGGTTGAAAACACTTGGGGGAAACTGACTCCAAGGCTTCCTGACACACTGGGGTTGCCTGTGTGGGGGACGGGACTCTGTACAGCCCTGCTGGAACCCAGAAGGTCCAGAGTGCTCTGTTCCATAGGAAGGGCCTCTCTGGAAGTCCCTTCTGTCTGCAGTCACAAGAATGTCTGGCGGCTGCGTTCTCTCTGGCTCAGTTTTATTTGACCATTTCCTAGACCCCCTGTTACATCTGCCCCCAGGTAAGGAACTGTGCCCATAATTTAGTGGTAAGAACTGGGTCGCCTAGCAATACGGTTGCCATAGGAGGTGCTCGAGATTCACAGCCACTCTCACTTGATAACCCGAAGTGTACTGCCCAAGGCACTCTAATTTGTATTCACAATAAAGCTTAACGGGTCAAGAAAAGAACCACAGAACCGAAGCCGCGTCCAACCGTTGAGGGGTTTCTGTAGTCACTGCTCAGCCACTAGCAGGAAAAGAGCAGGGACCCCTTGGGATATACGGAAGCGACACACGGGATCCCCGGGTAGGAAGCGCTGGCAGAGCCAGCTGCTGAGCAAAGGTTATATTTACACAATCCATTTCTCTATTTCCATAACTCGTTTCTCTGCCGCAGACAGCAACAAACACCTTCTGGACATCCAGGATCCAAGTCCAGAGCCAGGACCAGAGGCGGCTCACGCTGTGGCTGGACAAAGATGGCGGGCGCATCTTCAGAGACGTGGTCAGGTGGGTGGGCCCTCCTATCCCCGGGACTCCGAAATCTCCCACCTTCGGCTCAGGGTACCTTTCAAGGTCAGCTCTGTGGCCAGGCAGGCTTTAGGCCCCTGCCCTATGACTTGAGGCTAGCGCTAAGTGCTCCCAGGATTCCTAGGGACACACGCTCCCCTCTTCCAGCTCCTCTGCTGGCACTGAGCCTCCATCACAGACTCCCCTGACGGGGCATCTGTACCCCCCATGTTGTGACTTCTGCAGGTTTTCTCCAGGAGGTAGATGCAAAGATATAATGACTAGATCCAAGCATCTCCTCCACTATCAGGGAACTTTGATGCACTCTGACCTCTTGCTCCTGTTTGTCCTTTGTCTTCTTTGTGACTCCTCCTCTGTGTCCCACAACTATTGGTCTGCCTTCTAGATGTGCTGGCTGAGCCTGTTCCCTGATTATCTTCTAAGCTGGTCTCTCCCCACTGCAGATTTGAGGCTGGTCCCTGCTCAGAGCCATGTTCACGGGCCCAGAAATCCAAAATGGCGGGCCTCAATTCACACGGGCAGGAGACAGAAAAGAACGTGGCCAAGCCCAGTTCTCTCCTGATGCCCATCAACACGTTCTCTGGTGTCATCCAATGAGCTTGCTGGGACAGTGGAAGATCTGGATCCAGATTCAGGAAGAAGGAAACACTACCTACCCAACACAACACGCACACTGACAGCCCCACTGGGCAGCTGTGCTTGGATCAGGAGCCAGAGGATGCCCAGGAACTGAGAGAGTCTGGACTGTGAAGAAGGGTCCACCCCACCGATGCTGGATTGCCGGACAGCGCTGGTATGGGATGCGCACATGCACAACAAGCCAGCTCCTTCCGGAAACATCATTCCTGTGATGATGCTCAGCTCCTTTCTCATGCTGGCTCAAGCTCCCGAGGGAGTCCGAAAACTGGTGTCAAATAGCTGCACGTGTGGCTGCTCTGGTTGGTGGTAGAGCCCTCCCCTGGTATATGGGAGGCCTTGGGTTTGACCCCAGCGCCATAAAAGGGGGTCAGAGCTGATGAGTACAACATTTGTACAGAGTCTGTGGCTGAGGAGGAAACAGGAAGCATGTAAGGAGCCCTGTACCTGCTTCCTGCTCATTCCGTAAGGTCCTTTTCAGCTCCCAGGCCGTGGTTCACCCATGCTACAGCAGGTCTGTCCCAGTAGAGAAGAGAATGATAGCACCAATAAAAGCACACTAAAGTGTTTCTGCTTCTCTCTGTGTGTGTGTGTATGTATATATTTGGTTAGTTTATTGGTTGATATTTTTGAGACCCTGTCTCAAGTAACTAAGGCTGGTCTTGAACTCCTGATTCTTCTGCTTCTTCCTCTACATTATATGGGATTATATAACTAAGCCCCCACACCCATTAGTCATTTGGGTTTTTGTTTTGGTTTGGTTTTGCTCAGTCTTGTAAACAAGGTCCTACATAGCTGAGGTTGCTGCTGAACTGCTGATCCTCCCGCCTCCAGCCCTCAAGTGTTGGGCTCAGAGGCATGCACCCCCACACCCAGCCGGCAAGCCTTAGTTTTTGTTTTAATCTAAGTTGTAATACGCGGTTGTTAAGTCAGTCAGTACAGAAAGTGAAGGTTCCGGGGATCTTAGCCTATACCAGCTTACAGAGAAAGCCATTGCGGCATCAAATTCATCTACACATACATGCTGGCTAGCAGATGCCCCACCGGCCAGTCCGCAGCCAAATTAGGTGCATCGAGCAAGCCTGGAATGAAAAGTTGACCAAATCAAGGCTGGGATGTAGCTCAGTGGTGGAGTGCTTGCCTGGCGCTCGGAGGCCCTGGGTATGAGAAATATATTAGTAAATCAGTAGCTAGATCATTGGCCATTTGGGAGGAAAGCCTATGACACACTCCCAAGTGCTCTGTGATTTGAACCGCTAGAATCTTCTTTGCTCAGTTGAGAGCTCTGAGGGCAGGGACGGAATCTGTAGCCAGTTCTCATGACTTGGACACCATTGAATTCACCTGGGGGAACGTTTGTTATGCTAAGTAAAGCCATTTCTTTTGACCAGCAATTTTTAAGCATTTGTAGTTACCTTCTCTAGCTAGAGGGCTCCTTGTTCAAAGCAGCTAAAAACATCTGGACTGCACTCCCCAACAGGTCAGGCAACAGCCCTCTAATGGCTGTAGATGAAACTTTCCACTCGGTGCACACGCATACACACACACATATATATGTATACATGTATGTGTGTGTGTGTGTATATATACAGATGTATATGTTCGCCTATGGATACTGACCTGAGGGCGAGGGATGAGTGGATGTTATTCATTTTATTCTTCTCCCAGAAAAATTCCCATCCTGACCCTTACAGTTTCCCTTGCCTGCTGCAGTCCTTGGGCAGGACCTCTGGCCCCAGCACCGCCCCCAGCCGACCACGGGGCACACTCACAGGTGGCACAGCAGGTGCCACAGGTAAGGCCAGCAGGTGTGCAGGCTCCGCCCCTGCCGCGTCTCACTCTTGGGGCGGGGCCACTTCCGGGCGGGGGGGCCGGACGTAGGGGTCAAGCAGCCGTTGGCTGGGTGACCGGACGCCCGAGGCCGGAGAAGCAGTCGGACTTGGTCGGAACCCTGAGTCCGCGACCCTCCGTCCCCGGGACATGGAGCCCCGCGCGCCCTGCGTCCAGCTGGGTCCTGTGCCCTTCCGGGTCTGATAGAATCCGGCAGCCATGAGCCCCAACCCGCAGTGGGACGTCCCCAGGGCAGTCCGGGTGGCCAGGCTCTTCCACCTGGTGTGCGGGGTCCGGGATGCCTGTGTGACCCCGTTCCTGACCCTCTACCTGAGGCAGCTGGGTGTGGCCGCGCCCCTGGTGGGCGTCCTCATGGGAACCAAGCACCTGATCGCAGCCTGCTGGACTCCCTTCTGTGCCTTCCTGGTCAAACGCTACCAGAAAAGGAGGATGTTTCTGACTGGCTCGTTGCTGGGGTCCGCAGGAGCCAGCCTCCTTATGGTCATCGTGCCCCCGGTGGACAGAAATCTAGCCAACCTCTTTTGTAATGGAAGCAGTACCACCACCGTCCAACCCCTGGCGGTCACAGAAACTGTGACCACGACCTCTGGCCAGGGCTCAGTCTCAAACCACTGGGCAGGAGCACCCAGCCTCCCAGGCAGCAGGCACAGCAGAGCCCTGGACACTTCTGGCTTTCCAAACGGCTCTGGTAAAACTCAAGGACGAACACTTAGCGGTCTGCGGACCTATTCAGTGGGCCCTGTTGAAGAAGCCAGGATCACGCCTTCATCCCATCTCTTCATCCCGTCTCTTCTTCATCCCGTCTCTTCTGGGGTGAGAGATAATTCCCAGCAAGGGACTTTTGAGGTGGGCAATGCCACCCTGGGTCTACCTCCTGGAAGCACAGCCCTTGGAAACCCAGCGGGCCTGCCAAAGGCTCAGGGGGATGGCCGGGCCCGTGGTCACTCCTTGAAAAGGCCGCAGTGGGCCTTCTTTCTCTCCCTGGGGTTTGTGGTGCTCTGGGAGCTGCTGGCAGCCCCTCTGGAGCAGGCGGCGGAGGACAGCCTTTATGAATACCTGGATTTTGTAGACGCCGCTGACAGGAGCAGAGACCTGTGGCTGTGGAGATTGTTGGGTATGTCAGCGGGTGTGGCTGGCATCTCGGCCTTAGTGGGGCGCCTGGAATGCTTCCTGGTGACCAAAGGCCCTCGGGGCGCACTTCACTTCTACAGCTACTCACTGGTCAGCACCCTGGCCCTAGCCCTGAGCACTGCCTTCCCTGTCCCCATCAACCAGCAGCGGGGACCCAGCTACAAAATGGCCAAGGCGCTGTCCCTCATAAGGGGCGACCCCCGCCTCGTCCTCCTGGCCCTCACCGTCTTTTGGATAGGAGCCGCTGCTAGCACGGTGCAGAACTTCCTGTTCTGGCACATGAAGGACCACGGCAGCAGCGAGCTGGTGATGGGTTTCTCGGCAGCTCTCGGCTTGCTGGGAGAAATTCTGTTTCATCTGGTCAGGACTTCATTGCTCAGGAGACTGACAAGGGGGGCAGTGCTGGGGCTAGGGCTGGGCTGCCTGGCCCTGCACCTGCTTTACTACTCTTTCATCTGGAGCTGGTGGTCTGTCCTGCCCGTTCAGATCCTGAGCACCATGAGCAGTGGGGCGCTGTGGTGGGCTGTGGGCTCCTCCGTAGAGGACCTGGCCTCCTCTGGCATGGAGAGGTCCCTGGGCACCATGTTTCGAAGTCACTTTTACTCGAGTGGCTGCAGCCTGGGCAGCTTCGTAGGGGGCTTTGTGGTGATGCGCTTCGGGGTAGCTGTGCTCTACCAAGCCTGCTGCCTGCTCCTGTCGCTCTGGCTGGCCTTGTTCCTGTCCGTCCAGCCCAGGCTGCCACAAGAGCAGAGGGTCAACTACTCAAAGCTGCTGGCTATGGAAGGGAGTGACAGCAGCGACTCGGAGCAGGGCTCAGAGAGGGACTGGCTGGTGAAGGCCATGAGGGAGGAGCAGTTGAAGATCTGAGCTAGAAGCATGCTGATGGGCCGGGACCCCGGGCCGGGACGCCTGCCCAGGGCTGCTGGGAGCCTTTAAGGGAGAGAAGCCATGTCTATGCCAAAGTACAACAGTATCTACTCGCTGCGTGGTTTTATTTTATAGTAAAAGGAGGTTTTTACTTTTTTATTCTTTTATGTGTTTGTATACATGTGTGTTCATGTGTGTATGTGGCCGCACATGGCCGCACATGCCTTCATGTGCCCGTGTGTGTGAGTGTGTGTGTGCATTCGTGTGCAGGCCCTGTGACAAGCTCAGGTGTCATCATCTTTTGAAACAAGGCCTCTCACTGACCTGAAGTTCACCACGTCGACAAGACTGGCCCCTCAGCAAGCCCTAGGTCCTCCTCCTGCTTGCTCCTCACTGGGATTACACACACACACACATACACACACACACACACACGCCACCATGCATTCCATTTCTACATGGGTTTCAGAAATCAAACTCAGGCTCTTGTGTTTGCAAAGGCAGCTTTAAACTCTCCCAGCCCAAGACTTCACTTTCTCACTATGCAAACTTTCCGGAGAGAGGAGAAGAACATTAGCTTTGATCGAAAAGTCCCTCTGTGTTTGCTGACTTTGAGCTAAAAGGCTTTCGAGGGGAAGGCTTTCAGCAGAGGACTCTGGTGCCGCTGGACCCATCGATGGAGCAGTGGCAGAAGAGATGACTGGTGTTAAGCTGGCTGCTCCAGGAAGGCAGCAGGACCTGCAGAATGCAGAGGCCAGAGGGGAAGCCAATCTAGATGGGTTGGGGGCCTTCTTGGAGGTTAGGAAGATGCTAGCCCAATCCTATACAAACTGTGCTGGGAGCAGATGACCCTTAACCCCACCCCCAAGTTTCCTCCTCTCAAATGTGTGTGCCAAGAGGAAAAGGACATGGAGGACCCCGCAGTCCTCCCTGCACGAGCGTGTGGGGATTTGAACATCTGCTGTGAGTGGAAGGCAACTTTACTGAACTTGTTCTGACTCCCAGCCCTTTATTCCAGAGGCCAGTTTTTGTTTTTTGTGTTTTTCTGAGGTTGAGTTTCTCTGCATAGCTCTAGCTGTCCCATAACTCACTCTGTAGACCAGGCTGGCCTCGAACTCACAGAGATCCACCCACCTCTCCCTCCCAAGTGCTGGGATTAAAGGTGTGAGCCATCAGGCCCGCCCCTAGGGCACCGTTCTCTACTTCCTAATTCTTCCACATTCTCATCAAGAAAATAGAAAGTCGGGAGGTGGCTTAGTGGCTAAGGGCAGAGGATGCTCTCCTAGAGGACCCGAGTTTGAATCCCAGTGTCTGCTGTTAGGATCACAACCATCTGTAACTCCAGGTCAGGTCATGTGTGTGGGGAGTTCATGCATGTGGTACACAGACATACATGCAGGCAAAACCAGAAAAACGAACGACAAACAAAACGATACACATAAGGTTTTTCAAAATGAAGAAAGCCTATGCTGTGGGATTTAGGAGCCTTGCTGTAAAGAGCGATTCGCAGATGGAGAGAAGGAGATACATGAATGCCCACTGGTTGGAGCATTCTCTATTTTCAGCTCATTCAGTGAAGCCTTCTGAAACAGGTAACAAACACGAAAATCACCTCTGCCATCAACAGACTCCTGTGCCTCACATCGGCTACCCAGGAGGAAAGCAGCCAGGGCTGACAGGTGCTCAGCGACGGCCAAGAGAGAGCCTGTGATCCTGTCATCTCGGGGGCCCTGCCCCCAACACACACACTCATGACAGAAGACAGCTGCCTCATCGCCAGGCCCCTGGTCCGTAAGAATATGGGAAGACAAGGCAATGAGAGAAACAGAACCAGAAGGCAAAGGCCTTCCCGGTGCTCCCCAGCTGACTTCTGGGTAAACGCCAGTCGGGCAGTGAGGGAGCCTGGGGATCGGAGTGTTTTAAAATTGTATTATTGTTAACGTGTGTGTGGTGCACATGTGCGTGCAGGTGCACACGCTGTGCCTCAGAGCACAGCTTTTTAGGGCTGGTTCTCTCCTTTGTGGACTTCGGGGCTTGAACTCCGGTCCTCCGAGAGCACTTTGCCTACTTGGCCTCTCCCCGGCCAGGGAGCCGAGTCCTTTCATTCTGGCACAGTGGTACCCCAGACAAATTCTGGGTTGTAGGAGAAAGAAGGTGGGCTGGGTGTCGTTCCGTTAAGTCGGGTGGTCTTCTGCAGGCACCCTGATTCCTGCTGTTCTCAAGTGTCTCCTCTGTTCACCAGAGAGAGCCGGCTGCCCCAGAGAAACGACTTCAGCCACTTGACCCCATCCCCAACACACACCTGAACGAACAGATCACATTTTAAGGCTTCAGTCTGTGGGCTGGGGAGATGGTGCAGCCGTGAAGAGCACCAGCTGCTCTTTCTGAGGACCTGGGTTCGATTCCCTGCACCCACATGGCAGCTCTGTAATTCTAGTTCCAGAGGCTCTGACACCCTCTTCTGGCCTCTTCAGGCGCCAGGCACACACGTGGTGCACAGACATGCACACAGGCAAAACAGTCATACACATAAAATAACTTTTGATATTTTTAATTGCCATTTTACACATGAGAAAACAAAACCTTAGGAAAATTCCATGTGGGGTCACCAGCTGAGACCATTGCTCATCTCCTTATCCCATGGGGCATTTTCTTCTGTGCCAGAAACCTCCCAAGCTTAGCTGTCCCTCCAAGTCTGAGAGTACATAGAAAAGATGGACTCCCAGGAGTCATCGGGGCCTCCAGGGTGGGGATCAGAATTCTCTATCTCAGCCACAATCTCCAAGAGGCTCTGATGTGGTTAACCAAGCTCTCGTGCACTTGGTTCCTCTTTTCCCATGGCTATCTGCCTCACCGAATGCTTCCCTGGCGACTACAGGCCACACACCGTGGTCTGTGCTAGCTCATTTCATCTCTGCTCACGAGATGAGGTCACCACTTGCATCTGCAGTTCACAGGCGATAAAGCTGGTGGGTAACGTGGTTGAGGTCCCACAGCTGGCAGGTGGCAGGGTGAGGCTGAGTTCGGGCGTGCTGGGGGTGTGTGTGGATAAACTCATGTGAGAAGCGTATGCAGGGAGCAAGCGCAGGGTCAAGGACCGACTTTGAATTGTGACTTATACTCTCTCAGCTCCTCAGTCACATAAGTGTCACAAGATCAAAGTCAATGTGATTCTTAGGCCCCAGCCCGGTGACTCTTTGATATGGCGAGCCTGATGACATCCTTCTGACAAGTGTTGGTTCTGGCCAAGCAGAAAGTAAATAGTGAACGAGCAGCAAGCTGCTGCTATGTTCACGGTTCTTTGGAGTAAGCTTTGTAGAACAGGCAATCCCAGGAGAGCGGAGTGTTGGGGAAAGTGGTCCAAAGGATTCTGCAGCCCCGAACTCTGGAAAATGATGGCAATTATTGCCACTCTTAGAGACGTGCTCTTGGGAATGCTGGACCTGCGTAGCTCTGTTTGATCTTAAATTTCCTCACACAGCTGCATCACAGCCTCTTCCTGTAGGAGCACCATCTGGACATTTGCAGAACTGGTGCTCCCTGGAAGACCTTTCGGAAGAACCGAAGTTAGCAGGTTCTGGGTGACCTGGTTGGTGCTTAGGGACAAATCAAGGCTTTCAGGCTAGCGAACCTCCCTGGCTCTAAGCACTTGACAAACTCATCTCGTCAGAACACCAACTTTACCAAGTGAGCTATGACTGTGGCCTCAAGTTACAAGTGACGTGGCTAAATTTCAGAAAGGTGGAAGTTCAAAATCATATCTGTCCGACCTTGGAGGTTCGTACTCTCAATGCTATACTAAACCAATTTAGATAAGGCTGCCTCGGGGCAAGCAGTGCTTATCTGGGGTAGGGACACAGCAGGGAGAGTTGGTGTGTGGGTTTCCTAGGAGGGAGCGCAGAAATCAAAAGAAGAAAGAGGGTGCATACTGGTTGAACTTTGCCTCTGTACCAGATATCCACATGCAACAATGTTTGCAAGTCCCTCAAGCAATGTTCAGTTTATATCTGGATAAACTGAGGCTCTAACAGGTTGACTGACCCCTTTGTCTGGGATCATGATAATTAGATGGTAGATCCATGGCTTGGCTATAGCTATGACGCAACAGTCCCACAGACTTCTTTAACATCCCTGCCTCTGGGAGGGGCAGACTTTCCCGGCCAGTGCACTTTTTGATGCTCTCCTGTGGGATGCGTTATAAATGGCGACTCTAAGACACAAAGGGTGCCGAGGGCTGAGATGTCCATTCAGGACTGACCATGGTAAGGTCCATGAGAGAAGGCATGAAACAGCAACAAAGTTGACAGAAATGATCCCCCGGGGGCACAATCGGGATGTTGCCCTGGTCATCAACTAAATAATGACAGGAGATGAAAGATTGCAGCCATCATGTGCCCAAGAGCCCAGGAGCTCTTGAAGCTGCCGGTACAAGCCCTGACAGCAGCGCACAGACCATAAAATTAAAGGCACTAGTCTCTGGAGGGATGGCTTCGAGAGCACCTGCTCCTTTCCCAGAGGACCAGAGTGTAGTTCCCAGCAGCCATATTGGACAAGTCCACAACTGCCTGTAACTCCAGCTTTAGGGAATACAATGTCTTCTGGCCTCCACGGGCACCTGCACACAGCGGGTGCACACACATAAACAAAACAAAACAAACAAACAAACAAAAACTTATATGTTCATTTCTGTTCTCCTGACCTAGTGACAAGTCTCTGGTGTCACGAAGAGACTTCACACTGAGCTCCAAGCCACCTGTTCTCAAAGCAGGTGGTGGGCGAGTCTGAGGAGCAACCTGGTGGGGCTGACTCTTTCTGCTGACTCTTTCTGTTGGGACCGAACTCGGGGCCCAGAGGGCAGGCAGGCACCTTCAGTGTGAGGATGGCATTCTGTAAAATTTTTTCAGGTCTACCAACCCCCACTGTGTTCAGCTTCGAGCACCTGCATCCCTCTGAGCTTGGCAAGGGATTGGAGCATCCTCCAAGCCTGCAGAACGCTTTTCTACCTCTTCCCTAAAGGTTGGAGTGCATAAGCAGAAAAGCAAAGCAGACCTGGGCTTTGGGGGCCCAGGGTTGGAAGCGTCCACTAGGGGGCACCAAACTCACTAGGATTCTCACCTCCTTGGGCAACCTGGTCCCAAACCCTTCCCAAAGCTCAGGCGGACTCTGCCAAGTGGCCCTCAGAAGTCCTTTGGCTCTTGGGGACTGCAAGGAGAGGAAAACTCGAGATCAAAAATTGAGTTACACCTGGGAGAGGCAGGAAGCGAGCCAAAGGGAGGGATCTGGAAATACGCATGGCAGATTCTCACTAGGATTGACTGACAAGGCAGACACAGGTCTGCGTGGATCTGGGTATCCCTTCCTGAGGTCCTAGGCCGCCGGATTGCTGCTTTCACCTTGATCAGAGCACACTGGGTGCAGGCAAAAGTTAAGATCAGGAGGAATGACAGTAGGTATCCCTTGAACTCTTAGGATGGCTGAGGGGCCGCATGAGCCGGTCTCACAGACGGGGTGGGGTGGGGCGCCCTGCTCCTCAGGCCCCTCCCCTCCAGGGTGGCTTCTCAATCTCTGCAGATTTGGGTGTGAGTGATTTCAAAGGGGCTGCATGAAGTCTCACCAAGCAGTCTCTGGATCCTTCATGAAACGGGAAGGATGAGATTTGTTGCCAAGCAAGTCCAAGAAAATCCGAGCTCCCTTGCTTTGGAGGCAGGCAAAATGGCTCAGTGGGTAGAGGCGGTCAGCGGAGCAGAAGGGCTAACACACAGAGAGCGCAGGGGCGTGTGGTCAGGGGCGTGTGTGCGGAGGGCGTGAAGAGCTGGATCGCAGAGGGCAGCCTGTGCCGACCCCAATACGGTCTGTAGTCTTCCAGACTCACCTTGGGATGAAACGCTGGTCCCGGGATGCCGAGAAGGTGGGAACCTGAGCTGACTGTGGAGGGAATCAGGATTCCATAACATTATGAGGGTGACTTTTCCCACGGTGGACCTAAAAGGAGACAGAGACAGAGCGAGAGAACAAGGGCTGAGGACACACCCACACAAGTAACGGCCTGTGCTGGCTCCACGCTGACCACAGGCACGCTCTCAGGTGGGCGAGACTGCCCTGCAGAGGAAAGCCAGTGTCCGAGCACACAGGCTTAGCCCCTGGGACCCATGCAAGGGTGGGAAGAGAGAACTGGGTCCACAAAGCTGCCTCCCAGCCCCCACACGTGCACGGCGGCGCACACGCGCCCTCTGTACTGGACACACAACAGTAATGATAATCTTTAAAGAACACGACCAGCAGAGCTGCCAACCCAAATAAACCTTCGTGGCTTTCCCAGTCCGCTGTCATACCATTAGCCATGTAAAAGGGCCTAATATAAATCATTTTGCATTTCCACTTTAACCCAGAGGTAATTTAAGTTTGTTTGTTTGTTGTATGTTCGTGTGTTATTTGGTTTTTTGTTGTTTCGTTTTTGTTTTCGCCAGGTACACAGCAGTTTTGGTTTTGTTTTGAGGTAGGGTTTCTCTACATAGTCCTGGATGTCCCGGACCTCACTCTGTAGACCAGGCTGGCCTTATATGCTTAGAGAGCCGCCTGCCTCTCCCATCTAAGTACTGGGATTAAAGGCATGTGCCATCACTCTGGGCAAACCATTTTTCAGGATCACAGAATTTTTTAAGTGCTCTCTCTCCCTATTAAACGTTTACTTCATTTCATTATTCCTCAGCTTTAGTTGAAGAGTATCATTTCCTTGTAGTTTATTTTTGTGCAGGTTGTGGACATTTTCTCTGTTAGATATAAAATATGCTCGCATAATCTATGATGGCAGTATCCATATATTCTATCTTAATTATTGCCATGGATTGGGCATGGTCTCAGTGTGTCCACCAAGGGGCTCAGACTTGGAAGCTTGGTTGCCGTGTAATGAAACCAGGAGGCATGGAGCCTTTCAGAGAGGAGAGGTGGTGGGAGGTCAGAGGTCAGAAGGTTGGCTCAACTCCATGCTCTTTGACCTCCTATCTCACCCTGTTCTCCCTCCTCCCACGAGTGTGTGTGTGTGTGTGTGTGAGAGAGAGAGAGACAGAGAGAGAGACAGAGACAGAGAGAGAGACAGAGAGAGACAGAGAGAGACAGACACAGACAGAGAGAGAGAGACAGAGAGAGACAGAGAGAGAGAGAGACAGAGACAGAGAGACAGAGACAGAGAGACAGAGACAGAGACAGAGACAGAGAGAGAGAGAGAGAGAGAGAACACGAGCTCTCATCATCTCGTCCACCGTGGAGTTGCATGCTTTGGGCTCAACAGAAGCAATGTTGTACTCCCCAGACTTCAGCCCCCAAAACTTCGAGCCAAATAAAACTCCTTCTTTGTGAGTTCTCAGCCTCAGATATTCAGGGAAAGCTGACCAATGTGGTTGATTCGTGTAGTTTGAGACCACATTGCTACATCACTGGGCGTGTGGGTGTTTGTGGTTATTTCTTCCTGTTTTCCTAGTCTTCTCATTTGTTACTGAGCTCACTCTGTAGACCAGGCTGGCCTTCAAGTCAGAGATCCACCTTCCTCAGCCTCCCGAGTGCTGGATTAAAGGCGCGTGCCACCACCGCTGTGGCTGTGGCTATTTGTCTGACTCACAGATTGTTACGAAACTATCTTGGGAGAGTCACCAAAAGCAATCAATACCCAGCAATGTCTCAGCTGCCCAACGCTGTAATTTTGGTTGCAGAAAACATGAGTGTGGCCAACAATGAAAGTTTACAAGGAGATCTTTGAGAAACAGAAAAGCCTGGGGATCTAGAAGCTTAGTATGCTTGAACGAGTCAGAAAGACATTACAAGGAAGAAAGTTTCAGTCACCTCTGACTGACCTGAGTCCTTGTGCAAGCTGGAAGTGAAGGTTAAGGTCACTTCTCATGGCTGCCTAGACAGACCGAGTGCCCTCAAATGCATACCCCCTTGAGAAACGGTGGAAAACACACAGACACGGCATTTGGAGAGACTTTTCAGACCGGTCATTGGCTGACCACTAGATTATACTGACCTGGGAGTGAACCCGAAGAGACAAAACTTAAAAATGAAAACAAGAACTTCTTTAAAAAAAAAAGGTAAGAGAAAACTCAAATCTTGCATGCTGCAGAGAATATGAAATGTACAAAAAATAATTCAGAAGGACTCATGAAACAAGCTCCCTAACGACAAAAGCAACCGAGAAACCCATCTGAGGACAAGGCTGCCGAGTTGTTAAAAAATATTTAAAATGCCCATTTTCAACAGAAAATCACAAAACTTGCAGATACACACACAGAGAGAGAAAGACAGACAGAGAGACAGAGAGAGAGTGCCATGGAATATATTTGGTAACATCAAGAGACAGCAGAAAATACCTTGAGGGCACACAAATCTGATTTAGTAGATAGACTTTCAAATCAACCATTATAACTGTATTCAAAGAACTATACAATACCATGTTTAAGGCACTAGAAAGAGACAACACCCGCTCCAACAGAAAGTAGAGCAAAGCATTAGAAATTGAAAAAGAAAGAAAACAAACAGGCATTTTTTAGAGTTGAAAAATCTAACAGCTAAAATGAGATTCCCTGATAGATACCAAATCTGATCGATCAGAAAAATTAACAAATTTGAAGACTGATCGGCAGAGGGCTCCAAGCCGAGGAACAGAATGAAAGGAGAATAGGACTCAGCAGCTTCCGGCGTCTGAGGGACGCCAGCAGTACTGGCCCAGGGAAAGTTGGGATCCTTGTAGCAGGAGGAAGGACGCCTCAGGCGGGCTCTAACTGAGGAGCCGGGGTACTGGAAACGGAGTCACACAACACTTCCACTGAGTTAGTGGCTCGAGATTCTTATCTGCAGATTCAAGGATGAAATGTCACGGAGAACGGAAGGGTGAGTTTGTTGTTTATATGAAGCAGGGTCACAAAGCCTCCCCAGTGAGCGTATAATGAAGGGAGATGGAGTTTGTATGGCAGTAACAGCACAAATAAAAGGGGAGAGAAGGAGATGTATACTGAAGCAAAATTTCTGTAGGCTGCGAAACTTTAGTTTCAAGGCCAAGTAGATTTTTTTTTATTTTAAAAATTATTTCCTTTGTACGTGTGTGGGTGTTTTGACCGAATGGGTGTATGTGTACCACTTATGTGTCTCATGTCCCTTCGAGGCCAGAAGAGAGTGCTGGATCCTCTGGAACTGGAGTTTCAGATGGTTGTGAGCTACCGTATGTGTTCTGGAAATCAAACCCTGCTCCTCTGGAAAGCAGTCTGTGTTTTCAGCTGCTTGTGGGGCCAGGGAGCGGTGGGACTTGGGGAGGCCAGCCTGGAACAAGAGTGGGGTCAAGGCATTCCAAACCCCAGAAATCTTGTTCTGGGATCAGCAGCAGTAGGAGAGATCCCCCCATGCCCCAGACCTGCATGTCCAGGTGCACATAGCCCTGTGCAAACACCCCATGTCCCCCATCTTTGTCATCCCCCACTGTCAGGTCACTCAGCCTGGTAAGCAAGTTTAAGCTTCCTCTCTGCTTATTTAAGGTCATGTCCAGCAGCACCCAGTATTCCTCCTCATACACATGAGGCATCCCCAGCACCCTGCCCCCCCCCTCGCCGCCAATATTGTACACTCACCCCAGAAGCCCCTACCCACCCCACGGAGGTTTAAGTAGACTTTGTTTCCCCACATTAAACACGATGTCTCACTGAAGCGGTCTCCTGAGAGTCTGTTCTCACGGCGCTCACAGCCGCCTGAGGTCTCTTCTGCCCCCGGCCCTTCTGCCTGGCTCTCCCTCACAGGATCCACCAGTAGCGACTGCAGGCCAATCGGAGCCTGAACAGCAGCTGCTGAAGCATTGTTGCTTACAGTAGATCTGCTCCTTTAACTGGCTAATTTATAATACCCAGAACAGCTACTAAAGAAGGAATTTGTTAAATGCCTTCAACGAAGATCTTGGTTTGACCGATGGTTGAGAATTTACATGTTTGGCAATATTTTTAACTCACGGACACATTTTTATTAGGAGTTAGAATGCATACTGCAGGCTTAGAAAGTTGCTTGTCCTTCGGTCCACTGGAAGTGTCTCTCTGTTGTCGTCTTACACCAAGTTTGCTGTTTTAAACCCTGACGTCATTGTGGGTGTTGTTTCTTCTTTTTCCCCAAGAGCTTTATAGAGCTATCGTGTGGGTGCTGGGGTTGAACACAGGCCCTGTGCTGTCGTACAGGGCATCAAGTGCTCTGAACTTCTGAGCCATTTTCCCAGCCTGTCGGAAAGCTTTTAGAATCTTCTCTCTAACCATCAACGAAATGAAAGTTTCACAACAACAACAACAAAATGTTAAACTCTAAGGGGCTGAAGGGACGGCTCAGAGGTTAAGAGCATGTTCAGTTCCCAGCAACCACACAGTGGCTCACAACCGTGAGATTTAGTGCCTTCTTCTGGCATGCAGGCACACATGCAGGCAGAGTTCTGTATACATAATTTTAAAAAATCTAACCCCACTGAGAGACAAAAAGATGGAAAAAGTGGAAATGAAAGCTTTTTGCTTTGTTTTACTCATTTCGTTGTTTTGCTCATAGCTTATTTGCATTGGGCTTTTAAAAGCTGCTTTTAGATTTATTTATCCTGTTTTTCGTGTGTGAGTGTTTGGTACTCAGATGGGTACACTGTACAGGTACCTGGTACCTGTGGAGGTGAGGTGAGGTTGTCAGATGCCCTGAAACTGCAGCTGCAGGCGGTTGTGACTTCCACGTGGGTGCTGGCAGCTGAGCCAGGTCCTCTGCAGAGCAGCCGGTGCTGTCACCCGCTCGGCCATCGCGCTAAGCCCGGTTTGTTTTTGGAGACAAGGTTTCGCTGTGTGTTACAGGATGGCTTTGAGCTTTCTAAATGGCCTGGGCTGGACTCAAACGGAAGCAGATCCTCCTACCTCCGCTTCTTGAGTGCTGGAGTTCAGACGTGTGTCACCACACCCCGTTTACATCAGGTGTTTTGATAGTCGAATCGTCGTCACAAACATCAGTTCTAGCCACATTGACTTATGTACTCAATGCAATTGTAGTATAATCATTTACTTAGCTGCATTATTGTTGTTTATTTTCTTGCTTTGATGGAAGTATAAATGCGGATTCTAGAGTGTTACTGGAACTAGAAAAGCTGAATCAAAAGCAGCTATGAAGGCTGAAAAAGAAACATAAGCCAAGACCAGATCTAAAAGATGTGAATTCGCATGGGAAGCCTCCATATATAAAGGCACGTGAATGAGCAAATCAACTAACTGAATGGAGGAATTCTGTGCCTTGAAGAAGGGCTATTCTGTAAGTGACTTGGAGAAGGTTGGACACCCATCAGATGAGGCAAAATGTCTTATTCTGCCTCATAAAATATATCAAAATAAACTCCAATTGGCTCAAAAATGATAAAAATTTTAAGAATCCAATCATAAAAGCATGTGAAAGTTTTTTGATGGAAATATGAACAAATTCTTTAACAGTTTCACAATAAATAAAGTGCATTGCTGAGTGTGGTTGTACATGCCTTTAATCCCAGAACTCAGGAGGCAGAGAGAGGTGAATCTCTGTGAGTTCAAGTCCATCTTTGTCTATATAGTGAATACTTACCTAAAACAAAAATTAATTGCCAGGTGATGGTGGCACATGCCTCTAATCCCAGTAACTGACAAAGTGGAGGCAGATGAATCTCTTGAGTTTGAGATCAGCCTGGTCTACAGAGCAAGTTCCAGGATAGCCAGGGCTGCATAGAGAAGCCTTGTCTTAGAAAAATTAGTAAATTAAATATTACTTCATTTAGCTACACTAATTTTACCCCCACCATAAATCAAAAGACAATAGAAAACTGGAGAGAATATTTGCAACTTCTTTCCTGTACAAAGGCTAAGGAAATGATCAACAAAGGCAATGGATTGATGAGCTGAGCCAAATTCACAGGAATAAAGGTCCTGAACCAGCTGCTTATGGATGGGAAGAGAGCTGGGACCAGGAGGTTTTGCAGAGGCGGAAGGCTTATGCCAGGCCAGCTATGAAGCCACACAGTTCCCTTACATACCAGCTACGGGGCGGGGGGCGGGGGGGCAGGAGGGCAGGGAGGAATAGCAAAGGTCAGCAGAGACCTAAGTCACACAATGCTGGCAAAGAGAACAGACTACCTCAAACACAGCTGCCTTAGGACTGAAAACCACAGCCCAAGGGGAAGAGTAGGGTCCCCAGAAACCATGACCTCTACTCCCTTAGGGCCCTGGCTCCAGCCTCAGACAGGAGCCTGTCAAGCACACCCCCTAGACAAGGACATAGAACTGACATTCCATTTGTCCCTTCCTCAGGAAAAAGTCTTAGGTGGGCTTGCCTCTCAACAACACACCAATGGTATTTTAGGCGATTTCTAAACAGAAATACACCTATATGCAGCATTTCTGCTTCTTCAAATGTGTTCAACAGACATACTTGCCTATGTGCGAACTTACATTTGTACTAGGTTATTTACTGAGCTAGAATTGGAAATAGCCCAAATGCCCATCAATAAGAGGCCTCTTAAATGAATTACGGTGGAACCGCATAATGGAAATCTGTGTGATGAGCAGAAGTTCTTCGTGTGCTGATATGGGAATGTTCTAACATACATCAGGGAAAAGTGTAGGCAGGGCATGCTGGTACCTCAGGGATCCTTTTGTACAGAAAGGGAGGGAAATGAGCACACATTCATGTCTACTTTCTACGAACCTGCAGAAAGAAACTGGGACTTGCACACAAACAAAAGCTCCATCTATGGGGGAAATGTATGTGGTAGATAAAAGAAGAAATCAAAATGAACTTTGGTGGTAAGTTGAGGAAAGACTTCATTCTGTCATCTTGGTGGTCTGGAACTTGCTATATAGACCAGGCTAGCCCTGAATTCACAGAGTACATGCCTTTTTAAATTTTTTTGAATTATGAGAACAAATTATTCTTTATTAGGGCTGGAGAGACGGCTCAGTGGTGAAGGGCACTGTGTGCTCTTCCGTGGGACCCAGGTTCAATTCCCAGCACCCACATAGCAGCTCACATAGGGTTTGCCTTAGACCTGAGAGAATTCCTCCTCTTCCGCTGTAACTCCAGTTCCAAGAAATCTGACACCCTCACATAGACATATACTCAGGCAGAACACCAATGCACATGAAATAAAAATAAATAAATTGTTTAAAAATTTTCTCTTTGTCTCTGTCATTCCTGAATCTTACAATGCTATGTCCAAGCATGGCTGGAATTTCCTTTGTTGTTGTTCTGGTTTGGCCTTTCCCAGTCATGAACTTCTTTTTGTCTGTTTGTGGGCTCTTTTAGGAATCTATCATCACCCTAACCCAAATGTTCACCACCCTCTATTTTCCCTGCCTGAGAGACCCCTTCTCACCGTGGCTTTGCATTTCTGTCCTCTACATCCTGCTGCTACTGTTTGAATATGATTTCCCCTCAAGAGTTTCATCAGAAGGACACTTGGCCCCGGGTGTTGAGAAGTGGATGGGAGAGAGAGGGTCAGTGGAAGATGGTTATTGGCTCTTCCTTGGACTCTGCTTTCCTTCCCCTTTTATAAGATCACCTTCATAGCACTGTCTTTTCACTAGTCTAATAAATAAAACACTTTACCCGTCCCTGAGTATTTCATTATAGTGGCAGAGTTCAGATTTACCTAGATGAACCTAGATTTTATTCTTACCTTTCTGATGCCCTCTACAGAGTTCCTAAAGACTGTCTTCTCCTCACAGTGTTCTTCCTGTCTGTCCTGCCACTCAACATTTGGTTGACATGGGTTTCATGCCCTGAAAGTCCATCTGCCTTCATTCCTCTGAGCGTCTTTATGTCTAACTTAAGTTAGGAGTAAATTAAGTCTTCTGTTTCCTTTGAGGTAGGTTTGTTCAGTTTATTATCTTTCTTTTCCCACAGCTGCCCCCCATCAAAGTCCACCCTGAGTGACATACTTCCTCCAACACAGCCACACCTCCTCATCCTTCCCAAGCAGTTCCAGCAACTGAGGACCAAGCATCCAAGCACAAGCCTGTAGGGATGATTCTCACCCAGACCACCGCAGAGAGAGTCTGCCTGACTGTTCCTGTATCCGCTTCAGTGTTGCTCCCTTCTTACTCTGCATCTCTGCTCTTGTTGATTTTTTGCTTGCGGCCACACACACAGCAGTGATAGACTGTGTATGTGTGCACACACACACCTAATCACTCTGTTCGCTGACCATTCCCTCAGTTTTTCCCGAGTGCAGTAGCCATCAACCTCCTTCCACCTCAGCACCATCTCTGCGACAGGAGACGGGAGCCTTCGCTGGTGTGTAGTCTTGTGGGAATCCTGTAATTAGCCTCGTTTCAAGTCCTGGCTCGGCCACTGCTGAAGATGCAGTTTAACCTTCAGCTTTCCTTTTCCTCTTCTCTTACATAATGAGATGTTTGGGATAGATGATCTCAGGTTGTTCTAGCTCTGAAATTCTGTGAGTCTGTGTGGTAAACGAAGAGGCGAAGAGGCGGCAGGTGTGGGACGTAGAGGTACTTCACAGTTTCCAAGGGGAATACCTGACAAGGGAGAGTTATTAGCAAGTGTAGCTGTTAAATGCAGAAGGTGGGCTGTGAGTCGGTAATCAGGGGATGCAGAGAAGGGGGATGTTGCCAGAGGTTCACACGAAAGGCTAGTTTGGACTCAAAACCAAATCAGCTAAAAACGTAAAACAGTATGTCTAGGGATGTAACCCAGCTGGGGGACTACTTTCCTAGCATGCAGAGAGCCCTTGATTCAGTTGCTAGCACCCCATGAGCAGGGCACAGTGGTGCAATCTGAAATCTCAGCACTTGTGAAGTGGAGGCAGGAGGGTCAGGAGTTCATGGTCATTCCTGACTCCACAGTGAGGTAGAGGCCAGCCCAGGATGCATGTGACTCTAAGGGGGAAAAAATGTTAGGGAGGCCTGGGAGGTAATTAGCTCACCCTAAGAATGACCATGCCAGAATGACTAACCAGTATGGAGCACACAGGATATTGTCTTTCAAAGTTATCATAAATACTGAAGTATATGGCCTTTTAGAAGTTTGTTCATGACATAAAAATATTCCAGAAATCCCCAAAGACGCCCAGGGTAATGTAACAGCCCTGAGTCTCCTGTGCCCAGTTTTAAACAGGACTCATCACCAGGTCACCTGGTCCTGCCCCCCTTCCTTCACATTCACAATGAAGGGGTGTCCATGGCTCTGAACTGCCTGTTTCTTATTTATCCTTCCTAGTTCTTCACAGTTCCACTCCATAGTTATGAGCAACATTGAATCTTTTAACTAGATCTGATGCTTAAAAATGAGAAATGTGGCCATTGAAACCTTGGAAGCAAGCCAGGTGTCCTTGCTGAAGACACAGGGGAGAAGGCACCGACGAGGGAAGAAGTCCCTCTGACTTGATCTCTTCCGTGTCACTGCCCATGGCTTCCACAGGTGGATGGAGCTCGTCACTTATCTGATGCACAAAGAAATCCACAGTCTTCCAACACCCGAGCCCAGTGTATCTGTTAGCGGGGATCTCAGGAATTCTCAAACACGCCAACCCTGGGAAGTCAGCAGAGACCAGCAGACTGACAGGGAGCCACTTAGCACTGCAGGGACAAGCCACTGGGCAGGCGGTGGCTTAGGCCAGACTGCAAGATGGGGCAGCCTGTGAGCATGACCCCCTCGTCCTGTCCCTGGAAGGGCCTTTGAAGCTGCCTCTCAGTGGGGCCTGGCATTCTCAGCCTCACCAAGCTGCCAGAATGAAATAAAAGGATCATTCTGTGAAAAGATGGCTGGGGTGCCGGCTGTGCATCTTGTTCCTGGTGACTTTTTGGTCATTTGGTGATCAGCTGAAGTAAAGAAAACAGCTTTCAAAAGACTTAAATGACAATAACAACAGAAGCCGGCTGTCTTCAGGGATGGCGTGGTAATCCGCCATCTATAATGCTAACTCTTTAAAAATATCTAAGTTTAGGGGCCTGAGAGAAGGCTCAGCTGCCCAGAGCACTTCCAGAGAACAAAGGTTCGATTCCCAGCACCCACACTGCGGCTTTCAACCTTTGGAACTCCGGTCCCAGGGGCTCGGGCCTTAGTGGGCACTACATTCGTGTGACACACGGACGTACCTGCAGGCAAAAGGTCTATCACATAAAGTACATTTTTTAATTTAAAAATATTTCTTAACATTTACTCTCTGCCTCTCTGTCTCTCTCTGTGCCCACCTATGTGCATGTGGAGGCCAGAAGACAACTTGTAGAAGCTGGTTCTCTCCTTCCACCTTTATGAGACTTGAGTGCAGCAAGCACCTTTCACTCACTCAGCCATCTCTCCCGGCCAAGAATGCCCCCATCTTTAGACCACCCAGCCCTACAGGCAACAGAACTAAGCCCCAAATGTTGCCATAACAAAAAGATTAAAACACTTCATCAACATTAAAAATCCTTTGGAGGGGGAAAATAAAAGGGTTGCTTTAGAAATTACATGTCTCAGTAACTCACTTAATTCACAATCTGCTTCCCTCCTCCCCTTACAAAACTCTGTGAATAACTAGGACTTCTTTGGGAGTGAAGAATCAGATCTACAGATTACTCTGAGAGGTGTGAAGGGCTGTGTGTATGCTAAAGTGATGGCTCGTGAGGCCAACACGCTGCAGTTGCCCGCCCGCTCTGCACTAAACAGCTCCTCTCTGGGCTATGGCAGAGACTTTGCATTTTAAGGCCAGACTTTGGGCTCACAGGTCCCTAAGCTGGGAGGAGCAGCAACTGGCTCCTGTCACCTGTGGGAGATGGCGACCTCAGGGGCAGTCCCTTGCACGTATCTTCCCGGGGCAGTCTCCAGGATGTGTGCTTTGTTTGTTCCTCCTGGCTGGTTAGGACCTACCCGCAGCCTAGGAGAGGGCCAGGCACGTTACAGGCACTGTGTGGAAATGGTTTTTCTGAGAAATGCTCTTACAAATCACACTTTCAAACAATCTATAACCAAGTTTGTAATGTGCTTTGAGGCCATCTATAACCATGTGCTCAGTCTGCCTACACACTGTGTATCCAACTCAGCGTTAGTTAACTTCTTTGTCATTTTTATTAAGTATGTGCATGTGTGCTTTGCCTGCATGCACGTCTGTGTGCTGCATGCTTGCTTAGTGCTTGTGGAGGCCAGAAGAGGACCTCAGCTCTCCTAAAACTGGGGTTATAGAGCCGCCAAGTAGGTGCTGGGAACTGAACTCTGGTCCTCTGGAAAAGCAGCAACTGTCTTAACTACTGGGCCATCCGTCCAGCCCCCAGAATTACCTAACTCCTAAGAAAAACATTGTAATTGACCCCGCTACACTTTGGACTGTAATGGGGCTCGCTCCTACAGGATTTGCTGAATGCACAGCCTCAGTTGTACCGTGCTCTCTAGTCCTCTTTTGTGGCCCATTGACTCAGGACAATGTGTTTGTGACATCCGCCGACCAGGTCTGAGACCTCGTGCTGAAAGCATATTGAAGGCAATGCCCTGCACCCCGAAGATTTTGTAAACAGTGTGTGGGTATAGGTCTCACTGTGGCTTTGTGTGCTGTTCTGAGTCAATAGGGCCAGAAAGCACTTTTCTTCCTCATGAGGTTCCGGTAAGAGACTGATGAAGTGTAAGCGCCGCATTCTTTGTGGTTCCCTTTTTTGCTGCGTTGCTCATTGCATAAAGAAGAGGGCCTTTGTTCAGGGCGCCTCCCAGTCTCTTCTTAGCTTAAATGTCTCCTTCTTAGATGAGACTCTTGCAGATTAAAGCAGGAGGGCCCCAAACTCCTCAGAAGAAGTTGGGCCCACTCTTGTATAAATAGACCAAGAGTTGGTCACCTCTTACACGTCACCACAGCACAGGGCATGAGTGTTTGATGACCGCATGTTCGTCTCAGACACACAGGACTGGGTGCTGAATATCAGTTTTGCAGTGAGGTATGGCTTCACACCCACCAGAGCTGCTGGCACAAAGGGGGAAAAACAGAGACACCAAGTTTTGGCAAGGGTGCGGAGAGATTTTCTTGTCATCAGCTGTGGGGAAGTTACAATGCTGCAGCCGTCATGGAAAACAATATGGTGTCTCTTCAGAAGTGAAATGCAGTGGCACACGCCTTTAGTCCCAGAGCTCAGGAGGCAGAGGCAGGTAGATCACTGAGTTCACTGAGTTCAAGGCCAGCCTGGTCTACAGACCAAGTTCCAGGACAGACAGTGCCATACAGAGAAACCTTGTCTCAAAAACCAAAAGAAAAAATACCATATGCTTTTTATAAAAAGAATGAAACAATACGAGACAATATAAACAAACAATATGGAGAGTAAGGTTTTTTTTAATTCCAAACAGCTTCCCCACCCCATGTCATCTTATCACCAGAGCTTTCCACAGCCTTTCTGTCCTCCGACACACACACACACACTCACACACGCACACACACTCACACACACGACTGTGCTTCATCTACGAGACGTGCCACTCTGCAGCTCCCCCTTGTCACAATCTGTCACTCTCTCTGCCTCTCTCACATCCGTGCATGGAAACCAGCTTCACTCTTCCTGTAAGCTGCACATGAAACACAAACCACTGAAATTAACCATCCGCCTGAACCTTCACAGTTCATGATCACAGCATCTGCCACTGTGTAAAAAGAAAAGAAAGGAAAAAGCTGAATTTTCTTGTCGTTTTCACACTAGTGCTAGAGCATCCAAAGCAACGTTAAGCTGTTGCAGTGACAGCAGAAAGCTGGGTGCACCTCCACGCTCGGCAAGAGCACCCGTGACACAACCGTTAATGTTATCTCTAGGGCGTTATGTATTCCATTATATTTATATAGAATATATATAAATATATATAAATATAGAGGGGGGAGAGTCTCTATGTAGGCCTGGCTGGCCTGGAACTCACAGACATGTTCCTGCTACTGTCACCCAGTGCTGGGGTTAGAGGAGTGCACCACCACGCCCAGCAAATTCACTAGTATTTTTTTAAAGGACAAATGTAGGTGTTTTCAATGCCACATTGACCTCTACCACAATTGCAATTCTTCCGTTGAGAACTTCAATTGAGCTAATTTTATTAACAGATTTCCAAATATTTAAGGATTGCGCATGTAGATTCCGGTTATTCTCTTCAAATTTCTCTTTTAATTAGGAGGTCCAGCAAAGTCTTTCGAGAGCTGCACTCTGGAATGGGCTTGGGGACCTGCCCCCGTGTGGAAGGCACTCTCCAGGGAGAGGCAGGAGGCTGTGTGAACCAAACTGAGTTTGCTCATGCTGCCACTAAGATTTTTGCATATGAGATATGAGGCCTATTTTCTCTCTTTGTCTACCACTGGGCTTTTTCTTAAGCTTTTCCTTCAAATAGCCCTTCAGCTCTCAAAGAGAGGACAGCACAGACTGTTTGGATGCTTTTCAAAGTAATTTATTTTTTCAGGGAGACACAGCAAAATGGCTCCCCGGTTCTTTCGGCATAGGAAGCAGTCAGAAGGGAGGGTGTAGACAGGAGACTCCCAAGAGCAGAAGGAAGGTCTGTGCGCTTTCTCTTTTTCTTCAGCACAGATCTGGCCAGTCTAGGTGAATACAGCGGAGCAGCAAGATGGAAGGGGTTGGATCCCTGGCCACGGCCTGAAGGAGCCTTTCCAGGACATCTGGGAGATTGACCCAGCCCTACCCTAGGATAATACTTCCAAGCAGCGGCTCTCGACCTTCCTAGCGCTGCAACCCTTTCAACACAGCTCGAGTTGTGGTGACCCCAAACCCCCAACCATAAAATTACCTTCGCTGCTACTGCCCAGCTGTAATGTTGCTCCTGTCATGGCTCATAACGTAAATATCTGATATGCAGGATGGTCTCAGGTGACCCTGTGAAAGGGTCGTTCAACCCCCCAAAGGGGTCTTTACCCATGGGTTGAGATTAACCTATATCTTTTATTCTCTATTATTCTTCCTCCCCTTTTCCCTTTAGTGCTGTGGGTCAAACCCAGGTTCTTGTGTGTGTCAGGCAATCCCTAGGCTATGTACCCTAGACGCCCCTCCCCTCCTTCCTTTAAGCAGACAACAGCCTCAGAGGGCAATGGGATAAGGCAGAAAGTAAAATATCACTATTGGGTTCCAGCATCCACACTTATTAGGTGATTAACTTAAATTCAATAAATTTTACTTCAGAGACAAATGGCAAAACCAAAAAAAAAAAAAAAAAAAGGCAGTGGGTGGTGATATGGGGGAGGTCGGGAGGAATAAGGACCAGGGTGGAGAGAGGTTTGGAAAGAAGGGGTAGGTCAGGGAGGCAGGGATGACCTGAGAGGGCAAGCCTTGCTCTCTACCGCCAGGAAGGCTGTGACTACCTACCCCTACGCCTCACCCTACCCCTACGCCTCACCCTACCCCTACGCCTCACCCTACCCCTACGCCTCACCCTACCCCTACGCCTCACCCTACCCAGCCCTCCCGGATAATGGTCGGTGCCTGGAATCAGGGTACCAAGGGAAAGAACACAGGGAGCTTTGAGATCCGAGGGGCCGCAGGGGAAGGAGAGGAAGTTCTGTAGGAGCATCCAGGCCCCGCCCACCTGATCTGACAGGCCAGCAAGGGTAGCAGGCGAGTCCAGACGCGTGCAACCAGACTTCGACAAGGGTAGCATCATGTGGCTCCTCCAAACCGAGCGGCCACGTGCGGAGAGGAGGGGAGGAGCCAGAGAAATCCCTAAGGGACGGCCAGACTGTCTAATAAAGAACACACACACACCACCTTGTGAAACTTAGAAATAATTTGTCTTTTTGCCATCCTGCTGGCTGAGACTCAGGATTAGGGGTTAAGGGTGGGCTGAGGGTGATGAGGGGATGGGTGGGTGAGTTCTGAGTGGGTGGGGTCCTTTCTGTCGCCCTGATAAGCAACAGGGGGGCAGAACAGGGGCAGTACAGGAGCAGACAGCGCACAACCGATCTCTTCCTCACAACAGGGATTTAGAGAGCTGGCAGGGCGGGTCACCCACAACGTGACCTTCAAGCTCTGCCCTTGGCTCTGGCAAGTCATCCCACAAGCCAACCCTAGCCAATCCCAATCTGGGCGACCACCAGAAAGGAGTGAGAGAGGTCGGCACCAGGGCCTAGAGTGAGCGGAGGTCCCTACGATCTGTCTCACACAGGGCCCCGAACTCACACTGTTTAACTCACGAGTGTGCCCCCGTGGGAGGGAGGAAGGCCGCCATAATGAAATAAACCATTTTAAACACGGGACCTATTCCGTTTCTATATTTGGTCATCGTTCCCCACCCCCGCCCCCTCAAAAGAATATTTTATCTGTACTTAATAAACACATTCTCGCGTTACAGGGGCCTGGCTGGGCCCCTTTCCATGCTCCCAGCGGCCACGCCCTGTATCCCTATACACATCCTCCGCCCACTTCTTGGTTTTCATGCGTCTCATCTCCTCACTTTCCACGCGTCTCTGTCCACCTCAACCCCTCCCTGGGTTTGGCTAAGCACCTTGCTTTCTTTCTCCTGCTTTTCTTCTTCGCCATCCACCTGCCGCCCAATCTTTCCTTCACTTTCACATACCCTTCACCCTAGGAAGAGGGTCCCACGAGCCAGCTTCCTGCAACACGTTCCTCCTCTGCGCACGCGCACATGCAGACGGCCATACCCTGCCTCCCTGCCTGGCAACGGAGCAACCAGTAACATAATCAGAGTTCCTTTGGGGTGCGAGCGGGAACAGAGAGGCGACCTCAATAAGAGATCGGGGTTAGCGGGTTCAAAGGTCAGAGTGCAAACCGTGAGTTCCAGACCACAGAACCAGGCAGCTTGTTGCTAAGTAACCAGATCTATCAGCACCAAGAGCGCATCCTACTAATGCAGCCTCTGTCTGGCCTCTGCAGTGAGTCTCGGACACACACCCTCTCTGGGACTTTAAAAGCAGGGGGAGAGAGAGCAAGCACCCGGCCACCACCCCCGAGTACCCTGTGGCCCTGCCACTCACGATTTCACTCTGAAAAGTAGGCCACCTCGGCTGTTAGGTAGCTGCCACCATGAGTCTGGGCATCATGGAAGAGGAGGACCTGGCGGAGTACTTCCGGCTGCAGTATGGGGAGCGGCTGCTTCAGCTGCTGCAGTGAGTGCCCGGGAGCCCTGCCTTGCCTCGCCTCGGAGCATGGGACCACCCACACGCGCAGGATTCCCTCCTGCTATTTCTGCTCCTACTGCCCACCCTGACACTGGGGCCCCTGTCACTCACTCGCCCCGTGAAAACCCACGGAGCCCTCTCTCTGCATCGCCGAGACCACTTTTCCTTCCCACGGGAATGCGGTGCTCCCTACCTCATCCCACCCCTGCCTCACAAGGATCCTTTCACATATCTTGGGCAGGAAGTTCCCAAATGTTGAGGATCAGTCAGATTCTCTGTCCATCCGGCTCCTGGAGAAGAAGAAAGAAGCCAAGATCATGCACCAGGCCATGGAACGGAAGAAGGAGGTGAGGTGGGGAATTAGGGGTGACAAGAGTAGGGGTACAGAATAGGAAATAGATGGGCTGGGGCTTGGGGTTAATGGAGGGGGGGTAGGTAGGAGGGACTAGAGCTGAAGTTCTGGCTGGTGGTTCTGGTTTCTTTCCTCCACGGAGAAGAAGAAGGGTTTGAGTTGTGGGTGGGGAGGAACCAGGTCGTGGGGTGCTACCCTAAGAGGGTGCAGGATGGGAAATGCAAACTACAAGCCCTTCTGTAACTGCATTTTGTTCTGAGGTGTTTGGGGCCAAACCCAAGGCCTTGAACCCCTTAGGCAAATATTTGTCCCTGGCCTGCACCATCAGCCTTTCAGGAGCATCCTGGGCTAGAGGAGAAAACCTTAAGGGAAACCTTAGCTTCTTTCTGAGTACTCTCCTCATGTGGCTCCTTGATCTCCACCTCCTCCCATCCCCTAAAGGAGTTCCAGCGGAGAATGGAAATGCTAAACCTGCGCTGGGAGGAGCTAGGCGTGAAGGAAGAGCAGCTGAAGACACACATCCAGAAGTTTGAGCAGTTCATCCAGGTACGCAGCACAGCGCGCTGCAATCGGCTGCGGCAAAAGCATCTTCTGTGTCCCACTTACCACGCTGTCTGTGATGCCCCGCTTACCTGTCAGTCTCTGCTTTCTAGCTGACTCTTTCCAATGCCCTTGCCAGTGCCCAGGACAGTGTATCAAGTGGATGTGTGGGTGAGTAGGAGTGATGGATAGATGGATGTGCCCCTTACCAGAGATTAGTATTTGTGGATACAGCAGTGAGTCAGTGAATCAGAGGGTTTTGGCCCACTCACTCACTGTATGCCTCTGTGTGGTAACAGATATTACACTTTAGAGGGCCTATCTACCCTGGCCAGTCCCCAAGACGGAGACCTCTTGGGTTTATAAAAGTTTTAAAGCACAGTGGCTGGGCAGGTATCAAACCTCTAAGCTCCCCACTTACACACCCCATGTTATCTGACTTAATCATTCCTGTCTGGGCTGCTTCTGTTCTCTCAGGTCAGCCTTCACGACCACATGCTTATGATCCATACTGCCTCATGGTGACTTCGTTCTCTCTGGCGACATCTGGCTCTCCTCCTGCTACATCTTCCTCTCTCCTCTCTTCCCTGTCTCATGGTCCCTCTCAGATCTCAGAGCCTGGGAACCTAAGCCCTCCTCCCTCCCTTCTGTCCAGTTACAGGCTTCAGCAACTTTATTAACCAATTAACTTTAAATTAGGTAGAGCAAGGTTTACACAACACAGACCATTGTATGTGAGGATGTTCTCATCTCAACTGCAACCAGATCCTGGGGCCAGTGATCAGCATTAGAATTCATAGCACCAGACCAACCCCCTACATGCCTCCATCTTGGCCCTTGCCTTGAAAATGGGGGACTGATGAAGGCAGGAAAGCATTGCAATGAAGGACGGTGAAACAAATAAACTAGCAAGAAACTCCCTGCTTCAAGATTTTTTTGCCTTGGGTTAGGGGGTTAAGCGAAGCTGCCTTCCTTCCTTCTAAGGTCTCAATGATCCTGAGGAACCAATGAGTTCATTGGTTACAGAACATGAATGAGTAGTTATAAACAGGGACACGAATGGCCCTAGAGCAGCCACACTGGAAGGTCTGTGCTTAGCGTGGATGACGGTTTCTATGCTTACACACTAGGGGAGAGATAGACATATACTAACTCCTCCCAGAGTCAGGGCCACATACCCACCTGAGGCAGAATTGCATACAGCTGGCTGGAAGGAGGGGCTAGGTACTCTAATGAGGGTCCCGTGATCCCCTCCCCCCTTCAGCAAGGAAGCACCGACAGTCGGCTAGCCCAGCTGTGATTATCTTTTGTGACTAGGCCCTAAAGATGGCAGCATTAGGCTCAGGGATAGTCTGTATGACGCTGCCCTTTATCAGTACTTAGAGGAATGAGACAGTGGTGACGAAATCCCGATCTGGGCTGGCAAGATGGCTCAGTGGGCGAAAGCATTCATCGCCAAGCCTGGCAAGCTGAGCATGTTGGAAAAAAGAGAATTGGCTCCCACAAGTTTTCCTCTGATTGATCTCCAGGAGTGCACTGTAGCATGGACACACACATACACATTCACACACAAGTAAAAACAAAAAAAAAAAAAAGTAAACAAAGCCAAACAACTCCATCAGGATTTTATTGGCCTGCAATCTCCTAGGACCAGCATTAGAGGGGCCCTGGAGGGCTGGGCCCTGCTGCAGTAGGGAGGAGGGGGCTCGTTGCTGCCCTCTCCTGGAGGAGCCCTTTCCTACAGTTCCTCATTCCACTGTAGGCTCTGTGTGCAGTGAGTTCTGAGATGCAGTCCATCTGGAGTATTTGGGAGCACAGGAAGTTTGAGGGTTAAGGGGTTCTCCAGATTCTCAGCAGCTCTGGAATCTCATGGAACTTGCTTGTCCTTGGCAACTTCTTCCTCCTTCAGCCTCTCCTCTGGCAGGTCTCAGGTTGAGCCCAGAAACCTACAGGTTTTTTAAAACTTCCCAGGTGATTCAGTTATGACTCATGAAGGGTCCCTCAGGCCTGTCTGGTGCTTTGGAGCAAGACAAGCTTTCTCCACACCCCCTAAATGTCTCCACCATATGAACTCATCCCTACAGAATCACAAGGAAAAAAAAGATCCCCAGTGAAATACGAGGTCCCCATGCTGCAAAAGGAAGGGGCGGGGTCAGAGGCTCCAGGAGCAGAGCCTCATCCTCTCTGGTTGTAGAATTACTCATGCCATCTCCTCTGGCCCTAGCTGATGCCAGTCTGAGCTATCAGGAACATGCCTCTTCCACATGTGGTCCCATGACTACTGCCTTGGGCTTTGTAAGGTAGAGAAGAGCTACCCCCTCACAGCCGACAGCTGGGGAAATAGAGGCATGATGTACCAAGCCAGAGAGCATGTGGGCTTCCCCAACCCTGGCTGGGCCATCTGCCCCATGACAAATGGCCACCACTAAAAACACGGAAACCAGCTTCTGGCTCCTGCCCAGTATCTCTCAGCCTTCTTGGATGCAAGATAGATCTTCCTCCTTAGTCTCTTTTTGTGTGTTCTCTTCCTGGCCTCCTCTCTCTGGAGCCCAGAGACCTACACCCACAGAGTCAGAATCTCCTGCGTGTCACGCCTCAGGGTCTCTCTTGACCCTGACCTGAACCACTGTGCTCACAGTCTCCTAGGGCCACGGAAGCCCCTTAGCTTTGTTTAGAACATCCAGATAACCAAAGCCCCACCAAATCCTTTCCCCCCCACATCCCCCTCTCCAACATGGGCAGCCCAGGGAACTTCACCTGCCCTTCTGGTGGTCCGAGCTCAGTGGGCAGAAGAGGCCCAGGGTGTCTGTCACCAGCCCCAGGCAGGCCAGCATCTCCAGGAAAGAGGGTGACAGGCTTGCCTGGTTTACACTGCCTCCCTCACTCCCAGGAGAACGACCAGAAACGGATCCGGGCCCTGAAAAAAGCCAACAAAGAACGGGAGCTGAAAAGGCAGCGCCTGCGGGAGCTGGCCAAGGCCAAGCAGGAGATGACCGCCCTGAGGCAGGAGCACCAGAGGCTGAGTGGCAAGCTCCAGGACTACGCCATCTTCAACAAGTTCCTGGAGAAGGTGGTGGAGAACTCTGAGGTGGGTCCCTGGGCCGGGGGGGGTCACACCACAGGGTCCTCCGCAGCACCCTTCTCTTCTCCAAGACCATGGATGCTGTCCAGCTCCATCCAGCTGGGGGTCAGGGGCCCTTGGGATAGTTATCCTGCTCTGGGGCGGGGCATCAGCAGCCAGCCCCCCTCCCCCACCACGTGAGGCTGGGTAGAGCTCTTAAAGGGGTGGGGCCGTGCACAGCTATATGTGGGATGTATGTTTACATCTGCATTTGTGTAGGTATGAGTGTGTGTGTGTGTGTGTGTGTGTGTGTGTGTGTGTGTGGCCAGGAGCACTGAGATGTGCTGCAGGCTGACTGAGACTTTGCACAGGCAAGAAAAAACAGCCCATTCCTCTATGGGGAGCTGGTTAAGCACCTGCTCAGGGGCTCAAGGCCTGGAAGTGGCAGAGCCTGTTATTCTGTTATTCGCCCCCCTCCTCCCCCCGCTGAGGGCCCCTCCTGGCCACAGATGCCCCCTAACTCCTCAGGTCCTGTCATCACTTTGCCCTGGAATTTGTCAGCGCTCTTCCCGAAGAGGCTCTTGCAACATTTGATGTTGTCATTGCTCTTCTGATGCCACCTCCTGTCCCCTACCCTGCTCCCTCCTTTCCAGGCTCCTCTGGAGGCCCCCTCTTCCCACATTCTTCCTTAAGCATGACCAACTCTGCCTCAGACTTGCTTCATGCTTGCCCCGTGCCCTAGTCCTGGAGCCATCAATCAGATGTGGCCCAGTCTGCCTCCTAAGTATTTCTGGAATCCAACCCCTGCCCCTTCCTCATTCCTCACGCTCTGTGCTTCCTCTGCTGTTACCTCTGCCCTTTGCTCTTTTGCACTCTAAGGCCTCCTCCTCCTCTTCCTTTTCCTGCTCCATCTTCTCTCCCTGCCCCCAACGCTAGGAAGCACAGAGAAAAGCTTAACCTTTCAAGAACTCGACACATGGCTTTTTCTAATCTCAATATTCTCCTCTCTTTCATTTTTCTTTTTTCTGAAATAAAACACCGCTGGGAACTTAAACCCCTTCGTGTCCTTCCACATCTCAACCTTACGCTCATCTCTTCAGTGGTCACCAGTAACATAGGATTTAAATTTCCCATTTTCATGGCTGTTTTCATTATTTTGTGATATATCAGCTGATCGTAAACTGTGCAATTCTATCATACAGAACCTTCTATGACTTGGCTTTTTCCAATCAATGATTTTTTAATGTTGTTTTTAGATTTTTTAAACTTATTTTATGTGTATGAATGTTTGACCTGCATATATATTTGTGCACCACACATATGTGTGCCTGGTGCCCTCTGAGGCCAGAAGAGGGCATTGGGGCCCCTGGAACTGCAGTTATGATGGTGGTGGGTCACCATGCGGTCCCTGGGAACTGAACCCAGGTCTCTGCAGGAGCAACCAGCACTTTTAACCACTAAGCCACCTGTCCAGCACCATGAGTTTTTTTTTAATAGTGTTTTTAATTGAGACATGATGATGTTTTTACACATTGATGGGATATGCTCAGAAGTGTGTGTGTGTTGTGTGTGTCTGTGCAACTTACAGTGATCTCATTGAGGTAACTGACATGTCCACCACCTCAAACATCTGTGATTTCCTTCTTCTTGGGGATACTTAGATCTTCCATATAATGTTGAAATATACAATTCATTATTGCCAATCATAGTTACCCTACCATGCCACATAAGATATTAAAAATTATTCTTTTCCTCCAACTGCTCATAATGAACCAGTGATACTTTAAGAAACTTTTTGTTAGTGGAAGTTTTCTTTCTACTTATTTGTTTGTTTGGTTGGTTGGTTTGGTTTTTTGAGACAGGGTTTCTCTGTGTAGCCTTTGCTGTCTGACTCACTTTGTAGACCAGGCTGGCCTAGAACTCACAGATATCCTCCTCCCTCTGCCTCCCAAGTGCTGGGATTAAAGGTGTGTGCCACTATTGCCTGGCTAATGGAAAATTTCAAACAAGCCAAAGTAGATCCATGCATTTCAGGGAACGTCCATCACTCATCAGCTAGCTCCGGCAAAGGCCGCTCGTATGGCCACACCTTCCCATCGCCACCATTTTGCAGCAAATGATAGTTCTTCAGCCATAGTGTTTCAGCATGTATCTCTAAAGAAGGAGAGTTAAAAAAAATAAAAAATAACCCACACCCCAGACAAACAAACACTAAAACAAAAATGTTTTTAATTCCAGCACTCAGGAGGCAGAGGCAGGAAGATCTCTGTCAGTTTGTGTCTAGCCTGGTCTACATAGAAAGTTCTAATTTAGCCAAGACTACATAGTGAGACTCTGTTTCAAAAGGGGGGCTGGAGAATGGCTCAGTGGTCAAGAGCACTGGCTGCTCTTCCAGAGCACCTAGGTTTGATTCCTAGCCCTCCTATGGTGTCTCACAACTGTCTGTGACCAGGGGTCATGCCCTCTTCTGGCCTCCTTAGATACTGCACACATGTGGTACACAGACAGACATATATGCAGGTAAAACACCCAAACACACAACATGAAAGTAAAAAAATAAAACACACCAAAAAAATAATCATAACCGCAATACCATTGTCACATGTTATGTTATTCCTTAGGAGCAAATAGAGCGATTTTATATACCTAGTTGATATTAAAGTGTCCCATTATTGCAGTGATGTTCTGTGTGCACTCGATTGGTTCTTTTATTGTTATTTTGAGGTTATAATATAATTGCATTATTTCCCTGTTTGTGTTCCAACCCTCCCATATTCCCCCTTGCTCTTTCAAATTCATGACCTTGCCTTTCATCATTATTGCATGCATATGTATGTATGTATGTATTCAGTGCTGCTCAGTCTGTATAATGTGACTTGTCTGTATGTTTTCAGAGCTGACCATTGGTCTTGGGTAACCAGTTGGCGTGCTCTTCCAGGGAGAGACAATGTTTCCCATTGTCGGTACTCCTCACTTGCCTGCAGTTCTTCATGTGGCTTTGGGGCCGCGTGGGCTTTCCCATCCACATTGTCATAGCGATAGTTGTTTTGTTGCATTTTTTTCATTTGGATCAAGGTCCAAACTAGTTTTCCCACACCACACCTTACATTTCCTAAGTATTGTAGACATGATCCTAAGCAAAATAAGGCCAGACTCAAAGGAGGACAAACTCTGTGGGCCTGGGTTTGAGACCAGGTAAGACTAGTCTTTGCTGATAAAAATTATACTATCAGTTTCCTCAGTGGCTGGGGACGCATACTGACTGCAGCGGCCATCAAGCTTCAGCAATCAGAGCTGTGCGTAAAGCGGTGGCTGTCAGCCTTCCTAGGGCTGTGACCTTCTAATACAGCTCCTCAAGTTGCAGTGACCCCCAACCATATGATGATTGTGCTGCTACGTCATAACTGTAATTTTGTACTGTTATGAGTTAATAAGGCAAATATCTGCTTTGTGGCCACCGAAGGGTTGAGACCCACATGTTGAGGCATAAAGAGCTGGACTTTGTTAAGCGTGTCTTTGGAGGTCTCTGTGATTAGTCTGGGAGTCTTTCTTAGGAGGTATGTTAATGTCTTCTTTTTTCTTTTTTCTCTTTCTTTTCTTTCTTTCTTCTTTTTTCTTTTCTTTTCTTTTTTTTTTTTTTTTTTGAGTCCATGTCTCACTACCTACTCCCGACTAGCCTCAAATTCAAGATCTTCCTCTCTCTGCCTCCCATGTGTTGGGACTGCCATACCAGCATCAAACTCTTGATTCCTCCTAGTGCTCATACTAATACATTAAAATGTCAGCAGCCTCCAAAAGTGACCGTTTCAGGTCATGATGAACTCATGTGTTTGGATACATGTGCCGTAGAGGTCAATTGCCCGCTGGGGAGATGCTTGCTGGCAAACTCTGTGCTTCTGGAGCAGGCAACGGAGTCTGGCCTGTCCCTGTCGCCCTGGCTCACCCCTCCTCTCAGCACTGTGATGCAGACGGTGAGCAAAGGCTAAAGAGCTGTCTGGGCGCTGGGCAGCCCTGCCTCTCAGCCCCAAAGGTGCTTTATCGCTGTCTAGCCTCCCAGGGCCTAGACACCCTCTGGGTTCTACATCCCGAAAGAACAGGGTCTGGCTTTCTTATCTCCTGGCCCATCAGTGGCTCTTGAAGGTTCTTGCTAAGCAGGACCAAGGTTGCTGTAGGAGACAAAGTTCCTTCAGCAGCAGCTCTATCTAGAGTCACCTAGAGAGAGTTTGCAAAATGGTCAGTTCACTAGGGGCCATGGTGGACATGTTCTTAATCTGAATCTCTGGGGTGGGAGCCTGGTGGGCACGACTCTGCCACGCAGCTGGCATTAGAAACCTCAGGTCCCACTGGGCAGCCCTCCAACACCTGGGGCACAGCCCGCACAAACCCAGGAGAACCCAACCTTCTCACAGTACCTATTTCTGGCTATGGCTTGCCTTCCCTGGTGTCCAGGCATCCAGGCCAGAGGTCTTGGGCTGGGGGGGGGGGCAGGAGCCAGCCAGCCAGTGACCCACGCCCACTGGCCTCTCAGTTTGAAGAGATCCACGAGGTAATTGCCCGCTACAAGACTCTGGTGAGCATGCACCACGACCTCATGCAGTCGGCCCAAGAAGGCCAGGAGAAGATCGAGCGTGCCAAGGCACGGCTGGCCCGCTACATGGAGGAGAAGGATGACGAGATCCTCCAACACAATAACGAGCTGGCAAGACTGCAGATGCGCTTTGACCGGGCCCGCAGCGACGTCATCTTCTGGGTGAGCCGCAGGCCCAGCATAGTGCCGGGGTCTCGGTGGGGTCCTGGTTACACGAGCTCTGCATGTGTGCACACGTGCATACAGACACCCCCGGGAGAGACAGGAGGAGAGGGGACGGGAAGGGGTCTCTTACACGCCGCCACGACTCTCTCCAGGAATCTCGCTGGGCACACATCCAGAACACCGCGGCCAAGAAGACCCTCCTGCTTGGCACCATCAAGATGGCCACGCTGAACCTCTTCCAGATCGTGAGCAAGCAGCTGAAGGAGAGCACCCCGGTGTCCCTGGAGGACACGCACAAACAACTGGACATGGTAGGAGGAGGACGCGGAGCTGGGTCCGGCAGGGTGGCAGCGTCAGCAGGCTCTGAGTCGATGGGGCTGGGGCCCTCAAATATCCACAGTGTCAGGATCACCCGGGGGCGGGGAGCAGGGGTGGCTGCCCCCCCAAAACCTCTAACTCAATAATTTGCATAGCCAACAGCTCCCCAGGCTGCACTGCCAGTTAGGGTCCTCCACACCGAGACCCACTGCGTCAGCACCCGAAGCCCTTGCTGGTTTCACACCACAGGACAACAGTAGGGACCCACTAACGAGCTTGTTGGTTATACAGAACGGCCTCGTCAGCTAGAACAACCCCAGCAGAGTCTCGGTGGGCTTGGGTTGTCTGTCGAGGCTGCTCTGTGGTTCGAGGGGAGGTGGGCCGTGCTGAGCCTAGCTGCTGCACAACATAGGTTCCCCGAGCAAAGCGGCGCTCACCGCCTCCATCCTTCAGCTGGGGTTCAGAAATAGGTTTCAGCCACTCAGGTTTCCCAGGGAAACCCACCACGGCTAGGGCTCGGAACCTGGATCCTCAGGGGTGTGCAGCAAGCGCTTTTACCAGCTCCTCCAGCCCTTGAAATCACATGGTTGGTTAAAATGCCAGAAATGTGGGGAGAGCTGCTTTACTGGACACTTCAGCAAATCGCTTTACTATCTGGCCCGTAACAGGTGGCCTGTGCTGTCTTTCTCCGTTGCTCCTTCTGCTCTGACAGGACAGCAAGGAGCCCTTGCTGTGGTCAATGATGTTGTGTGCTTGTGGGGGCTACGCGAACAGAGACGTGAGTGCTGTCTTGGTGCTGTGTTACTCAGCTTCTGAGTTCCCCTGGCACGCTCAGCTCCCTTCCCTTAGCTCTCCTGAGGAAGGATGCCGTGGGAAGTGATGACTTGCATTTCACAGGTCCCAACCTGTGCATTCCCTGCTCCGCTCTGAGCTTCCAATCCGTCTACTCCAAATTCTGAGCTCTCCAAATCCGCGAGGATTTTCTCAAGTTCTCTTTCTCCAAATGAAACTTCCAGAAGTGCATCTGGAAAGGAAAACCAAGCCCGTATTTCCCTTGCCAGAAACACCTTACGGTGCCCAAAGGTTCTCCTAAACTATCTGTCTTCATTCCTACAGAATATTAGCACCTTGACAGAAATTCAAATGGCCAGGCAGCTGACAAAAACAGATAAATAAAGGCCCAGAAAAGTACAAATGAAGCGAGAGGTTGGACACTCGTTCTGCCCTGAGCTGAGGGTCACACTCATTCTGCCCTGAGCTGAGGGTTACCTTTTGAGGATGAGAAGCCAGGCTGGGCGTGCGGCAGCTCGGTGTGACAGCCGGTGCCCAGCATGCATAGGGCCCTCCTGGCTTCCACCACCGGAATTAGTTATTCCCCCAGAGCTGTTGTGTGTGGAGTCCAGCTGGGTTTTCCTGGCCCCCAATCTATCCAGAGTCACTCTCACCACGGAGGCTTTAAAAACAAAAGCCAGTAAATAGATTTTAAACTTCCCTTGAGGACCCCAGAGCCCATCATGGTGAGCATTGGGCCTGGCTTCCCTCAGGCAAGCACTCGATGTTGCCTGAGGGCCATTTACAGCCCTGTCTGCAAAATGCTTCCCTCTGAGGCCAGTTTGTGACTCTTGTTTTTATTTCCTTCTGCATGAGTGTAACCACTTCTAAGGAGGTCCCAACTCCAACCTTACCCTGGTTCTAGTTTGCTGTTAATGTTTAAGCCTGAACCATCCCCCACAGGCTAGCATTCTGCTCCCCTTCCCCTGTCCCCCCAGCTTTCAGCCTTGGTGTGGGAGGGTGAAGCCCTTAACAGCAGAGCCCGCCTGACAGAAGGGATCACCAGGTGCCGGCCTTTGAAGGTGACACCAGATCCACCTGCTCCGGTCACGCCAGCTGCCACACACCCTGGTCCACCCCACAGCATCTTCTGTGGTGGACTGGAAGCTCTGGAAGCTTACACCCCCCTGGAGTGGCTTCTGACAAGCGCTCTGAGCACAGCAGGCAGAAAAGTAACTGACACCCTCGCTAAGCCTGCTTCTTAAGGTCACCTAGGGAATCTGTGAATCGAGGCGACGCAGCTGCTTCTTAAAGTCAAGAAGGGGAGTCACGGACTCCTTCTAAGGAGATGTTCCACCTTGGGACCCAGGGAGTGTTTGCTGGGCGAGATTAATGTTGTCTCCCTGTCTTGCTAGATCCAGCAGTTTATACAAGACCTGTCGGATATCTGGTCAGAAGTAAAGAAGAAGGAGCAGCAGCTGATCCGAGTGTAAGGAAGCGCCATGCTGTTCAAATGTTCTGAGACACCGAGAGAGAGAAAGGAAAGAGAAGGTCCTGATGAGCTCGTTCGTGGCCAGCCCCTAGTCCAGCCGTTGAAGAACTATGGCTTCCCGATGCCACACCCTTTGTTGCTTTCCCCTCCAGCCTCAGTCTACCCCAGCCCTTAAAAGCATTAAATGTTATAAGAAGTTGGCTCTAAAGCTCCCTCTCCTTTTGAAAATCAGCTCATGGGGAAGAGCCAACAACGAGGGGAGAGGCACACAAGCGTCCCATCTAAGAGTGGGTGCTTGGGCGGCTGGAGAGGCGGGCACCATGCCTTTGATGGGGGGTGGGGGTCTTTGAGCTTCAGGCTTCAACATAGTGAAGTGTTCGGGTGGGCAACAGGGCCGCAGGCTGAGCGCAGCCCAGGGGCCCTTCTCCCTTCCACCACATTAGAAAACATGCTGTTCTTAGGATGCAAGGCTCCGGGGAAACTAGGAAGGCAGCTTCCTCAGGCAGCATTTCATAGGTGAAATGTGTACCCCAAAACCTCCTGTGTACCCCCAAACACGGAAACACAGTGTAGTGTCACCAGGGCAGGAACAACCTGCTGGCTGCCCCGAAGCTAGCAAGAGACTACCAATGCGCTGAAGGCCATCCTTGACTCACAGGAGTGCCCTAGCAGGCTGAAATAACTGTTCAGACCAGTAAAAGTCAAACCAAATAGGGGCCTCTGTTGACATTTCCAAACCGTCGCCAGAAGTCTAAGTCAGAGACCCTGGGTGAGAAAGAACAAGCGCCTCATAGACATGGACCTTGTGAAACGGCCACAAGGCTTCCGGCATGTCCAGCAAGACACATGTTCCAGGACGCTGGCTGCAGGGCCATAGGGGAAGATTACATTCGAATGTGCTGCCCTGAGCTCAGCTCTAGAAGGTCTTTGACCTCCTAGCTAGTGTGCTTTTCACATCCTGGCTGGGACCTTCCCTAAGTCCCCACAGGGGAGGCCACGCTGCCGCCCTCACTTGTCAGACACGTGTGTCCTGTGGTCCCAGCTCAGAGGCTCAGAGATCTAAAAGCCAGAAACCTAGCCAAGACCTCTGCACCAGCCTGGTGCTTGCCCAAACCTGGTGCTGTGGCTGGCGGCTACAGCCTCTGTCACCCGGGACACTGTGCCCAGAGGATCGTGTGCAGGCAGGAGTTTGAAACCAGCCAAGACAACATAGCAAGACTCCATTAGGAAGAAACTTTGGGGAGCTGAGGTCAGCCGGTAGGAACACTTGCCGAAGGCACGTCCATACTCAAGTTCAAATCTCCAGCACCTCGGCACAAAGCCGGCATACTCCCTGCAAACTCCGTGCTGTGTTGGGGCAGAGATGAGGCTCACTGGGGCTTGCTGGCCACCAGCCTAGCCGCAGGCTCAGGGAGAGAACCCGCATATTGGTCATTTTTCTGTTGCCGTCATAAAACACGACCAAAGGCATCTTAAGGAAGAAAGGGCTGGGATTACGGTTAGAGAGGGAGAGGAATCCTCCATGGCAGGAGGCAGCAGAGAAGGAAGCTGAGAGATCTCATCTTTAACCTCAAGCCAGCTGGAATCAGGGCGGGGAATTGAGCGCTCAAAGCCTGTCACACTGGTGCTTCCTTCTGCGAGGCGGCACTGCCCCGCACCCTCCCTGAAGGGTTTCACCAGCTGTTTAAGTGCCTGAGCAAACCACCACACCCTGGCTCGGGAGGGTAAGGTAGAGCGTGATGGAGTGGGGCCATTAATGTTTTCCACTGGCCTCTGCGCACGCGCGCACACACACACATACACACACACACACACTTGAACTATTGTTTCATAATCCCGAGAGATGGCTCAACAGTTAGTTAAGAGCACTGGCTGCTCTTCCAGACGACCCAGGTGCAGTTTCCAGCACCCACAGGGTAGCCCACAACCTTTTGTTTTATTTTATTTATTTACTTTTTTGTTTTGTTTTGAGCCAAGGTTTCTCTGTGTAGCCCTGGCTGTCCTGGACTCCCTCCCTACACCAAACAGGCCTTGAACTCACAGAGATCTGCCTGCCTCTGCTCAGGATCAAAGGCATGTACCACCACCGGCCTCGGTAGTTTTCATAGTTTTGGGTGCTTGGTTCACACCAAGCCAGGTGTGAAATTTCACACTTACACCATCACATCCATGCTCAAAGAGGTGTACATTCTGAAGCACTTCAGATTCTGAGGTTTTAGGTTGAGAATGTTTAGCCTGGACACGGCTGCACACAGGTAGCTACAGGTAAGGCTTGTGGTTCTTCCATCTTCGACCTGTGCAGCTTCACGGAAACCTGACCTTTTGATGATGCAGTTGCTATACATTTCGCCGTGTCCACATCTCACGTGGAAGCTTGAAGCTGGGGGGGGGGCAGCCCTGGAGAGACAGCCCAGACTGCAAAGTGTTGTCAGACAAGCCTGAGGACCCAAGTTCAACCCCTGGGACCTACATGGTGACTTTTACATGCGTATGCTTGTGCACGCACAAGTGCACATGTGTGCACATACACTAATAAATAAAAATGTGATAAAGAATTCATTTAGGAGACTGGATGACCCAACGGTGAAAAGCACTTGCTGCTCTCCCAGAGAACCCAGGTTCTATTCCAAGCACCCACACAGAAGGGACACAGCGTTCTCTTCCCGCCCCCAGGAGCACTGCACACACACGGTGCACAGACCTGCAAGCAAGAACTCACAAAAAATAAAGGAGGAAAATTGGGACTGGAGAGATGGCTCAGTGGGGGAGAGCGCTGGCTGCTCTTCAGAGGACCTGGGTTCGATTCCCAGCACCCCCACGGCAGCTCACCAGGGCCTGTGACTCCAGTCCCAGGAGATCTGACACCTTTACACAGACATGCACATACCAATGCACATAAAGTAAAGAATAAATAAATTATATCAAAAATAATTAATTCAAAATCTCTAATTACTGAGGCAGCAACAGAGGACCAGCATCTGTCCTCCACACAAATGCACACACACACACACACACACACACCCAGGGAAAGTTGGAAAGATCTCTAACAAGATGGAAATCTCGTGGCTTCTACCCTGAGGACAGACAGAAGTCTATGTCACTCCTTGTTGCCTCGGAACTGGGTGAGAGGAGTGCCCCGCAGAAGCTCAGTCCCTGGTCACAGAACTGAACACACACCCTGGTCCAGGGGAGGAGGAGGATCCGTGACAGGAGGGAGCACTTGTATGCCCATCACAGAGGCAAGTTCACAGAGCGGTGAAAACATGCCCAAGCCACAGCACAGCTGCCTCTTCTCAGGCTCCCCAAATCGCCCATGGGAAGCTGCCCACGACCTACCCTCACAGGACACACCAGGAGAAGGAATTCTGGGTAGCAGAGCCGACAAGCCTCCACACCACTACTGATTCCACAACTGAGGAGAGCGAGGCTTTCCTTTCTGAGAGAGACCCAGAGACCCGGAGCCTGCAGTAAAGCTGGCCAGGTCTAAGCAACCCTTTTTCTGGAACAGGTTAGAGGCCAGGGGATGTCAGCCCCAGCGTGGGTTCAGGCAGGGAAGTGCAGAGGGGTGTGGATCAGGGCTGGCCAGGAATGGCTGGGAGAGTGGGGGACATGCCTCTGAGCCAGCTGGGTCCTGGGAGGCGGGAGAAAGCAAGGCAGACAGTTCAACTCCCAGACACACAGCACCCTCCGCCCCCTGTCAGCCTCCTGCTGCCCCAGGGAGGTGGTGTTTGAGAAGCCCAGGCTGTAAGTCCCGGTGGGCCAGGCCCCTCAGCCCCGCCCCCCCAGTCCGGTGCCAGCAGCCAGAGTTCCCCCCCCCCCTTCCACTCCACAGCCCTCGCAGAGCCACGTGTCTGGCTGCGTGAAGCTGGGAATCAGAAAGGGTCACACTTGGAATGCCTGTGATCACACGAAGCTGGTCTTAACCCTTGCATATTCACACTTGTATGGGCCTCATTCTAGGGATTGTTGCATTCTTCAGCTTGATAATAGCCTGTCCTGGGGCAGAGTCAATTCCGTGGGGTCCAGGCAGATTTCTTGAAGATAAGAGAAGCCACAGACTTATAAAGTTAATTCTCATACCTACAGAAGAAGGAGAGATAATCCGGAAGGGTTCATAGGCCTTGGAGACTCAGGCAAAATGGCTTTCCCATGGCCAGGAGAGGGAGGAAGGGACCCCCTCCCCAGCCCCCCACCTCCCTCCCCCGATTCCCAACCCTTCTCAGATCCTCAGCACTGCTACCGGGGACCCAGAGTCCAGGCTTCCCAGCTGAAAAAGTCTCCCAGATGGATGACATTTCGGTCCAAGAACAAAAAGTTAAGAGGCTGATTGGAGATTTCCCAGCAAGAAAAGACATGAGCTCATTAGAGCAGAAGGAACCGATTGGTTCCAGAGACAACCAGTTCTCATCAGCCAGGGCAGGAAGCTGGGCTGAGCACGTTTGTGAAGGACAAGGAGCAGAAGCTCTTCGGAAGCTCACCCTCTGCCTCTGGGCACCCTGGCCCCCACCAAACCCCGTTAGCCTTTCCTTGGGAGCAGGGGTAGCGGGAGAAAGGGACAGGGAGGGTCCACGGGAGCTCAGCCTCCAGGCAGCAGCATGGACATGTACCCCGTGTTCCGCACATGGCAATCTCAGGCCGGTGCAGATAGTCAAAGGCCCCCTGAGGTGACCTCGGATTTTTGGGAGTGGGGGAGGGACAGTCCCAAGGGTCCCCGTGTCTACGGGACTAACCCTCACTCTCAGCACTCTCACGCTTTGCTACTGGCTTCTGGTCAGGTGAATGGACTCCTCACCCATTTCACCTCGTCACGTGACAACTGGTTGCTCGGAAAGCTGAGGAAGCTTTTGCGCTTCTGGGCTTTTGATCCTTGGGATATATCCCGGGATCTTCCGAGGCCACACAGAGCCGGAGGAGAACGGCGCCCCGCCCCACCCCCGACCCCCACCCCCACCTCCCAGCATCGCTTCTGGAAGAGAAGAGCTGTGACGCAAGCCAAGCCAGGCTTGGCTTCCTTGGCTTTCTCTCTGTAATGGCCAAGAATCCCCTCTGCTTTAACCCTTGAAAGAAAGAAGAGACTGCAGCGCAGGGAACAAGCCCAGAGCCATCCAGGGTATGACGTCATCCTGGGTAGTGGGACCGGAAGTATCCGCTTTAAGATTTTTTTTTTTTTTTAAATGAGGAAAGACCAGCGTCTGGGAGCACCCATCAGGATGACAGCCCAGCTGCACCGTGATGCGAAACCGATTCTATTAGCTCTGAAGCCTGCAGAACGGATTGCTGGAACCGAGTTCTAAACCATACCTCTCGGCGTCTCACAGGAGTGGGTCTGGAGTCCGTGTGACCGGACTGGGGTCCTACTCAGTTACTCCTGTAATACAAAACCAAAGCGTTGGCCAGCTGAGCTCGGGGATGGGGAGACACTTCTTCGCTCATTCAGGCTGTTGACAAAATGCTGTCTCTACAGCTGCGGGTCTGAGGTCCCATTTCCTGGCTGGCTGTCAGCCAGGAGCTGCTGCTGCTCCCAGAGGCCAACCGCATTCCTTGTTTCATGGCCCCCTTCATCTTCAAAGCAAGGGCAGCACATGGAGTCCTTGTTGGGCTTTGAGTGTGGCTCTTCTGGCACCAGGCAGCTACCCGCTTAGAGGCACTCCTGTGGTTAGATCAGGCACACCCAGATAAAGTCCCCATAGCATATAGATGAGACTGCCACCGAAGAGCCTCTGTCCTGGAGGCCAGCCTCCCATTCTCCCTACCACACTCATCAAGGAAGGAGTCAGGCGGGATGTGGTTCCTACCCCGTGTCCATAAACCCAGCACTAGGGAGGCCGAGGCAGAGGGATCATGAGTTCAGGGCCAGCGTGGGCTACACAGTGAGCTACTGTCTCCGAAAGAGTAGGGAAGATGAAGGGAGGGAAATGGACAAGGAAAGTCAAAAGAGCTGGAAGTGGGAGAAGGGGACAAAGAGGGTGTAAGTAAGTAATTAAAGGGAAGATGTGTTGAGAGTCTTTAACTGGGCCTCACACGATCCTCCACACCCACTAACAATCACTCCCACTTCTTCTCAGTCCCCAGCCTCAGAAAAGTATTCATATTTGCCCTTTCAGCAGTTCTGCCTATTCTGGATGCACCATCCACCTAGATTCACCCAGTGCCGGGTCTTTTGTGTTGACTTAGAGTAATATTTTTACCTGTGATAATGATACATGACATACCATGTATCTCTACATCAAGCCTTCTTATTACTTTTTAGATAATTTATGTCTATGACTGTTTTGCCTGTGTAGATGTCTGTGGACCATGTGGGTACCTGGTACTCGAGGGTGTCAGAAGAGGGCTTTCTATTCCCTAGAACTGGAGTTCTGGACAGTTGTGAGCTGCCGTGAGTACTGAAAACAGACCCTGGGTCCTTTGCAAAGCAACCAGTGCTCTCAAACCAGGAATCATCTCCCTGGGCCTCACCATCCCCTTGATGATGATTGAAACAACAAAAATTCATTGTATGGATTATTATGCCTCATTAATTCAATGATAGGTTGGTGGACATTCAAGTTGGTTCGACTTTAAGGCTATCACGAATAAGGAAGCTGCATACATTTTTGCGGGGGCATATTTTTATTTCTGTTGGGTTTCCACCTAGGAGTGCAAATGCTGGATTAGGTGATAACTCTGTGTTTGCCTTTTGAGGTTTTTGAGGAACATTTTCCTTTTAGAGGTTAACAGCAAAATGGTTTAAAAAAATTTTAAAAGCCAGCTTGGCAAGAAGTAGAAGAAAGATTGGGATTTATGAGGCAGTGGTTAGGGTCAGGTCAAAATGGATGAATATGAGACTCAATCATGGGTTTCACAGACTCCAAGGAAGAGTACACGGATCATGAGTGAAAGAGATATCACAACTCATAATTCAGTGTTAGAGGGAAAAAGTTACTTCCACCTCCTCAATGCAACACCCCCAGCTTTACCCCTGGCCATCAGAGCCCTCTGTCTACCAACCGTGATCTGACCCAGGGCCTTCTGGACACACAGAAGGCAAAGCCAAAGGGACAAGTAGGTGAAGAGCTGATACAGTTCGAGTGCCCTGGAGCGGACGGCCTCTTTACAAAAGCAATCTAGACAGATGGTTGTAACAAGCCATACAGCTAAGTCACCAGGCATTTCCAGCAGGCCGGCTGTCAAGCAGTACTCACGCCATGGGGTCCTGGAGGGGGAGAAGAACCCAGAACTGACAAGTGAAATGTTTAGGAAGAGATCTGAATGAGTAAATTACTTTTAGCCAGACAATGAGGAGGAGGAGAGAGTGAAGGTGTCTTAAGAAAAAAGGAAAGAACCCCAGGTCTGAATGGGTTGGGAGGGGTGCTACCTCACACTGGCCAAGAAGCAAAGGAGGAAGAAAGTCAGTAGTCCCCAAAATCCTCTTCAGGGCTGTTAGCCAGGGCCACGCTGTTCCGTAATGCCTCTATTAACCTGTCTGTCGAGACTGTTGCTCTCCTTCCCCCATAGTGGACTCAAAGCCCCAGATGAACAGACCTCTCCCCTTCCCGCCCTGCCTGTCACAAATTGGAGGTAGCCCGGCTGTAAGCATGTTCTGTGGATCACCCATCAATCCACCTCACCCCCTTTCACCTGAGATATAAGAAGCCGAGCTGGAGAGACTCGGTAGTTAAGAGCACCCATTCCTAGCGTCCATGTAATGGCTCACAACCATCTACATCAGTTCCAGGGGAACTGGTGTCTCTCTGACCTCTGTTGTCACCTGCATGCACATGGCACACATACATGCACACAGACACACACACACATAAAATTCATGCTTTTAAATTTAAAAATAAATAAGTGGGGGCTGGAGAGATGGCTCAGAGGTTAAGAGCATTGGCTGCCCTTCCAGAGGTCAAATTCCCAGCACCCACATAGTGGCTCACAGCCATCTATAATAAGATCTGGTGTCTTCTTCTGACATGCAGGTGTAGATGCAGATGGAACAATGTATACATAATAAATAATTTAAATACAGAAATAAGTAAAAATGCAATATGTTAGAAGGGGAGCCTCACTCTACCACACGGACCTGGCCTCACTTCCGAGCCTAGGCAATGCTCTGGTCCATCTGCCCACCTCTGGCAACATGTACAGGCAATTAAGAACGCTGAAACAGATTTGCTAATAGACGGAGACACGGTCTTTCCCTGGGGCAGAAATCCACTGCACCCCTGTACAAGCCTCATTTGAATTTTTGTTCACAACAGTCAGCTGCACCATCTCCATGACTTACCTTCCGCCTCTACAGAGCTGCGGGTGGTTTTCAAAGCAGACAGGGAGAAAGGTGTAAATCTACTGTACAGCTTTGGATAGCCTCAAGAAAGATGCTCTAGGGACCACGCCCTTGAAAGGAACCCAGCCCAGGGTCTCGTCTAACCCTCTCAACAGCCGTGCAAAGCAGACGTCACCATAACTCTCAGTTTACAGACCAAGAAAAGATGACTCACAGGTTTGGCTGACTTTTAAAATTACTATCTGGGCTGGAACAATGGCTCAGTTAAGTGCACCAGCTGCTCTTCCAGAGGACATGGGTCTGGTTCCCAGCACCCACGTGGTAGTTTGTAACCACCTATAACTCCAGTTCTGGGAGATCTGACACCTTCTTCCGGCTTCTTTGGGTACCAGGCATGGATGTAACATCCACACCAGAAAGAAAGAAGGAAAGAAAGGAAGAAAAGAAAAATAAATATGCAATTCACTGAAATGATTGAAATTCAAAGACTCTGTCTCCCCTCAGCGGTGACTCAGTCCCCATCTCAGCCCGCTATATTTTATCCTTCACTTTTTAAAGGTCATTGAGTGGTTGGCGCCACTCACAAACCTAGCCTCTTTTTAGACACTCAAAAGAAGGCTATTGTGATCATGGTTGTTTTACATGTTATTAGCCTGACTTAGCAAACAGCACCTTTTGAAGTACTCACATTTCAATTATTCATACGATGAATCAAATGTGTAAATATGGTAAACTTTGCATTTTCTTAAATATTCCAATATGGTATTTACTTTTCTTTCAGAAAACCGGTAAGCTTTTTAGTTTAAAACTAGGAGTCTAAATCAATTAGACATTCAATAATTTTCATTGGAATTTCAAATTTGTGTGTTTGTTTTGCTCAGTGTAAGTACTCCTAAGCACTATAAAAATATAAGTGTATAGATTTAGTTTACATAAAAACATTAGTATGGTTTGGATTCCTTAAAGTTTCTATACTTTAATTAATTTATTTATTTTGTGGCAGTGTCTCTGCATTGCCTTAGCTGGCCTGGCCTCAAACTTGTGATCTCCCCACCCCAGCCTCCCAAGTGTTGAAATGACAAGTGTGTGCCTCCACGCCTGGCTCTGATTTTGAATCTCCATTTAAGAGATTCTTATCACTGGGCATGGTAGTGTACCCCTTTAATCCCAAGACTCAGAAGACAGAGGCAGGTGGATCTCTGTGAGCCTGAAGCCAGCCTGGTCTACATATTGGGTTTAGGGTAGTGTTAAGAATAGGGGTAGGTACTGAAGACAGGTTGGTCTACATGTCAGGCTCCAGGATAGTCAGGGCCACATAGACAGACGGACAGGCAGGCATACAGACAGGCAGGCAGGCAGAGTGATCATTTCCAGTTCGAAGGGCTGTTTTCTTGACTCTCCCAGGACTATATAGAAACACTCTGCGCTGTTCATCATTGCTGTATGGATGACCCTCTACTTCAAAGAAGATTTCACATCACCTCCTAGAGCTAACTTTCTCTGCCCTAACAGGGAACGGCTGCTGCCTGGTTTGGTCTTGTGCGCCTTTGGCTTTTAGATTTGTGGCCATTTCTGTCACTAGTGAACCTAGACACAGATAAAACCTGCCATTTCTCAATCCGAGGTTTTTAGACCACACCTATCTTAGAGGTATCAAAATTCATTAGATCGCTGGGCAGTGGTGGCGCACGCTTTAACCCCAGCACCTGGGAGGCAGAGGCCGGAGGATCTCTGTATTGAGGCAGCCTGGTTTACAGAGTGAGTTCCAGGACAGCCAGGGCTACACAGAGAAACCCTGTCTTGAAAAAAGAAAAACAAACAAAAAACCCCTAATCCGTTAGATTGACTCGTGGCTTAGGAATCAGATGTTTTCACCTCGGAGTCACCGGTTCCTTCCCAGGTTTGTGACCTCGAACCCTGTAAGTCTCTGGCCTCTGAGGTCAGCCAGCTCTTAGGTCAGGGAACACTGCCTTTAGGAATGCTATATCAGGATCTCTCCTGCCCTGAAGGGTGCACTTCACCCAGACGGGACAGGAAGGCACAGGCAGGCACAGCAGATGGCCAGTAGAGCCACGCTGGAGGAGGCCCGGAAGTCCCCAGGCACTGTCCTTTCATTTCTTCTTTTGGACACTGGCTTGGAGAGGTGGATGGAAGAGGAAGCATTAAGTCTCATTTTTCACTAATTCATTAAGTCAATCAGTAAACACGTACTGCCCAGTAGGGGATGGTCCTTCAAGGCCTTCACTGCTTATAAAGGACTCACAGCAGCCCCGAAACAGTCCTGGATGTCATCTGCCTTGTAGGGAAGGGACTTGGTAAAGTGCCGTGGGGCTCAGGAGAATCAGTCTGTGGAAGGTGTTTCAGTATCCAGGAGGTGGATACCATTAGCATCTCCATTCTGTAGATGCTATTATCAGGGTCTGTGTAACAATCTGCGCCCCAACTGAGTGACCTAAGGCAGCAATCACCCACTCACCCCCACCCCATGACGCAGAGCTCATCTGCTCTCCGGTGAACTTGGCCAGGGTAGGAGCAGAAAGATTGCTCCCTCACTAGAGAGGAGCTCCAGGGCACAGCATCCTTTGGGGGCACTTTCGTTGTCTTTGACCTTGCCGATCTCTAGCAGGACCTTCTACTGGGAGAGTGTGACTTCCCAGCGCACCAGAACGGACACTTCAAATGACAGCATCAAGTCCACCACGTTCAGTTGGTCAATAAATGTTGCAGAGCCAGTCCAGGCCCAAAGGAAATTAAAACAGTTAGAGATTTGGCACGGTCATTGTCCAAAGGGCACACAGCGTGGAGATAGCCACGACGACCATCTTTGGAAACAATCTCCTGCAGAAGTGGAGCTTAAATAACTCGCCAAAGGTCATTGGGCTAATTAGGCTCTGAAGCTCCACGGGAGAAGGCCGGTAAGATGTGCAGAAAGGTAGAGAAGGGCTTTCCAGATGAAATGATTTGCACATGGGGGAGAACCCGCTGGTGCTGGAAGCAGCAGGTGGAAACAGACAGACCACATGGGCTGTGACGGGACTGCGGAGTCAGGAAGTCAGGAGCGCTTGCTGAGGATGGGAGGCCAGCAGTTCCCAGCAGCCATACTGCCTAGAACTCAGACTTCAGGGAGTCAGTGCTATCTTCTGGTCTCCTCAGACACTGCGTTCACAGGTTCACACACAGAGAAAGAGACAGACAGACAGACAGACAGACAGACAGACAGACTCGGGGCTCGCAAAGCCTTACGCAGGTGAGGCTCAAGAGGGATGGCAGAGCCTTCCTGATGAGTCTGAGTACAAGCGAGTGGGCAGTGCGGTGAGTGAGCCGTCTGTAAGGACTGCCAGCTGACCATGCGGCCCCGTGTGCTGCCTAAGAATGGAGGCTGCCCGACAGAGGATTCGCAGAGGCCTGCCCTAGATAGCACATGTGAGTACACACTTGATATTTTCTAGATAAAACTTGGCACTCAGAAGTTAACTTCAAAAGCCCTCTCAGCAGGGTACCGCAGGGCAGATGTTAGAGGGCACGTGGGGGAGGGGCTGGGAGATGGCCTGCTGGTTAAGAGCCCCTGCTGCTCTTCCAAAGAACTCAGGTTTGGTTCCAGGCACCCATGTGGCAGCTCACAACTGCAGGTGACTCTGGCTCCAGGGGATCCATTACCCTTTTCTAGTCTCTGCTGGAGGCAGGCATGTTGGCATGCAGACATAAACACAGGCCAAACACCCATAGACATGACATAAAAATAAGTAAGTCTTGAGAGAGAGGAGGGTTTAACCCAGGGTGGGGTCCAGGTGGGCTCTGGTCATCCAAGCATGACTGAGCCATGGTGGTAGAGAACTATAAATGTGGCCATTGCGAGCGTACACACACACACACACACACACACCATGAGCATCGGCTTCAACAGTGTTGGCTTCAGCATGCTAAGACCAAATGCTGACCAACAGCCTAAGGACAACAAACAACCTAAGGGAGCAAACAGTTGTATTGCCTCAAGGTGTGGGAGGGTGAGTCTGGAACCCCGTGGCTGCTCAGCCCTGAGCACTTGGGTAGAATAGTTGCAGTGGCAGAAGCTTCCGCAGAGGAAATTCTTTCACTCACGTCAGCTAGGAGGCAGAGAAAGGCTGGCCACCTAGACTCAGCTGGCTTCTCCTCTCTCCCCCTTAACTCTGCCCCAGACCTCTAGCCCATGAGACTGTGCGGCTCCATTCAGCCGTCAGAGCATCGCCTGTATCCTTCCTGCCGTGGAATGGCCTCTCAGAAGGGAGCAAGCCTTGGTCTATGTGGAGTTAGATCAGGGCCGAGTGTACAGGAACAATGAAAGCCCCCTTCACATACACACCAAAGGGCTCTGAACGTCTTTCTAGTACAACAGCTTTAAAAGGGCATCAGGGGGAGAGAACAGAGAGACAAAGTAATGGTCGGCTCCCTCAAAGTGCTTACTTTGAAGACATCGCATTTAAAGAAAATAAAAGGAAGGAAGGAAGGAAGGAAGGAAGGAGCCTTCTCCCCTCTCTCTCTCCTTTCCTCTCTCCCTTCCTCCTTCCCTCATTTAGTTTCTCTGGCTGCAAAGAAGTCCCCCACCCCCACCCCGCCTCTGCTAGTTGTCCCCTGGGGTTTGTCTCTCCTATTCTTCTGACACACTTCATGCTAGGAGAGCTAGCTCATTTTGGCTTCTTCAAAAATTGGACTCTAAATTTAGAACTGGCCTCAAAACTTCTGATCTTTGAGCTCAACTTGTCTGGGTTGGCCTGGACTGCAGCAGCCACCTCTTATCATCATTAACGTCGTCCCTATTTGGTTTCCTGGTTGTCTTAGAAACGTGGGCTGGTATGATGTGTCACAGCCAAGAAGTGGGAACCAGAACCCACCCATCTACCGTGAAGGACCCCGTGCCTGTTCCTTTCTAGTAAATAACGTTTCCTTGGAGCAGAGAACACTCCCTCTTCATCTTCTAAGAGCTGGCCTCTTGGTCCCACTCCAAACTCCTTCTGGTCTCTCTTCCATCTGTTGGAAGTTCCTTTCCTGACTTCTTCTCCCTGGAATTGCCAGAAAGAAGAGGAAGTGGTCTTTGGTTTGAGCCTCAGCCCAGCTGCTTGCCATCTGGACTCAGGCCCATTAACCCCTGACCTCCAGCCACGGTCCTGCTGGTACCTCATTTCACATGGCCAAGTCAGGAGAGGCGAGGCGCTAAGAGTCCAGGGCCCTCCCAGACTCCGGTGGTTCTCTACATGCTCGGTTCTAACCAGTGAGCGTCCAGAGAAAGACCAGAAGCTGGTTCTGAGTGCCGGGCCCTGCCCCTCGACTCCATACTCCCTTGGGAAGGCCACTTACCTTGCTCCCTGGCCTGTTTGCCTACCATTACAATGAAGAGTGGAATGAAGCTGGCGTCTACCGTTGAACGTACCTTCCTGCTGTGCCCTCTAAGCGGCTCCTTACCTCTTCAGTCACAGCCAGACTTGACTGGAGAAAGACTCCTTTAGCATGAAGGCACTGTGGAGTCTTCAGCAGCATCCCCAAAGAGCACATGGTCGTGAGTATGTCAGGGAGTTCCGGCATCCTTCAGTGAAATCCAGAGGCCTGACCCCCAGACTCAGAATGATGCTATGGGGGGGGGGGACAAAGCCATCTGGGTCTCATTTGTGGTAGTTTTGAAGGTACACAATGCTCTCCAGATAAAAGCAACATTCCAGGAGCAGCATTTCCCACAATGCCGTCTATGGAGCACCAGGGCCCCATGCGGGGCGAGGGCCTCAGAAGCCTATTCCCAATCAAGTTTGGGGGAAGCCGGCTTTTCCACTTCAGGATTTTTCATTCTGTAACAGACTGACGGGCCTTGAGCCTACAGCCACCGTGTTCCAGCTTCACACCGCGGCCTGTTTGGTTTCAGATACTCCCTCGTGACAGATGAGAACTGCAGTCTCCCAGGACATGAATGGCTGGTCCGGAGGGCGGTAGCCTGGAACTGCGGGTGCAGGGATTTGAACTCACATCCAGTCCAAGTCTAGAGCCCATGGTCCTTACCCTACGCCAGACTTTCCACCTATGTCAGTCAGCTCCGGGAAGAGGTCACCTGCTTGGAGGTGCCACCTATGTTCTAGCCAGAATACCTCAGGGGAAAAGGGACAAAGAGCAGGTTTCTAAGAGGGAGGTGGGAATCGGAGGGTGCCGATGGGGTGAGGGCCTGTGGCTGCTCCTTGGGGACAACTCACCACAGGTACACTTAGGCATCTGTACTGTTTCTCATGCTTTCTATTATATTTAGTTGTCTATAGTGTGTGTGTGCACATGCCACACGGAGGTGTGCCTCAACGCATGTATGCAATCAGAGGGCAATTTTGTGAAAGTCCAGCTTCCAGGTACCTGTTCTCTCCTTGCACTGTGTGGGGCCCAAGGACGGGCCTCAAGTTCCCCGGGCAGCAAATGCCTTGACGGGCTGAGCTGACCCACTTTTGAAAACCCTTCAGCTCTTTGTTTTTATTTTATGATTTTCTTTTTGTCTGCATGTATGTATGTATGTGTACTCAGTAAGTGCCGGGTGCTCAAGGGAACTGGAAGAGGGCATCAGATCCCTCGGAACTGGAGCTATAGATGATTGTGAGCCACCACATGGGTGCTGGGACTCAAACCCAGGTCTGCTAAAAGAGCAACAAGCACTTTTGGCTGCTAAGCCATTTCTCCAGGTGGAGCAGGGCGCAGTGGTAACTTCTTAAAGCCTAGCACTTGGGGGGATGAGGCAGGACGATCTCTGTGAGTTCAAGGCTGGTCTAGTCTACACAGTGAGTTCCAGGTTAGCCAGGGCTACTTATTGAGACCTGTCTCAAAAAAAAAAGTTTTAATTTTAAGAAAAACTTTTTAAAAGGAAAAGAAAAACCAGTAAAGACTTAGAGAATCTATCTGAACAACAATATTAGTCCCTTGACTCTTGACATTTGCAGAACATTCTAAGTACCCATTGTATGTTCAACAAGATAAAAAAAAATGATGGGTCATAAAACAAGTGTCAGAATATTTCATTTTACTGAAATGTTTTCCAATAGCAATGAAATTAAATATGAAACCAATTACAGTAAGATATCTAGCAGAGCTCAAATATTTGAAAGTTAAGCCTATACTTCTAAATAATCCATGGATACAAGAATCATGGACTAGCTGAGTAGTTAAAGGGCCTTGCTGCCAAGTCTGATGACCTGAGTTCAATCCCTGGAACCCACGTGGTAGAAGGAGAATAGACTTCTGCAAGTTGCCCTTTGACCTCCACACATGTGCCATGGCATTCACCTAAGTAAACAAACAAACCGTTGTGGATGTAAACATGTTTCTGTTTTGGTTCCAGGTGTGGGATGTGGGACTGATTCAGATGGTCACAGCAGCAGACTATTCACCTAATGCAGGCTCTGAGAGGGGCTCTTTGCCAGCTGCAGATAGTTTAAATCCGAGGACTCTGGAGAGAGAATAAACACCAGAGCCCAAAGAGCGTGGCACTCTGAGAAGGAACAAGGCTGCTCCTCTTCCCCCTGCAGCTCCTGCTGCTGTTGTGAGACAAGAAGTTGGAGATCTCCTGAAATGAGGGTTGGACTGGCTCCAAGGAACCCAATGACCCTGACCAGCAGGAAGCAGCTAGGAGAACTGCGGCCTCCTCTCCCACTAACCCTTTCTCTCTCCTACCTAGCGTTGGGGTGTTGGAAGAGATTGGGGTAGAATAGGGAGAAAAAAGATATAAGAAACACAAATAAAAGTTTTTTTAAAAAGTATGTCAACAACAAACAAAAATAGGTTGGTGGATAGATAGATAGATAGATAGATAGATAGACAGACAGACAGACAGACAGATGTCTAAAAAAATTTACAAGAAGCCAGGACTGGTTGCACACACCTTTGACCCCAGCACTTCCTGGTCTACAGAATGAGTCCAGGTCAGCCAGAGCTACACAGAAACCCTGTCTCAAAAAACAAAAACTGTAATAAGCGAACAAAAACACAAGGAAAAGTAGAAGTCCAAATATATTTTTGAACTAAATGGTGAAGGGAAATACAACCCGTCAAATATTGTGGCACAGATAAAGAAGGAAAATACTTAACTTTGCTGAAAAGGGGTGAATTGCTGAAAAGGGGTGGCCAGAAGGCAGAAGCGCTAACTGGTAAAGCGCTTTCTGACCTTGCGTACATGAGTACATGGGTACCTGGGTTCAACCACCAGAACCCATGTGATTCCTCATGCCACTGGGCTGGAGACAGATGGGCCCCTGGGCTTGACTGGCAAGTCAGGTTAACATACTTAGCAAGTTTCAAGCCAGTGAAAGGCACTGTGCCAAAGGAAAAGGTGTCAAGCCCTGAAGAGTGAACCCAAGTTTGTCCTCTAGGCTTCACATGAACGTACTAGTGCATGCATACGCACTGCACAAACAGAAAGCAAGGGAAAGGAATGGGAGGATGGTGTGTGTCTGAGTCTTACTACTCAGGAGGCAGAGGCAGGAGGACCATCAGTTGGAGGCCAGCCTGGGCCACACAGAGAGACCTTGTCTCAAAACAGATGAACAAAGGCTAAAAAAGGAAGAGCAGAGACGCCACGAATAAAGAGAAGGGGAAAACACTGAGAAGAGCAAACATTTGAGAATCAGGAAACAATGAACAAAGCCAAAAGTCAGTTCCCTAAGGCAACAGCAAAGCTGGCAAAGTCTTAGCTAGAGAGATTGACTCGGGAGAGGAGGATGGAGAAAGAAAAGGGAAGAAAAGGAGAGTGAGGAGGAGAGAGGGACGAGGAGAAGGTTAAAGAAGGAAGGAAGAGCCCGGGTGTGGTGGTGCACGCCTGTGATCCCAGCACTCTGGAGGCAGAGGCAGGAGGATCTCTGTGAGTTCCAGGCCAGCCTGGTCTACAAAGCAAGTTCAGGACAGCCGGGGCTACACAGAGAAACCCTGTCTGAGAATAAGGAAGTATTATGTTCAACTTTCTGTCAATAAATCTAGTTACTGAGGGAAAACTGCTTCATAAAGTAAAAACTATCAAAATTAACACAAGACAGTGTAGAAATACCACTAGTCTTATCTACTGAATTTGTTATCACACTCAAGGGAAATAGCTCCTGTGTGTGTGTGCACGTTTGTGATGTGTGTGTGCATGTATGTGATGTCTGTGCATGTGTGATATGTGTGTGGTGTATTGTGTTTGTGCATGTGTGTATACATGAGTGTGCATGTCTGTTGTGTGTGTATGCATGTGTGTATGGCATGTAATGTGTGTATGTGTGTTGTGTGCGATGCATGTGTACATGTGTGTGCATGTGTGTGTATAGAATGTGATGTGTGTGTGTGATGTGTATGTGCATATGTGTATATGATGTGTGTGGCATGTGCGTGTATGTGTGTGTTGTGTGTATATACGTATATGTGTACACATATGTAGTGTGTGTATGTATGTAGTGTGTGTACTTGTGTGTGGCATGTATGTGTGTATGTTTGTGGTATGTGCATGGATGTGTGTGTGTTTGTGCATATGTGGGTGCTTTTCAGGACCAGAGATGACGTCGGAGTCTTTCTGAGTAAGGTCTCCTTCAGAGACGGGCTCTCTCCCTGAACCCAGAGCTGCTTGGCTGAACTCTTCGCCAGTGTGCCCTGGTCCGCCTTCTCTGTCCTGCAGTGCTGGGCTCCAGCGCACTGCTGTGTCCTGCTTTCTTGTGGGTGCCGGGGAGCCATGCTCAGGTCACCGGCTGGTGCACCCTGAGCTTTCCCCACCGAGCCGTCTCCCCAGCCTTCCAGAATAGATAGCGCGCATGTACACATGCACAGAGATAAACTGTTAGAAATGACAGCTGCATTAATTATCTGGGCCATGAGAATGTATGACACCAAAACATATATATATATATTTACATATATATATATATATGCCATTTTATGTGTCAGTGATATCTCAATTGCACTGCTTAGAAAAGAAAGAACTCTCTAAGGAAAACAGTTTCCCTCGTGAATTCTCTCAAAGGCCAGAGGAAATGACATCCACATCAGCCAAACTCCTCCAGAAAATAGAGCAGGAGGAAGCATGGCCCGGTTTGTTTCACCAGGTTAACAATGACCGATACCAAAATGTAACCGAGGACCTACAACGGAGAGCCAACCTCGCCAGGCTGGCGGCAGCATTTCCACCAGGCCTGCTTCTGCCGCGTCAGTGTGGTCAGACTAAGACGCAACAGCAGCCTGACCAAACTCCATGTCTACACGTGTTTCCACCCTCCCTCACCGAGGCAGGGCGGGGGACAAGGGCTGGTGCTGGTCGCCACTGTTCTGTCATTTACTCTTTGATACAGAAATCTAGGAACAGAGAAGCAGAGGGAATAGTGCAGGGGCCTCCTCTGCTTGCCTCTGCATGGCTGTGGCTGCCTTCTCCACACAGCTGTAGCGTGCCCATGTGCCCCAGCTGACAGCTGTCCTGTGCTTGCTAGAAAAGCTCCGTTTCAGCTACTCTCCAAACTCCAGAGCTTCCTGTCATGTGTGTGCTGTGCTGTGTCGTCTGGGTCATTGAAGGTCTGTGTGCTGATGGCTTGCTTCCCAGGGAAGTCCTCTTGCGAGGCAGTGCAGCCTGTAAGGCAGGGGAGGCCTGCAGGTCGCTGGAGCAGGCCTCTGCAGGGAATGACAGAAGCCCGGCCTCTTCCTTCTCCTATGTTCTCTTCTTGGCCTCCTGAGCTTCTCCTGTCCAAGGCCAATCGGGGCAGAAACCTGTAGAAATGTGAGCCAAAATAAGCCTTTTTCTCTTTTGCAGTTGATTCACTCAGGTGTTTATTTTAGTTGCAAAAAGCTAATTTGGTGTGTATGTCCCATTTCTTGGTCCAAGAGCCCCATGGCAAGCTAGCTCCGGGGAGCCACAGAGGAAGCAATGTGTCGATAGTGAGAGGATTCTGTCTCTCACAGTTTGGTCGGCGGTGATGCCCTGCCACGTTTCTGTAGGTCTGAAAAGGAAACTGATGTGTTCCAAAGGCAGGGCGTTTCGTCTGTGACAGGGTTTCACTGTAGCCCTGGCTACCCTGAAAGTGGCTATGTAGACCAGGCTGGCCTCAAACTCATTGCTATCCACCTGCCTCCTGGTGATGGACTGACTAAAGGTGTGCACGGCCACCACCAGCTAGAAGACAAGCTTTTGAGAAATAACTGGATAGAGAAGGCTCATGCTTCGATGAGAAAATAACAAAACATGATGGGCATTTCAGGAGGTGGGGCCTAATTGGAAGAGGCGACTGGACGCACACTGGTGAGGAGCACATCTCATCTTGAGCCCCCCTCCCCCGAACACCCTTTGCTGTGAGGTGCTTCCTGCCTGATGAGTCCTCTGCCACAGTGAGCCCAGATAAACCTTGGCCTCTTTAGGTTGTTTGTCACGGTGTCTTCTCACCGTGGCAGAAAGCTGACTCAGAAGCATACCTTTGGAATGGTCTCTCAAGCCCTCCAGGCTGTCAGGGGACGTAAGCGATCAATTTGTACACAGAAGGACTCAAGCCCTATTTCTCTGCTGGGCCATAGGCCCGTTTCCCCTGGGGCATCCTGCAGCCAGTGCCTCTGTGGTCAGCTGAGAGGAACTTGTCTGAGAAAGAGCTGTGGTTTCCACAGGGTATTAGTAGGGATGAGTGTGTGTGTTGGAGGGGCATAGAGACTCTGAAGACACGCAGGCACACGCTTCTTGAGCTGGGCTGAGCCATGAGGCTGGGCAGGGCAGTGCTCTCTGCGCTGTGGTCCAGGTCCCCCTCTCCTGTCCTGTCTCACTGAGCCCAGGGAGCCTAGCTCACAGGCAGGTCCTTGCCTTCTCAGCCTTCTCCAGATTCTCACACACATGCACTCCCTGTTCCCCACACCCCTTCTGGGCCGGGCCCTCACCCAAGCCTGCCCCTCTCTGGCATTCCTTTCCAAGCCATCCGCTTCTTCCTTTTTGCTGAATTGCTTTGTTTACGTGTGTGGCATTGGCAGACATCAACACACACGTTCCTCTCGGATCTCTGACTGACTCTGTGTGTGTGTGTGTGTGTGTGTGTGTGTGTGTGTGTGTGTGTGTGACAGAGTGAGAGTCCTGGCCTGTGGGCATGCACATTTGTTCAGGGCTGTCTGCCCCTCCAGGCCTGGATGTCATCTGCGCTGCTCACCTTCCCCAGCATCTGCCCAGAGTGAGACCCCACTGCAGGACACCTGATGCAGGCAGACTTTGGGCTTGGATGCTCAGGCAGGGCTGAAGAGGAAGAAGTAATAATAAAAGCATTTGGGCGGAGATGGAGCGGAGGTTGGAGGTCTCGGGGTCCGTTTTACCCTTAGGACGGGGATGAGTGACAGCCTGGATGTTGCCACAAGGATTTCTGTGCCATACCAAGCTGCTTTGGGGAGGGCAGGCGGGGGCGAATGACCACACAGGTCCTTGTCTTCCTGTTCTAAAGCAAAGGTCAACCACTTGGCAGAGCTGACCCTGAAGGCAATGTCGGCCCTGGCCTGAACCCACAGAAAAGAGACAACGGGGGAAGGAAGCGCTCTGCCTCCGGCCTTCCCCAGCCAATGATGGGACACTCAGGTTTCTGTAGCAAGGCGCCCCCCAACCCCACCCCAGGGGCTGGAAGGGGTTTTGAGCGTGCTCCCAGGGCTGACGCAACTGGAGAATCTGGCTGCTTTTTATCACATATATCATTTTGCCATATATGGTCACCGAGAGCTACTGCAGCGAGACTCCTGCCCAGATGGTGGGCTCCCAGAGTGAAATGAACGACATACCAGCTCAGAGCAAACAACCCATCGCTCACCCGGCTGGACAGGTGGGTGGGCCCAGAGAGCAGTTATATATAGTTCTGAGCACATTCCTTCTCTAATACATCTTAGCCCACAAATGGGCAAACAGTCTCCATTTCTGGCTCTTTTTACTGAATTTGCTAATTGGTATTCTTTTATAACCAAGGGAACGACAAAAAAATTCCGGGAGGAATGTTGGGGGAGAGACGGACTAGCCCTCTCACTTCCTTGATCTCCGGACCTCCCCCTCCCTCCTGTCTAATCTCCCTCCGTGAGGCGCCCTGCAGTCTTTCCCACCCCTACCTCAGAGCCCATGCTAACTCTCCCTCTCTCTCCCCTTTGTATCATCCTTGTTTCCCTGATATCCCAGGTGAAGGTGGGGAGGGCCTTAGAAGCTGAGCCTCACTCACAGAAGTGGGGCACACAGGCAAAATCCAGGGTCTCCAGAGCTGGGAAGGCTCACCTTTCCCATCCTACCAAGCCTGGGAAAAACAAGAAAAAAGCCGTCCAGCATTCCCTGGGTGCACTTGAACCTGACTTGAAGGTGGCGAAACAGAAAGAGTCTAAAAGTACCAAATCCGCATCCATATATGGGGTCCCCCAAAAGCACAGCAGAAACTGTCCCCCATCTTCCTCATCCTTTGGACCTTCCTTCACACTCTATGCCCAACAGAGTCAGGATTCCCTGAGTTTACCCTCTTCTAGACTGAAAGTGCAAGTCCAATGAGCTGTTAACCTGCAAGGGCTGGAGGCGCACGCCCAAAGCTCACTCTGACATAGGGCCTCCTGACTCTTGAGAAGGGAAGCTCTCGGATGCTCTCAGGGTCACCCAAATCTTGGATGTGGATGCCAAGTCTCTTGGCACCCCGGAGAGTGAGCAGCACACTTCAAATAAGATATGATTTCTCATCTGCTGCAAAGAAAAGGTTGGCTTCCAGCTCAGAGTGCTCACCCCTACTTCACACATCAGTGCCTGAGCCAGGCCTGATGGCAAGGTCTGGGGAGGTCTCAGGCTGGCCCTTCTACCTGGAGATTCTGCACCTGTGTGCTCAGCCAAGTTCAGATCACCACTCTGAAAAGCTTTTGTTGTTGTTAAAATCCGGAAATTCAAGCGACACAAACCTTGCTGAGGTATAGCTCAGGATGCACACAGCTCTGGCCTTCACTCGCAGGACAGCCAGCAAGGACACCAAGCTGGGGTTCTCCGCACACATAGCACTGCACCGAACCCTCTGGGGTAAAGGGGTGCGGTGTTGGTGTTTCCAGCTGTGACGTTCCCAGTTTCCGCACATCCTCCGTCTCTCTCCAGCACCCGATGCTTAAGAGTTGTCTGTCTTAAGTCTCCCGTGTGTCTTATGAAGTTACAGTGACTGTGACGCTTCTAAACGTGGACAGACTTTGTTTTTTGCTGTTGTTGTTGTTATTCTGTAAATAACGGAGTGTGACAACTGTCACAGAGCATTCATACTGCACTGGGCTTAAGTAATCCAGAGACGACTTAGAGTGTGCTGGCTGCGCGTAAACTACATTCAATGCCTTTATGTATTCCACTAATTTAATTTTATGTGCATGGGTGTTTTGCCTGCATTCCTGGGCATCACATGTATGCCTAGTGCCTGGGGAGACCAGAAGAGGGCTTCTGCTGCCCTTGAGCTGGGCTGACAGGCAGTTGTGAGCCACGCATGTGGGCGCTGGAAATCAAACCCAGGTCATCTGGGAGAACAGCCAGTGCTCCTAACCACTGAGCCACCTCTCCAGCCCCCAACACCTATATACTTCATGTAAGGAAGCTGAGCATCTTATATATGTTCTTCATCCATCTCCCATCCTCCAAGGATCCGTTTCCTAAATCTTCCCTGGAGGTTCTGATGTGTGTATACAGTTATAGACCAGGCTGGTTCATCCTGAGGTACCTATCTGAGCCCACTAGCACCTGACCTCCGAGGCTGGGGTAGCCTCAGGTCCTCTGAGCAAACCCACTGGCCAAGAGAGTAAGGAGTCCTGTTGACTGGTAGAAAGAGCTCATATGGGCATGAAGTTTGTGTGTGTGCCTGTCGGGGCAAAGCAGGGGGTGGGGGGACAGAAGTCTGCATGAGATTTCCCCCTAGTCACTCTCCATCTGACTTTCTGAGGCAAAGTCTCTCACTGAACCCAGAGTTCACCTAGAGTGGCAGGCCACTGAGCTCCAGGGAGCCTCCTGTCTCTACCACCCCACCCCCTATTCCCAGCTTACTAAGGCCAAGCCTGGGTGATTCGTGACCTTTGCCCAGATGATTTCATTGGGAGGAAACCTTGCCTTTTTGTGTATACACACACACACACACAGAGAGAGAGAGAGAGAGAAAGAGAGAAGAAAGAAACCAACAAAACTTGAGTATGTTTCATGATCATATCAGGTACCACCTAAAGGAACTGAGAACCACCCCACAGGAGGGACAGCAGGACCCCAGTGAGGCTGGATGACCAAAAGCTGGCTCTTGGCTCAGCATGGTAGTACGTACCTGTCATCCCAGTACTTGGGAGGCTGAGGTAGAAGAACCAAGAGTTAGAAGCTAGCCTGGCATATAAAGGGAGAACATCATTATACTTTTCAAACACACTAGAAGAGACTGAAACAAAGCCCTTTCCCACCCATCCCTCAGTGTCTACAGTTGCTTCACTAGTTTCTCCCACTTTTTCCTTCTTTCACTGGAGCAGTTAGAGGCAATTTTCAGATATTATTTCACCCACAAATATGTCCCTAGTCATCACTAGCAGATAAAAACTGCTCTGAACACAGTCATGCCAGTAGCACATCCAACACAAACAGTCCCTTCATATCAAATGTCTGTACTCAGTTCTCCCTCGTTAGCTTCAAAATGCCTGTTTCAGTCTTTTCAGATCAGGATCCAAACGTGGTTTGCACACTGCATTCGAGTCTTCAACCCACACCTCCCCTGCTCTGTGTCTCCCGTGGCATTGATTTGCGGATGAAACTGGGTCATTTGTCCTTTGGAATTAGTCACTTTGGCTGACTGTAGCTGCCCAGGCAGTTAAGTGTTCTTTAAACCTAAAGTCCTACGTTAAAATTCAAGGCCAAGGGGGGTGGTCTAGGACTCGGAGCTCACATATCAGAATTATTAGGGAAGAGGTTTTTTGTTTGTTTGTTTTGTTTTTTGAACACTTTGGAATTTCTGGCCTTTCCCCTGGTAATTTTTGTGCCTCAAATCTAGGATAGAGCCCTGGAGTGTGTTTACTTCATCATTCATTTTAAAGCTCAAGTAATTCTCTTATGCACCCCTTAAGTTAAGAATTTCTGACTTTGCCAGGTGTGGTGGCGCACGCCTTTGATCCCAGGACTTGGAAAGGAGAGACAGGCCGATCTCTGTGGGTTTAAGGCCAGCCTACTCTATATAGATAGTTCTAGGCCTGCAAAAGGCCACATAGAGAGAGACCCTGCCTCAAATAAAACATTAAAGACCCAAAACAAACGAAACAAAACAAAAAGAATTACTGACTTTGGTGGTGCGTTACTTCTCAAAGAACTACACATTTTGTAGAAATAATAATATAAAGAAGAAGAAGAAAATGAAGGAGCTAAAGCTGGGCGTGGTGGCACACTCCTGTAATCCCAACACTCAGGAGGCAGAGGCAGGGGGATCACTGTGAGTTTGAGGCCAGCATGGTCTACAGAGAAAGTCCAGGATAGCCAAGGCTACACAGAGAAACCCTGTCTCAAAAAACAAAAAACAGAGAGAGGGGGAGGGCATTCGTGAGAGAAGAAATTCTAGTCAAATGGTTGTAAGTTTAGGCCAGGGAACCAAAATGCTTATTTGATAAGTGAGCACTTTATAGCCTTTAGGTACAGGATACAGCCGGTTCTAGCCCCTGTCCAAGCAAACAGATAAAGCTAAAACCTCAAGATACCCAGAATGGGATTCTGCCTCCCAGGGGCCTATGTGCACCCCCTCTGCGTGTGTTCTGTGCTCCTACCTTGAAGAAGGGTTCCAGCCAGCTCTACAGATTTCTGGCATCCATGACTCTTCTTGTGAACAGTAGGAATGAAACAGAAAGTCAAATGGGCCACGAGCTTCATTACATGCAGCATTCTGGGTAAATCCCTCATGGAACACATTTTTAAAAGCCATATTCTGCTATGATGAAAACAAAAACAGCTAACTTCTATCATTTCAAATAAACATGTAACAGGGACTTAAAGACTATCATTGGGTGGGTATGCTTGTATCCCAACATTAGGGAAATTGAGGACAGCCTTATCTACTGAGATTAAAGCCAGCCTAGATGAAAACCTGTCTCAAAAAATGATAACAAAAAATAAAAACCCATAATATTAAATTCAAAAGATACCTATCCTGGCTGAGTGTGACTGATTTCTCACTATTCACAGAACTGAGTCAACAGACTTAAAATTTTCACACTGGAGAAACCCATAAGGAAGAAAATGAGAGCTAGCCAAGGTCAATCTCTGAATACACACAGCAACAAGTATTTTAAACAGACTTCTACAAATTGTTCTTTGACCTCCACTGCTCACGTGCCGGGCCATGGCATATGTGCGCACACACACTCACAAATTAAATGTGTGCTTTTTTAAAGAGCATGAGAAAAGCTCACTGGCAAGCTCCGTGGAGAAAGGCACTCACCACCAAGCTTGATGGCCTGAGCTTTCTGGAACCCACAGGGTGAAAAGAAAAGATCAACTTCCAGAAGTTGTCCTTCGAGTATCAAACTTGTACTGTGCCACATACTCAAACACACACACACATACACATGTTTGCACACAAAGCAAATTAAAATGTAATTTTAGAAAGTAAATGAGGACTGGCTCATTGGTTAAGAGCTCTGTCTGCTCCTCCAAATGACCCAGGTCCAATTTCCAGCACCCACATGGCAGCTCACAGATTCCATTTCCAAGGAATCTGACACCTTCACACTATTTCGCATAAGATAAAGTTAAATAAAAAGCAAAAGAGTAAATTTGATTCTTTAAACTGTGAATTATACAATACAGACTGGAAAAAAACCTAAAGAAATATAAGTCAAAAGAAACCATTCTTAAAAAAACAACATCGGACAAATATTTGACAAATAAAATTTTCTGGGCATTTTATTTATTTTTATATGTATTTACAGGCATTTTAGTCTGCATGTATGCCTGTGCCAAAAGAGGTCATCAGCTCCCCTGTGACTCAGGGAAATGCCCGTGCTTTGAAGAAGTGGGAGTACCAATAAGGGGGAAACACCTCTGAATGAACGAACAACCTCACTAGTGAACAGCCAAACGGAATACAGCCAGGCGAGTTCCCAGCCAGTTGTGAGAACACACATCCACAGTAAGAGCTATGAGAAATACTCAACACAGCCCATTCATGAAGAAAAGACAAGCGCAAATACCCCTTAGTAGAGAAACCATTCTGAATAACAATATTCACTCTAAGGCTGGGCATGGAGGCAGGAGCCTGTGCTCTAGGAAAAATGAGACAGAAAGGTGGTGAGTTCAAGGCCAGCCTAGGCTACAGGAGACCCTGTGGAATGACACAGAGTAAAGGCGCCTGCTGCTAAGCTTGATGACCCGAGTTCAATCCCTGGGACCCACACAGTAGAAGGAGAGAACGAACTCCTACAAGCTCTACCCTGATCTTAACACCCATGGCATGGTATGTGTGCATACATACAAAAATTAATTTAAATATATATATTTATATATACATACACATATATGGGCACATAGCTCTCCATTATCTGGGATATTGTGCACCATTTTTTAAAAACCAGATAGTTCTATGTGGATTAATATGGCTAATTCTCCAAGACATGGATTTAAATTAAAAAAAAATTGTACAAATTGTAAAAATTTGCAACATATTAGGTTTTTAAAAGTATATATGCAAATGTATATAAGAAAGCAAAATTTCCAGAAGCAACTCAACGGTGGACAGCAGTGATAGTCTAGGCAGGAGATTTCAAACAAGAAGGGAATGGCCAAGAGAAGTTTTGCCTTTTCTGTATGGTTTGAATTTTTTATGAGACTTCAGTAAGTGCCTCAATATCAAAAAGGAATGAAATAGCTGTGTTACAGAACAGAGAAAATGATGGAATGCTTCCCAATTCAATTTACAAAACTAGCATAACCCTGACATTGAAACCCTACGTTAATGCAAATAAAGGCGGCTAAAGATCAATTTCAGTTATGAATATGGATGGAAAATTCCTATGTCGAACACCGGCAAATGGAATCCAGCAGTATATAAAAGCCATGACTAAGCAGGCTTCATTCCAGGATGACAAGGATGAATGAATATCAGGAAATCTAGACACACAGTGTATCAAGACAATCTGAACTGCGCTTGGGCCCGGGCACAGGCCCTCTCAGCACAGGCCCTCTCAGCACAGGCCCTCTCAGCACAGGCCCTCTCAGCACAGGCCCTCTCAGCCGCCTCTGCCTCTCCTGTCACCTTCTTCCCTTTAGGCTATCCTTCCCAAAGTAGGGCCCCAAAATTGCCTGATTAACTGCCCCCACGTCCATTTCCAAGATGTCTGGGATCTTCTATCAGAGTGTACACAGTCCTAGACCCGAGAGAGGGCCAAGGCAGGGCTGTCTGCGGGAGAGAGAGGAAGGTGTGAGGTAGGGTGTCCCTAGCTATGAGCCACAAACCCCTTGTGAGGTGAGATGGAGATGGGGATAGCAGAGGATGATGTCCTGGGGTTGGACTTCTGGGCTTCCCTCCCTAGTCTCACATGACAATCTAAGAGGCGGGAAATTTTGAACCTGGTATTTGAAGTTGGTACGAATTTAACTAGATAACAAGATGGTGTTTTAGTTCCTGCTCTATTGCTGTGAAGAGACACCATGACCAAGACAGCTTATGAAAGGTGTCATTTAATTGGGGTCTTGCTTACAGTTTCAGGGAATTAGTCCATCATTATCATGGTGGGGAGCATGGTATCAGGCAGGCTCTGGAGCAGTAGCTGAGAGCTCGTATCTGATCTGCAGGCAGCAAGCAGAGAGAGAGAGAGAGAGAGGGACTGGTCCTGGTGTGGGCTTTTAAAACCTCAGAGCCTGCCTGCCCCCAGTGAAGCACCTCCTCCAGCAAAGCCACACCCACTCCAACAAAGCCACACCTCCTAATCCTTCCCAAAGAGTTCCACTAACTGGGGCCCGAGTACTCAAACCTCTGAGCCAGTGGGGGGGCATTCTCACTCAGACTGCGACAGTAGGTGACAGTACTTCTCCCAGTCGGGTGCTTTGGCTTACACCTGCCAGATACTTAGAAAGAGGGCAGGGTAGAGTCCGCTTGTACTCTTGGCCCACGGCTCACAGCTGTGTAGAGCAGGCCAGCAGTGGAAGACACAAGAAATAAAGAGTGACACCCCAAAACAGGAAAGACCTTAAGAAGAAAAGAAATTCATAAGGAAAGACGGAAAAGGAGACTTTCCAAAACTCCACCACCAGGGATGGGAGGTGCGTTTAACATCCCTTCTTTTGTAATGTGACAGGCACAGAGGCTCATGCACAGTGTGTATTATGCATGCATGTGAGTGTGCGAAATGCATGCCCGCACATGTGCATGAAGAGGCCAGGTGTTGTCCTTTGTCACTCTCCACCTTAATGCCTTAAGGAGGAGTCTCTCACCAGTGCTGGTGGCTCACGCCTTTGATCCCAGTACTTGGGGAGGAAGGCAGAACTCTGTGAGCTCAGGGCCAGCCTGGTCTACGGAGTGAGAACAACCTGGGCTACACAGGAGCCCTGTCCTTCCTTAAGGCCTCCGGGGAGAGGTTGTCTGAGGGAGACGCCTGGCCTTCGCACGCAGTGCTTGGGCAGGCAGACATTCTGCACACTCACAAGCATGCGCGATGCACGCTACTGCCCTGTTCCAAAACCCCATCGTCATGGCACTATACACAATTACTGTAACTCACATTATACATGTCACTAATCATACTCCTGGGGTGCTCCGTGGGACTGCGATACATACGCTCAGGCAGTGTCCCGTAATTGCATCAGAGGTGTCGATGTACCTGCCACATCCCGCTGTGTTGTGAGCACCTGTAGTCCTTTGAAACAGTCAGTAAACGGTGTCGACCGCTGCTGACTCTTGGCAGTGAATCCCGGAGGATGGCGTTCCACACAGTGGCCTTCTCCCCTTTGCAGCCGATGAATGTTTGTTTTGCAGCAAACATTTGGCTCTTTACTAAGATTTTATTCATTTTTTTATTTATAGCCTTAGCATTTTCTGTTTTATTACCATGTAATTTCTTATGCTTTGGAGTGGGGACTGTGGGAGTGTGTTAAGTATTGAAACTGATTTTTTAATTATTATTATATGTATGAGTGCACAAATGTGAGTATGTGTGCATATCTGTGTGTGTATGTGAATGTGTATGTCTGTGTGTATGTGTGTTTGGTGTTTGGTTGGCGGGGCGCTCATGCAATTGCGTGCATGCACGTGTGTGTGTGTGTGTGTGTGTGTGTGTGTGTGTAACTCTGAAGACAACTGGAAGGAGTCAGTTCTTTCCCTCCACCCTGTGGGAGCTGGCGGTCAGCTTCAGGCTGGCAGACTTGGTAGCCAGCACCTTAACTCTCTAAGCCATCTGCCCGGCCCTAAAATAAACCGTAAAGGGTAAGAACACTATGGATAAATCCCCCGAGGAGCCCAGACCTTCTGCGAAAGCGTCACTACTATCCTTTGGTAAAGCATGGGCACGTACCGTGCGGCTCCTGGGTGGGGAGGGCTGTGTGGAGGCAGGGATGCAGGTGTGAAGGTGCAGGGTATAAATCCCAGAGTGCTGGTGAAGGGGGCCTTTCCCCCCGAAAGGAAACAAGTGACAAGAAGAAGGGAAAGAGAAGATTCTCCCCTGCCCATCCCCCAGAGGAAACCTGAAAACAAAACACAGAAAGAGTGTTCACGTGGAGTGGCATGTGGATTCGTTGGAGTGGAAATAGTAAAGGCACGAGCCCTCCAACCCCGTGGGCTTTCCCACCTGCTTGCCCGCTTCCTGGGGTTTCAACCAAGAGCGGCCCCTGCCGAGGGGGCTGTTAGAGAGCCGGGAACCAGTTCTAACAATTCCTCCCCAGAATAATGCAGCTAGCAGACCCCACAGAAAGAGCAGGCTGTGTACTGGCTGGCTGCAGGCTCTCCTGGGGACAAGCGCTCACCTGTGTTGGGGTGGGAGGACGTGGCTGCCACCCCTGAACCCTCTGGAGGCTCCAGCTTGTACACGCAGGAAGTACCTGCCACGTTACACAAATTATGTTCAATGCCCCCTCGCTCCGTTCACTCCCACAGGCTCTCAGCCACAAATCTATGGGGTCTGCTTATCATTCCTGTATGCGCAGGCTATTTTAGGAAACCGTTTGTGTGTTGGCAGCTGTCCCTGGCCTGGCCAGAGCACACCTCCACAGACAGACACATTCTGCAGATTTCTAACAAAGCAAATATGTTGCTTTTGGCACAGATTTTCCCCAACATATCAGACTATATTGCTTGGTTGACTAGGAGAAAATATCCAGGGAAAACACATTTTATGACTTTAATTGTTATTATAGGTGCTTTCAAAAAATAAATCTGTGACCTGTAATATATTTAAGTGAAAGAACCCGCATCTGGTTCCGATTAGCGCTGGAGCCTGTTGGCTGGCTTAGCGAGGGGGCCTTTTCTGGAAGTCAAGTCTGTGTCTAGGGACTTTGTTTTCACCCTGAGAGGCACAGTGGAGACCTTGTTCCCGCACAAAGGCATTAACTGTTAGTGTGACCCCTCGTGAACACGGCGATGCTAACCAGGCCCCTCCAGGCAGAGTCCTGTCTTGGAGAAGCAACACAGACAAGGCAGGAGGCCAAGGCCTGGCTTAACGGATAGAGAGCTTCAGAACAGTGTGACTAATGAGGCACACTTTAAGCACGCACACACACACACACACACACACACTCACTCACAAGGAGGAGCAGCACAAGCTTCCGTGTAGCCCGCCCCTGCATCTCTCACTCATGTTCGGAGCAGGAAGAGTGCTTCCAGCATGGCAAGTTGGTGTAATGTCTAACAGACATCCTGGAATGTTGTGTGTTCATCTTGTGAGACAGGCAGATCTATAGCACATACACAGCCATGTCACTTTCCTTGTGGGAGAAGACGGCCAGACTAATGACAAGAAGTCGAATGTGGTACTGTGTGCCTGTAGCCCCAGCTACGGGGGAAGCTGAGGCAGAAGGATTACTTTAAGTAAGTGTTCAAGTGTAGCCTGGGCAACATAGTGAGATCTCACTTCTAAAAGTAAAACAAAACAAAACAGAATGGGTTAAAATGAAGCCAGTAGCTACAGTGGGGCCCAAGGACCCTGAGTGCCCTAGAAAGCAGTGCCTAGAACTTAAACCCCTGAGGCTTACCGCCTGCGGGCCACAGCAGTCCAGCTCCCAGGGCCATTAAGACTTGTTTTAAGTGTATGGCTGTTTGCCTGCATGTGTTTGTATGTCTGTACACCGCATGCCCGCCCGGTGCTCATGGAGTCCAGAAGAAGGATCAACTCACTCAGAACTGGAGTCAGATGACTGCTAGCCCCCCCGCACAGGTGCTGGGAGGAGAATCCAAAACCTCTGGGAATGCACACAGTGAGCTTAAGCCCCAGCCAGACCCGGCTCTTCCTCACTCATCCCCCACAACCCGCTTTCTCCCTGCCTCGGATGGAGCTTCAGGGCTCACTCAGCCCACAGTGGGGAAGCGCTGTGTTCCTGGAGAGGGTGGGTCTCCATGGAGCAGCCTCCTCTAGCATCTCATTTGCATGTGTTCATTCCAACTGGGGCTGGATAGGAGTCCAGGGACATCCAGGGCACTAGTGAGCACAGCCTTGGTGGGCCTGTGAGGGCGTTTTCAGAGAGGAATAAGGGAGGGGTTCAGGGAGAGATCTTACCTCCAGCCCTAAGAGCAATGTGCTAAAGTATCTCTAAAACAAATAGGTGCAAACTGATTGAGGAAAACACCCGATGTCCATCTCTCATTTGCACACGCCTGCACATATGTATGTGCACTCGTGCATACACACAAACCACACACCTGCACACACACACATATGCAATACACACCCCGATAAACACAAAAAAACACACACCTGTACATACCCCCCCCCTCAGGAATAATGCAAAAAGAAGAAACACTAGGCCTTACCTCTAGACATGTAAATGTCTAAAATCTGTGGCTGAAACTGTGGCTGTGGTAAGAATGTGAGGGACAGATAAACAGGGAGAGCAGAAAAGCATGGGAGTGGACCAGGTACAGGTTCCCAGAACTGTGAGTGTGTATGTGTGCACTCAGACCAGGAGCAGAACGGTGGGTTCTTCAAGGGCAGCATCTCAGAAATGTGTTAGATTCTTTTTCTCTCTTCATTGTTCACCAAATAAGCAGGTTGGCAGGGCCTGGTGACGTGATGATGGACACGCCTTCCTCCACAGCCGTGCTGTGGGACAGTTCATGGCTCAGCTCTGAGTAATGGCTTGGCGTTTAAACGGAGCCTATGCATTGAGGGCCTCGGCATCTTCTCTTTTAATGGACTGGAATTTAAAATTCAACAGTTATTTGTGGTTAATGTGAACCGCGATGAAGAATATGGGTGTATTCAAACTAATAGAACTATTAATAAGATAGGAAAGAGGGGCCAGAGAAATGGCTCAATGGTTAAGAGCACTGGATGCTCTCCAGAGGATCTGGGTTCTATTCCCAGGACCCACATGGTGGCTCACAAACACGTGTAACTCCAGACCCAGGGGATCTAAGCCCTGTGTGACTCTCTTAAGTACCAGACAGGCCTGGAGAAAACATTCATACATGTAAAATAAAATTCCATCCCAGCCCTCCTTTTAGGAGACACCACTCCCCAGGGAAACAGAAAGAAATCTCCAGGACCACAATACACCATGACCTTAGACATTCGTTCTCTCTTCCTGGGCCCCAAGGAGAAGAGAGCCGGAGCTGGGTTGTTTGTTTTTTGAGACAGGATGTCTCTGTGTAGCCCTGGCTGTCCTGGACCTCACTCTGTAGATCAGGCCAGCCTCAAACTCAGATATTCACCTGCCTCTGCCTCTCTGGAGTGCTAGGATTAGCTATGTGAGCCACCGCCACTGAGCTTGGAGCTGGGTTTTAAGGAGTCTGAAAAGATTTACAAAGTTAGTGGGGGCAGAGACAGGGTAGATCCTTCAGAAATGGCATTTTGGGGAATTGAGTGTCCTCAGATGTTTCCATCTGCTTCTCTGCGAGGACCTGCTGAATGAGGAGGAAATGATTGCTGCCTGTGGGTCCGGCCCTGTCTCTGCTCATCCACCTCACACACTGAGTGGGAGGGCAGATTCTCCCTGAGGGAGGGGCAGCTCTCCGGGGAGGGAAATCTGGAATCTGCCTAGCCTGAGTTCGTAGATTTGCTCAGGGGAAAGGAGTGGGGGGTGGAAAGGGAGTGGGCGGGAAAGCGGAACACCATTTGGTCTCCATGAGACCCAGAAAGCAACTTAGGCCAGCACTGCAATCAGAGTTGGGTCATAGCAAAAAAGTTGGCAGCTGGGACATTTTCTCGAGCAGCCGGACTTGCCTGATTGCACAGCTCAAGGGCTGGAGAAGCCGTATCGGACTGATCTCTTCTGGGTCTGGCGGAATGGAATGCCGCAAGGTTTGCTGGGATAAACGGAGAGGTGTACAGAGATCATTTTTGGTTTCAAAATAAAATAAGACAAAACAACAAATTACAGGCCCCTTTTCTTTCTCCAAATAAATGTCTTTTGCTTTTGTTTCTATGTTTGAAAGGCGTTTCTCAAAAGTAGCTGTGAAAACATGATCATGCCTGCGCTGTCGAGCCTTAGCTGCAGAGCAGGGAGGGAGGCGCTAAGCCAGGGGTGTTCTGTTAAGGTCAGGGGTGCTCACACTTCCTCCAGCATAGGATTCTCCGGGATGCTTGCTTAAATAATTCCCAGATTCTTCCTTACGCCTGCTCAGTCAGAATCTCCAGGGACAGGCCTGGAGACAAGTTCTGTATTTCACGTGAAGAGACGTGTCTTACATAAGGGTGCCTAGGGGCTGCTGGTCAGTGACAGCACGCTTCCCCAGCTCCCCGCCTTAGAACAAGGAAGGGACTGGGGAGGCTGAGCGTGCTCTGTCCTCCTTGTGCCCACAACACTCTGTTCCACAGCCCCAGGGCCTCCCTGAACTTGATCATGGTTCTGGGGAGGCACACGCAGCTCCAGAGAGGCAGCAGGGGGTGGGGCACTCAGCCCAGAACAGAAGGAAATGGGAGTCTGGTGGCGATGCAGCTTGGTGAGGCCTTCAGACGAGGACTTAACTTCTCTGGGCCCCAGTTCTTCATTTGTGAGATAGAGACAAAGAAAAAGGTCATCAGCTGTTCGGCCAGTGCCTGAGGTCTGACTGGTAGAGACAGCATCTTTAGCTGGCCAGCACCTGCCGAGGCAGCTTAGAAGACATGCTGGGATCATAGCTCTTTGTCAGCGGTCCCCGAGGAAGCACCAGGGACGTGGGCTGTTAACTAGTGTCCCCTGAAAGATGAACGGGTTTCTCCAGTCAGCAGAGGAGATGCTTGATTAAACTGAATTGAACAGTCTTTGATAAGGGGCCTCTCTGAGACTTTTATTAGATGTGCGTTGTGACTTGCCAGGGTGGGAGTGCATGAGAGAGAGTGTGTGTGTACCTCAATTCAACAGCAGAAAACATCTCTCTTCCGTATGTATGTATATGTATGTGTGACTTATCTTGTTGCAGGAGTTTATTTGGGCTTAGAGTTCCGGGAGGATATAGCCTGTCCTGAGGGGAGCAAGAGGAGCGTGAGGTGGCAGGTGTTCTCCCATCACAGTCTGGAAGCACTTCAAGACCCTTCCCCCAGGGACTCACTCACCGCCAGCCCCAACTACAGCTGGGGACCAAAGGTGCAGACATGTGGGGGACAGACCATAACAATGCGTAACACGTAGGTTACCCTCGGCTACCTTTCCGCTCCTGTTCAAGCCTCCTCAGTGTTCACCTTCAGAGCCTTCTCGTTCTCCCAAGCAGAAACTGTTGCACAGTATCACCATCTCCACATTCCCAGCCGATTCCTGTAAGAGGAGCGCTAAGCTTACTCTGCTTCCCTAACACTCTCCAGGCTCATCCGTGCTATAGCGATTGTTAGATCCACACCTCTTAGGCCCAAAGCTTCCCACATTATATACTACTATATACATTATGTACATTACATACGTATGCTTTATATACGAATATGCCATGCTTTGCCAACACGTCCATGTCCTGGTGGATGGGGCGCTCGGGTTGCTTTTGCCTTTCAGCTCTTGTGAGCAGGGAGAGGTCTGCGAAAACCTGTCCTGTTCAGGAGCGGCACTGCATCTCTTGGGCTAGAGTTCTGTGCAAACACAACCTTTTATAACTCGGAGTGGACAGTATGAAGTGAGCACACTCCTGGTGTTTCCAGGATCTGCCTGCTCTGAATGACACAGTGTCGCAGCGGTGAGACGCGATGGGCCCCTGAGCGCACAAGGCTTAGCGTCTGCAGCCGCTCAGTGAGTGTGGGGCATAGACGGGCCTTTGAGAGCTGAGGCTGTTTGACTTAAGGTGATCCCCTTTCCACAACAGGGGCGCTGAGTGAAGGGCGAGAATGGTGGGAGGGAGGAGCAGGGCCTGGAAGCGAGCGTGCAACAAGGAATTACCTCACAGCTGGCGTCAGCCTCCACATTTTAACTTTTTTTTTTTTCAGTATTGGGGCTAGAACTCAGGGCCTCATAGGCGCTAGAGAATTACTCCGCTGCTGAGTGAATGAAAAAAACTAATAAAAAGGGAAGGGAAGGACAGGCCTGCTCCCAGGTATGGTGGGGGAGAGAGTTTATATTAGATATGGAGGAGAGCGTAGCTACAGGCAGACGCTTCGGGGGTGGGGGGTGGTGTTCCAGAAAAGTCATGACTCTGAGCCGGGTGGGACAGGGGAGGGCAAGGAGAGAAGAGAAGCAGGAGAACTATGTGCAGCAGCCGGGAGGCCAATGGTGCAAAAGGCTAGGTAGCCAAAACGGCTGATTTACTTATACAAGGGTGAGCCTCTGGGGGAAGGGCAGGGAGCCCCCAGGATAGAGAGGCCCGGTAAGCCAGCCAAACCCTGAAACAGGTAGGGACTGAGGGATGCTGGGAGAACCAGGGGGCCAGGTCTGCTTTGATACGTTAAATAGACGCCTCAGCGGTTATTCAAGGGTTTGAAAGTGACAGCTGAACCAGGTCCTCAGCCCCTCACTGGTGAATTACGGGTAATACTCTACACCTGACCCCTCACTGGTGGATTGTGGGTAATGCTCTACCCCTGAGCCTCACTGGTGGATACAAGGTAAGCCCTCTACTGCTGAACCACAGCCCTGGCCCTTAACATTCCTGTTGTAAATGTTTATTTTCTCTTTAATTATGTGTCTGTACGTATGGGGGTGGGTGGGTATGTGCGCTGGTGAGAGCAAGTGTCCTTGGAGTCCAGAATGAGCTCCGCAGCTGGAGGTACCGGCACTTGGGAGCCTCCTGGCGCGGGGTCCTCGCAGCAGTAGCAGGAGCCATCACCTCAGCCCCTGCCCACCCCACCTTCCTGTGCGAAGGAAGCGGTATTCGAGTCTTTGCTGAGCTCCAGCTCCGGATGGCGCGCTTGTCTGCTTCTCCCGGAGACGCTCTTCCTCCAGAGCTGGCGCCATGATGTTGGACTGGCTCCAGTCTTGGGGCCTTCCCCTACGCTGTCAGCCCCAGGTTTGTGAAGAGATCTGCTGCTTGCCGGCTCTTTCCTCTGGTCACAGTGCCCTCCCTACAAAGAGCCTTCCCACGTGTTCGCACCTCCGCCACCGAAGGGGAACTTCAGGAATTGCTCCTTTCCAGTGGGAGATGAGGTATTTTCCCACTTTCTTCTCAAGACTAAAGTTCCCCTCGCCCAATAGGAATCTCTGGCTGCTCTTTGACTTTTAAATATAATAACTGGGTTTATACATTAGGCAAGCTTTGCCTAGCCCCCTTGGCAGCCGTTCTGACTCGAAGCCCTTGGCATAGCACACGTTCCGTGTTGATAACATCCGCCTGATCCAGAAGGGAAGAAACCTCAACCTTTCAGAATGATGGAAGTCGGAGAGGAAGCCACAAGGCAAAACAGCACCTCTGAAACCCTGAAGTAATCTTCACAAAGTCTCTTTAACATCAGGAGATTTACTTGAAAAAAAAAGAAGATTTTTTTAAAAAGACATCTTTATCGTAATGCAGTATGCACACGTGTAATCCCAGCACTCTGGAAGGCAGAGGCAGGCAGATCTCTGTGAGTTTGAGGCCAGCCTGGTCTACAAAGCAAGTCCAGGACAGCCAAGGCTACACAGAAAAACCCTGTTTTGAAAACCAAACCAAAACAGGCAACAACAAAAAGGCATTTCTATACTCTGAAATTTTATTGACTCTTTAAACTTTTTGTTTTGATTTTTGAGACAGGGTCTCTCTGTAGTGATTACAGGTGGGAGCCGCCATGACCTGCTGACTCTTTAAAGTTTTTTTTTTAAATTTTCTTATTAATGTCAGTACATGTGCCAAGGATGGTGTGGATGTCAGAAGACAGCCCTGTGGGGTCCCTCAACCCCACCCCCAGGGACTGAACTCAGGTGGTCAAGCCTACATTGGCCACGCAGGCAACTTTAGCACTAAGCCACCTTGCCGGACTTACAAACAAACAAAAATTTGTGTGTGTATTTGTGTGTATTGGTCAGAGGACAATTTGCGGGGGGTCAGTTCTGTTCCACCACCATATCAGTCCCAGATCCTAATACTTTCTGACAGATACCTTTACCTTTACCTACTAAGGCATCTCACTGCATCTTATTTATTTATTTATTTATTTTGAAACACTAGGGACTTAGAAGGCTGAGTCAGGTGGATGGACTCCAAGGCCAACTTCATTAACATGTATTAGTTGTGACTATTGATGGTGTTCAGTGTAGTATTTCATCACACCCTTACAGTGTGCGCTTCACACCCACTCTCTTTCTCTGCCTCCCCTTCCTTTACCAGCCTCTGATAATTCTTTACTCAGCTACTCTGTTTTTCTAACTTCCATGTAGTATTTACTCTCCTTTATGTGTTAATAAAAGATGGGGGTGGGTGTTGACTACAGACCTGTTCTTCAAAGCATTGTCAAACCATCTGGTAGTTCAGAGACAAAGGAGACAGGAAAACTAAACACCAAAACAAAAACAGGCCCAGCGCTGGAATGTGACGTTTTTGACACATGGTAATCAAAATGGATAAAAATAAGAGAGAGTTGCTTTTTGTCAAATAAACTTCTGTTATCTGGAAGGCTCATTTACATTTGAAGAAGTCACAGCTGGTGCCGCTTCAGAAAGGAAGGAGCCTAGATACTGAATGAAAACAGCCTTTGAAGGTGTTCAAAGATTTCTAGTCGACTGGGTGAGGGGTGGCACATGCCTGTGATCCCAGGCAGGATCTCTGTGAGTTCAAGCCCACCCTGGTCTACAGAGAGAGACAAACAGGGCTACCCTGTCTAAGAGAGAGGAAAAGAGAGAGAGAGTGCGTGTGTTTTTTGTTGGCTTGCCTTCTGATACTCAGATGAAAGGTGTCCAGGAAACCCACAATTCCAAGGCCACAGATCCAAATCATGGCACCAAATTTTGTTTTTGTTTGTTTGCTGCTGGCCTGCCTTCCTGATCAGGTGGGAAGGTGTCCAGAAAACTCACAACTCCAAGGACTGGGAAGGTAGCCTAGCTCTGAGGTGAGGTAGAGTCCCAAGGATGGATTGTTTGGGGAGGATCAGGAAGTGTGGCCTTGTTAGAGGAGGTGTGTCACTAGGACTAGGAGTTGAGGTTTCAAAAGCCCACACCAGGTCCAACAGCACTCTCTCTTTCTCTCTGTCTCTCATTTGCTTTCTCTGTCTCTGTCTCTGTCTCTCTGTCTCTGTCTCTGTCTCTCTCTCTCTCTCTCTCTCTCTGTCTCTCTGTCTCTCTGTCTCTCTCTCTGTCTCTCTCTCTGTCTCTCTGTCTCTCTGTCTCTCTGTCTCTCTGTCTCTCTGTCTCTCTCTCTCTCTCTCTCTCTGCCTCCAGCTTGCAGGTCGGATTTGTACTCTCAGCTCTATGCCTGCCCACCTCCCACTGCATTTTCTGACGTGAAGATCATGGATTCACCCTCTGAAACTGTAAGCAAGCCCCCATTAAATGCTTCCTTTTGTAAGTTGCCTTGATCATGGTGTCTCCTCATAACCATAGAACAATACCTAAGACACCATATGACCCAGGAGTTCCACTTCTGGCTCCTTAACCAAGAGAGTCAGCATTGGGCTTTCTAAGAGATACTGTCCATCAACAGAGGAGTGCCTAAAGAAAATGCGACGTGCAGACAATGGAGCACTGGTCAGCTTTTAAAAGTTCTCTGTGCTCTGTGACAACAGGGACAGAGGTGGACAGCACCACACTGAGTGAACTAAGCCAGGCAGAGAAAGACAGACACCTCCTGTTCCCGCTTAGATGTGGAATCTAAAATATTCCAACTTGCAGAAGGAGAGAAAGATAAACTACTGACTGTCGGAGGCGAGGCACTGGGGACTTAGAGACTGGAGGCTTGGAAGAGGCAGCCTCTCCTAGCCAGCTCCAGCTGTCACCCTGACACAGCCCAGAGTTAGCCAAGTGACTCTCGGTCAGGGGAGAGCCTCTGTCAGCAGGGCCTATGGCCACATCCGTGGGGCACTGTCTTGATTATTTAATTGATGGAGGAGGGTCCAGCCTGCTGTGCCTAGGCAGGTGTGCCTGAGCTGTCCGTGGTTACAGAAGACCCAGGTCTGGTTCCCAGAGCCGCATGGCAGCTCACTACTATGCATAATGCTACTTCCAGGGAGGTTTTTCCATGATGCTGCCCTCTGAGTTAGCTGAGTTGAGTTTTACACATTGATGGCCACAGAGAGACACCATGAAAGTGCAGAGTTGCCAGGAAAAAAAAAGGATGCTGTGCCTCTACTTAGATTTGAATTTCAAATAAACAACAAAGAACATACTATATATCAAGTGCTTCTTGGTTCCAAATGTTGCACAAGCCAGTTTGTATTAAGCATGTTTCTTAGCGGGAGTTTAAATTTAACTGGGAATTCTCTATTTTATCTAGAAGGGCCTCCACATTGTCTTTGGGGCTACGCCCAAGTTTTTGGTAGTCCACCTAAATATCCAAGCGTGCCTCTACTCATGCTCATGAGGAAGAAGTTGCTTGGATGGAACCATGCAGAGACACGTGCAGTTCCACCCCTGGAATTCGCAGGAGTTCTTCCAGAGATGATGAACAGCCAGGCTTGGTGGTGCACACCTTTAATTTCGGCACTAAGGACAGCTTGTGAGTTCTGCATAGTGAGTTCCAGGGACTTCCAGGGCTATGTAGAGAGACCCCGTCTTACCCCTCCAAAAAAAAAAAAAAAAAGGAGGACCCAGGATCCCAAGGCCAGTGTAGTGAAAATGGATGGATTTGTAGCTCTTGGGAACATTTCTTCTCAAGTCATATGAAATGTGTGGAAGAAAACCTGGTAAAACATAGCCAAGGGAGCTGGACAAAGGCTGGGCTGTTGTGATCTGTACATTAAATGTTGTGACATCACAAGCTGGAGAGGTAAGAGCATGAGTTACAAATGCAGCCTGAGGCACTGAGATATTTTGGACAAGAGCTTGCTTGAGTTTCCAACTCTCCATAGCGGGATGCTAGCATGAAGTTTTCCCGGTCGTAGCTGTCTCAGCAGAGACCCCCAAGCTAAAAACATGCAATGAGATGTCAGATATCCATGGACTCTAAAGAAAGCATCCATGCATGCTCACTAAAAATGGAGCCTCAGAAGTCATCACCACAGGCTGTGCAGGAGGAGCACGGAGAAAAGAGGATTTCACTCAGACTGACAGGGTGTGGTGCAAGGTCGGGAGCTATGCCTTCTTTGACTTTAAACCGACTGAAAGACCTGCTACTGCTTACAGTTCTCGTGAACACCCTGGAGGAGCCTTCCCGTGGCTCTCGACACACCTGAGAAACAAAGGTAAAGCCACTCAGGGCGCTGCCTGGGGATGGTCGCAGATGAGTGGGCTTGCCCATGGGCTCTGTGCACCCACGGAATTTGCCCATCTTAAGTGATCTCGGTAATGAATGCCATGATGAATCCAAAAAGAATCATGCTGTGTGAAACGAGGCATGCAACTCCCCCTCCCAAAAAAGAACATGCTGTCTGTAAAGCCGCTTACATAAAACCAAACCGATTGACAGCCCCAGGATGTCAGATGAGGATGCCTGAAGGGAGAGTAGGAACAGAAAGAAGCTAGAAACTGTAAGTGGCCAGTCAGAAAGTTACATTGCCGGGACCAGAGAGTGATGCCCCACGGGAGATTCTCTGGGGAATCCAAACAAAAAGAGGCCCTTGGCGCACAAAGCAGCACCTGCTACCTCCCACAAAGCACCGAAGCCAAGTAAGGCATCCCCTGCCTGTTCCCTCATCCCACCCCGTCTGGCTGCTACAAGAGCTTGCAGTCAGGTGAGTGGAGGAGGCATGGAAGATTACTGTAAAGAAAGCAAGAGGAAGTCAACTGTGACTCCCTTCTCTGCTACAGCTCGGTGCTTCAGAGACAAGGGTTCCGATATTAGATTTGATCTGAGTTCCTAATTCTCCAATGATGCATAGCTCAGTAATTCCTGCAAGACCTGCAGCATGGAAAACCGAGTTTCCTGTTTTGCACACCCGTTAGTCCAGCTCCTTCAGTAAGCAGGTATTGCTTTGACTACAGAGACTGCCTACCTGGTCAGCAGTACCTACGGAAGATCAAAGGAGCTGTGGGGCGTTCTTAATGGCCTCCATGGGAAATGGAGCACACGCAGAGGCATTGCCAGCTAAAGGATTTTGAGAGGAAATAATAGGAAATAAACTGAAGTAGTTAGGAGCATGGTCTGGATTTGAACCCTGTGTTTTTGTTTTTTCTTTTTTCGCTTCCTGCTTGGATGACCTTGGGCACGTTGCATAATCTCATTTGATTCACTTGTTTTCAAGATGGAAACGGCACTGGGCAAGTTAGCCTATGCTGATCTACGGAAACAAACCCCGGCGACTCAGTGGCTTTTATGGCAGCCAAGATTCATTTATTGCTGATTTCAGTTGTGAAATCCAGCCATGGCCATCACTTTTGGCTCTTCCTTCTGGGACAGAAATGAATGAGAAGCCCTTATCTGGAACATTCCTGATTTGGGGCCCACCAGGAGAGCGGCTGCTGGTGGGTCCATGGAATGGCTCTTGAGGCTTTCTCTCAGAAATAACATTTACCTCTTCTGTTTACATTTCCTTGGCCAAAGGAATTTACATGGCTAAACTTCATGTCAACATAGTGGAGGGATGTATGTCTCCCACAGAGAGGTGCAAGAGGGTGATAATTTAGCCTATGGCAGTACCTACATGAGAACAATGCTTCAAATATCCCGAGACAGGGCCCTTCACATGCTGGATGAAAGGCTATTTTACTAGTACACCTTTATTTCCACTCGAATTTACTTGGCATTTTTCCTTAAGAGGCCAATTGCTCTCAAACCCTGTTTACTAACACAGCCTCTACCCCAGGAACTGTCCAGTTTAGCAAGAACCACCGAAATGTCAGGGTGGTGCGAACGGTTGGTCTCTGACATCAAAACCTGATTCAGATACTCCCTGAAACACTCTACTGAAGAGGGGAAAAATGATGCTATTTTCCTGGCCCACTCGGCACACCTCCCTGAAAGGCAGGCTTCAAGGTAGCGGGCTGTCATGTCCCAGCTATTTCAGGATGGCTAGGCCTGTGGAGCACAGCCTCTGCAAAGTTATTCTTAACTCGCTTGTCTGGAGGCAGACAGTAATAGCTCCACTTCTGTCAAATGCTTAGACTATGGCGAGAGTGAGCCTGGGCTCAGAGCCAGCCATTCTGTTTCCTCTCAGTGTGGGGAGTAGCACCAACTGGGTCCGGTGTGCAGCTGACAACCTTTCCGTGAATTTTTAAGGGCACAGACGGTCCTGTGAGGGGTGTAGCACAGGTAAGCTCATCCTGGTGGGGGTTTAGTTTGGGATTTTCAACTAGATGGTCAAAATCTGGAACTAGGAGCTAAGCCTGGAAGAGAAGTGTGTGTGTCAGTGTCTTTGTGTGAGCACACACGCACAGACGTGAGTGTTTCTGACACAGCCTACTATTCCCCAAGTAGGTTGGCAAGTCCCTGGGATCTGCCTGTCTCTGCCTCCCCAGTGTTCAGGGGTCATAGGTGAGTCACCGCGCCTGCCCTTTAAACATGCTTTCTGGTGATTGGACTCTGGTCCTCTTGCTTCCAAGGTAAGTGCTTTGCTGACTCAGCTTTCTTCTCAACCATAAGTGAGAGGACTTCCCCACTACCCTAAGGTCAGACTTTTGGGGCCTCAAAGACTCTTCTTGGCTCCTCGGAACATTCCAAAGCTCTGCCATTTAGAGGGTGTAAGAAACCAAAGCTCTGACCATTGCAAGTAGAAAATCAGAGGGAATGAGTTGTTTTGAAGTTTTTATTAGGACAGTTTGCTTTTATTATCTTTCTCTGAATGGTTTCCAAACCATTCTAGAATGGCCCCTACAGCTAGTTTTTCACCTTATCTCTTTTATCCTTCTCAATTTATTTCAGAAATTCAAGCACTTATAGTTTGTTTACTGATGAATGAAATAGATACTGACCAAGGTCTTTGGGCTCCACACACAAGGATTGAAACTAGGTCTTGTCACTCACAAACTTCTTGTTAGTGAGTTCACAAGTTCAGAGCTGCTTCACACTGCAGAGCCGCTGCGCACGCACACGCGCACACACACACACACACACACTGCAGAACCGCTGCGCACACACACACACACTGCAGAACCGCTGCACACACACACACTGCAGAGCCACTGCATCCTGCATAGCGGCTCCACACTGCAGAGTCAAATAAATCACACTGCCCCAGAGCTGAGGAGTGCTGCATGTTTGTGATAGATGGCATTTGGTCCTGTAGATTGAATTCTGTTCCCCCAACAAGATTTGCTCACATTCTAATGTCTGTTGTCTGTGAATGTGGCGATATATGGAAATAGGACCCCTACAGCTGAAATCAAGATAAGATAGGCGTCATTTGGGATTAGTGACTGGTACCTTAATACAAAGAGAGAGGTTAGGACACGGGCACAGATACATGGTGAGTGCTGCTTGGCAACAGAAGTAGAGAGATGGATCCCCAGGTCAGGGCTTCCAGTTACTGCTGGCACCCAGCGAGAGCTGGAGAAAGCAAGGAAGATGTCTCTGCAGAGCAGTGGTTCTCTGCCTTCCTGATGTTGTGACCCTTTAATACGATGCTTAATGGGGTGCTGACTCCAACTGTGAAATTATTTATTGCTGCTTCATCGCTGTAGCTTTGATACTGTTATGAGTTGTGATGTAAACATCTGATGTGCAGTCCTAAAGGCCCCCGACCCACAGGTTGAAAAACACTGCTGCAGAGCCTCCTCCAGGGAGAGCATGGCTTGCTACCACCTTCGTTTTAGACTTCTGGCCTCCAGAAGTAGAAGAACTAAATTTCTGTTGGTTGAGACACATGATGTATAGTGCTTTGTCATTGCAGGCCTAGACTGATGGCAGGATTTTCAGTTATTGGAAAATATTCTGTTTGGACAGCCACGATGAGTAAATGCAACAACTTCTGAAAGTATGTAGAGTCTTTGGGGAATAAAGTAGGGGTTTAACTTGACTATAGCAAAGGGAGTAGGTGGAAAAGAAAGAGCTGAACAGAATGAGCCCTGAGGAGATGAGGCCTACACCTTTGATACCAGGCTAAGGAGTTAGACCTGAGGCGGGCATGATGGCATTCACCTTTGATCGTAGCATCTGGGAAGCAGAGGCAGGTGGATCTCTGTGAGTTTGAGGCTAGTTTTGGTTTACAAAGTGAGATACAGGACTACACACAGAGAAACCTTGGAAAGAAAGAAGGAAAGAAGGAAAGAAGGAAAGAGAAAGAAAGAAAGAAAGAAAGAAAGAAAGAAAGAAAGAAAGAAAGAAAGAAAGAAAGAAAGAAAGAAAGAAAGAAAGAGAAAGAAAGAAAGAAAGAAAGAAAAGAAAGAAGAGTTAGGGCTGGGAGCCTTGAGTGTTTTTTGACTGAGGCCATAATTGTGCTTAAGATAAATGCTTTCATTTTTTTCAGGCATCAGATATTGCCAAACTAGTATGACTCTAGTTTATTTTTGTCCTTTTACATGATTTTGGCCCACGGATGGGTGACTCAAAGGTAGAAGAAGCAGGGCCTAATTTATCATTGAATTCTTAGCACAAACTACTGTGTAGGTAACTTATTGTATTGTTCAGGACTTCAGTTGTGCCTAAGGGAATCATTTTGCTTGAGCAACCAGGAAATTCGCTGGCTTACCAAACAGGAGCACAAAATTAGAGTGTGTATGCATTCCCTGGAGTTACTGTAACAAACGACCACAAACGTGTATAGCTTCAAACAATAGAAATGCATTTTCTCGCAGTTCTAGGGCTTAGAGGTAGCCCTTTTCAACTTGATTATGTTGGCAATGAATCTAAGACAAAGAGGAAGTCATATTTACAGGTATTGGGCTGTAACTTTGATATATTTTTGGGGGAGAACCCCAAATAAAGGAATAGTTGGTTTCAACCACTCACGCAGTATCATCCAGACTTTCTCAGTGCTTAGATGGGCTTCCTGGCTGATGGCACCAGAAACCCACAGCTATAAGTACATGGTAATACCATGTAGGAGGTGAGAAAGAGAAGAGGCAGAGCTTTTGTGTTTCATGTTGATAGAGGCCAAAGAGAAATAGTACATTAGGGAGAGAAGAGCAAGACACAGTTGATAAATGTATAGAAATTTTAATCCAGCAACATGGCTGCTCTGACAAGGGATCACATGCAAAGACCTTCCAGGTCTATGTGAACTGGCTAAAATGCAGACACACTCTGGGTTACAATATGATCTGGCTGGAATACATACACACCATTAGTATGCACCTTTAATCTCAAACAATGACGGTAAGGTTTATAAAAGCTAACAGCCATGTTTGTAAGTGACATCTAGTTGAGAGACTGGCAAAGAGATGAATCAGAGAAAGATTTGACAGAATGAGTCAGAGATAGGATATGCCCAACTCTCGTAAGAACAGGACAGAGAAAGAGAGGCTACTTAAGAGCAGCAAGGGATAGAGAAGAGAATTTTGTTTTGTTTTTACTGGGACAGTTTTACAGAGACAGGTGAAGACCTGATGAGCCAGAGAATGAGAAAGAATCAGAAGAGTAAAACATATTGTGAGAATTAGTTTTAAGCCAGACAGAGCAATTCAGTCAGAAGCCAAGAGAAGCCAGTTTGAATCAGTCAGCTTGGAGAAGAGTTTGGGCCAGAAGAGTTGAGTTGAACCAGCCAGTGAAAGAGGTAGAAAGGCATGGGAACAGCTCTCATCTCAACCTTTCCTCTGAGGAAATAAAAACATATTTTACAGTTAGGTGCTACCATTTTGATGTTGCTTATACCCTCAGAGATGTATGTGTTGGAAGCTTGGCTTTCAGTGTGGTGACACTGGGGGGCAGGTCCCGAAGAAAGCTGAGATTAGTAGGTCAATTAGAGGCCTGTCTCAGGAGAGATTGTGGGTTCCCACTCTTGCTATGCTTCCTGCTTCAAAATTTGACACTATCTCCTACAGTGTGTTCTTACCACTGCCTCTGGGGCCCTAGCCAGAAGCTGTGCCATGTTATTTGAATTTTTATACATTTTTCTTTATAAACTTAACCTGCCTCAGGTGTTTTGCTAAAGTAACACAAAAACCAATGAAGAGCAAATTAGAGATATTTGAGATGAAGGGTGGAGATAGGATGGAGGGTGACGCCAATGAAGTGGGGCAGTTAGAGGCCCTGGACACCTTGTTATCTGTTGGGATACATCTATTTAAAGGGTCAGGTAAAAAACACATGTCCAACATCTGGCTTGAGAACAGCCTCTTTTTGTGGCATCTGATATCTTCGCAAGGACTGTTGGTGTGGGATCTGTTTTTCCCGTCCAAATTCTGTTTGCCATTCTTTTTCTGATACTGGGGACAGAGCCATCCTTTAGGGTAATTCTCATCACCACAACTCGGGTTCCTGGAGTCTTCAGATATCTCAAACACTGGACCACCAGGAGTGCTCAGCCCCTTGGCCATTGTGTCAGGCTCGGGGAAAGGCCTCCCGTGTGTCTTGCGAGTCCTAATCCTGTGACTTTTTCTGGAACTATTGGGAAAGAGAAGTGTCTTTTCCACGTCTAAGCTTGTAGAACGTGTGAGACTGCTAGGGACCATCTGTGCCACGAAATGAGACAGCCTGCTTTGGAAGCAAATAGAGATAGAAGAGAGCAGAGTTTAGAGTGGTCCTAGCTTGTGCAGATGCATCCGGCCCTGGCCTAAAAAGAGCACCTTCCCAGGTGTGCTCCAGAGTCCGCCTGAGCCAATGGCTTTCCTTGTCTGACTTAGTTGATGTGAGGAGGATCTCTTGGAGATTTCAGGAGAGTCTAGATTCCAGTCCATGGTTGCTGCTGCTCTAGAATGCCTCAGCTTTGGGCTGAGGTGAATTCTAGCAGCCTTGGGTGTGGTGGGCAGAAGGCTGTGGGATTCTGTTTCTCCTCCTGCCCTCAAGCATCTTGTTAGAAGAAAAGACAGGCCGGCTCTGTTGGTAGTCCCTTGATGTCCGTATACCCAGAATCTCTTCAAGCTGTAGCGGTGAGGACCGCCCTAGACTGTCCGTGAACTTCGTGGCTGCTCCGGCTAACTGACTCATCAGTTACTTTGGTCACCATGGCTTTGTTGGCCCTGTGCAGGTTCTCTGCAGTCAGTGCTTCCTAGCTTTCACATCTCATTGGATCTTCAGAGCAAGACTAGTGCTATAGTTAATGTTGTGCCCACTCACATACAGATGAAGAAATTAACCCAGGGATGTGTGAGAGGGCAAACCTGGAATGTGCACTGCTGAGCTAACACACAAGAGGAAGGTTGACCCAATTCACCACCTACCCAACAGTCTGGGGTCAGGGAATGAATCTGGGGAGGCAAATGGGTGATACTGAGGTGGGAATGGGCTCTGTTGAGAATGATGCATTATTTTGTTTTGGTTTTCTGAGACAGGGTCTCTCTTGTGTAGCCCTGGCTGTCCTGGACTCACTTTGTAGAGCAGCCTGGCCTCAACCTCACAGAGATCCACCAGCCTCTTCCTCCCAAGTGCTGTGATTACAGGGGAGCGCCACCAAGCCCGGCTGAGAATGACGCATCTTTATTTTACCTTACATGAGTGTGTGTGTGTGTGGTTAAGTGTGTGCTGTGGAATGCATGAGGCAGTCACGTAACAACTGCTGGCGTCTTCCCACCATGTGGGGTCCAGGGACTGAACTCAGGTTGCTGGGCTTGGCAGCAAGGACCTTTACCCATGAGCTGCCTCACTGGCCCCAATGATATAGTTTTAAAGCACAAGTCCCATATGGTTTCCATCGTGAAAACCAACCAGAGGAATGGAAAGGGTGGTGGAAAGAAAGGAGACTGAGGGGTCAAGGTTTTCAAACAAGAAGTTATAAGGACAGCAGGGTGTGAGGCACACAACCTTAATCCCAGGATTGTGCAGAGCAGAGGCAGATGGATTTCTGTCAGTTCAAGGGCAACCAGGGCCACATAGTGAGGCCTCTAGGAGGAGGAAGAGAAGGAGGAAGAAGAACAACAAAAGCAACAACAAGTTGTAGAGTTATAAGGTCTTGTGTAGTGCAACCTCCCAGTTATTAATGTACTGACAAATCACCGCCCAATGCTGTGGGCCGGTGCGCTCATTTTCTCCGTCTTTCCAGAAGTTCAGGAAGGGCAAGGGCGCTTCCCTGGAGAGTTTTCAGAAGTCTCAGTACTCTCCAGGGTCGCACACCCAATCCTGTCATGTTCCCATCAGACTTCCCTCTAATCCCCAACACTGTTCCCCTAGGGGCCACACTGCCTCCCTTGGCTGTCTCTTCATGCACTCTCAGAAGGCACACTCGACAAAGCACAAAGCCTTCCACTCGAAAAGCCGCAGAACAACTTTATGGCTCAGAATGACAGCAGTTTCACCAAAAACATGCATTGTGTTCTTTGGAACCTTATGGGAGGGCTCAGCTGAGTGACTGTTCTGTGGGGCATGTCACTTAGAGTCGCTCAGTGGTATTCAGCTGGTAGGCCCAGATGGTTCGAAGGAGCCAAGATGGTTTTTCTCTCATGGTTGTCTTCTTGGGAAGAAATACTTGGAAGGCTGAACTGAGCTGAGCGCTTTATTTTCAGCCTGATTCTGGGCCCTACCTAATGATGTAAGATGGTGAGAGTTCTAAGAAACAAGAAGTGGGGGCTTCTTGGTCCCTGGGCCCAGAGGTTGTCAGCACCTACCACCGTGAGGCTTGAACTGGTATTGAACCTACTCAGGTTCAAGGAATTGGACATTTGCTTACTCTTCACTGGGGGCATTGTAAAAGAAATGGGGATAATCTTTGACTTACCATGAGCATCGTCAGTGGAAGTGGACAGAGGTTGATAGTGTGTAACCCGTAAGGGAGAAGCAGTAAGAGTGTCAGCCATGTAGAGTCATTTATTTGTGGACTGTTTATTGGGTGTGTGCTTTGTCGGTGTGTTACAAGCATTGAGGGCACAGTGGTAAATCCAGCAGATAAAAGTCCTCACCTCCACGGAGCTCTGAGCTGAGTCAGTTGGACAGTGAGATTGCTGAGCTCCCTGGCTGTCCCCAGAGGCATGGTGGTGACATTATCGGAACAGAGTGTCCGACAGGCCAGTTTGGATGCAAGTGTGATGGCGTAGCCAAGAAACTAAATGCTCAGTCCTCCTGGTACTGGCCTGAACTCTCAACCACAGGACCGGCGCCCTCCAACTCCAAGCTATTGAGGAAATCCAAGACTTTTACTGTGAACCACAAGCAGGGCCTGTGAGATTAGAGAGAAGGCCGGGCAGCTTTAACAGCCTCAGAGACTTCCCGCCTTCCTGGCAGGAAAGGCACGTGGAATCATGGGAAGAGCATTCCAGTACTGGGCAGGGGCATCTAATGTTGGAGTTTACTCTTGGCTTCAGTCACTCTCACACGGTAACCCGAGAGTTCTCTTGAGACTCCTCATCTTCAAGAAACAACGTTAGAAAACTCGTCAGTGGTATCTTCAATCTCAGTTTTATTGCACAGTAGATCCAAATAGCTACATATAAGTCATTGGCCTTAAAGAAAATTAAATTGAGAGCTGGGTGTGGTGGCGCTACACACCTTTATCCCAGCACTCAGGAGGCAGAGGTAGGCGGATCTCTGTGAGTTCAAAGCCAGCCTGATCTACAGAGCGAGTCCAGGACAGCCAGGGCTACAAAGAAACCCTCTCAAAACACAAAAACAAACAAAGAAATCAAACTGAAGAGGCTGGAGAGGCGGGAAGCTCAGCAGTTAAGAGCACTGGCCGTTCTTCCAGAAGACCTGGGTTCAAGTCCCAGCACACACATGGCAGTTCACAACTGTCTGTAACTCCAGTTCCAGGGGATCTGACGCCCTTATATAGAGACATACATGTAGACAAACACTAATGCACATAAAATTTTTAAGTCAAATTGTAAAATTGTTTTTATGTATTTCTTTTTTTGTATGTGAAAAAAATAATTCATTTTTTACAACTTGTTTTTATATGTGAATAAGAAAAGGTATGAATGGGGATACCCTGGCAGGCAGGATAGATCAGGGTAAGACTAAGCCGCTTCCAGGCTGAGCATGGCGTCTGTCTTAGGCTTCTATTGCTGGGATAAGACACCACAACCAGAAGCAATGGCGCAGGACAAGGTTTACTTCATCTTCTATGTCCGTTGGTGATCCTTTGCTGAGAGCAATCATGGCAGGAACTCAAGCAGAGCAGGAGGGGTGGGCAGGGACAGGGACTGCAGCAAGAACCGTGGAGTGCTGCTTTCTGGCTTGTTCTGCATGGCTTGTGCAGCCTGTTTTTTTTTATAGCACCCAGGACAGCTGGGCCAGAGGTGGCCCCCCACACTGAGCTGGCCCCCACACATCAATAACCAATCAGGAAACTGCACCACAGGCTTAACAAGAGGACAGTTCAGTGTGGACATTTTCTCAAGGGAGACTCCCTCTTCCAAAATGAGTATAGCTTGTGTCACGCTGACATAAAACTAGCCAGCACAATTGACCCCTTGCCAACTTGACAAGCAAATGCATCACTCTTCAACTAGATCCCTTCCTTTCTTGCTTGTCCCCAAGATGGCATGTTAACATCACAATATAAAACATTCTAGCTTTTAAAAAGTCCTACGTCTTTACGAATTTGAACTCTCTTTGAAACAGTCTAAATTCAGTTCTCTCTAAAATACCCAAAGTTTATTGATGTGGACTCCTGTAAGATAAAATAATAATGATAATAATTTAAACTTTCTTAATCCAAAGAGAGAGAACCAGGACACAGTTACAAGCCGATCAAAGGAAAGCCTAAGGGCAACAAAATAAAAAGTAGAGTACTTGACATCTGTGACTCACTCAACCTCTGGGCTCCAAAAGGTCCCTGCAGCTGGCTCCACGCCCCAGACCTTCCATTTGCAACAAGCACAGCTTGCCTCTCAGGCTCGGGCTAGCTCTACTCCACGTCTGCTTCTGTCCTCGGTGAGTGTCCCATGGTAATGCCATTTCCAGAATACTGTGCTGTGGACTTTGTGGCTGGGCTGCACCTTTACCAGTAGCCTCTCCTGGGCCCTCTTTGCGGACTCTGCCCCTACCATTTGGTGTCAAGCCTTAACTTCTTTCCATGACCCCTTCAATCCCGGGGCTTTGACATAGCTGGGGCTGCATCCTCACCAGTGGCCTCTGCCAGCCTCTCTGCAGAGACTCCAACCCTGCCACAACTCTGCATACCTCTGCTGCTGTCATGACACATTCATGCCTTCAAAACCAGTTCCAACTATGTGGCAGTTGGGCTGCCATCAGGAGGTACAATCTCAGCGTCTTCTGGAGCACAGCTTCTGGGCACTGACCCTGAGAAAGCCTTTGCTTCAATAGTGCTGACCAACCACAGCTCATTCTTCAGCCTCAGCTGACCAATATCAATTGTCCCAACAAAGCAAAGTTTGACTTGAGTAGTTCACTTGAACAGCCCAGATAGCCTTTGAGGCACTCTCAGATTCTCCTCTGAAGTCTCACAAGACAGGCCTCCATTGCTTGCATTTCTCTTGACATTATTTTCCAAACACCAACAGAACAGCCCACGGAACTGTGACGACTGAAAGGTTTTTCCAGCCCAAAGTTCAAATGCCACTACGTTCCTCCCCAAAACCCATGATGAAGTCACAGAAATGCCCCACTTTCAGAACCCATCTGTCTTAGTTAGAGATTCTATTGCTGTGATGAATCTAATGAAACAGCTACATGGAGAAACCTGTCTCTAAGAACAAAGCAAAACAAAAAGTCACTGATAAAACACTGTGATCAAACAGCTTGGAGAGAAAGAATTTATTCTAGTTTGTAACTTTCCATATCACTGTCCATCATCAAAGGAAGGACAGAAATTGATGCAGAAATGGCATAGGGCTGTAGCGATTTGTTCTTCCTTGTACAGCCTGCTACCTTAGAGCACCGCCACAGAAACCTGGGCTCTCCCACACCAACCATCAATCAAGAAAATGCACCCCAGGCTTACCAACAGTTAACACAATCTAGTAGGGATATTTTTCTCAGATGAGGTTCCACCTTCTAGTTCATGTCAAATTGACATAAAACTACCCAGCACAGTGACACATACCTGCAGTCCCAACACACAGGATGCTGGGGCCAAAAGATCAGGGGCTATAGGCCAACCTGGGTTTCTCTGAAAATCCCAGAGCAGCCTAGCTACATATTAAAACACTGTCCCCCAAAAAACAGAGGACTGGCCAGATCGCTTGGTGCAGGTGCTTGTCACGGAAGCCTGGAGACCCGAGTTAGACCCTTGGAACTTACTGTTCTGACCTCCATACATGTGAATAAAGCACCTGAACACATGTGTGTGCACACACTCAATAGTAATAAGTAGATTTTAAAACAAATCAAATACTTGTGATCTTTAAAATCTCAATGTATGGCTGGGTGGCGGTGGCGCACGCCTTTAATCCCAGCGCTCAGGAGGCAGAGGCAGGTGGACTCTGAGTTTGAGGCCAGCCTGGTCTACAGAATGAGTTTCAAGACAGCCAGGGCCACACAGAGAAACCCTGTTTCAAACAAACAAACCAAAATTGCAATGAATGGAAAGATGATTAGTGTTTGCTGCACTTTCAGAAGACCCATGTTCAGTTCCAAGTGGCTCACAACAACTCTACCTGACACCTCTTCTGGCTTCTTCAGGATCCACACACAGGACGCATGTATATAAGCACACGAATAAAAAGAAAACAAAATAGTCTTTTCAAAGCTCAGGCTGGATATGGTGTGTTTTTCTGATCTCAGCACTTGGGAGGCAGAGGCAAGTAGATCTATGGAAGTTTCAGGTCAGCTTCGTCTATACAGTGAATTCCCGGCCAGCCAGGTCTACAGAGTGAGACTTCGTCTCAGCAAACAGAAAGCTTCAGTGTGTGCCCCAGCAAAGGTTTTTCAACACAGCAGGGTCCATCATGTGTTGTCTACACAGCAGGGTCCATCGTGTGTTGTCTATACAGCGGGGTCCATGTGTGTTGTGACTCTGGACTCTGTACACTGGAATCCAGCCTTCTGGAATGTTGCATGATAGAATGGAGAATAAGGCAAATAGAACCTCTGTCTTCAGAGGGGCAGTGACTTCCGGAATAACACAAGCTACCAGGCTGGGGTACATCTCAATGGCAGAGTGCTGCTGGGCTGGGACTGGTGAGATGCTGGCCTCCTTCCCCAGCCCTGTGAGAAAAACAATTTAAAAAAATCACCGCACACGTGCCAGGCATGGTGGTGCACGCCTGTAATCCCAGCACTCAGGAAGGCAGAGGCAGGTGGACTCTGAGTTTGAGGCCAGCCTGGTCTACAGAGTTAGTTCCAGGATAGCCAGGGCTCAAAGTGAGACTGTAAAGATCACGGAGGGGAGGGCTGAAGAAGATTGGTAGCTTCCACTTTACAGAAGTCTTGATTACTTGAATGTCTCCTGACAAACAAGGAAGAGAAGTTTTAAATCTTACATCCTTTTTAGTAATACTTTTTTTGGGCTTAAACTTGCGATCCCTGGCACAATAAATGGTGTAATTTTAAAAAAAATTATGTGTCTGTGTGTGTGCACTTGCGTGCAGGGGCCTACAGAGGCCAGAGGCGTCAGGTCCCCCTGGAGCTTGAGTTACAGGTGGTTGTGAATTGCCTGGTGTGACAGTGCTCTAGAAGAACAGTGTGAGCTCTTAAGATGCTGAGCCATCTCTCTAGATCCCGAGAAATAACTGTAGCACTCAATAACTGTAGCACTGAAATAACTTTTTTCAATGTAAGTTAAGTTCTTTTTTTTTTCATTAAATTTAGATTTTTAAGAAGGACCAGCTTTGGTGTTCATAGTATCAGAAGGTGCTGTGCAGGTCTGCGTTACAGGTACAAGTAAACATGTGCAAAGAGACTACAGTTGCCTCAGGTAATGGGCAGCCAGCACTTCACAGCGAGGTGCTTGCTTCTCCTCACCAGCACTGCTCAGCCTGCAGGCCAAAGCTTCTGGCTCTGGCTCTTAGGCCTGGGGACAGTGGGGACTGTGACTGTGGTTTGCTCTGCTGCTGACTCGGGAGCTTTGCACAGCTCTTGACTATCCTGGGAATAGGTAGGCTAGGCTGGCCTTGAACTCGCAGAGATCTGCCTGCCTCTCTCAGAGAACTCCCTCTGCCTTGCAGGCACTGGGATCAAAGGCATTGATAGGCACACACAGCCGAAGGTCAGCCTGGGCTGTCATTTCTCAGGAGCTCTCCGCCTTGGCTCCGCCTTGGCTTTTGTTGTTGCTTTTCATTTCTGTTTGCTGTTTGTTGTTTGTTGAGGCAGGATCTCCCATGGGACCTGGGGGTCGCCGATGGGCGTGGCAGCTTGTCGGTCTGCCCCAGGGATCTGTCTTCACTTCCACAGCGCTGGGCTGCAGGTGTGCACATACAAGTATGCGCTGCCGCTTCTATGTGTGTGCTGGGGCTGGAACGCAGGTCTCCGGGCGAGCACTTTACCAAATGAGCAATTTCTCCAGCGCCTACAGTAGATTCTTACAGAATAAAATAACATTTCCTAACTAATGCAGCGTGAGCCCGCTTCCCTGCTGCCTTGCTAGGAGCATGTTACCAAACTTCTGGGTTTTGGCCCATCTGATAGGTTGCAGGTAGTATCTGTGTAGTTCTTTTTTCTTTTACTATTTTTTGTTTTGTTTTGTTTTTTCAAGACAGGGTTTCTCTGTGTAGCCTTGGATGTCCTGGACTCGATTTGTAGACCGGGCTGGCCTTGAACTCACAGAGATCTGCCTGCTAATGCTGGAATCACAGGCATGCGCCACTGTGCCCGGCTTCCTTTACTATTCTTATGATGAGAGAAATGGAGCATTTCGTGTGGGTTATAGCCCAGGACCACCTGCTGGGGACAACCACCATGGACGTAGGAGCTGGGGCTCCTACATCAATTACCAATCAGGACAGCCCCTCCCCGACACGCCCTCAGACCGCCCTGATGAGGACAGTCACGCGATGGACACGCTTCTTCAGGTGCAGGCTGTGTCCAGTTGACCGTTAATGCTAACTGGGACAGGGACTGAGGAAGAAGGGGAGATACAGGACAGTACATACAAAACAAGAGATCTGCATTCTCCCGCACATCTCGAATGTATCACGAACTAAAATTGTCGACTCTGCTGGGAGATGGCATAGGTCAGGCGGCTCTAAACCAAAACTCTGAAATCCTAAACGCTCCAAAACCTGAAACTTGGGGGAGCAACAGCACGATGCCACAAGTGGAAAATTCCATACATGACCTGGGGGTGCCATGGGGCACATGAAATGTAGGTGAGTACCCTTGGGCTCTGTGAGTGAGGTATGCGTGAAACGTGAGTGAATTTCATGTGTACACTTGGATCTGATCATGTGCGTGCACATATTCTAAGATCAAAAATATTGGACTCCAAGACACGTAAGCATTTCTGATAAGAGATAAGCCAACCTACACTTCAGTGGTTAAATGTGTCCCGGCACCCCCATTTACATATTGAAATCTTCACCCCAATTTGATAAAGTTGGAGGTAGGCGAGTCAGGAGGGGACCAGATCATCAGAACGGAGCCTTCAGGAATGATCTCGTTATAACAGTCACTCCAGAAATCCCTGTGCCTGTCTGTCGTGGGAAGATGGAAGGAGAAGTTCAGTCTAAAGAGGACCTTCAGCAGAAGCCAGACAGCTCCTCACCTTGACCTCGGACTTCAGCCTTCAGGACTGTGAGAAAGGAAGCCACACGCTCATGTCTTTGGCAGCCTGGGCACACAGAGACGTGTATCTATCTCACAGAACTGCTAAAGGATAACACGAGACCGTGCGTGGAAAGGGCTTAGCACACTGATGGGAGTATGAAAGTATTAAACATATGTTAGCTGTTGACAGTCCACGATCAGAAGACATTTGCTGGAGGGCGGGAGAGGCAGGGAGGATCAGGGGCATAGTACAGCAAGGCTCCTTTGCTGGAGCGCCTACTTAAACAGCACATAGAAAGCCCTGGGTTTGCTCCTCCCTCGGCACTGCCTAAGGGGGTGATGGCACATGCCTGCAATTCCAGCACTCAGGAGGAAGAAGCAGGAAGATCAGGAGTTCAAGGCCATCCCTGGGGACATGGTAACTTCAAGAGCATCCTGGGGTTCTTGAAGCCCTGTCTCAGGAAGTAAAATAGTTGCTGGGCTGTAGAGATGGCCCAGGGGTTAAGAGCACTTGCTCTTTCAGTGCTGTTCTGTTCCAGCACCTGCCTGGCAGTTCCCAAAATCACTTGTAACTCCAGTCTCGGGATCCAGCACTCTCTTCTGGCCCCGGATGTCATCAGACGCACACGTGCTATAAATACATATGCAGAGGAAAAAAACGTCATACACAGAAAATAAATAAATCTAAAAACACTATTTAAAAATGTTCATTGATTGGATTTAAAAAAAAAAAGCTAAATCAAAGGATGAAGGACAGATGGGGTGGCAACATGAAAGAAGCTGTGAGCATATTATGAGTCCATTGACACTCCGCTTTCCAGGTCTTAACTGTCTTCCCTGAGCTGGTCCCCAGAGCTGGTCTGGGACATAGATTCCTTGCCTGCTTCTTTGACAGTTTTAACTGAGGAATTCAGCTTTTGGGGGTCAAATCCCTGGAAGTCCAACTTTGCATTTCCCACCAGGCATTGCAGCCACGTTTTCCGGTGAGTAACTCCTTCCCTGGCAAATGGTCCCATGGGGAGCAGAGGGAAATGTAGCATCATCATCCGTGGCAGATAGTAAGCCCGCCGCCTGGGGCTTACCTCATCTGTCCGGGCTGGGGTATTTTGGAAGCTTGACCTCATTTGCAAACATGTGTCTGCACATACCTTTGGTCAGATGTAACTTTTCCGTTCCTGATTTAGCTCCTCATTTTTCCCTCTGAAATGAAAGATGTGCTTTGAAGAGATAGACTTTTAATAGCTACTTATTCCAGGTATGCTCCGGGGGCGGAGGTGGGGGGGAGCTCCCTGCTTCTAAGCTAACTTCCTGTTGACTTGGGATGATCCAGGCCTGGGAGACGGAGCAGGAAAGCACCAGAGTGATAAGGGCTGCCCTCATGGAGAGGTTACTTTTGTGTTAGGCAGGGTACGGTGACTTCCCCCGCTTTCACTGCCACCTGGACCCACAGAACCCAGGGACTTCGCTGAGGCCTCTAGCCGGCCTGTGAGTGCAGGCTGCCTTTGTAAGCGTGTCTGTGTAGCCCTGCCCTGGGCCTTATGCACATCTTACCTGTTCCACATTAGCCAAGCGCCTTTTACTCTCTGGGCGGGATCTGGGAAAGGTTTTAGGAGGCACGGGGTGGGGGTTGGGGGGAGAGGAAGAGGGTTCTGTGATTTATAAATAGTTGCTTTGGAAAAAGCGTGGGCGGCCCTTTATGTAACTCTCCCAGGGACTTGTAGATCTGGCTTTCATCATTGCAACACCGTGAGGATCAGATGTAAGTTCTGCCCCTGAGTTCTTTCCTATTGGCCCCCAGCAGCCTGCTGCAACACACAATCATTTTCTAGCACCTTCACTGGGACACGCGGTCTTATTTTTCCAGTGTGTGTGTAGCTCAGGGTTCTCTACCATGTAGACGGCCGCACCGATAATGGCAGTGTGCAGAGAACTGTTGATGGCCAGTGACCAGTGACCAGGCTAAGTCCCAGCTCTCCCCTGATCTGTTCGTGGTCTTGGGAAGTCCCCATGTCCATCCTTCACTGTGAAATGATGACTAGGAGGACTGCTGCCTCCTCTGTGTGAAGGGTCTGCGCTCTGTGAGTTCCGCCTGTCTGTCTGCAGGGCAGCCTCGGGCTGTGGAGCCCCTTTGGGAAGCCTGGTTTTGGACAGAGCTTCTGTGTCTCCTGTCCGCCGCCCAGCCAACATTCATAAACCATGTATGGAAAACAGTGTTAGGGAGCTCACAACCATTAAGGCTCTCATAGGAGGAAATTGGGAAATTTCCTTTGAGAAGTACGTGAAAGAGCAGAACAAGGACCACTGTTTCCCGGTGTGCACACCACTGCAGAGCCGTGGAGCTTTAGGGAATGCGGGCCTTTGCTTCCAGTCATGGGTCTCATATCATTTCAGTGATTTTTTTTTTCTGACAAAATACTTCACAAAGGCAACTGAAGGGGTGAGTACTATCGTGTCAGGAAAGGCATGACAAGAGTTTGAGGGAGCTTGTTGCACTGCGTCTGTGATTAGACAGTGAAGAGAGATGAAGGCCGGAGCTCAACTTGCATCTGCCTTTTTATCCAGACCCAAGACCCCAGACTGTCAAATGGTGCTGCTCACACCAGTGCGTGCCTTCCCACCTTAGCTCATCAAGTCTACAGACTCCCTCACAGACACACCGAGGTTTCTTCTCCCAGGTGACTCTAGACCCTGTCAAGTGACAATCAGTATTAATCACCACACAGACTAAGAGCTCCCGAAGAGTCAGGAAGCAAAGAAGAGTCTCTTGGACTTCTGAACCCAGCTATTTTGGGGGCAGCTCCCCATCTTCCTGTGACCTTCCAAGAAGAAAAAGAACTAATTTGATGAGACTAGCCGGGCGCGTATTAAAAGGTGGTACACAGACGCCCATCCTACTCTCAGGTGATTTGTACAACTGGATCATCTTCCATTATTATAGCACGAGCCAAAGATTTAGATGGTGGAAAGTTTGAGGCATCATTTAGATGGTGAGGAGTTTGGGGCATGACTTAGATGGTGGGAAGTTTGGGGACAAATGTCTGGGGACTGGCATGCTAAGGCATGTCACCTAGCCCCCAGGGAGAGGATGAGCCCAACCATTTCTGGATGCGAAATCCATCCAGCGAGTGTCTAGGGATTCCTGGAAACAGCTACCCTATGCTAATGAGATGTCTTGGTGTCTTGGCTTTCAACCAATGACCTTTAACCATACCTGGAGTTCTTCCCCAACCCATTGGATAATTAAGTACACTCCTTAGAATATTGGAAGTTCACTAGATCAGGCAGAGAGGGAACCCAGCTCAGAAAGGGAGTCCATCATCTTATACCAAGCTCAAAGGCTATCCAATATGCAAGACTTCGACCTTAACAGCAGAATCCTACAGCACACCTGTTTCTCTTGCAGAGAATTGGGGTTTGATTCCCAGCATCCACACAGTGTCTCACAATCATCCATAATTCCAGTTCCAGAGGGTCTGGTGTCCTCTTCTAGCCTCCTGGCACACCAAGAATGCATGTGATACATATACAGCCATGCAGGAAAACCCTTTACAAACACAAAATACATCTAAAAAAATCAAAAGAAAAGAAAAACAAATATGAGTCAAGACAGACTTTTGATAACAGGTGATAGTTAACTTCATGATTATTAAACTTGAAGCTACAACAACCACCTTCCCAGTTGAACTTGACCAAGCCCAACAAATATTTCCAGGGAAAAATTGATGCAACATCATGATAGGTGCCTTAGCAGATGCAAAGCTTCCCTCCTAAGATGATCCCAGGTTAGAAGAAAGTGCCTCGTCTATACTTACTTATCAGACACAGGACAGTGTCTCAAGAAAGAGACCAGGGCGAGACCGGGGCCCATGAGTCTTTCCCACCAAAATCAACCTTACTGTCATCCATGCCTATCTGGAGTGGGAAGGGCAGTTCCACAGACTCTAGACTCATGATGTGGTTAGTGATTTCAACACAAACCAGAAGACGCATTGTTTTAGAAATTATGAGATAGAAAGGTTCACGTTAGACTGGACTTTCTAAAGAGAACCATTGTTGGTGGTGGTGGTTTTTCTGAAACAGGGTCCCTCTAGGTAGCTCTGGCTGTACTGGAACTTGATATGTAGACCAGGCTGGCCTCAAACTCACTTGGCTCTAAAGAGAGTTTTTTGGTAGCTAAACCTCCAAGGGTAGGTAGAATCTGAGTACTTGGAGATGTGCAAAGGCCTCAACCAGAGAAGGTGCTGTGGTCATCATCTGAATGGCTGGAAAGTATGGGGGCCACACAGGGAATTAGGACCAATCCAGTAAGATAGTAAGGAAGTCAAGGTGAGTTGGGGGATCACCAACTGAATTGCTTTTTGTTATTGGCCAAGTATTAGGGAGAGGGCATTTGTTAAAGTTTAAATATAGTAGTATTCCATAAAAACCCACGTGTTCAAAAGCTTCGCCTCTGTATGGCACTAGGGAGGGTGTTGAAGACGATTAGAAGGTGAGAAATTCGTAGGCAATTGGGGTCATGTCCTTTGTCTTAGTGATTTCTTGCTATGAAGAGACACCATGATTACAGCATCTCCTATAAAGGAAAACATTTAATTGGGGCCAGCTTACAGTTTCAGAGTCCATTGTCATTGCGTTGGGGAGCACAGTAGCAGGCAGCAGACACGATGCTTAGGTGCCGGGAAGAGAGAGACTCTGGGCTTAGAATGGGATTTTTGAAAACTCAAAGCCACCCCCTGACACAAATTCTCCAACAAAGCCGCACTTTCTAGTTCTTTCAAATAATGCCACTCTCCCATGACCAAGAATTCAAATCTATGGGCCTAGAGGGGCCATTCTCATTTAAATCACCACATCCACGAAGAGGGCTGGGGACCCTGCTCTCCGCTTTTCTCTGTTGGCCTTCTACCCCGCACTCTGACCTTGATGTGCCATCCTTGTCAGTGCTCCAAGACAATGAAGCCATTCAGCCTTGGACTGGAACCTCTGGAACCAAAAGCCAGTATCACCCTTTCTATGGCCTGAGGCCAGTGTTTGTCAGCTTCTGAGTCGTGCCCCCTTGGGTCAAATGCCATTTTCATAGGGGTCACATGTCAGGTGTCCCACACCTCGGGATTTACATTATAATTCATAACAGTAGCAAGGTTACAGTTTTGAAATATCAATGAAATAATTTTATGGTTGGCGTTCACCGCAGCTTTCGGAAGGTTGAGAACCGCTGCCCTAGGCAGTTCATTTCAGCAACAGGCATTTCAGTCACCAGAGAAATCACTGTGCTGGGGGAGGGCTGTAATAGATTTTGAGAAGCCGAGGGACCCGAGTCCCCCACATTATGGAGGGCTGAGAGCGACAAGGCAGGGGATCTCTTTATTGTCCCCGCAGTTCACTGTCTTCTATTTTATTAATATAATTCTTTCTTTCTTTGTTCGACACAAGGTTTCTCTGTATAGTCCTGGCTCTCCTGGAACTCACTCTGTAGGCCAGGCTGGCTTCAACTTCAGAGACCCATTTGCCTCTGCCTTCTCAGTGCTGGGATTTAAGGCATACACCACCACTGCCCGACAACTAAAATTTTTTTATTTTATTTTATGTGAATGAGTGTTCTGCCTGCATGTATGTGTGTTTACTATATGCCTGCCTGGTGCCCACTGAGGTTGGAAGAAGGCATCAGATCCCCTAGGACTGGAGTAACAGCTGTGAGCTGCAGGTGTGCTGGAAATCAAGCCTGGGTTCCCTGTAAGAGCAGCAGTCGCTCTTAGCCTAGACGCAATCTCTCCAGCCCTCCCATTTTTTTTTCACTTTTCTTTTATAACTATATTGATTCTTTGTGAGTTTCACATCATGCACCCCAGTCCAGTCCATCTCCTGTGCCCTCATATCTGCCTTTGCAAACTCCTTCCCAAATTAAAACAAACAACAACAAAACCCAGAGCATGGAAAACCTGTCATCTCGGAAGCTGCGGTATGTGACAGCGTGTCCCGCCAGCTCTCCCAGGCTCTCCCTCCTGGGACTGGCTCACTGGCACCACCTTCACCAGGGCCAACTCTGCTGTGCTGTCCAGGCGAGGTGCAGGGTCCACTCTTGCAAACACTGCAGCGGATGAGGGGCCAGGCCAGCTCACCTACTCTCACGGCCCCAGGCCGGCCCTCCTGACTGCCTCAGGTGGTGAGAGGAGCAGGACTGGGGTGGGCATCACCCCCTCACCTACAGCACCCCACGGCAGACAAGTGCCGGGGCTGGCTCTCCCAAGCTCTCACCCTTGGGGCCACCTCACCCACACTCCCTCCACCAGGAACAGCTCAACTATGCTGCTCTCTTGAGGTGCAGGGCTGCAGCTGATGAGAAGTAGGGCCAGCTCTCCAGAGTACAGCAGCCAGTGAGGGCCAGTTCTGCACTATCGCTGGGCATCCACCTGGTCCCTGGTGGCTGTCCTGACCAGGGATATGCCCTGTTCTCTAGTGATGATCTGAGCCGTGGGCATTAACCCTGCCCCATGCCACTGCATACCCATGGACTCGGACATGGCCCTCAGGGGCAGCTCGGGCTGGGACCTCACCGTGCTCCAGGTAGCAGGCTGGCCACTCACAACAGGCTGCCTCTCTCCACCCGTGAGTCTCCAGTTGCATCTCTCTTCACAATGGTCAAGCTCCTCTCCTTTTTCCCATCTGACCAGCACACACATGTGCATTGTGGAGGCTCCCCATGCAGGCCGGCCACACAGCTGGTGGGCTCCTGAGTGACATCCTCCTCCTGGGCCACTGCATGGCCGGGCAGCAGACAGGTGTGTGCGGCCCACCTGTGCCATGTGCCGGGGCAGGTCTGTGGGTGGCATGGCAGCCCACAGGTCTTCCTTCTCCTGTGCTGTGCTGCCTGGATTTGCTTTGCTTTTTATGAGTCCTAGGCATGAAATAGCTCTGGCCACCAAGCCAGGCATCAGGCTAGAATGACAAAGGACTGCTTTCTGCTCTGTCCCTGACTGGTATAAGAATACCACCACCAACAAGGTGTCTCTTTGCCCATTGCCAGGGGTTCCCTGTGGGAACCAGGATCCAGGAAGGGGTGAAGGAGGCGGAGTCTCAAACCCAGGACACAGACTCTGGAGACCAGCATGGAGGTGCAGATCTATTTTATTAGCAGCAGCAACCGTTTTTATACATCCTTTGGACCAATGGGGAATCAACATGACCTCTGGGATATCCAGTTATCCCACTGGCAGTATGGGGAGATGCCAAGCCGCCAGCACCAGATGGAACCGCCTTGAAGACAGGAGAAGCAGCCACAGGATCCTCCATTTTGTGTTACACAGTGTGCCGGTGGTGTGGGAGCCTCTCCCATGGTCCACTGGGCCCCACCCAGGGGTTGCAGCACCTGCAGTTTTCTTTTAAATTCAGTCCTCTAAGTAGAAGTGGAATCAACAGATTAATTTGCAATTTTAGGTTGTAAGGCATTTCTAACACATGCAAAAATTAGGGAGACAGGTGTTCCCATAACCCTGTTCCAACAGTTCATCACCAAACCGTTTGCTCTACCAGCTCCCCTGATATCCTGAAGCAAATCCCAGACACTGTATTCCCAGAGCTCTGGCAGGCCAAGCACATGCTCTGTCACTGAGCTGCACTCCCAGCCTAGACATTGAGGCCTTTAACTGTAAATATTTCTGTGTACAACACTAAAAGAAAAAAAAAAACACCCTTATTTTTGTAGACTAAAAATACCATCACTACACCTTTAAAAACAAACAACACATTCATTTTTTCAATAGCTAATCAGCATTTGACTTTCTAATTATCATATGTTATTTGTAATTTGCTTCGTGATTAGTTTGGTGGTCTGAATTGGAGTGTCAAAACACATCTGGCATGGCAGTTAGTTGCCCTTGAATCAAGGCCCTGGATGAGGGCCATTTCCAGGAACTTCTAGAATCATTTCCCACCTTTATGTGGTACGCATTCCATCCTTCAGCCCATCCCTATTGCTTCCATGTTCCAGTAACACTTTTGCGCATGCCTTGGTTCTTTGCAGCCTGCCTTCCTCAGTCCTCAGAGCTGAAAGGGACCTCCTTACTCACCCATCTTCTACTGTCTATTTACTCTGCTGTTCATCTTACCGCCTTTCTCTCCAGTGAACCTTTATTAGGTACCTTCTGTCTACCAAGTGTTAAGCTAGTTCTTAGGGATGCAAGATGGCCTTGCCTGACATGAACTGACAGTCCAGCACTGTGCTGCCCTATCTGATAGCCATGTGTAGCTGTTTAGCACCTACAATGTGGCCAGTTTAAATGAACATGTGCTATATATCTGCTCTACATCCACTACGAACGCCAAACATGACGGGTGAAGCATTCTATTTTAAAAAATCTTTTAAATCTATCCATTAAATCTATTTTCATGTGTACAGGTGTTTTGTCCACATGCATGTCTGTACTCGGTGCCCTCAGAGGCCAGAAGAGGACATCAGCTCATCCAAGGCTGGAGTTACAGATGTCTGCACTGTGTGAGTGTGGGGAACCAACCATGGTCCTCTGGAAGAGCAGCAAGCGCTCTTAACCACGAGCCATCTCTGGCTCCCTAGGAATGTTTTTTTTAAAATAAACTTTATTACAAATAACTAGAAAAGTAAATAACATCACACAATAACTAACCACACCCAAAGTCTATACATCCCAACAGACTTCTGTACACTTAAAATAGCCACTCAGAAGCTATGACACTTCACACTGGACTTCAAACTTTCACCGTTGAATATATTTTTATGTACTTATCCGAAAAAGTGAAAATTTCATGACAGCATTAGAAATGGAAAAACAATGAATGATTTTCAGCTGGGATACATTGAAATGTCATATTCTCCATGCACTTAAATTTGATAACATAAATTTAAATAAATGCAGATGATGAGGCTTTTCTTTTTAGACGGAGCTACTGAAACTTTTAGTTAGCTATGTGGCTTGCATTGGTGGCTCACATTTTATATCTGCTGTGCTGGTCTTCCAACAGGCTACCAGGATGTACACGGATGAGGAAGAGTGAGTCAACAGGACCCATTGTAAGTGCGTTTATAAACGTGTAGGGTACAGGGGAGGACTGCTTTTTCAGTTCGTGAGGCCATGAGAAGGAAGAAGGGCATCGTTCTAAAGTGTGTCACTCACTGTTCTGGGCACTATAAATACCCCCTTGTGTGATGGTAGGCATTTTAGTATCTTCACACATTGGCTTGGCACTTTAAATACCTCATGTAATCCTTGCAGCAGCAAGCTCTGCCATCTGACCTTGACTTTCCAGCCTGCTTACTCTTCCCTCATCCCAATCCATTTGCCTCTTAGCTGCATGGTTTGCTGGCTGCTGCCCGCCACTCAGAACTCTCCTCCCAGCCTCTTTCATCTCCTTCCTATGGCCAGATGATCTTGATAAACCACAAACTTGACTGTGTTACTCCTCAAATTAAAATTCTCTCACAGTTCCCCAGCTGTCTTCTGCCATCTAAATTCCACCTTGCGTTACAGAGATAAGATCTGACTCCAGCCTACCTACCTCCTGGGTTTTCCATCTCCCACCTTTTCAGAGAGAATGCCTTCTTTCTTCATCTGGTTAACCTTTTATTCTTTGGGTTATAGCTTCAATATTACTTCCACTGAATCAATTTCCGGGGCTGTTTCTCTGACCCTATTGTAAAAGTATGGACTTTCTATGCCTGCCCTTGCTCTGAATAATGATACAGAGACCTTTATATTTGTTAAAAGCTTCAGGCACTATAGCTGGGCAGATACTCAGCTGTTCTAACCCGACTGTTCTGGCCTGGCCCTACTTCCCTTCTTATAGCCCGTTACCTGCCATCTTAGTCTCACCCTGGCACCTACTTCCTCATCCGTGTTCTGATAGCGACTCTCTCTCTCTCTCTGGACCCCACCTGAGACCCTCTCACTGGGCAGGGAAGTCCTGCCTTATCCTCTTCTGCCCAGTTACTGGCTGTTCAGCTCTTTATTTAACCAATCATAAGGTGATGGAGAATTGTTTACAGAATACTAAGACAGGAGATGCTTCATAACAGCAGCGATGCTAAAATCTGGCCTGTAATCAGATCCGCACCCTGGCACAGAAATCGGCATTTGAATACACGGGGCACAAAGTCACTCCAGCACCCTATTCTGAGTTCATTTCTTTATCCCTCACCCTTGGATCCTGATGCCTAAATCAGCAAAATTCACTTCTAGATGCGTCTGTGAGGCCTCTTCCAGAGAAAACTGACATGTGGGTAAACCTGAGGGGAAAATACCCACCTTGAGAAGGGGGCATAGTTCAACAGGCTCAGGGACCAAATGGAACAAAGACGGGAGGAATGGACTAGCCAGCACACACACTCTCTACTCTTCCTAATCAAGATCGTCTACTCCTGCTGCCATCATCTGTGCACAGGCTGGACTCACACCAGCAGCTCTCCAGAGCTCTTTCAGGACTTTAGCCACAGATGGGCACAGCATCGTGGTCCTTTGTGCTCTGAGGCTTCGCGCTGGGTTCTCTAAGTCTCCAGAATGAAGATGGCTGCCCCTGGACTGCTCGGTCTCTGATAACATAAGCTAATAAAATAAATTGCTCCCTTTTATAAGTCTATCAGTTCTGTTCCCCTAGAGAACCCTAAGCCACGAACATACTATGTTGAATGCTTGCAACCTTTTAAAATCAGAGGCCTTTATGGGAACCTGCTATTAAAACCTACACATCTCAAGCCGGGTGCAGTGATTCATGCCTGTGAGGCCTGTACTGGCACAGGGGTGGGGGGAGGGAGGCAGAGGCAGGCAGATTTCTGTGAGTTCGAGGCCAGCCTGGTCTACAAAGCAATCCAAGGCAGCCGGGGCTACACAGATAAACCCTGTTTTGAAAAACAAACAAACAAACAAATGAAGATAACTTCTGCCCCCCAAAACCCTTCAGATCCCCTAGGGGCTGTGGGGGGGGGGGCACACAATAAAATCTGCACCTGATTTCAGAACCCTTAAAAACCCAAACTTCTATTACAATCGTTTGCCCCCCCACCCCATATTTCCCACTGGATTGCAATCTCCTTAAGGGCAGGGACCACATTTGTGTAATTACTGTTGCCTTTTCAGTACTTGGCACAGAATCTAGGTACAAAAGACAATCACTAACCAGTTGACATGGGTGCATCTTGCTATATTAAGGTCAAGGATTATCAAGTCTCTGCTTTCTTTCTTATTTGTTTTTGAGTGCTGGGGCTTGACCCAGGGTCCCATGCTTTCTAAATACACCCTGAGCTCCACTCCCAGCCTCAGGTTTCATAAATCAAGTACTATATGACTTAGCCAGGTTCCATGTGGTTGATAGGAAACCTTAAATTAGTAATTTGCAGGACTTTCTTCTTGTAGATTTTCTCAGAACCCAAGAGGAACCTTAAGGAACCTAAGAAAATTCTGGAAGGTTTTTCTTTCTTAGCTCATTGGAGTTGGCTGTTTTGTCATTACACTTTCTGTTAAAATCCTCTGTGAACCAGTGTTCAAATTTACCTTGGTCCTGACCCTTTTACTTTGGTCAGGCAATACTGGAAGACAGAGGAATAGAAGTTACAGTGAATGTGTCTCAAGCCCCCTAGCCCCCGCCATTTCCACACATCCTGCTTATAGGGTGGACTTCTGAGTACTGCTTACAGACTCCCCCAACCCCAAACTTTCCACTACCTCACCGCCATCACAGGCACAACTCAGAAATACCTTCTCATGTCTCTGCGAGGGTTTGGCATGAGCTGTATGCCCTTCCTCAGCAAGTAACTAGGGGCCTGAAAACCTAAAAAATTAACGAGGCCTGGGGTGTAGCTCAGCGGAAGAGCACTTATTTAACACACTCAAGGCCCTCAGTCTGATCTCAATACTGAAAAAGTAATAATAAAACAAGACAAATAAACAAACCACAGTTACAACCAGACAAATGAATTCAATGAGTGAATCAGGTCAGGGGTAAAAGATGGCGTGGAAGGGTGGAGAGAGGGACATCCCAAGGTATACGTGCTTTATCTAAAAATGAGCAATAGCCATGGCACCAACAAATGGTTTCTGGGTTTCCAGATCTTCTAGTTTTGAAAAGCTTGAAATCTAGGGGTTTTTTTTGCGTGTACTAACACCTTTATCATTATTTAAAAAAATAATTTTATCAAGGTATATTTATATACTTACGTAATTCAGGGAATATAACTTAGTGGTTTGGGTTTTTATTTTGTTTTCGTTTTAGTGTGTTTACCAAGTTGTGCAGCTGGTACCATAAGCCAGTTTTAGAACATTTTCACTGCCCCAGTTAGCGCTCTTTTGTTCCTCTATTGTTGGGTCCTGTGTTGTCTTCCTCTCTGACCCCAGATGTTACCCCAGGCAAGTACCATATTACTAATGAGCATAGGTTTCAGGGTTCGCCCGTGCTGCTTGCATTATTGTTTAGATCTTTTCATTGCTGAATGATATTCTGTTGTATGGATCTATCACTTTCCTGTATCCGTTCTTCAGTTCATGCTCATTTAGGTTGTTTCTATCTTCTGGCTATTATAAATGATGCTGTGTGAACATTTCTGTGTATGTTTTCTTACATCCACACAGGACCTCCCCAACCCCCACTTTTTTTTTTTAGATACCTAAGGGTAGAATTATGAGATTGTATGGTAAATTTGTATGTAACTTCTTTTTTATTATTATTATTTATTATTATTTTATTCTTATTTGTTATTAGTATTATTATTAAAGCACACATCACGGTTAACTTTTAAAGAAAATGCTTATTTTCCAAAGCGGCTGCAGCATTTTACATTCCTGCCAGTAATAACTGCAAAGTTCCTGTTTCTCTAGGTCCTCACCAGCCTTGTCTATGATGCTCATGTTTTCATTATGGTCTTGTGAGCATGAAGTTGGATCTCATTGTGCTTTCAATTCACAGCTCCCTGATGACTAACACCATTGGATAGCTCTTAATTTTCAAATATTGGAATTCATTCAAAAAAAAAAAAGCTGCCTATCACTTCTGTACACATGAAACAAAACAAGCTCAAACTGTCCCGAGGGAATGAGTTTGGACTTCTGACCTGGTCCCTGCTAAACAATGGTCTATGAACTTTTGCTTTTAGAAGTAAAAGCAGCCTAGTCACCAGCTAAAATTATTACCGACAAAGACAAGGGTTTCCTCCTTCTTTGTAATGAATTTGCGCAACAGAGAAATTAAATTTTCTTTCTACTAATCCGTGATGTCATCTTATTCAGCAACCCATCAATTCAACGTATTCGATAAATGAATCCTTCCAGTACATTTCTATATGTTCCTTTTAGAGATGAGGTAATTTGTCAGAGATTATATAGTATGTAGGTGTAGTGGTACAGTATATAGGTATAGCGGCAGACTGGCATTCAGAGCCAGGTCTGGTTCGAAATCCTATGTTTCCTTTGTTCTGTGAGGGTAGAGTTGCAGAAGCCCGTCTGGGATGGATGGTGGAGAAGAGGTGGGGGGTGGGGTGGCTCGGTGTGAAGATAAGGGAGAAGGAAGCAGATCAGGGGAACTTGGGAAGAACGCCTGAGTGGGGGGTTGAAAGGTGGATGGGTAGAAGACAGACCTGGTGCCTGTTGGTTTTGTAATTGCCCTCCTGACCGGGCAGAGATGTGGAACACACAGGCATGGACATCTCACTCTGGTCATGCCAGACCTTGTTTGATCCCAGAAGAGACGTGGGGCCCGGCCGGACTAGTACTTGGGTGGGAGAATCTGGCAGATGAAAACAGGGAAGACACTCCAGAGCTGGAAACGAACTTGGGGACAGTTTGTTACTGAGTTCTCAAGACAAATGTCTCTGTGAGTTCTGAGTCCAGTGAACTTCATGTTCTCTTCTTATGATGGTCCACTGAGTTTGTTGTAAAATTAGGAGGACATTTTGAAGTTATGAGAAACCGCAGCTCTGATGGCTTGTGGGGCTATTTGTGTGAGGACTCTAACCATGGAATATTGCATTTAGAAACGACTTCACCAGGTAACAAAGCTTAGACTCGGGCCTCAGAGATGGCTGAGTCCTTTCTGAGTACGGAAACATTCAGAAGATGTTTGTATCACTACCTTACACTTCCTCTGTAGACTTCAGAAGGACAGAACTCTCCCTGAATGCCAAAGTCACAGTGGGCAGCCACCCCAGCGGTCAGGTGAGGGCAGGGACCAGATGCACCAGGACAAAAGACAAAGAATTTTGACTTCCCCCGGAAGGGCCAGCATCCAGCTGCCTTGCAGCTTTCTCTGAGTTCCACCAATCCTTATCACTTCCTGCCTTGTTTTTGATTTTTTTCACTCAAAAAAAAAAAAATCATTCTAGAAGTTTCCAGGCATTTACAAGGCGTCTATTAGAACATACATACCCGACGCTAAATGCCAAAGATCTTGAGGCATTACTTTTCGAAAATATTTATCTTTTTATAAGAACAAGTCCTTCATTTGGGTGTTGTGTCTTTTTTTTTTTTTAACTTTATGAGTTGACTAGATTCTATAGATATTTCATTACATTTTTTTTTTTTTGCTTCCATTTTCCTTATTTTGGAGCCCCACCCCCACCAGGGGCCCTAGGCATTTTCTGAGGCAACTGAACCAGTAGTGCTTTGGCTCTGGGCATATGACACCACAGGGATCCTGCAAACCCAACCCAGTTCCTCTTCCTTAGGGAACTGGAACGAAGGAGTGAGTGAACAAATGAACTAATGAAGCCACTTTCTCGTCTTCTCTGCCAGGGCCGTTTGCATCTCCTATTTTTGGAATATCTCAGCCCTGCCTAGGAGGCTGAGCAAGCGGCTCTTATCTGTTTGCAAACATCCAATTGTGGCGGGCGCCCGGAAAAAGCCTCCGTAAGGAGGGCCCCCGCGGCCACAGGCTTCCCTGCGGCCGGCGGCCGGGTCAGCACCCAGCTTTGGCGCCCAGGCCGAGCGGCACCCCTCCTCCACTGCAGGTGAGCCGCACCGCAGCAGCTTCCAGGGTGACGTCAGGCCTCAGGACCGCGCTGCGGGCCCCGCCCCTGCAGGCGGCTCGGGGGGCGGGGGAGGTCCCCGCGATTCCTCCGTGGGAGCCGGGTCCCGCGGCGGGCCGCGGGGGCTGCGGCCGAGCCAGCGGGTCGCGGCAGGCTCGAGTGGGGTGCGGCGGCGGCCCGAGGCCACCGAGGGGCGTGAGCCTCGCCGCTGCGGCACACCTGCCCGGCGTCCCGCAGCCCCGAGCGGCGGCGAGGCGCGCGCGCCGCGGCGGGGTCGGCGTCCTCTGCCTGGCGGGACCGCCCGGCCCCGAGTCGGTTTCGGCCGTCCGTCGCCGCCCTCCCCCCGAGCCGGCCAATCGCCAGCCGCCCGCCCGACCGCACCTCCCGAAGCCGCTGACAGGCGCGAGGACCGGCCTATCACACCGGGAGCCTGCGGGGGGCGGGAGCCAATGAGCATCCTCCCGGGTGGGTGGAGGCAGCGGGGCTGGGGAAGGTGGCTTCGTTCGCGTTGCTAACGTCTTTCCTGGGAGATGGGCGCGCAGAGCGACCAGTGGGTCTGGGGGCGGCGGTGATGGGCGTGGAGCTGGCCCAATGAGGGTGGGGGTGGGTGGGGCAGACGCGAGCGGCCGCGCTAAAGCAGCCCGGCGGAGGCGGCGGTGGCTTTGGAACTGAGACGCTGGAGCCGTGGTCGCTGCTGGGGACGTGCGCCGGCGCCACCATCTTCGGCTGAAGGTGAGAGGTGCGGTTGCCCGGGGTCCCCGGGAGCCGGGTCGGCTGGGCTACCAGGAGGGAGGGAACCCGGGCCGGGGGACTGTGGAGCGTGGAGATGCAGCCCGGGCGGGAGCTGGGAAGGGCAGGCTGTGGGCTGCGGACAGCGGAGCTCGTAGAGGGGACCGGACCCCAGTGTGTGCGGATGGAGAGACCCCTGGAGAGGTAGGGAACGAGGTCCTGGAGAGCGAGACCCCGTGCAGGGATCAGGGCCGGAGTGTGCGTGTGACGACCCTCGGAGGGGGATGAGGATGGAGATCTGGGGGTGGGGACCAACTCATGGTTGCATCGGATCCCTGGAAGCGTGGGTTTGGGAGCTGAGCGGCCCCGGGGGGAGGCCGGAGGTGCCCGGCGTGTCCGTGGCCTCCTCCTAGGAGAGGACTGAGTCCCGGGGTGTGATCTCGGCGCTGGGGGCGCGGGAAGGGCCCGTGGGTGGGCTGCGTGGCGGGGGAGGCCGGCTTAGCCTTCCCCGGGCGCGGCTGAGCGGTTCTCCCTGGACTCTGAAGGCGGACCCTGGATCTGTGAGGTTTGGGGACCAGTGGGCTGAAGCTCTGCGTGGTCGGGGGAGCGTGCGACGGGTGAGGGGCTCCGGAGCTGGGCCCGGGGAAGGAGGGCTGGAGCCAGACGGCGTGCCACGCTCGCTGGGGACCATGGGGGGACCGGGGAGTGGACGCCGGGCGAGGCCTGGGCCGTTGAGGGGAACGAGGCGGGAAATGTGGCCCGGGCGCGTTGTAGCGGAGCGGCCCGGGGGGAGGGTCAGCCCTCGCCTCTGGATCGCTTTATTGTGTGAGTGCTCTGGTGATGGCTCGCCGCAGAATCTCTCCCTGGCCTTCTGCAGTTGGGGGTGGGGGGGGTCACACCCTGATTCCCATGAAATCGAAGCGGAATTGGGTCGGAGGGAAGTTGAAGCTGTGGAGCCCTTGGCATTGGCGGGGCTTTGTGGGCCTTTGGTGGGCGGATGCGGCCCTGGGACCCGAGAGGCCCCCGGTCTGGCCTGCCTGGGAACTGGGGCCTTAGGGAGGAGGTGGCCGCTCGGCGGCGGGTCTGACCCGGGCTGGTGAGGTTTGGGTAGCCGGTTCTCTGCCTACGACCGTTATCTCTTTTCTTGGGGCCTCTGCAGCTCTCTTCAAGATCACTGCGGTGGATGGAAGGGGGTGGGGTGGGGTGGGGTAGGAAAAAGCAGGCGGAGTAGATCCAGACTGCGGGTGAAACAAAGACTGCTGTTTTTGCTGAATAAAATTATACTAAATATAATACTTTGGCTATGCTGAGATTTTGCTTTTGTTTTTGTTTTTTAAAACATTGAAACTAAGGATGCGTTGGGTGAGGTTTAATTATTCCGTCCTGTATCTGACTCTGGAAAACTTTATAATCTATTCATTGTCTCATCTCGTTTATCAGTTTGCCTCTATTAACCGTTCTTGTAGCCCCGTGCATTTGGTGTTTAAGTGTGCCCCGTCTGTCTCCAGTTCTGGAAAAGTGGCCATTTTATGTGTCTCCTTACTTCTGCATCTTAAACTCCGTCCTTCCCATCCTTGTCGGCAGAGAGCATGTGGTGCAGTTGTGTGATACACCATAAGCTTTTGCAGCAGAAGGATGTGGCCTGTGAGTGCTTGGCTATGTGCTTGGGCTCCTTCGGGAAATCATTGCAATGAAGAGACTGAATAGTGACATGGAGGAAAATCTGAAGGGCACGCTGTAGGGTGGAAGGCTGTGCGCCTCAGCGGCGTTTGATGTACATTGTTATCTCATTTGAGGAGTTAAAACCCCTGGTTTGAGGTCCAAGTTTTGGAAGTATTTTATTAATTGGGAGCTGGTGCAGGGCCTCACAGCAGTGTCCCCCTCTGGGTCTGTGATCGTGGGGTTAAGGAGAAATTGGTGATTTAAGAGCTGTGTGCAGTCCTGTCGTGCTGGTGACCTCGGTGGCAGACAACAGCACTGGGCCAGTCCTCTGCTCTAGGGTGGATAACTTGCCATTATTTTGTTTGCTTTTCTGTATTCCGTTTGGTCACCTACCTTGGGTGGTGGGAGATAGCTGAGAATTTTGCTATCTTCATTTCCTTGGAAGTGAAAAATGACCTGGGCAGATGTCCCAGGAGTGGTTGGTTGTCCACAGCCAATGCAAGGGATGTGAGCTTTGACTCTAGGAGGCAAATTTGTATATACACTGATAATTCTGGTGACCTCAAACACCTCTGAATTCCCTGCATGTCTGTCCACTACAGCGATTTCTTTTTATTCCCTTTTTTTCTTAAATGAAAGCATTTCCTTCAAAGTATAAAGTCTTTGCCAGAGCGTCCTAATGTGCTCATTGACTAAATCTATAATCATTTAAAATACATCTGTAAAGATTTATTATTTATACGTCATTATGTCTGCATGTGTATCTGCACACCAGAACTGACTATAGATGGTTGTGAGCCACCGTGCAGTTGCTGGGAATTGAACTCAGGACCTTTGGAAGAACAGCCGGTGTTCTCTACTTGTTAGCCATCTCTCCAGCTCTAAACCTATAATCTTTAACCCATTACTGGTAGACAGGATTTTTTAATTTGGTAACAAGTAATATGTATGTATGTGTCCTTCTAAATTTCTTCCCTTTCCACTCCGCTTTCATCATTGTAGCCTCATCTCTGGGCTTAAGACCGCCTCTGCTGTGAGACCTCTGCTATGTGACCTTGGGCCAGGTAGCTGTCTGTTCTCAGAATTCTTCAGATGCTTCCTTTGTAAAATGGAGTTTTTAATGGACGCAGCCCTGTGAGGACCTTGATATGTGTAGCTGGATGTAATTAGGGATGTATAACAAGATTATTTGTTTTTAAAATTGTGGTATTAGCCTTTCAGCAAGGCAAAATACTTGCAAGTGGTACATGTTAAATACCATTTTAAAATCAGATCTAATATCAAGTGTGCAGTGGAGTGAAAAATACAATGTACTTGGCAAGCATAAGAGTTAAACTAAAACATCTTTTTTGGCCTTAAGAACTCTGTGAATTCAGCAGCCGCAGGAAGACCTCCACCTGCTAAGGAAGCCTTGGAGTGCACTGTTAGGTAGGCCGAGGAGACTGCCAGAAGGGCAGCGAGGAGAAGGAAGGATTAAATTGCTAGACTGACCTGGAAAGAAAGTGTGAAAGGGTAGCATTTGGGTCAGGAGGGAAGGCTTTTGGTTGTGGGAAGTTGAAGTGAACTGTAAAGGTGGAACCGTTCATGTAAGGTAGATCTGGAGTCTCTGCTGTGTCCCAGGGACCAGGCCACAGCTGGCGCCATGCAGCAGGAGACAGGTAACCCATCCCCACAGGATCTAGTGCAAAACATGTGGACGTGTTAAAAATAAAAACAATTTATAATCTGCTGCTCAGGTGGAGACCCAAAGAATTGACTCCATTAAAAACAATAGATTGGGTGTTGTGGCATACATCTGTAATCCTGGAATTTGGGAGGTGGAAGCAGAAACTTTAGGAGTTCAAAACCAGCCTCACCTACATACGACTATTAAGGCAGCTACCTGGGACTCAAAAAACCAGAAGGTGTGAGTGTTACCTTTCTCCTACAACACTAGGCATGTAAGAACAGTTCCATAACTGACGAGCTAGTTCAAATTAAATTAGCATTTCAGCACCTTAAATATGTACAATAAATTCTCTCATTTGATAAAGTAACAAACAAATACACAATTTATTTTCTCTAAGACTTCCTAAGTCACTCCAGTTTATAGTTGCCTTCCAAACTTAAGCATGTTTCCACGCCCAAGGTAAATTAATGTGTGCAAAGTTACAGACATAAAGATACGTCCCAAAGTGCTACATATGCATTTTAACCACATAATAAGACAAGCTCATTTGTTGTAATTGTTTTTTTCCCCACTTTTAACGGATTCTAAACTTCTAAAAGGCGGAGTGTGTGACCTATTATTTGCCTTCAGACTCCCCGGAGCTGACCCCTGAGCTGCTGCTCACCACTCTGCAGTCTGAGTTAGAAAGACCTGTTAATAAGCTAACGTCCTTCTGATTGAATGTGCGCCCACAGATAGTTTCTGTATTGCCCCCTCTCGTGTATTTGCAGATATATTAATAACATGAATCACCAATCACCATTATTATTATTTTACAGTTTATTCTCTTTGTATCCCAGTTGTGGCCCTCTCCCTCACTTCCTCCAGGCCCACTCTTCCTCCTCTATCCCTCCCTCCTATCATGTTTTTTAGGAGGGGTGGAGGTCATTTTGTCTTCTTTTTTTTTTTTTAAATCCAAGTTTATATTCTTTAAAACCTCAGCACATTCTTTCCATTGGCTATAAATCGGTTTTGGACATTGACTTTTAATTTCCTTTTCTGTTCTAATATGCCTGCTAGTAATATTAGTAGCCAGAGAGAACTGTGGAGTAGTAGTTGTCAAAAATGATAGCATTAGCATCAGGTGAGAATCTGGGTTGGACTCATAGAGATGGCCTAGCAGTTAAGAGCACTTGTTCTTGCAGAGGACCTGGGTCTGATTCCCAGCACCCACATGGTGGCTCCCAACCATCTATCACATCACTTCCCATGGGATCTGACATCCTCTCTGGCTGCCATGGGCATCAGCCTTGCATGTGGTACACATACATACATGCAGGCAAAATATTCATACACATAAAAGAAATCTTTTTTTTTTAAGGGTATAGGAAGAAATTGAGATTTTCAGGCTTCACCCCAGGCTTACTGAATAGGATACTCTGGGGATGTGGTCCAGCAATCATATGTTAATAAGCCTTTCTTATGCTGCTAATAAATGATACAGTTTGAGACCCATTCTCTAGAGCAAAGGGATTTATGTAGCAAATAATTTCTGAAGGATCATAGCTATTTGAATGAAATAAACTCTTATCAGGGGTTAAAGAACTAGCTAGAGTCTGAATCGTTCAGGGTGTGGCTAGCACTTGGAGAATCTGAAGAAAACTATGATCAACTCCTTAGGATAATGCACAAATGCACACGCTGAGTGTGCTTCATGGCTTATACCATTTCAGGGAGGTCGTGGGGCTTGAGGTTCAGTTACAGACTCAAGGTTAATGACCTATTTACAACTTTGGGTGACTTTATGATCTTTCCATGGGACATACAAAGGATGCCTTGTATTGGCCCTCACCTACAAAGAATCCCCAGTTTTTCCAATGAGCAGGGGAAAGGGGAGAAGTCGAAGGGACTTGATAGAGTAAAAGCAGGTACTCATGTCTTGGTTGACTTGGATGAAGTCTTGGAAACTGTTTCTATGCATTTTGGAATAATGTGGACGTTGGAGTAACAACAAGAAATGTTTGCTGTTCTAGAAAGATGCAGCTAGGAAGGAATGAGAAGTCACGTCTGAAAGGTGCGTGATGTCCTTTGATCAAAAGACTAAGTCCTGAAGTACAGGAGAGGAGCCTTGCCTTGACATGCATGGAGATGTCACTTCTCTCCTTACGTACCAACAGTGAATGCTGAACAGACCATTTCTATATCTTGAGCTCTGACTGTTGTAATCATCACAGAGTAGACCTTTCCTCAATATGGCCTAAGTTACTGAGCTCTTTTCTTTTGTTCCAGTTAGATCATTTCTGGAATATTAGGTTTCCTTTGGGGCCACACAGTGTTAATGGAAGACACAGTGTGGTGTTACAGAACTTTTCCTTGAGAGGTGTGTCTACACATGTGTGCTCACCCCAAACAGGGAGCCCACCCCAGGCCAGAGAACGGATACCACCAAAGTTCAGCTCCGTATGGGAATATGGCGAGGGGTTACAGGAGCAGGAATGACTCAGAGACAGTTAGCTGCACCACCAAAGTGCATCCCAGTGTGAGTGGAAGCTCACACAGCTGGGAACCTGGAGCATGTTGCCTGGGGCAGCTCAACAGGTGGGACAGTCCTTTCCAGGTGCCTCAGTTGCGCTAAACCTCTTCCAGACAGTCTGGCTGGTTTCTGCCTCTTCCAGACAACTCACTGGTCTGGTCTCAAGAGTCTTCTTTGCCCCTCAGCTTGTGTGAGGGTCTTCTTTATAGCTTGGCTGTGCCGAATCTGAGGGGAACTCTCGCTCAGCTCTTATTGCTTACTCTGTCAGGGAGGGGACTAGTGAACCTGGTTGGTTTCAGGGACTTCCTGGTTCTCTTTTGAGTTGTTTACCATCTTGCTTAAGGAAATATTTTAATGGAATGTTTTCATCTGGAAACTATTACCCAACATACAGATGCTCTGCTGAGAGGTGAGGGTAGTGGAAGGTGGAGATGCAGCGTGGGAGCAGCTGTGGGATACGGATGGAGTCCTGAATAGATGCTGTGACCTAAAAGGTGTAGTTGAAGCCAAGTTGCAGTTGTCTTCTGTGGCCCCCATGTATCGCCATCGGCGTGCATCTTCTCTGACGGTGAACCGGAAGTCAAAGTTTAGCTCTAATTCCTTCAGATGTCCTCACGGTGTTTGCGTCTCTCCCTTCTCTGCTTCTGCCCCGAGGCTGCACTGAGGCCTGTGCATGCCAGGCAAATGCCGCACCACCGAGCTACACCCTGGACCTGGTTGCTTACTCTCTGGCAGTCATCATGTGTTTTTGTGGTTACTAATTCCACTCCCACTCAGCGGGCTTTTTATTATGTATCTTTGTTGTTTTCCTTTCGTCTCTCCCCTTCATAACCCTGCTTAATTTGTGGTGAGGGCGAAAGAGGAGATAGAGAGGAGGAAAGGTCACCTGGAAAGTTCCTTCCTTGCCGCTGCATTTGGTCACTGGGGGCATGTCTTGAATGGTCACCAGACCAGCAGAGTCATGATTAGTGGTTACCTCTGATGTTTACCTTGGGAAGTGGGGTCGTGTGGCTGTGGGGAGAGATGCTCAGCGATTTAACTGCATGTTTTATGTTTACCGAGGGTCTTAGTTTCTTAGAAAGTCAGACTTGTAAATTATTTTATATCTCATAAGTGTCTAATTTTGCCCCTCTCTTCTAGAGGCAATTCCTGTTGGACCCTTCTGTTTACAATGGCCCAGAGAACTGGACTGGAGGACCCGGAGAGGTATCTCTTTGTGGACAGGGCTGTCATCTACAACCCTGCCACTCAGGCTGACTGGACAGCTAAAAAGCTGGTGTGGATTCCATCCGAACGCCATGGTTTTGAGGCAGCTAGTATCAAGGAAGAACGGGGAGATGAGGTCATGGTGGAGCTGGCGGAGAACGGAAAGAAAGCAATGGTCAACAAAGACGACATTCAGAAGATGAACCCGCCGAAGTTCTCCAAGGTGGAAGACATGGCGGAGTTGACGTGCTTGAACGAAGCTTCTGTGCTACATAACCTGAAGGACCGCTACTATTCGGGCCTTATCTATGTGAGTGTTTCTTCTCAGTAACCCGGGAGTAGTCCCGGGAAGTCACGTCATCTTCATCATACATAATGCTGTAACCGCTTGAGAACAGAGGTTCCAGATACCCTGTTTGTCACTGTATATCTGTTAAAAATGGGAAGATTTTTGCTCAACTGGTTCCTGCTTTCTTTCACATTTTAACAGTGCAAAGTTTAAATGATTCAGTGTGGTTGGAGATGATAAAATGGCGTTTAAAGACTTAAAGTGATGCTTTGGAGGGTAACATGCAAGGGCACACACGGAAAAAGAACAGGAAGTTAATGATAATTGAGTTAATTTTCAGGAGGAGCCAGGCAACAAAGAGGAGGAAAGCAAGGGGCTGCAGGCAGGCAAGAACAGCTTCACTTGCGTGAAGGGAAGTGAGAAGGATGAATGTTGACGCTGTTAAGGGTCACCAGTTGGGGTGAGGTTGAGGCTGTGTTTGCCCTGTGGTTGTCATTTATGTTGCAGTCACTGACCATGGCTTCATGCAGAAATGACTGAAAATGATTTAGGCTAAGGCAGAGGTATAGAAATGTTATAGTGTTTTTTTTTCTATTACCCATTCCAGCTCCCAAATAATGACACAGAATCCTATTAGATTGATTAATAAGCTTTAAAGCACCACAGCAGGGCAGATATTGATCTACTTTAACGCATCTGTACTGGCCTGTCTACTTCCCAGCCATGTGCCCCGTGTTACTTGCCATCTTAGTCTCCCCTTGGCTGCTTCTGCTCCATCTTTTTGTTCTGTTTTTGAGACAGGGTTTCTCTGTGTAGCCTTGGCTGTCCTGGACTCACTTTGTAGACCGGGCTAGCCTTGAACTCACAGAGATACACATGCCTCTGCCTTCCTGAGTGCTGGGATCAAATGCATGTGCCATCACAGCCAGCTTTCTGCTCCATCTTTGTCCTCATGGCGACCTTCCTGCTCTGTCTTCTTTCTCTGGTCCCTACCTGAGACCTCCTCACTGGGAACAGAAGTCCTGTCCTCTCTGCCCAGCTATAGGCTGATCAGCTTCTTTATTAACCAAGCAGAGATGATGGAGGACAGTTTTTACACAACACTGAGACAGGAGATTCTTCTTAGAAATGATAGTGCCCACGTTCTCACTGCAGCCAGATCTCAGGGCACAGAAATCAGCATCTGAATACATAGTGCACAAGGACGTCCCCTAACACAGAGGAAGAATGATACATACTGCAACGAATCTAGAGTGGGCTAGATGTCATGGTTCATGCCTGTGGATCCCAGCACTGGGGTTGTCGGGGAGCAGCGCAGGCATGAGGATTTCCATGAGCTAGAGGCCAGCCTTGTCTAAAGAGATGACTCCGGGGTGAAGAGCATTGAGTGCTCTTCCAGAGGACCCACATCTGAGTCCCAGTGTCCACATGGTGGCTCACGGCCATCTGTAACTCCAGTTTCAGGGGACCTGATGCCCTCTTATGGCTTCCTTGGGCACCAGACATACAAGGGGTTCACAATCATACATGCAGGCAACACACCCATACACATAAAATAAAAGTTTAAAAAAATAGTAACAACAAGACAAATCTAGACAGACAAAATAAGTTTGAGAAATGATTGAGGAAGGTGGCATGGAGGAGACAGAAAAGTTGACAGTGTAGTGACGCTGATATTGGGAAATGGTTGAATTTTATGCAGAGAATTTGCTTGAAGCTCACAAGTAATTCAAAACTCAGTCAGCCGGAGCCAGGGTTCCCAAGGATCCAGTGTGTTGAAGCAATGTTACCAAGCACATGCTGTCCTCCAGGTGCCGCTCAGTGCCCTGTGTGTGTGATGTCCTGTGAGGAAATGAATCAGGGTTATAAAGTAGGCTGGAAGCAGCATGGCCACCTCAGTGGCTCAGTGAAGGGCTCTTTGGCAAGGTAGCATTTGGTCTGGAGTCCGGCTGATAAGGGAACCAGCAGAGGAAAGGCTGAAAATGAGTAGTTTTTGAGCTCCCCCCCTTCCTTTTCCTCTGTGAGATAGGATACAAAAAAAGACAGCAAGAGGCAGTGTGCAGGGCTGGGAAAGCAGGTTAGGAGAGCAGACCAGCCTAGAAAGAGGAGGAGCCAAAGAAAAGAGAGGAGCGGAGGAGCAGTGACCTTTCTTGGCTGTGTGATTGAGCTTTAGGCCTGTGGGGGCCAGGCAACGTGCATCTGTATTCCTAACACAGAGTGAGCTTGTTGAGTACCTTTAGAGTCAGGCTGAGGAGGGATGAAGGCCTAGGTAGGAGGGCTCTGGTTGTCTTAGCTACTGTTCTGTTGCTGTGAGTCTTAGAAAAGGATGTAGTTAATTGGGAGCTTGCTTATAGTTTTAGAGAGTTGGTCCGCGATCTTGGCAGGAAGCAGACAGGCATGGTACTGAAGCATGGTGCTGGCAGAGTTTACCTCCTGACCCACAGGCGGCAGTGAGAGAGAAACTTGGACTGGCACAGGCTTTTGAAACCTCCCCCAAGGCCACACCCCTAACCCTTCCCAAACTGTTTCACTCCTTGGTGACTAAGCATTCAAATAAATGAATGAATGAATGGGACCCTTATTCAAAGCACAGTGATGAAGAGCTGAGTTTTTTAAAGCCTTGAAGGACAGAGCTGATGAGATTGAGGGAGTCTTAGGGTGTTGCAGTCAGCTGGTTCCATGATCTTCGGAGATTGAGAGCACATGAGTTTTGGACCAAAGCCTGGTACAGTGACTAATGCAGGACTGGAGGATGAGAGCATAACCAAGCAGCACTGGAAGACTGAGAGGTTAGCTTTTCACCTAACATACTTGCACAGCGCACACAAGCAAGAGGGCACAAGTTTGATACCAGAACCCACTGAAAAACTCAGGATAGTGGTACAAGCTCACGATCCCAGTGCAGGGCAGGTGGAAATGGAGGATCTCTAGGGCTTGCTGGTCACTTATCCAAGTCTGATTGACAAGCCCTAAGTCCCTCCCAGTGTGAGGTCCTCTCTCAGAGGATAAGTGGTCTTGACCTGAGGAACAGCACCTGAGGCAGACCTATCTCACATAGACAAGTGCATGCACACACATGTGCGCGCGCACACATGTAAGAAAGGACGTGAGTATGGAAAGGACCAGGCTGTTTCCATGGGAGGCTTTACCTTGGTCCATCAGTGGGTACCATAGATAGCTTGGAGGAGGAGGGAGAAGGGGGAAGAAGGGGAGATACTGCGTTGGTACAAGGGAAAGAATAAAAGAAAAAGCGGCTGAGGATAAAGTGCTTGCTGTGTCCTCAGCACTCACACAAGAAACTGGGTGTGACAGTCCATGCTGTAAGCTCAGCACTCAAAGGCAGAGCCAGGAGGAGACTGTGGAAGGGGTTTTTCTGTAACCCATATTTTTTATCCACATGCATGTTCCCAGAAATAAAGACTCTGAAACTTAAATGTTTACAAAAGCCTAGGCCAATATAGCCAGGTGTGTTTCCTGACTTACTTATTATTCTGTTTGTTCTGCCACATGGTTAGTTACCTCTGCTTAGGTTTCATGTGTCTGTCCTCCTCAGTGTCCGGGGCAAATTCCCCAAGCTTCATCTATCCCAGCATCTACTCTATCTACCAGAATGCCTCCCTCCTGTTTCCTGCCTCAGCTACAGGCCAGTCAGCTGATTCCTGACAGGTGAAGAATTCATACAGCATGCAAGAGGTTATGGCTACAGAAGGGAATGGAGTAGCTCGCTTGCCAGCCAGTCTAGCCAGTCACTGAGCTCCAGGTTCTGTGAGACACCCTGCCTCAAAAAAGTGAAACTGAGCATGTTTGTGTTTTACATACATCGTGGAGGCAAACAGTTATAAACAAAAAATAAATAAAATTGATAACGATAGAGGAAGATACCAGTGTATCTGGTTGCCACACATGTACGCAGGCACATATACATGCCTTTTTTTTTTTCTCCAACCTAACTCAGGGACAACCTAAGTGAATTTTTGAGTTTCTTTTCAACATGGTTTCTAGCTCTTACAGAAGGACAATTTGAGTTTTTCCTCAGTGTTAGGTTCCCAGCAGGGGTCAGGGAGGAAGGAGAAAGGATCCCACCCATGATGCCGGTTAGAGCATGACGCTGGGGTGGGGGAGCCGCACTGGCTGTGCGTGTTTGGGATGAACTGGGTGGTTGAAATTGTCAGTTGAGGTGCCCTGAGAGCCCTCCAGACAGCCTGTGCTGTGGCAGTGCTGTGTGGCTAAGATAAAGCAGCTTCCTTCAGACGGGCGTGGCCGCTAGCAGGTTTAGTGTGTTTCCTTTGGACTTATTCTCAGATCACTAATTTTCATCTTGCCTCCACTTAAAACTGTAAAGATCTCTCTAAAAGGCTTCAGCTCGCCTCATAGATCTGCTATGTGGTATTTTGTCACTCAGTTTTTAAGTGTGTTGTAATTTCTGCGACTACTTCAGCCTTTGGACCATTAGAGGTGTGCTTTTCACATTTCCAAGTGTTTTTGTTGTTTTCTTTCTTTTTTTTTCTTCTCTCCTTTTGTTTTGTTCGCTTTGCTGTGTTCTGATATTTTTTCAAGCAGGGTCTTCTTCCCTACGCTGGCCCAGAACTTATAGAAATCAGTTATAGAAATCAGTCTGGTTTCAAATTTCCAGGAGTTCTCCTGCCTCTGCTTCCTGAGTGCTTGGATTACAAGCCGGTGTTTTGGTTGCTGTTGTTTTGTTTTTCCTGTTATTTGTTTGTGTTTATTATACATGTTCATGTTCATGTGTGTACATGTATGTGTGAGGGTGCCTGCGAAGGCTAGAGGTCACCGTCAACGTTGCTTAATCAATTCTTCTTTAAGAGTTACTTACTTTTATTTCATATATGAGAGTCTTGCTTGCATGTATGCTTTTGTGGTGTGAGTAGTGAGCAGCTGTGTGGGTGCTGGGAACTGAATGCAGGTCTTCTGCAGGAGCAGTGAGTGCTCTTAACCACCGAGCCATCTTTCCAGCCCCCACTTACCTGATGTCTTTGAGCCGGGGTCTCATTGATGCTGGAGCTCATCAGGTTGGCCCCACTGGCTGCTGGGTGAACTTGAGGGGTCTACTTGTCTCTAGCGCGGGGACTGGAGATGCGTCCTCTGGTGCCTGACTTTCTTGGGCGTGTGTTAGGGGTGCAAACTCATGCTGCTGTGGCAAGCGCTTTATTGACTGAGCTGTCTCCACTGACCCTGCTTTTTGGCTTTTGAGGGCAGGGTGTCTTTGTTGCCGGGTTAGCCTCACCCTCAGAGCTGGTCTGGAACTCCTGCTGTTTCTGCTCTGTCTCCCAGGTTCTGGGATTAAGGGCACACGCCACCAAGCTCAGTTGCAAGTGCAGGTCTTAGTTATCTTTTTATTTATTGGTTTTCTTTTGAAAGTAATCGCAAAACAGAGATAACGTTCATATACCATCAGTCCTTATTGACCTATTTGTTAGTTTTTGAGGTGTACAGGGTGTACAGTTCTATTTTGGCCACTAGATCAAGCGTCTACCTATACTGCTTAATGTTCAGTCTGAGGTTGGGGACACAGCTCAGTTAGCAAAGTGCTCTCCATGCAGGGTGAGGACCCAGGCTGTGTGTGCCAGGCACAGTGGAGCATACAGACCCTGGGGCTTGCTGACCAGCCAGCCTCGCCTACTTTCTGGGCTCCAGGCCAGTGAGAGGCTCACTTGCAGAAACCCTCGAGTAGATGGTGTCTGAGGAACACCACCAGAGCGTGTCCTGGGCTCCGCACCTGCACACACACAGCGTCTGAGAGCTAACATTTGTCTCAGTTTGTCAGTTTTAGGAGGAATGTGTTACGGTCTCCCAGCGTGTTTTATTAGCTTCTCGTGTGCACCTGTAAACACTGGAGTTTGGTTTTGCCTGGCCTCGTGTTCTCATGTAAATGAGTCTCCCCAGTGTCTGTGGTTTTTGTTTTGCTTGGCCTTACACTTTAAAGACTGAGCCACACTGCTCCGTGTTGATGTGCTTCGCTAGTTCCCTTCGTGTAATCAATGAGGGTTCCTTAAGTCCTTCACTAGGAAACTGAGAGGTCAAAGTATATTTTCATGGTCAGATGTCATCTGCCTTTTCACCATTGACATTTGTCTCGATGGTCCAAAGGCGGCGATGACCAAAGCTTATGACAGCTCACCGGATAGAGGGAGTGACTTCAGGCTGTGCTCAGTTATTTTCTTCACTGAGTTTGTGGGTAGTTTAAAAAATAAATCCAGTTTTACTTGAGAATGTCCTTGGTAAAGCAGGAGAAATTACTGATTTTATTAATTCAACCCCTGTGAACACATCTTTCTAGCACCCTGTGTGACGCATTGAGTGTGGGTTAGCATTTCTGTGTAGGGACACGTGCGGGCTGCGTGGACATCATGTGGCACTTGTCTGAACTGTAGGCTGCACTTCTGTGTGCTGGAAGGATTGAGAGGTAAATTGTGCTTGCTTGCGCAGGGTACTTGGCAGGCACTTTGTGGAAACTGAAGTGAGGCTTGAAATGAAAGAAGCTGATGGTATTTTGTTGTCAGTGTATAATCTGAGGGTGTCTAGTTGTTTTTGTTTTGTTGAGACAGTTGCCTCTTTCCCAACCAAGTGTCTGTGCAAGTATGACCTCCTTCGTGTGCACAAGCAGCACAAGACTCTGTCACAACAGGTTAGATGCAGAAGCTGACACCCAGCCGGGCCCGTCTGCTGCACGATCCTCCCGCCTCAGCCTCCGAGCACTGGGCTCTAAGGCACGTGCCACCGAGTCTGGGGGTGGAGATCAGAATATCTCTGTGACACCTACTTTTTTCTGTTTCTTTTCTTTCTTTTTTCCTCTCTCTTCTTCCCTCCCTCCCTCCCTCTTTCCTTGCTTTCTTTCTTTCTTTATTTCTCTCTCTTTCTTTCTTTCTTTCTCTCTTTCTTTCTTTCTCTTTCTTTCTTTCTTTCTTTCTTTCTCTCTCTCTTTCTTTCTTTCTTTCTTTCTCTCT
>CM053757.1:53766945-53796217 GCA_028658305.1 Pachyuromys duprasi
CTCTTTCTTTCTTTCTTTCTTTGAAACAGTTTCTCTGTGTAGTCCTGAGACACAAAGCCTGGCTAATTGGAATTTTTACAAACCACTTTGGGGGAGAAATTACATACTTACAAAATTAACCTTAATTCCTGATAAACTCATGTATTTAGTTATTTATTTTTCCTATTTATAATTTTTTTTCACAAAAGCTGTGTCCATCTTTTTAAAAAGCACCTTTTATTATTTTTTAGTCTTATTTTATGTCTGTCTGTGCAGTGTGCTAGCCTGGTGCTCGGAGAGGCGGAGAGGGCATCAGATCTCCTGCCTCGGGAGCGGCAGACGGCTGTGAGCTGCCCTGTGGGTGCTTGGGACTGACCCCGGTGCTCTGGAAGAGCAGCCAGTGCTCCGAACTCGGAGGCCAGCTCTCTAACTCCTATGCCCGAGTTTTGTTAAATTTATCTTTTGATTATTTGAAATATTTTTTTCTAATTACTTCTTAAATAGTTTGATTTTCTGTTATTGTGATAAAACAGGATGACCAAAGCACCCTGGAGAGGAGAGGGCTTATTTAGTTGCTGACAGCCATTCTGAAGGGAGGGCAGGGCAGGAACTCAGGCCGGAGTGAGGCAGAGTCTGTCTGAGAACACTGCTCACTGGCTTGCTCCTCAGGCCTGCTTTCTTGTACAGCCCTGGCCCACTGCCACGGGTGGCACCCCCACAGGGCCTGAGCCCTCCTACACTAATTATTAATCAAGAAAATGCCCCACAGACTTGCCTAAGGTGGCCTAATAGAGGAATTTTCTCAATTGAAATTCCTCTTCCCCTTAACTCTAGCTCCTGTCAAATTGACAAAAACCCAACCAAGATGAATAGTATTTGAAATTTTACCATTTTGGTACATATAGTGTGAGCATATTATAATATGTTCTATTATTGCCATTATTTAGAAGTGTTATGTTCTGTGGTTAATTTTTATGTATTGACAGTGCATTCAGGCCTTGCTGAGTTCATTCATTGCTTAGAAGAGTTCCCTGAAGATTCATCATTTGCAAATGACAATCTTGTTTTTCTTTCCAATTCTTAAACATTTCTGCCTGTGGTATTGTACCATTAGCACTTCTGGTGTGATATTTTTGAATAAAATAGGAGACATTCTTGTATCATTTCGAATCTCAGGAGAAGTTTTCAGAATTTCAAAATTAAGAATGATGTTTGCAGCTGGGTGCGGCGGGCACACCTTTAATCTCGGCACTGACTCAGAGGCAGAGCTCTGAGCTCTAGGTCAGCCAGGTGCACAGTGAGACCTTGTCTCAAAACAAAAATACTCTTAAGTTGGGCAGAGGTGGCATTTTATCCAAGCACTCCAGGAGGCAGAGGCAGGTGGATGTCTGTGAATTCAAGACTAGTCTGTCTACAGAGAAAGTTCCAGGACAGTTAAGACTACACAGAAAAGTCCTGTCTTGAAAAAACCAAAAACAAAACAAAAATAATAATTAAAAAAAAATACTCTTTTGTCAACTGAAGGGAGATTTCTATCCTGAAGGGAGTTTTCTATCCTGAATAGATAATTTTTTTTTTAAATCTTGAATTGAGTTTTAACTTAGCAAATGTTTTTTATTATTAATGAGATAATAGTATGAGCTTTTGTTGTTGTTTGTTGCATATTTCAGAGTGTTAAATAACCTTCCCAGGACCAAGGGTTCTTACTCCCTCCAGCTATTCACTCTCCCTTCCCTAGCTAAGACTAGGCTCCGTGCCCATCTTCATGAGTGACAACAACCCAGTTTTCCTCTTCTGTAGTGTTCTTGTCACATCTTATGTTAAGATTGTTTTGCATCAGGAATGTGGCTCTGTGCTCCGTGCGCGGCTCATGCAAGGAGGCTCTGGGTCCATCCTCAGCCCCACACCAAAAACTATGTTGGTCTCATAGATGACCTGGGCTGTTTCATCTTTGTTTTCTACAAGAGTTTGAGTAGGACTCACATTTGCTTAAAAACGATGATAGAGTGTTCCTTGGAAGTTTTTCCTGCAATAGATCTGCAGCTTTTCAGACTTACCTTTGCTTCAGTTGGTAATTACCTTTCTCTACAAGTCTGTCCAGTTCATGGATACTCCGAATCTATCGCTGTGGATGCTTGATAGTGCTCTCTTGTGTAGTTTTAATTTCCAGTGATTTCTCTCTTTGTGTTTTTCTCCAACAAGGCGATCGACCAAGGAGCAGAGTCCTCGCGCACACCCTGCGGGCATTCTGCCACTGAGCTATTCCTGGCCCTTCATTCTGATGTTAATTTTTTTCTGTTTCTTAAAATGGTTCACCAGAGGTTCAAGTCTAGATTTTGATTTGTTATAGTCCTTCCTAATCTTTCTACCTATGTGTCTACCTCCTTCTCTACAGTTTACACAATTATTTTTACTTTCTGTGGATTAAATGCATTCTGTAGAGTCTATCATAAAGACCTTACTATTTTTTTAATTCATTTTCTAATACATGCTTTGAAAGCTATAAATTTCATGCTATTGCTTTGGCAATATTTTGTAAATTTTATTATGTGGAGTTATCATTCAATTAAAAATAATGAGAGAGAATGTTTCCTTTGATTCCTATTTAAAAGTGAATTGCTTAATTTCCAAACATAGGGATTTTCAGGCTTACTTTGTTATTTCAGCATAAACCCCCATACTGTCTGATCAAGACAGTGTGTCCTGAATAAGCTCAGTCCTTTGATTAGTTTCAGATTGCTTTGTGATTTATCTTATGGTCACTTGGATGGGAGAAGGTAAGCTTGAAAATCGTGTGCACTCTGAAGTTATTGGGCCTGGCAGTGTATGTGTGTGGTGCCTTTTGGTCTTATGCTGTAGGTCCTATGATCTCTCTCTCTCTCTTTTAAGATTTATTTATTTATTTATTGTTTATATAGTACTCTGCCTGCATGTGTGCCTGTACTCCAGAAGAGGGCACCAGATCTCATTTGAGATGGTTGTGAGCCACCATGTCGGTGCTGGGAATTGAACTCAGGACTTTTGGAAGAGCAGCCAGGGCTCTTAACCTCTGAGCCATCTCTCCAGCCCCCATTTTCTCTTTTTCAAATCTGCTTTTCTGACAGTTAGTATGAGAAGTTCTTTTCAGTCCTGTCAGTATTTGCCCACACTCACACTGTTATCATGTGAATAGAGATGTAGAAACTGTATAGCTTTTGGGTGAATCATCAGCAGGTGGTGTCTGTTTTTAGTGACAACACTTGCTGATTTGATTCAACATTAGTGTTCTGCAAGTGTCTTTGTGTGTGTGTGTGTGTGTGTGTGTGTATGCTGGGAGGCTTGTGAAGGCCACAGGAAGATACAGGTGCCCAGCTCTGTGACTCTCCATCAATCAACCTTCACACAGGCCATCTTACCTAGCCCGGAGCTAGGCTGCCAGCCAGCATACGTGTGTGTGCGCGCGTGCACGTGCGCATGCACGAACATTCTTGTGGAGCTGAGGCCAGCTGTCTCTGCCCAAGCAGTGCTGGGTTATGGTGCAACCATCACACACATCTATAATATTTATCTTCTTAAAGTAATCTAATATTTGTACCAGTAAAGACATGGAGGTGTAAACTGAGGTAAAAACCTAGCTCAGCGGGGTCACTTTATTTTCTGAACTATATACAATATGTCTATTGACAAGCCTGATTCTACACTAAACTGCTGGCTCTGTAGAAGTCCCTTTCTCTCTGTGTCGTTCATTCTGTCTGTCTAGTCTGCCTCTCTCTTGAGCTCCTCCAAACCCGTGAGGGCTCCGCTCTCTTTCCTAGAGTTCTGTTTCGTCTGAGTCCTGCCAGCTGCTTCCGTGCTTTTCCTGCAAGCCCACAGGGAGGATGCCTGGCTCTTTCCAAGCCAAAGGAGAGCGAGCCCTCAGGGGTCTAGAAAAGAAGTCCCTAGCTGCTCCTCCGCACCTTGGCAGGTTGAACCTGTCACCCTCATGGTGGGGGCTCCCAGCCAGGTCAGAGGGGCAGCTCAAGGCCACCCAGGTGGGCAAAGACTGCAAGACCTCCTGAAAGCAACCTGCCTTAAAACAGGCAGGAGCTGTCCAATCTTTAGCGTGGAGGCCTCAGAGGCTCAGCCCCGCTGCCTCTCTCCAAGACACATCCAATGCACCTGACCACCGTTGAGCTTTCGTATTTTGCTGACAATCAGGTTTCCCGTGTCCAGTAATCAAGTATCCTGAGCAGACATGTTTCCACTAGTGTTCAGGGGTTTGAATTTGGGCCCTGTGCTTATGCCTGAAGTGCTCTTAGGTCTCCTCAGCCCTAGTGTTTGCACACTCCCTGTTTTCCTGTCTTAGCATTGGTTTGTCCTCAGACTGAAGATGTGTCTCCTATTAACTCTTTGTAGTTGTGTGTGGTGGGGGAGGGTGTTTTTCTTTTGACACAGGGTCTCTTTGTAGGCCAGGCTGGCCCAGAACTCAGCTGTACCTGCCTCTGCCTCTGCGCCCTGAGTTCTGGGACTAAAGGTACCATCACTGCCCAGCTGTGTAGTTGTTATTTTTGTCTCAGATCTGACAATTTCAGTGTTGTTCCTTTGAAACAGGGTCTTATCATAGCCCAGGGCAGCATTGGATTCTCCGCCTCCATGCCTTGGGGGAAGGACGGTTGTGTAGCTCACCCCAGGTTTCCTGAGCCTGACTGTCTTTTATTTGTTTATTTTAGGGTGGGAATTAGAATTTAATTAGTAATGAATTAGGAATTGATCAACAGATTTTAAATGAGAATTCAAAGTAATGTGAGCAGGCTGCATTAAACTGCTTATCAACAGTTGGACAGTTTTAAGAGTATGTAGTTTATATACATGCAATATAACGACTGATACTAGTTTATATAATGCAATATAATGACTAATACACATCATTTCATTCACCTTCTAACTTGTTTTCTGTTTGTGTGTGCATGTGTGTATGTGTGTACACATTTCCTTTGGAGGCCAGACTATTGTTCCTCCTCATCCTATCTTGTGTTTATGAAATGTTTTATTACATTTACTTGCTATCTATCTATCTATCTATCTATCTATCTATCTATCTATCTATCTATCTATCTATCATCTACCTATTATCTGTTCTGTGTGTATGTGCGTGTGTGTGTCTATGTACATGTGTGCCCCATTGCACATGTGGAGGTTTGAAGACAGGTTGCAAAGATTTGGTCTCCTTTACCGTTTGGGGACTAGGGACCACATAGTCTTGTTGGCAGTCACCTTTATGTGCAGAGCCTTCTTGCTGGCCCTTTATCTCATTGTTTGAGTACATTTTGCACGTGGGGCCAGGATTCACTGATGAAGCGAGACTGAGCGGCCAGCAAGCTGCAGGGATCCGGCTTTCACCTCCCCACGCTAAAATTACAAGCGTGTTTGATCCCCTGGCGCTGGAGTTGAGAGTAGTTGCGCCAACGTGCGGGTGCGCGAAAGCAAACTCCGGTCCACTGCAAGAGCAGCAGCGCTGTTTACTGAGGAGCCGCCCCCCCCCCCCGTGCTCCCCAACCCCAGGGCCATTTCTGAAAATTTCAGCAGTTCTACAGTGATGTGTTTAGTAAACACATCACATTTTTCCCCTTGTATTCAGTTTAGCATTTGTGGTGCTTATGTATTGTGGCTTGATGCCTTTTGTAGGCTTTGGGAGCTTCTTGGCAGTTTCTCCTCGTGAAGCTGCTGTACCCTGTCTTGCCATCCTCTGTGGCCCACACAGCCCAGTGGTTCTTACCGTCTTCCAGGCTTGGCCTTGTAGTCTAGTGTCGTCTGCTGACTGCTTCTGACTAAAATGTCCAGGAACTCACTCTCCAGCTGTGTCTGCTAAACGCGGCCATTGAATTCCGTGCTGTTGTTACATTCTATTAAGTTTTATTTGGATTTTATTTGAATAATTTCCAATTTATCTACCAGAATTCTATAGTTTGACTTTTAATTAGTTGCACACTTGTTAACATTCAAGATAACAGTATTAGTCAGCAGAAACACTCCAAGGAGACAGCAAGGTGGCCTAGCAGGCAGAAGTGCTTGCCAGCAGTCCTGAGGACCAATAGGAGAGACTGCTCCTTGACTCTCCACGTGCTGTGGCGCACTCTTCCTGCTGAGTGTAAAAACATAAGTAAAATAGAGCTGAATGGTTGTGCTGGCTAGCTTTATGTCAACCACACACAGCCAAAGTTACCTACACGGAGGAACCTCAACCAAGAAAATTCCTCCATAAGGTCAGGCTGTAGGCAAGGCTGTAGGGCATTTTCTTAATTACTGAGGGCCCAGCCCCTTGTGGGTGGTGCCATCCCAGGTCTGTGGGTCTTGGGGTACTATAAGAAAGCAGAGAGCAGGCTACCAGCAGCAAGCAAGCCAGTGAGCAGCGCCCTCCTTGGCCCCTGCCTCAGCTCCTGCCTCTGGGTTCCTGCCTGTTTGAGTTCCTGTCCTGACTTCCTTCAGTGATGGACTATGATGTGAAGCGTAAGCCACGTAAACCCTTTCCTCCTCAACTTGCTTTTGGTCATGTTGTTTCATCACATCGATAGTCACCCTGACTGGGGCAATGGGGGGGGGGGGAGTCTCAGTTCTTTGGGGTCCATTGCTGGTGGGAGGGACTCAGGTGTTCTCTGGATGTTTCCCTTCCTGCCACGGTAGTTGCAGGAACTCCAGTTGCTGAGTTCCTTTCCACTTAAGATAAACGTTCACCTCACAGGAAGGGTTATTCACGTCATCTCAAGTTAGTTTTTTCCCAAGTTCATTTTTGGGGATTTTGTTTTTGTTTTTGTTTATTCTTTTGAGACAGGAACGCTCTGTGTAGCCCTGGCTGTCCTTGAACTTACTGTGTAGACCAGACTCCAACTCAGAGAGATCCCCTGCCTCAGCTTTCTGAGTGGAAGGATTAGAAGCGTGCACTTTTTAAAAAAAAAAGTTTTATCCCCCAACAAACAAATAATAGCCGTGGGAGGTCAGACATGATCTCAGCTGCGCCTTGTTCCTCTCTGTGCTTCGTGTACCCCACCCCACAGCAACGACGGTCAATAACGCAGTTATCCTTTGTCATCCACATTCATTTGCCTTCTCGGTGTTGTTTTCACTAGTTTTATCTGTATAACTCACTTTTCGTGGATTATTTTTCTTAGAACCTATTATTCTACAAGAAGACGGCCTTGGTGTGTGTGTGGTTCTCTGATCACCTGATTTCCACTCTGTCTTTGGTTTGATACAGGGTAGATTAGTAACTCCTTGTTGTGATGACAGAATACAGCAGAAGCACCCTTTGGGAGGAGGGACTTCCCTGGCGGTAGTTGGAAGATGTAAGCCGGGAGGGACGGTTGCAGGAGTGAGGCATTGCGCTTGCGGCCAGGAAGCGGAGAGAGGTGAATGCTGGTCCTCGGCTCCGTGTTTCTGCTTCCTCTTTTCACTGTGTTCGGGACTCAGCTGTGGGTGGCCACATCCAGGGTGGGTCTTCTCTCTTCAGTTCTCGCTCATGAAGCCCCTTCCCAGATATGTGCATAGGCGTGTTTTCTATGGGACTTGACATCCAGGCAAGCTGACCGTGAGACCGACATCACACAGGGTCTCCCCGTGGGGCTTGACGGGCCAGAAACTAACCTCATAGTCCAGACTGACCTCAGTGCTGGCAGTCCCCCTGCCTTGGCCACTCTGTGGTGTGAGTTTTTAGTCTTTCCTCGCCACTGGTTCTGGTGTGGTATGAAGACCGTTACAGCTCGTTCTGTTGCAGGTGTAAATCTACCGCCTAAAGCTCGATTGTGGCTTGTCTGTAGGCTTCTCACACACAGCTTCTTTCTCCAGAGCGTCTGATTGCCCTTTCCTCATCCTTGTTCTTGTTTGTCCAGACGTCTTTGCTTTTTGATACACATGTGATTTTTATGTAGGTCTGGTGCTTTTAGGTGGTATAGGTGAGTCCCCAACCCACACGCTCTGTCTCCCCACGCCTATGCTGCTTTGCTCTGGACTGATCTGAGAGCCACAGCGAGGAGGGAGGATGATCTGACGTGCCCTGGCCTACGCCCTGTTCCTGAAGGGAGAGCGTTGTTCCTGCTTCCTGGCATCAGGGTCCACACCTGCTTGCATTTCCTAGCTCTCTAGTCCTTTGAGCCTCAGAAACAATGCATATACACAGCCCTGCTTTCTTAAACACTGGCCTGGCGCTTAAAAGATGAGTGAGTGGTATTTCCGGTAGTGGCATCTGGGAGAGGGAAGCATTCCGGGTGGCAGTCAGCCAAGATGAGAGCCTGGAAGGAAGCATAGAGCAATATAATATAAACCTACCTACAAAATTGTGACTTTTGCGTGCGCAGATATTTCTGTATGTCTCTCTTAGGTAAGATGTGCAATCTCGTTATTACACAGACTTTTCCCTCAGGCCTTCTCAGTGCTCCAGGATTCTCCTGTGGCTACGGCAATGTAAGCACTAAGTATCCTACTTGGCTCATCTGCTGCCCCATAGTCTCAGAACATTAAAGGGGGGCGCAGTGTCTTTCCCCCACGAAGCCTGCCATTTTTTTCTCTTGTCTCAATAATCTTTCCAGTTGCTCAAGCTTAAACAATGCATTCCTCCTTGACTGGGGCCTTTATTGCTCTTCCCTGTGGATTCCTCAGTTTATCTGGGGAGGCTTGGGGCCACCTTCTCTGTGACTTATCCCTGCCGGGGCTGTGTTATGCCAGGACTATCGGGCAGCCTCCTGCCTGCTGCTCTCCTCTCCTGCTCCTTTAATTGCTATCCCAGATGGCTGCCAGATTTGTACCTAGTGTAAAGTGCTTCTTTCCTCAAGTCATTCTTTGTCACCTGTCGGGGACAGAGTCTAAATTGTTCAGTGTGACTGTAGACTTTTCTCGAAGTCTGTTGTACAGACTGTCTTCAGCTATGCCCGTCTTCTCAGTCTATCCCTGGAACAGTCTTAAACGTCCCGCTGTTTTAGTAGGAATTCTTCATTCCTCCTTTAGGCCTAACAGTGTCCAAGGGAAGAACAACATCAAAGACCCTCTGCGGCTGTTATGTCTAGTTTCAAGGCTCTGGACAGGATGCCGAGGCTCTTGGTGCCTGGTGTCTGCTGGGCGTCCCGGCTGGAGCTTGCTCCATGAGGACACCTGTTTACCTTCCTCTTCCCTGTTTGGCTGCCTCATGGTCTGACTGGCTTGTTTTAGCTTTCACAGCTAGAACGCATGCTTCTCAAAGGTGCCTCATACCCTGTGTACACAATCAAATACTGAAAATTTATTTGAACTTCGCCATGTGTCTGGCGAAGACAGAAGAGATGCAGCATTAATTTAATGATCAGTTTATGTGAAAAAAAAATTGAGCTAACTTTTTGGGTTCCCAGAAGTTAGTACTTTAATAAGATTTCTGTTCAGCCGTTTGTTAGCTTCGTCTCTGGCAAGCATGAGAGGCTAATGATTATTTAATGTTTTCTTTTTGATGACCTAATTCATATTTGTGAGGCTTACTCATCTTTGTAATCCTTGTCCTCAGAAAACTGCGTAAGACATTTTGGACTCAGTTCTCAGTGTGTTCTGTTATGATCTGGTACTGCCATCCAAACTACAGAATGTCGCTTTTAATTTGTATACTTTTAACTAAGACTTCTGTTATTGTTTCCTAGTCTATAAGTGTTTGCCTCTTGAAAACATGAAGTGTAGTGCAGATGTGTAGTGTCTTGACAAGCTACGACCAAACTTGAATGAAAAGTGGTATGTCATCTTTAAGAATTCGTTAATGTGTGGCTATAACTTATATTACTGTAAATACCCATTAACAATTGAGATTACCTTTCTTTGTTTTATCCTTAGTTAAAATACTTTTAAAAATAAGTCTATTTGGTAACGGACACTTTAAAAACACAATGATGTTCCATCCATGCATACTTTGTGTACTTAGGTCGGATACATCTGTCTCAAACATTTGTCCTACTCATAATTAATTTCTTCCAGTTGTTTTGGAATTCAGGGTTTATAGTCATTATAAAGTCACCCCGTAACGCAGCAGCTTCCATTGCGGTAAAGTCTGTTTTCATTATCTTTGGCCATCTTTTGTCATCTGAGACTGGATTAGTTAAATGAGAGAGTTGCTTGGGAGGAAGTGAGAGCAGGTGGTCTGGGAAGGCAGGGAGCAAGCTGGAGTTGCCTGTGCGAACAAGGCCAAGTAGCAAGGGAGGCAACCCTGGATCCAGCCAGCCCCAGGCAGTCAGGGGGCAGCTTTCTATCTCATCAGGTCACAGGCAGGAACCAAGGGTCAAACCAGTGGCCCCCAGGCAGGCGCATCTCGCTCCTTCTGAGCCTGCAGAAGTGCCTCCGGGGGGAGCTGTGAAGAGCTGTGACAGAGCTCTGCTCACTTGATTGTTTGGGCAAGCTGTCCTCTTGGTTTTAGCATTAGTAACTGCAGCATTCAAACTAGAGTGGTCTCTGGAGGGCTTTCTGCAGCAATTGCCGAGGTTTCAGCCCCTAGGAACACAGCTGTCCAGTACAGTCCCTCAGCTGCCCCCTGGGAGCTGGCCACTCGGCTCCAGCCCACACTCCCAGTCTTCCAGCCGCCCTCCATCTTCTTTAAAAGATTCATGTGTTTTTCTTTTCTGTGTAAGAGTGTTTTGGCTGCATGATGTATGCGTGTGCACCACGTGCATGCCTGACGCTGTGGAGGCCAGAAGAGGATGTTAGATTCCCTGGAACTGGAGTTCCAGAAGATGGTGAGCTGGTGTGTGGGAGCCGAGAACTGAAAGGGTCTCTCTCTGGCTCGTAGTAGCTTCTTCTCACTGGTTATTTGGTCTAACATCAAGTAAAAGATCTGCCTCCTATGCAGCTGAAAAGAATGTCCTTTCCAAGCTCCACAGTCCCCAGAGGCCTCCCTGCCTTGTTCCCCCTTCTCAGAAGTCAGTCTGAAAAGATGAGGAAGCTCAGTCTTAAGTGTCCAGTGTGCTGGTCCTTTTTCTTTAAGTGTTTTCTTGGTTTTTGTGTGTGAGTATTCTGCCTTCTTGTATTTATGTACATTACATGTGGGCCTGGTGCCTGGGGAAGCCAGAGGGGGCATCAGATCCTCTGGGACCACAGTTACAGACGGTTGTGAGCCACCACGTGGGTACTTGGAATTGAACCTGGGTCCTCTGCAAGAGCAGTCAGTGCTCTAACCCCTGAGCCTCCGTTTCAGCCCTACTGCCATTCGGAGTGATGACCACCACATTGATCAGAAATGTTTCCTGGAAATGTTTCTAATCCGGTTATTCATAAGTTATTGAGGAGAATTTGGGCTACTGTGACAATGTTTACCATGCTAGAAGTACAAAATTTAATGTGTTTTATCTCATTTCAAAGTAATAAAAAGTCAAAGTTTTAAGACCAAAAGAGCTGCAGAGTAAAAACTTAACATTTTTTTGTAAGTCTTGTTCATATCTTAGCAAAAGAGTTGGGTTCTCAGGTCTACTCTGTATATGATTTGTTGTGAAGTTCCTTGAGGAAATCCTCCTCATGCAGCTGTTTGAGAAGGAGGAGTGTTTGGGGCTCAGTGATTTGGAACACTGTTGCTCTTCCAGGGGACCTGGGTTCAATTCCTAGCACCCACCTGATTGCTCACAGCCATCTTAACTCTAGTTCCAAGGGACTTGATGACCTCTTCTGACCTCCACGGACACCAGATACATACGTGATGTATATACAAATGTGCAAGCAAAACATTCATCCACATGAAATTAAGTAACTATAATTTTTTAAAAGGAATGTTTTAATCACTTTTCAGATAAATTGGGGGGTATTCTTCCTTGGCATTATACCTAAACTCAGCAAATGGTATTTTCTTAAATGTTAACTGTAACTTTGTGTCTAAACAATATTAACAAGCTTTTCTAACTTGTGTGTTCATTGAGAGCACATGTCAAGAGAAAAGACCAATAATACACATTTGAAGTCTCTTGAAATCATGAACTGCCAGGCGTGTGTAATTCAGGTGAGGGTAGTTTACAGAATTGACTCCAGAACAGTACTCCAAGTAAGTGGTGTGTTAAAGCTACTTCGCCAGTGTAGGAGATGGTCCAGGTGAGAGGCCTTCGTCTGGGAGACAGGTGAGTTGTGTGAAGAGTAAAGACCTGTTTAACTGACCATAACTTCCCGTGGTGGTTCTGGCCTGTGGTTGGACTGAGTGATGGATGCAGTTTTGTTTGTTTTGAGCTTCCTGCTGCTTAACTCTGTATTTGTTTTTATTCTAGACTTACTCCGGACTCTTCTGCGTAGTGATAAATCCTTACAAGAACCTCCCGATTTACTCGGAGAATATCATTGAGATGTATAGAGGGAAGAAGCGCCATGAGATGCCCCCCCACATCTACGCCATAGCTGAGTCTGCCTACAGATGCATGCTTCAAGGTGAGTGGGAACACGAGAGGGCGCAACACGGGAACTGTTAGATAATGCTTTTAATGTCTTGCTCTGACCTACAAAAGGTTTTAATTTTGCCTTTAAAAATTAAAAGTGGGCCAGGCGTGGTGGTACTTAGGAGGCGGGTGCATCTCTGAGTTCGAGGCCAGCCTGGCCCACATGGCAAGTTCCAGACCAGTTAGGGTTACACCATGAGAACTTGTCTCAGTCAGTCATTAAGTATCTATTGTTGAAAAGTTGCTAACTCTCAGGATTAGACTAGATGATGAAACTTCTAGAGGAAGTTGAACTTCGCCTGCTGCTTCATAACAACAAAACACTTCACGTACATTTTAATATTAAGAATCAAGTTTTTAATACACAGCTGATCTCTAACATAAACTAGAACAAGTAACACTCCAGTGTTCTAGGCTTTAACACCAGTAGGAAAGGGCTGGGTGGGCAGGGCCCAGGGTTCAGTGCTTCCCTGGCACTGCAAACTCATCTGAAATGAAAACCAGCTGAGCCTGTAGTGCAGGCCAAGAGTCCAGCCTGCCTGCAGAAAAGGCCTGCCTGCAGAGAGGAGTTCAAGGCCAGCCTAGGTAAATTACTGAGGATGCTACAGAAGCTGGGGACATAGCTCAGAGGCAGGTAGCCTGCTTACCCAGCATGTATGGGCCCAGCATGTCTGAGCAGCGCTAAAACACACACACACAAACAAATGCTAAGAATGAAGAAATGAATGAATGTGTAGGTCCTGGGTTCAGTCGGTAGTACTGTTCAATATAGGTGGGTTGGCAAATACATACATGCATACATACAGACGGACAGACATGCCCAACTAACCAACCAATAAGAGTGATAGGAAAGGTGGATACACCATTGAGTGAGGGAGAATTATAAAATTTTGTAGTAAATGCATATAAAGAGACAACAAAAGTTATTGAAAAGTTATTCAAAATATATTGATTGGTTGACATTAGTTGCTTTTGGATCAGAATGATTTATAGATTTGTTGAGTCCTTCATTTCAGCCCTGACTTTGGACAATGATGTATGGAAGGACTTTTCTTTTTTTTTGAATGTCTGCTATATAAAACGCCTTATGAGACAAGAGGTACAGAGTACCCCTTTTAACTGAGTTCCTTGTTCCAGCTGAGGCTGCCTCTCTGGGGCCTGGATTACTATAGAAAAGGCAAGTTCCCAAAAGGCTGGGGCCAGTCTCTCCCATACGTGACTCTACTTTCTTTTAGAAGGGGAAGATATTGCAATCTTTGAGCAGAAGGTACATGCCAGGAAAGGTTATAGAATCTGCTAATATAGTGAGATCAGCCTAAAAGAAATATGAACCTGGATGATTTCATCAGATGATTGAGACTTACACCATCCCACAGTCCTGTGTGTGATCCCTGCTGAGTTGTTCTGGAGCTGCTGACAAATGTATGTAGTTGGAGGGCTTGTCAGGGTGTGCACCAGAGGGGTGTGTCCTTATCAGTGTTTCTGTCATATATGTGAGGGTGTCGGATGTGTGCCTGTACAGTTGCGTACCAGATAGTTAAGTACCTCTGAGGAAAAGACACAGAAATTTTAAACTTTGCCAGGTTGAATGGAGAGCTGACTCTACTATAAAAGCTTACAAGATTGATTGTTAAGTCTCGTGAATGGGTTCCCAGGTCAGCTTGACAGATACAGAAGAGCAAGATGCGAGGACCGTGCAGTCTGCCAGCTCATGGTATTATCACTATTAATGCTGGAGTGGACAGTTCAATTGTAATATTTATTGTATTTATCTCTGTTATATCAAGGCACAAAGAAATTAAATACCTTGACCAAGAACATGTAGCCAGAACCTGACATATGTCTTGTTTTTTAGTTTTGAGATAGGGTCTCTGAAGCCCAGGCTGGCCTCAAATTCACATCTTCCTGCTTCGCCCTCCAGAGTTCTGCATACCATGTGGACAGACAGCTGGGTGACAGAGAGCCCAAGAAGGGACCATGTGGATAGTTAGAGCCCAAGAAGGGACCATGTGGATAGATAGAGCGCATGGTTCCTCTGTCCAGATCCCTTTAAATTCTGTTTTTCTCGTCAGTGAAGTTTCATCCGAGTTTTATTTATGTTGTGTAATTATTCTGCATCCTCAGATTTACTGATAGAAACATAAGGGCCAGAGAGATGGCTTAGTAGATAAGAGTGTCAACTGCTTTTCCAAAGGACCCAAGTTCAATTCTGCATCTACATGGCAACTCACAACTGTCTGTTTCGAGTCTACCCTTAGTCTACCATGTTAGTAAAATGCAGGATGTGCCTGGCACATACTAGTTGCTCAGTAAATATTTGTTGGGCAGAAGCAGAGCTCTTGGTTGTGAGTTTGATTGCAAAACCGTCCATGTTCTGTAGAAGTGTGGGTCAGCGATGTTGACACCTCCAGAGCCTAAAGCAGCAAGTAGGAAGGATGCAGGGGCACTTGCGTGTGTGAGTTGGCAACATGGAGTCTTTTTCAGGTTCGATGATAGAAATGATCATTTGTAAAACCATACCCACCTACACAGTCTGGTGAACAGGCCAAGGTCAGGGGTCTCCACAGAAAGGCATTGCTAGTGTCGGACTCACATTTGTAGTGCTGAGACTCAGCAACCAACAGCAGCAGCACGGAGATCTCCCTGTGTGCCAGCTCTCCCTTCCTTTGTTCCTGCCACCTTCCACTCCAGCTTCCTGTCAGGAACAGCAGCACCGCTGTAGACCTTGATTCAGCTGCAGGAACAGTGGGCAGCCTCACAGGCCTCCATCTTAGTAACCACTTAAGAGTAGGGTGCTGTCTTGGAGTCTGAAGAGTGAAACCCAAAATACCTTGTTCTGCTATGTTTCTTAGTTGTATTTGAATCTGTGCTGGCCTTTCCCTCCCCTTCTTCTCCTAGCCTCCCCTCCCTAGTGATCTAATGTCGCTCAGGGTGTCTGCACACTGGTACCTACGGATGGCTTTGAACACCTGATCTTCCTGTTTCCTTTCCATTTTGCCTCAGGGGACTCCCACTTGGATGTGTCAGCTTCCCTAGAGGTTCTGCCTCATGTGCATTGATTTTTCTTCCAGGATTTAATCGATTCCTGGCTTTCTCCTTGAATATGCCATTTGCATCCGCTCACTAACGACTACCCCGGAATTGAAGCCCTGTGTCCTACAAGATGGGAATTGTGTCTTTAACTTGCCCTGATTCTCTGCTAAATCTTTTTCTCTGTACCCCTTGGGAAAGCTGTGTCCTTCCTGATGCCCTTGAAGCTCTCTTCTTGGTTCCTCTCATTCTCTGATGGTGCTCACCCTGGAAAGGGCTCACTTTCCCTCAGGCTTTGCTGTGACTCTGTGTTAGGAGCTAGCTACTAGTTATTCATGAACCCCTCAAAAAAAAAAAAAGCTTTATCTCACTTGTGCCATCAGTTTCTGTAGCGACACTGCAGACTTTTTCATCTCTTGAGTCACCTGGTTTTTCAATAATATTAAACAATTCTGTTGCAATGTCCTTCCAGACCGGTGGTCCACCCAGGCTGCTTCCTCTGGACCGTGTCGCTCAGAATGAGTTCATGCTCTCTCATTTCGGCAGTTTCCTCACACCCTAGCCCTCGGTCCCGTCACCCTTTGTTAGGCCTGTCTGTCAGAGTTCTCACGCTGGATGAACGAGGCTGTTTGTGCTGCGTGGCGTTGTCACGTGGAGTGCTGGTGCTTCTGGAGTATGCTCATACCAGTGAACAGACGGGCCTGCTGTAAACTCATGCTGGAAGTCACTCTGCCCTGAGTGAGTACTTGCCAGCTCTACCTGGAGAGTGAGGTGTTGACACTCTCTGTCCACGACCCTGTGTGCTGTGGCCTCTGGCTCCTTATGTGCTCTTGGCTTCCCATATAGCCACTTATTTCTTCTTTCTGAGAAAGTAGAAGTCACCAGAGAACTGTCCCAGATTCCCCAACTAGATTTACAAACCATCTACTGTGTGCCTGTTGCTGCCCAGGGCGACCTGCCCGTCCCTTCATCTCTCCCAGGAATGCCACAGTGCCGGCTGTGGCTGTCTCCAGTCTGCTGCCTTGCTTTTGACAGCTTCCCGACAGGATGTGCTAATCATTTTCCTCTGCTTAAAAAAATCTGTTATCACGTTTCCTCCTCCTTGTCACTGTCATAATTTTGAAGTGCTGTCATTGGTTAGGCAGGCAGGTTGCTAGGGTCCATGGTAGAATCTTGAAAATGGCTTCTTCTCAAGGACCTTAAGAACAGGCTTCACTGGAGAGAGAGAAGGGAGGGAGGGAGGGAAATAACATGGAAAAGTAGTGTAGCCATGATCATCTGCAGAGACAGATAACACTTTTGTTTATACCCTTGTCATTACAACAGATATTTAAACTGTTATTTTTGGGAATACAAAGAGAATGGGATCCATGATTGTAAATAACACATGCTTCTCCACATCTCAGAATTTAGCAGCAAGTAAGGTATAAACAAATATGAAAGATGGGATTTAATAGTTTAGTAAGTGGGAATTGGAAAGTAAATGTATAAGACAGCTGCCTGTCAAGCAAGACACACATTTTCAAACCTGAAGCAAGTTCCTAAGGCGGCCACCAATAAAACCCTCACTTCCTAAAAGAAGAAGGCCACAGTCCTGACCATAGAGCAATGACACAAAGTATCAATGCTGGGATTTCCCTGTGGGTTGGCTGTTGTGGATAATACATGTATAATAAGTTCTTGTTATTTCACTGCTAATCGTGTATCTGCATGGGCTTTGGAGAGGGGGAACATCAGGAAGTATATTGTAGATTTTTGACCACAACAAAATATCATATATGAACAAATGGGAGAGATGGAGAGACAGAGGGTACAGGTTCAATTCCCAGCGCCCACATGGCGGCTGCTGACTGGCCACAGCTGTTACTCCAGTTCCAGGAGATCTGACACTCACAGGGCCACACAGACAGAACACCAAGGCACATAAAATAAAAATTAAAGAATTGTTTTTAAAATGGAAGAATTGAGGCAAAAATCACTTTAAGAAACAGAAATTTTATTAGTCAACAAAAATCTATAGCAGAGTTAGGCATTTACTGAGCAGGAAGGCAGAAGGTATTTGTGCTTTGTCAAGTGAGCTACTCCGTGTTTCATTCACATTAAAATAGAGCTTCCTTCAAAGGCATAGCAGTGCAGTGAACCTGAACCAACGGAGAGGCAGAAAGACTCCTGCATTGGAACAGAGTGCATTCTGTTGTTGAACTCATAAGTAAAAGTGTGAGCCGGCTGTGAGCACGTTGTGATGCCCAGGAGATCCTCTAGGAATGATAAAGGCCGTAACGCCTTTACAAAGACCCGGCTGACCTGCAGTAAGCTTAGCCAGGGCAGTGCCCTTGGTGGGTACTGAAGGGACTGCGGAGCTGAACAGCTCCACCTTCATGTCTAAAACACAAGGCCTGAGCTATGTGAGAGACAAAGTCTATTACAATTTAAGGTCTAGCCAATTCTTGCTCTCCGAGTGAGTTTAGACCACTAGTCGGTGCAAAATAGTATCTGTAGTCTGGAGGAGTTCCATTTGCACCTGTCATTTGGTTGTTTTTAGTGATGCAGGTCAGGCTTGCTTTGAACGGAGAAGAACCTGGGTTGCTCCTGACATGTCTTAGAAGCCACTGGTCGTTGTGCCATTCAATGGTGACTTGAGGGTGGTCTTCTGTGGCAGATGTAAAGCTGAAGGACAGCTCTGCTGAGTGCTCCCTGGTGTGACAGGTGCCCGTGCCCGCCCTTCTGCAGGCGGCAGGAGCATCGTGAGAACAGGATTACCGTACTTCAGAAATGGCCCTTGAAACATTTAAATAAACCGGGAAACTGAATGCAACTTCCTATATCAGGAGAACCAAAGGCAAGATGTTTAGGGAGTCAGAAAGCCCGCGACACCAAGTACCTCAGCCCAGCAGTAATGTACTTTTAACACTTATGTATAGGTGAGAGACAGCTTAGGGACAAACACTGCCATTCACAAGAAAGACCCCTCAGATAGCCACGTAAGAAACAGCTGGGCATGGGCAGCCACCTTATCCTATAATATACAAGGAGGAAGCACCCATTACGAGTACAGTTCAAAGCAAAAATTAGGAAAAGGAGCAGGAGGAACGGCTTGGAGGTTAAGAGCACTGGCCGCTCTGCTCTTCCGGAGGACCCGAATTCAAGTCCCAACAATCACGTGGTGGCTTAAGCCTTCTGTAATGGATGTGATGCCCTCTTCTGATACACAGGTCTGCATTCAGACAAAACACTGCTATCCATCATAAAATACATAAACAAAAAAATAGAGAAAAAAGAGCATTTTATGCTGGGAAAATGAATCTCTTATAGGCAGCATAGCTGCCGTTGGCCTCTGAAATATGGAAGTGGACAGGTAGATCCCTCAGCTTATGAAGCACAGGATGTAGGGGAACTCTTCTAGTTGGGACTTCTATGTAATAATTATTATGCAAATAATAAGTATTACAAAGAAAGCTATGAAGTTGGGCGAGTATGGAGAATGAAAGGATTTGGGGAGTGAAATTGACTTCACAGAACAAGTAATTTGAAAGGTTTAAGAACTTCTGTTATGTGTTTTCAGCAATCCCCATTATAGCCAAAGAGAAGCAAGTGCCACGATGTCATTTCTAGAACTCCGGAGAGGCGTGGTCCTGTACAGCGCAGCCTTCTGGGTGCCGCTGCCCGCACACTGCGGTTGAGACCATTCACTAGCGTTCACTTCTCTTCAGAGCAGAGGCGTGCTCACTGGGAGCGGCCCCCAGTTTATTCACTCACCCTGGGAGGGCTGTTTGGACAACATCTGGGTTTGGGCAGCTAAGCAAGCATGAGTGTGAAGCCTTCATTTCAGCTAGGTCGGATCTTGAGCTTACCCTGCTACATACTAGAGTAGGCACAGTTTTAGGACTTAAAAACAGTCTGCCTTCCTTCCAGCAGTGGTGAGCTGCAAGTTTCCCAAATCTTTGTCAGTTTGGGTTTCCCAGTTAAGTGAAGCCTTTCTCATTGTGCGTGCGTGCGTGCGTGCGCTCTCTGAGGTCCTATACCACTGAGCTATATCCCCAGCCCATCTGCTGTAGTTTATTGTATTGTAATATGTTTCTTCAGTGTCCCGCCACCCCCGTCTGGGCTTCTCTGGATCCTTGGCTGTCCCTGAACTCACACACCAGGCTGGTGTGTGCCACCACTGCCCTTTTTTATTTGGTATTTGTACTTTTGATGTACATAGATTTTTTTCAGGGGTGGGGAGTAGTTTATTTTCTTAATGCCCAATTTGTAAAACTATTTGTTCTTTGTAGATAATAGTCCTTTATTAGAGAAATGATTTGTGGGTTTTTCTTCCAATCTGATCTATTTTGAGTTATTCTTTTTTAATTTTTTTTATTTTTTATTTTTGCCTATGCTTCTTTGTTGGTTTAGCACTATTAATTGAGACTATTTTTCCACTGGCCTTTGTATCTTAATTGTAAGTCATCAAAGGTCTCATTCAAGACTTCCTTTAATTTAAATATCTACTTTATCATTGTCACATTGGCATGTATAATGGTAGCCATGCAATAGATTTTGAAATCGGAAAGCATCTGTCTTCCCTTATTGTTCTCTGAAGGGGTCAGCATTGACCCTGTAGGTCAGTTGAGGCAGAACTGAATAACCCTGAGGCCTCTGGCCCATGAACAAGCTGTCTGTTTTTGCTATCTCTCCTCAGTGTTTAGTTGTTTTTAGTATTCAGTGTTCATTTTCCATTGGACTAACACTTAAACATAATACAGTGAAACATTGTGTGTTTTTTGTATTTTTAAATGGAACTTCATTATTACTATATAGAAATAGGTTTTTAAGTTAATATACATTGACGATTAGACCTTTGGTGTATATGTGCCTGTATGTAATTATGAATGTGCCTGAGAGTCAGGGGACAGCTCATGTGAGCTGATTTGTCCCTCCCTCACGAGTTCCAGGGATCAGACTCGGGTATCGGGCTTGCATGGCAGGGAGTCTTACACCCTCTGAGCCATCCCACCAGCCCTATGGTGGCCCCCCTTCATTTTAAAATATTTTTAAACTAACTTACTCTGGGTGGGTATTTAATTTGTTTTTGAAGCTTGCTTGAAGTTTTGTACTAGATATTCCTCTCTCCTCAAAGAGAAACATGGTTCTTTCCTGTGCCTTCACCTTTCATTCCTTTTTGCTTTTCCGTGTTAAAAGGAAGTAATGGGAACAAATACCCTTGCCGCCTTCCTGAGCTCAGATGCCCAGCATTCACAGAGATGGTGGGGCCGGGGTGGTCTGGGTTCACAGCCTTTACAGACTGGACCTCCTTTGTGCTTTGCTTTGCTGTGTGTCCTCTCCCTGCCCCTTTAAAATCATGAATGGATTTCCCCCAAATGCTTTTTCTTCATCTATTCCCTGATGAAGTAGTTTGTCTTACTCTTTACACAGTGAATTAGATTAAGGATAAGCACCACTTGCTTGCTCTATTTATTTTATTATTGCTGGATGATATTTGCTGTCACTTTGTTAAGAATTTGTGTGCTTATTTATTAGATATATGTTTTCTATTACATTTTTTTTCTTTCCAGTTTGCCATCTGGCTATAGTAAACTTTGTCTCTTAGAGCAGGCTGGGAACTGTTTCTCCCTCTTCCTGAAGACTGTAGAAAGTCGATACTATGTCAATCTTAAGTATTTCTCAAGACTCACTTTTCCATGAGAGGGATTTTAATTATGTAGTCAATTTCTTTGATAATTATAATAGGGCTCTTTGGATTGTTTTTGTTGTTGTTGTTGTTGTTGTTGTTTTTTTTTAGTAAGTCCCGCCCCGACCCTGTTTTCTACTAGGTTACTCTGTTATTTACTGTTTCCTCTCAGGGTTTTGTTTGATCTTTGCTAAGCTTTTATGGTGGGAGCTGAGATTGTGGATTTGAGCATTCCCACTGCTGAGCATGTGGCTAAGTGCCCCCTGCTGGGAGTTTGCTCCCTGTCGGCTTCAGACAGTGGTTAAAGTTTCTTCTCCACAAATGTCTCGTAGGTTCACAGGTTTTCAGAGTTGAGGGTCATCGTGCTTCAGGAGGAGTCAGCGGAACAGAATCCGGATAAGGGACAGGATAGAGCTGGAAGGATCTTGGGGCCACTCCCGCCCAGTCCCCCTGTGTGCTAATAGAGACACTGGAGCTCAAATCAGTGAAGAGAGGAGACAGAAATGGATGAGTCGGGTAGAAGGGCGCCCCCTGCTGTGCGGCCAGAGGGTAGTGAGCAGCCTGGGAGGAAGTGGTATGGAGGTCCTCTGCCGTGGAGCCTGCAGTTCAGACAGTGGTGTGCACAGACGCAGGGAAGGAGGCATTCCTGATAACTTGATCATTTTGTGTGTGTAGTTTGGTTTCTTTGTCTTTCCTTACCCCTTTCATCTGTTCTTTTCTGTAGTGGCTCTTGGACTCATGAACTTAGGACACTCAAACATGCTGGGCAAACAAACGTTCCTCTGAGCTACACCTCAGCCCAGTGTTTTTCTTTAATGTGGAAAAAAAATACCCCTTCTTAAGAAAAACTGTTTTCAAAACTTGGTATCATGGTACTGTATAGAAATTGCTCAGACCAAGAGAGTTCAAAGGCTTTGAAACCCAGAATGTTGGTATACACCTTTAATGCCTGCAGGTAGATCTCTGTGATTTTTGAGGCTAACCTACTCTACCTAGAGAGTTCCAGGACAGCCAGGGCTACGTAGAGACCATGACTCAAAACAGAGACTTGATAAATCCTGCTGCTCTTCTATTTGTCTTATAAGTGGTTTTTAATTCCTTTTTCATAAAATTCCCCATTTTTTTTACATGACCCCATCTTTCCCCTTCTAGACTTTTAAAATACTAGACTTAAGTAGAAGCAGAAAAGAAACACATTCTTTCTGAAAATCCTTGGGTGCGAGCCAGCAGGAGCAGTGGTCACTGAAGACAGTAGGTGCAGCTTGGCCTAGAACAAAAGATCGCAGTTCTACCATCTTGCCAATTTTAGCATGCTCACCAGATTTCTTCCAGTGGACTTTTAATACTCCCTTCCCCCTCACCCCATTCCCCGACATGGTCGTCCAGGCTGGCAATGCCCAGAACAAAAGCCGCCCATCCTAGAGCTCAAGCAGTGCCTTCCAGGAGCCACCAGTGGCAGCGCTGCCTGCCAGCCAGGAAGTGGCGTGAGGCGAGAGCTGAGGTGAGAAGCGGAGCCTCACCGGGCCGAGGGTGTGTGGAAGAGAGGCCGCACGGGGCCTTGGGGACAGACACTGAACCTGTAACTGAATGCTGCGCGTGGCAGCCGGTGTGGAGGCCACAGGGCCGTTAGCTGATGGTGAGAGTTAGTTATTGGTGGTGCCCACCTGTGCTTCTGGTGACTCAGGAGGTGGCTGCAAGGGAATCACAGTTCAGGGCCGTATCCGACTCTGTAGTTAAAACAGCAGCAGCAGCAGCAAACACCAAGTAACAAGAGTGAGGGAGAGAGACCAGCTTATGAGCACAGGAATACAGGAGGAACCATCTTAAAGTTCTGTAGGTTGACAATTAATCATGGATGACAAAACAGCTAAAAGACAAGCTTTCTGGTGTTTTTAATATAAAGCAATCGCTGTCTGAGTCGATGGACATTCTAGTCACCGCAATCATATCAGTTGCATGCAAACATCAAGGTACCACATTGTCGTCTCATACCTGTTAAAAATAGTCTTGAAGCTGGGCATGGTGGCACACTATGAGGGAATACATCGAGATACTGTCTATAAAAAAGACTGAGTGGGGCCGGGTGTCGACACAGGTTCTTTGTGCAGTTTAAAAGTAGATCTATAAACAGTTTTGTTCCTCTCGGTACCTGGTGGCCTCTGCTGGAGGAAGGTGGGCAGAGAGAGGAGGGGATGAGCATCTACCCGTGCCAGGCCTCGAGACCCACAGCGCCTCTTACAGCAGTAGAAACTTGTTCTGTTAGCACAACAGCTGGATGGTTCAGTGGTTGAGTGCTTGCTTGACCAAGTACACGAAGCCCTGGGTTCAGTTCCCAACACCACAAATACACACACAAAAGAGCTGTTGGGGCAGAGGGCTCGGGGTCTTCGCCCTGGTCTGCATGCCCCGTTAGCTGTGTGACTCTGGGGGTTCTTAATCTCCCCTTTGCAGGAGTAACAAGAATATTTGCCAGTAGTTAGGAATTAGAAGCGTATACTAATAACTTAGTACATGTGGATTCAGTTTTTTGTTTGTCTGTCTGTTTGAAAAGCCTGAATGCTTAATTCATTAAATCACTTTGAAAGAGTAAAACTTGAATAAGCATAAAACCATATTAGAGTGTTATTGTGCATTCCTACTTGGAATCTGTTAGTCAGCTTTTGTCACCATACAGATAACCATAGAAAAATGGTTTAAAAGGAGAAATTATTTGTTTTAGCTCACATTTCAGAAGCCTCTGTCTGTGGTTCGCTGAGTCTACTCTTCACAGGGGAGACCCGACATCATGGCAGGGAGCACACAGAGCCAAGCAGCTCAGCAGAGAGAGACTGGGCCAGGCGTTTCTCTCCAGGGAATACTTCAATTAACCACGTTTTCCCAGCTAGGTCCAATGTCCCAATAGTGCTATCATTTCTGAATCTACCAAGGGATTAATCCAGAGAATCCATCGGCTGGCAGCCGAAACCTGACACATGGACTTCCCAGATTCCAGCTGTACCAGTACAGCTGTACACGGTGGCACATGCCTGTAATCCCATGGCTTAGAAGGCAGAGGCAGGAGGGTCAGAGGTCTAAGGTCATCTTCTATCACACAGCAGGTTCAAGGCCAGCTATGGCTACATGCGACCAGGGCTCAGAACACCAAAAACCAGGTACAGCTTGGCTTGAGACAGTGGCCACGCCTCATGGAACTGCCCTCACTGGTTGTGGGTATTTAGGAAATCATCTCGAAAGCAGTGCTTCCTGTCTGGGTCCCTGTTACCCCAGAGAATGACACAGCAGTGGCAGCTGAGTGGCCCTGACTAGGTTTAGGACTGTGATCAGGTTCCAGTAGATTCACCTTGGACTTGAGGAGAAATCATTACTATTTTATAATGTGTTATTGAATCTCTGTTATATAAAACATAAAATCAGGCAAATGGTCACTTTTTGTTTGTTTTGTTCTGTTTTATAGATCGTGAGGACCAGTCAATTCTTTGCACGTAAGTAAATGTTGACTATTCAGACTTGTTTCTGATTCTTTGGGAAAGTAGAAAATTGCCTTTGTGTTTGGGGGAGGGAGTTGAGCAAGGGCATGACGAACACTGAGTCACTTTAAGGCTAAGAGGGTACAAGATGCTCACTCACAGCTGATGCTACTGCTGCACCATCAGACAAGGCTTCTCACATTTCATAAGTTAAACCTGGGAAATTCACCTCGTTGGTTTACTTGTCTAAGTGCAGGAAGGCCAGAGAGTTTGGCAATATAGGAGTTTTGCTTAAGTGTTTGTGGATCATCTCGTGCCTGTGTGCTGTGTAGCACTGGGTGGAGCGGCCCCCAGGGCAGGACATGATGGAAAGAGCTTTGGCTGCAGGCGGACCCTAGGCTGGAGGCTGTGGTGATGGAAGCCATAGTTGTGAACCCACAAAGAAGCAGCTGAGTTTAAGGGGTGTTCAGTTTAGGAGCCAGGATTACTGGGATATGGGTGGTTTGTGTGCCCGAGGACATGACTAGACTTATTGGTGGAGTTAGCCCGTCTTCCTGCATGGTGGGGAGGGAGCAGATGCCAAGCCTGGCTTGAGCCGCATGCCGGCAGGGTGTCTGCTCATCCATTGGCTTGTAGAACTCCTCAGGGCAGAGGCTGGTGCTGGAAATAGAGAGCCGAGGAACCCCAGAGTGGAGACTGCTGCGTGTGGACGCCTTGGGACAAGCAGCTCAAGAGACAAACGGAGGAGGAGGGCTTCGAAGTCCAGAATGACCCAAAGAATGGTGCCCTTGCCGAGGGACAGGGGCCTTCCCAGAAATGGGGAGCCTTGGGGTGTCTGCTGCCTCCGGAGGCTGACTGAGGTGAACAGAAGCCACAGAAGATGTTAAAAGGACTTGAGTTGGGGGTGGGGAGGGCCTGGAAACCAGGCTGAACTTGAGGACTAAACAAAAACAAAATCCCAAAACTAGCAGAGACCAGCAGAGGAGTCTTATCTCATTGATGCTCTTAGTGTGGTCAAGATGAGGTGTAAGTGAGGGAGGCTGTTTTTAAGAGGAGCGAGATGGAGGATGGAGGACTTGGGGGGGCTGGGAGGCACCACAGCTCTCTTCAGGGGATGGCCACATTTCCAGCACAGGTCCACAGGGCAGAGGACTGGGAACTGAGAACCCTACCCCTCTGCTGTCTTTTTCTTTGCCAGCAAACAAGCTAAGGTTTATTGGTGCAGCTCTTGGGTGAGGTTTACTGGTTCCAAGGCATGGGGCCGAGAAGTCAGGCTCTGGACCCAGGATAGACGGTTCTTACAGACCTGGCAAAGAGGGAAGGTGGTATGGCAGGCAAGGGCTGGCATGTAAGGGACTGGTTTGAGTGCCTGCTGCACAGAAATGATGGTCAGTGATGATATGCTGATTGGTTTTGTCAGCTTGTCACAAACCTACACATATCTGGGAAGAGAGAGCCTTCCTGAAATTTTTTATTACATCATTACCATTTGTTTGTTTGTTTGTTTGGCATGTGTGTGAGTGTGCACATGCAGTAGAATATGTGTGGAGGTCAGAGGTTAACTTGTGGGAACTGGGTCTCTTTCTCCACCTGTGGGTCTTGGGCACTAAAATTCATGTCCTTATTATTGGCACCTGTTGAGCCATTTCTCCAGCCCAGGAAAAGGGAGTCTTAATAAGACTGGCCAGGAGGGGTCTGTAGGGTATTATGTTAGTTAATTATTGATGTGGGGGCCAGCCCACTCTGGTGGCATTCCTGGACAGGTGGTCCTACAGAAGAAAGGAGACTGAACAAGTCTTAAGTATGCATATTCTTGTGTGGACCCTGTTTCAGTCCCTGCCTCCAGGTTCTTGCCCGTGCCTGAGTTCCTGCCTAGACTTCCTTCAGTGATGGAATATTACCTAGAAGCCCTCTTTTCCCCAAGTTCAATTTGTTGGTTCTTTATCACAGCAATAGAAACCTAAGACAGAGATGGTCAGCTGCAGAAGCTGTCCGAAAGGTTTGCTGTTAATTCTTCTGTGCATTGTTGTTCTGCCTGTATTTATATCTGTGCGGGTGTTGGTTCTCCTGGAGCTATAGACAGCTATGAAGTGCTGTGTGGGTGCGGAAAACTGAACCCGGGTTCTCTGGAAGAGCAGTTCGTGCCCTCAAGTGCTGAGCCATCTTCTCAGCCCCGTGAAAGGTCATACTCCAACCTTAACCAGAACAGGCGGGTGGAGAATTACTGCAGCTTTTCTATGCTGAGATATAGTTGAGGCCCCACTTCTGTCTGTAAAGGGTCTGGCCTTTCTCAGCCAGGAAACCCCTGGGAGAGTCAAGGGCAGCTACACACGGACAGAGGCTCTCCTAAGTTTAGGCAGTGTTTATTTTTGGTGGTTGCCAAATTTTTAGCTTTGTAATTTAAAGTAATTTTCACTTGCTTGGTAAGCTGTGGTTCCCTTCAGTTAGTGCCTTTCAAGTCCAGTTGTTAACAAATCAGTATATTTCGCTTTAAATGTTTTGATATACAGAGTACTGTTTAAGGTCCAGTGTTCTCCTCCTTTCTTTTGTAGCAAACTCTGTAAAGTGGGGTCCACACAGCTTATGAGGAAGTTACTTCGTGTTCATTGTTTAGTAGTTGTTTTATACTGAGTAGCTGTTTACACAGTATCACAAATCAAAAATAGAGATAATGTGGGTTTTCTTTATGTAAGTGAGTACACAGGGCTCCGGAGATAGCTTAGCAGTTAAGAGCTCGGAGTGCTCCTGGAGAACCTGGGTTGGATTTGCAGCATCCACCCACATGCCGGCTGGCTTGCAGCCCTCTGGGATTCCAGGGGCATGCATGCATGTGGTGCAGAGACACCCATGCACCCATGCAAGTGCATATAAAAATCCGCACATTGTTTAAGAGTTTGTCTTTAAGCTGTATTTTTGTGGCCATTTAGTTCCTAATTTGCATTTCCTGTGAAGTCTGAACTTCCAGCTTATCCCCTGAACCTCTTCTGCCCATGTTGCCGCTGGGTGAGCCCCGAAGGCTGACCTGGCAGCGGGAGGCTGCAGACCACACTTGCAGACCCACTGCTGGGCACTGTGAGGACGTGCCAGGTATCTTTGAAGAGAGCCACGCCTTTCGTGCTCAGATTCCACCAGAGAGCTGGAAGGGAGAGCGCAGCCCTCCTGTCGACTCCCTGTGGCCCCGTGGCCTTGGCATTAAGGTTGATGAAGCAGCCAAGCTTGATCCATCTGGAGAGGACGCTGACACTTTATGATCTAATTTTAGATAAGCCAAAGACCTCACGTTGCCTTTTCCTTTTAAATATATTTCAGTATAGTGTAATACTTGTCCCCAGTCATGATGTGACCATTGATGGTTTTGTTTTGGTTTTGTGTAGCAATTATCATATATAAACATCCGAGTGAGTCCTGTATCGGTGATAGTTAGGTGCTGCCAGCAGTAACATACCTTAAAGTTTCAAGATGAGCAAATGGATGGGACTGATTAACTCTGTGCTTTGATGTGGCTTGCTGCATGCCCCATGCCCTTGGGGTGATGCCAGCATCACATAAGTTAGGACTGCTGGGACATTGTAATCACAGGTAGATTGTAATCCCAAGGTCTTCTCTGGCTGCACATGAGCTTGCAGGTGGCCTAGGCCAGCTAACCTGACTGTAGAGTGTCATTGAAAGGCCGTTGTGTGGTCAGATGGACATCTTACAGTCTGTCTGTTTTTGAGACAGGGCTTCTCTGTGTAGCCTTGGCTGTCCTGGACTCACTTGTAGACTAGGCTGGCCTCGAACTCACAGAGACCCACCAGCCTCTGCCTCCCCGAGTGCTGGGACTGTAGGTGTGCACCACCACAGCTGGCCTTTCTAAATTTCCAAGTCACTGTATTTTCATTACTTTTAAAATGTGTGTGTGTGTTGTACACACAAGTGCAGGTGCCCGTAAAGGCCAGAGATTTCACACCCTTTGTGCCTGCTTGACTTTTTGGGTTTCTTTTCCTTTTTTTCCAATAGTTTAACAGTTTCAATTTTCTTGTTTTATTTGCATGGGCGCATAGATGCTGCTTGCACCCCTAGTGCCCATGGAACCCAGAAGAGGGCGTCAGATCCCCTGGAACTAGAGTTATAGATGTGTGGGTGCTGGGACTGGAACCCCTAAAAGAGCAGCCCATGAGCCATCTCTCCAGCCTTCCCACTGCTCTCATTTAGGGTGTTTTTATTTTTCAGCTTCTGTCTATTGAGAAGTGTCATTTCCCATTGTGTTTCACTTTTTCTTTTCCACAAGGATTGTATTCTAATTTCTCTAGAATCTCTCATTAACATAAGAAATCTTTTGTCGTTTGTTCCTTTCTGTTACTATCTCATTGTCATCATAGTTGTTATCGCTGTTCACACCACTGCCAGGTATAAGTCTAGATGCTCACATGTTGTTTTAGTGTTATGAAATAACTTTTTCTCAATTTAGATACTAAGTCTTGAAATACCCAGATCGCGAGTCCCCAAATGACCAACAGGCTTTGAGTCTGATGCAAAACACACGAGGGCCTTTATTACAAACTCGAGCTGGGTGGCTGCCCTCTGCAAGAACAAAGAGGCAAGCGACCCCCAGCTCTGGGGGAACAGGGTTTTTAAGGGAGCGAAAACGAAAGTAGGGAAGTGTAAGTCTTGGCACTATAGGATTGGGTGAAAGGGTCCCTAGGGGAGTTGACCTTAAAATGATTGGTTTGTTTTCAGGCGCCAAAACTGCAAATGATCAGATCTGGCTACCTGAGGATACC
>CM053757.1:53796317-53923549 GCA_028658305.1 Pachyuromys duprasi
GGGCCACGTGACCCTAGTCACATCCCCAGGTTAATCTGGGTGGGGGACTGCTGGACCCTTGCTCTGAAAGAACTGTGCTCTGGTGACTTTGCCCCAGTCCCAAGAATTAACTCCAAATTTTTGAACCTCTCAGTCTCAGAAGAGCAAGTGACTTATCTAGAGCACTACAGGTAGGTAATGTGTTTCTGGCCTTTCTCTTACTATTTAACAACAGAGATAAATTCATTTATAGAGGGGAAAGGCTTATTCCGGCTTCATCTCTTGCTTGGTTGGCTCCATTGTTGGTAAGGAACACGCACTGTCTAGCGTCATGGTAGGGAACATGTACCATGGAGCATTATGGGAACAGGCACTTCAGTAAGGAACACGCACAGTGGAGCGTCATGGTAGGGAACACGCACTGCAACAAAGCATAAATGAGTCAAGCAGGTGCTGGAGTCCCACCATTCCTTTCCAAGACTCAGTGACTTAAGTTCCCTTCCTGAAGTCTCATTCCTAATGGCCGCTAGTGCTATGAGTTAGAAACTGAGCTTTCAACACACGAGCCTTCCAGGGACACTCAGTATCTCCAGGTAAAGAAAGGATTTAAGTCTACACAGTTCATATTATTTCATAATTCACGGTCTTAACCCCTGCAACAACATGAAAGATTGATAAAGCGGCTTAGTGCAGGGATGTGAGCTCCCTTGTTTCTGATCAGTCTGTGTTTGAGTGGACAATTCGGATAGTGTCACCCATTGCTTGCTGATGTCCTTAGATGCTGTTCTTTTTCTTCCTTGACAACTGTGTGTGTTGTTCCATGTTATGATGGACAATCATCATCTGTACTCCCAGCACCTCAGTCTGGCTACTCTGGCTGAAGTGGTCATCTGGGTAATTATTTGAAGTTTATCTATGAAATGAACCTCATGGAATATTTTTCTTCTTTTTATTGTTTTGGTTTCCAAAGAATGGTGCTGACGGTTGCTAATTGTATTCACAAACGTCTGCTCTGTGGTGCTGACCTTGAATAGGCAGTTTGTATGAGAAACAGGTGGGCAAGGTGAGATTGCATCTCAGAGACTGGAGACTGGGACGTGAGCTGTGGGTGAATTACACTATCTTAAACTATAATTCTTTTCAGGTTGGCTAAAGATTCACTTATAAAATCTGAAACTTATGAAAGGTCTAGAAGAAAACAGATAGACTTAATAATACAAATTACATAAAATGAGAATTCAGAAGGATGTAATAATCTTAAATGCAGAGCTTCAAAAGTGGGCAGAAACCTCATTAAAAGCTGGGTGGGTTTGAGTACCTAAGACTCAGAAACTCCTCAGAGGAGAAGCAGAGGTGTATTAGTGTGTTAGTTAGGGTTCCTTGGAGGAGCAGAACTGAGTGCGTGTATGTGTGTGTGTGAAGGATTATTAGAGTGGCTTACAGCCTGTGGGGCATTTGACTAAAGCAGCAATGGCTGTCTCCTGATGGAAAGGCCAGGAATCCGATAGTTGTTCACTCCTGTAGCCTGGATATCTCAGCTGGTCTTCAGAATGTGTAGAATTCTGAAGAGTTAGGTTCGAATATCAGTGAAGATCTACCTCAGCAGCAGGTTGGATGAACTTACGGGCAAGTGTGAGAGCAAGCAAGCTAAGGCCAAAAAGCTTCCTTCCATGGCCTTTTAGGAGGGCTGCCAGGAGGAGGGGTAGCCCAGATTTTGGGTGTATCTGCTGACTACAACTGTTCAGATTTAGGTCTCCTACCTTAAAGGATCCAATCAGGAGACTTCCCCACAAGCTGCTTGGGTTGTAATTGATTACAGGGATATGTAATCACGCTGATAACCAAGCGTAGAGTGTGACTGTGGGTCAGTAGGGCGCTGTGCCTAGGATCATCAAACTTTGGGACGGGGGGGATCAGACCCACCGCCTACACTTCAGAGGTGGGAGATTGGCGCTCAGGGAAGCTGCTCAGTAGGAGCCCTCTGCCCAGCCCTCCTGTGGCTGAGGAGAACTGAGGAGACAGTGTAACTGGCGATCTACTGGAAACTTGAGGTGTGGGCAGTTAACATGGAATTCCAAGGAGGGCAGTCAGGATTTGCTGGGAGGGTGACTGTAGCCAGAGCTCTTAGGAGAGCACACTTGCGTGCTGGTGAACCGAGACTACAATTTAAATTGGACATTAAAGGTCTTGTTATAGTTCAAATATATATTTATATATAATCTTGTATATGTAGTATGTAAAGGTATATCTTATATATGTTTATATAATATGTGATTATTAAGAGAGTCATAGCCAAACATTGTGAGATATTTAAGGAGTCTTGTGGAAAAGTGGGAGGAAAGGGGAAAGGACCTGGATGTGACAGGAGCTCCACAAGAAGACCAACAGAGCCAACTAACCATGGCCCAGAGGGACTTGCTGAAACTGAAGCACCAACCGAGGACCACACATGGACTGGACCTAGGTCCCCTTCACAGGATGTAGCAGATGGGCAGCTTAGGCTTCATGTGGGTCCCCTAGTAACAAAAGGGGGTGCTGCATCGGACATGAACTCACTTCCCAGTTTTTGATCACTTTCCCCGGGCAGGACTGCCTTGCCAGGCCACAGGGGCAGCGGACATGGTCAGTCCTGATGCAACTTGATGAGCTGGGAAAGGGAGCCCCCTTTTCTGAGGGAGGGTGAGGCTGGGAGGGGAGGACTGATGGGGCTACAACTAGGATGTAAAATGAATTTAAAAAAGGGGGGGGGTAAGCCATTACTCATTTTCTGGAGACCTGAACTATTTATTCTAAACAGAGAGGCAAGAATCTGAGTGTCCCTGGGAATACAGAGGACTCGCTGTAGTTCAGACGTGGTCCAGAAATATGAGGTTCCATACTGTGAGGTTCTGTAGGTTCAGAGGAACCAGCCCATGTGGTCATGAGACCAGGAGCCCTGTGTGAGGCCAGTACCGGTGGGAAGGCTTTCTCCAGGCACCAGCAGGTGGAGGCTCCTACCCCAGATGCAGGAAAAACGTGTCTGGATATTTTCCTGTGTTTTCTTAAAAGTTCTACCAATGAATATTTATTTAGTTTTGATTAATATCTTTTTTTCCTTTTCAAGATAGGGTTTCTGTGTGTAGCCCTGGTTGTCTTGGACCTCACTTTGTAGGTGAGGCTAGCCTAAGAGATCTGCTTCTGCCTCCCAAGTGCTGGGATTAAAGGCACGTGCCATCACACTAGCTTAATTAGCCTTTAAAAATAATAGTAATTTTCTTAGTCAGGAATGATGGCTTAAACCTTTAATCCCAACACTTGGGTGGCTGAGGCAGGAAGAGCAGTGTGATTTCTAGACTAGTGTCCATTATAAGTGGCGAGTGGACTAGTACATAATAAGAGATTGGTACCCTAGTGTCCATTATAAGCTCGCCTTGGCTATACTGGGAGATTGTTTCAAAAACCACAAAAACAAACACACATGAGAATAGCTCTTGTGTGCACTTATTTAAATGGTAGGAAAGATGAAAGATGGGTAAAAAAGTAAATTCTCTTTTGCAGCCCAGAGCCCACTGTTTGGTGTACATTTTTGATACATAAAGAAAGTGATTTCCAAGGTGTTTCATTGCGGTAACTAGGTTCATTCTAAAAATAAGGAGTTGATAGCTGAAAACAATAACACATATCTTGTCTGTTATTAATTTGCCTGTAAGTTTTCTCCTGCTTTCCTCTTTTTTTCTTCCCCTAAATCTCTTTTTAAGTAGCTGGTGTTGATGTTTCTCACAGGGGTGAATCAGGTGCTGGGAAGACAGAAAATACAAAGAAAGTCATTCAGTACCTTGCCCACGTCGCTTCTTCACACAAAGGAAGAAAGGACCATAATATTCCTGTAAGTCTTTGCTTGGTTGCATTGTCTGCATTTCATTGTTTCTGACATCAGACGCGGACAGGGAAGCACGCTGCTCCGCCCACTGCTCTGGCTCGCGGCTCCCTGCCCCACGCACCCAGCAGTCCCACACTTCCTTGTGGTCAGGCGGAGCCAGGCACAATCTAAGGAAATTGACCAGGCTCTCTCACAAGGCAAATGGGAATTGTGGCTGTGGCCTGAAGCCCAATTTATAAGTTAATGAGCAGTGCGTGTGAAGATTCATCTCCACCAAACGAGTGTCTGTAAGTAATTGCAGTGGTTCTTTCCAGATTGTAGAATGGCCTGTGGCTGCTGCCTGGAGCAGCCCCTGGAGTTGAGGGGTCTGTGGGAAGAATTGATAGATGATAAGAAGGTAAAAACACAGTATGTGTGTGCCAGTGAACCCCTCATGTTTTGAGATGTGGTGGTGGTTCTAAGCCTGCGTGTGCCAGCCGAACTAGCCTCTGCTGCACGCTGGCTTGGAGCTAATGTCTGCTCCCCTGTTTGTAACTAGCAGCAGGAGTCACCGAAGCCAGGGAAACCCCAGGCAAGTGACCTTTCTTCTCAGTCCTGAGGGCCTGCACTGGTGTCTGTCTTTAGAGCCAGCTTCTCCTAGAAACAAGTAGCACTCTTTGTTCTGAGTGGAGTCTATTTAATGTTGAAAATGTGTTGATTGCTAGAGCCCTATTCTTTCAGCATGCATGTGTGTTTCCCATTGTGTTCTAGGTAAATCTGAACATTTCCCCTTTTATCGTGACATTGAAATGCATGTTTGTGAAGTCTTTAAACTCAAGATGGCATCACCCGTCATCAGGTGTAATCACCTTTCTATTCCGCAGGGACACGGAAGCTTCATTTTGTGCTGAACTTCCCATCTTAAATTTGGGACACAATCTTGAACTTGCCCTCTTGGCAAGTACGTTTCTAACCTGTTAGGTTTTTATGGCTCTGTGTGTTTTAGCCCGAAGGCTTGCCTTGTTGTATCTAATATCTTCAATAAATTAGGATTTTCTTTGTGCTGGGCAAGTAGTGGAAGAGTTATCAGCTGTCTGCCTTTTAACCCCAGAATCCCGACACTGAACAAACCACAAACCAGAGCTAGATTCCATTCCCTGCTTCCCAGGAGGCCTGGAAAAATGGGACATGGCCTTGGGCCTGATCCTCACCTTGGCACGGCAACCATTTTGGTTTGCCTGTCTTCACGATGGTGTCGTTCATTTAAAACAAGAAGCATGCTGTTGAGTCACAGTGGATGGACTAACATATATATAAAGATCATATATACCTCCGTTCCCGGAAGGCCTGTCACAGGTACTGAGAGCCTCCAGTGTCTTTCTTAACGTTTGAGGTGAGAAGTTGTCCATCCTAGCTGTTCTGCTATGAAGGCCTGTGATGTTCCTTGTGACTTACTGCTGTCCAGGCCAGCAGCAGAGCTTGGATGTTAACGAAGGAATCGCCATGTTGCGGGATGTGTAAGGGCTTCTTTGCTAGTTGAAGGAGGACACCACTGACAGGAAGCAGGTTTTCTCTGCACTCAAGGCACACTCAATGACTTTAATCTCTGCAGAGCACTGAGGTAACGTTAGAAAAGCAAGATAAGGATTTAGATGGTTCAGGTTCTCTGAGGCCCAGGAGCCACTGTCCTTTATGTTTCGTCTCGATGCCACTTTAACCAGCGTTGCACCCCAGTTGTATGCAAGCAGCGTGTCACATTTGGATGTCTCGGGTTCCAGGCCAGCCCTGGTCGCAAGTTCTCCCAAAGGAGGAAGCCTCTGCTTTGGCTGTGCTGTCCCTGCTGAGTTGCAAGCCCCTGCATGTGTTGTCTGCGCACACAAGCCCCAGGGCCGCCTTTCTGCTTTCATTGCTACCTTAGTCAAGTTGGTAGTAGCCGTGCGCTGTGTTTAGAAATGGGCGAGTACTGGCCTTCAGTTTCCCTCCAACACCCTGAAGAATGTGAGTTTATAAAGAAGTCCCTTGCTACCCTGGTGGGGTTGGCGCCCTTCTCAGAAGCTCTGGAACCACATGTAAAACCTAGCCTGGGCAGCCCCGTGTGTAATTTAAGTCACACTAGAGAACTTACAATGCCTGTTCCAATACATGTGCTATGTAAGTAGTTGTTACCATGATAAAGGGGAACTCGTGTGTCTGATACAGGTGCTGCTCCCCACAAAATGTTTTCACGGCATTCTTGATTGAGTTTGTGGGTGCAGAGCCTACACAGGGCTGACCTTGCAGAGTCGAGATCTGTTTTACTTCGTTTTTCTCACTCTGCTTTTTTTCACTGGTTTCTGGATTTACAGTGAGCTTTGTTGGTCAAATACTGCAGTACAGTTCGTGCTGTGCAGTCTGACCGTCCACACGGAGCCCTGTGTGTTCACAGCTGCACAGCCGAGCGTCATCACAGTGCTGGACATTTTTATTTTTTGTTTTCCCACAGGAAACCCCTGTGTCTGCTGGCCACCACCTCCCGTTTCTTCCTGCGCCGACAGCCACTAACCCACTTTGTGTTCCCTTGTATGTGCCTGTTCTGGACATTGTATGTGAGTGACAATGTTGTCCGGCTGTTCTTTCTCTAAGTGTGATGTTGTTGAGGTTAAGCTGACGTTGTACCATTACGAGTGCAGCACTCTTTTTTTATGGCCTAGTAACATTCTGTTATATTAAATATGCCCCATGTCGCTGTCCCCTCAGCAGCTGGCAGACGTTTGGGTTGCTTCCGTCTGCTCCATTTTAAACATTGAGGTACTTTGTCTGTAGGGACACTGTTTCCTTGTGTGTGAGTGCACACCTGGAACTGCATTGCTGGATCGTGTGAATGCAGGAGAGCCATGTATGAGCATTGGTGTCTCTGTGCCCAGACCCATGCTTGGCAGCGTCTGCCCTTCAGCATAACCACCCAAGTGGTGTGGCGGGTCTTTCATGTTTTCCTTGAAAATATGAATAAATAAAATTTAAGTTACAAAAGTAAACTTCAAGCAAAGATTTGTCTGAACTTTCAGATATGTTGTATAACATAATTGGAAGTTATATCTGGCTTTCCTCCCTCGGTGCCACCCACCAGGCAGCAGCTACAAGCACAGTACCGTGCGGCTTTTCTCCTGACAGGTCGTTTGGAGGCTTTCCGGTGCCCATCGCCCTCCAAGGCCCAGTATGGGCACTTCAGAATAAATTTGGAAATGACAGGTTCTAAAACTACCTCTAAGAGCGTGGCTTCAAGCCAGTCACTTGCCTCTCGACATCCTCAGATGATTGTGTCCCTCCCCAGCGTCTAAACTGCCTTGGGCCGAGGCAGAGGTGACAAAGCAGATAGGGACGCCAGAGACGCTGCTTGAAATTGGAGTCTGACCTTTCGCCTCCTGCCCTCGCCCTCCGTGGCCCTCCGTGGCCCTCCGTGGCCTGGAGCACTTGTGCCCAGCACAGTGCAGCGGGCCCTTGCCCACTTGCTCACCCTTCTGCTGAGGGTCTGCGGTACACTGTACCACACACACGAGAATGTGCTTTCACTGTGGTTGGTAGACTTTAAAACAGTGTGTAACTAAGCCCTTAGACGTTTGTAAATGATTTAAATAATACTTCCCCATATCCGTACAGAACACTTATCATCATCATATAGAATACACCCAAAGGTGAGTGTGTGCCTACTTCTAGGAGGGACATAAGTTACCATTGCTCCCTGGTAGTTTTTAGAGACACAAGTACCATTTACCTAGTTAATTATAAGACTGCGATAGCAGTTTTAAGACGTGCGCTTTGTCTAAGATATTTACCTGGTCTTGCTGAAGTCTCAGCTATGTTAGGAGAGAAACAGTCCCACGACACCATTAGGAAAGCAACAGCTGTGACTCAGGACACTAATGTGCATGGTGACATTGAAACCTCATCCTCGGCTCACCTCCACCCCTCCCGGGTACCACCAGAACACCTTAGAACTTATTATGCTCTGCTCTAACATTTCCTGTGTCATTTTGACCTGATACTGACTGAGATAAGGGAAAGGAACCAGCGAGATAAATGTAGCCCAAAAGGTCCCTGTTGCCATGCCTAGGGGCATGAAACCAGAAATGCTATACTTGCTTCACTTCCTAGTTAGGAAAGCACCTTAAGATAGATGATCAGTCTTTTAATCATGATTTGGAAGAGGGCGTATGATTTTAAGGAATCTGTACTTCAGAACTGTCTTACAGTAGGTGCCTCATTTACCAGAGTCTCGGTTTCCCTGACAATTTCTGCATTCTGATCCCATGTAGAAAGGGGTTTTCTGTAATCCATGTTTTCACCCACACCCGTGTTCCCAGACAGAATGACTCTTGAGTCCTAAACATTTACAGAAGCTGAGGCCACTGTAGCTAGGCATGTTCTGCCATGTGGCTGGTTACCTCTGCTCAGGTTTCACGTAGCTGTCCTCAGGGTCCTGGAGTGAATTCCCCACACACTTCACTCTGTCTCAGCATTCACCCTCTCTACCGGAACTTGTCTTTCCTGCCTCAGCTATAGGCCAGTCAGCTGTTTATTATAGGTGAAGAGCCCACACAGTACACAAGAGATTATACCTACAATCCCGCAAATAGAATTGGACAGCAGAGGAGAGAGGGAGCCTTTGAAGGTTCAGACAGCTGGTACAGTCAGCACACCGTCAGGAAGATCTCAGACATGTTGATGGAGGTGACGGCTCACAGAGCAGTGACCCCCAGTCTGCTGCGTCCCCTGCGGGCTGCAGTATGAGGGACTGAACCTGTGACCTTGCACATGCCAGGCAGGCAGTCGCACTCTCCCTCTCTACGTCCCCAGCCCACGCCAGATATTAGTAACAGGAGCTTTCAATAATCAAATTAGGTCAGGATTCCAGTCACCTTTCAGAAATTACTGGCTGAGAGTTGTGACACATGCCCTTGATCCCAGCAATCGGGAAGCTGAGACAGGTGGATCTCTGTGAGTTGGAGGCCTGCCTATTCTACAGAGTAAGTTAAAGGACAGCCAGGGCTGCATAATACTGTCTAGAAGGAGAGAAGGAAAAATGTAATATACAGGGATTTCCATAAAAACAGTCTCTAAGTGTTGAAGCCGATAAACTGAGATTTAGTGTGGAGAGAGGTTGCCTGATGCCCAGAAAATGGAGTGATACTAGGCAATGAATTCATAAGACAGGACCAGTCCTTGACTGCTGAACACGGTGCTGGACTGCGGTTAAGCGTGGTGCAAGTCCAGGCAGTCCAGATAGACACCAGGTGGCTTAGGAACACTGCCCTGCCCTTCAGAGCTCATCACATCACAGAGTCCCAGCAGGGGATGCTGGACTTGTGAGGTCTTGAGTGGGCCCTCTTGGGCCCGGATCCGTGAGTGAGGCAATGCCACAGCACTTGCTGGCTCCTGTTCTGGGAGTCAGTCATGGCCTGCATCGTGATGACTAAACTCCAGAAACTCTACACAAGGTTCTTTATGTTTCACTCCTTTTGCTTAGAGAATCACATTTGCTAGGGATTCTATTTTCTTTAGGTCTAGAATATTGTGGGCAACTTAGAGTATAGGGATAAGATTGGGAGGTAGATTTATTTAGATCATAAAAGATCATTCTGAAATTACATTCCTCAAGCGGAACATGGCTTTCCAGTGTTTTTCTTGGCCAGGCCTGGTATCATGCTTTCTCCTGCAGCTTTATGTTGGGTTTCATGAGCTTACACTTCTCATTTGTAAACTCTGTTCTGAAGACTGACTAAAGCACACTTTATGCCAGGTGCTCTACTGCTGAGTGACGTGAGCGTCTTGCCATCATTGCCAGCTGCTGACGTGTTGGTGGGGCTGTTTCCCACCCTCTCTGTGGCGATGCTAACTGAAAGCGCTCGGGAGGGTGTAAATGCACACCACTGTGGAGATTATTCAGTCAGCCACCTTAACCCCTTCACCCAGAGCAGAATCAAAAGTAACAACGGTGGCGGGATCTCCTTCAGCGGGGTCCCCTTCAGCAGGGTCATGCCCAGTTCCACTTCAGGAAAACCAGTTGCTGTCTTACTTTCTGCCTAGTTTAAGTTGTCTGTCCAACATGCTGTTTGCTTCTCCTGTGGCCCCTCTCTGGTTGCTGGTCTCTCTTTCTCTCAGCAGAAGCCGTTACCATAATCAGGAATAAGGAGCCGGCAGAGGTCACCGGCCGGCAGCAGGATCAAAGTGTCAGGGAGAGGGTGGTCTTGTGGTCTCTTTCACCCAAGGACTAAAGTAAAGACATGACATTAACGTGTCTGTTCGATGTCTTTCAGGGGGAACTTGAACGGCAGCTTTTACAAGCAAATCCAATTCTGGAATCATTTGGAAATGCGAAGACTGTGAAAAATGATAACTCATCTCGCTTTGTAAGTAGAAAAGCCCCAAAACTTGGACTTCTTCAGATTTCCCATGAAATATCTGCTATGACTTGAGCAAGTAGATTGATAGTTCTTTTTAGATGCTAAGAAAGTCTAGTTAATAGATGTAGTAATGCTTCTAGTAGCCACATTGAAAGTAATTATAGTTATGTTTCATTTCATATGTTTTTTATGTGGACACATAACTGCATAAGAACCCTGTGCTTACTTCTTTGCCTCTGCCAGGCACTCTTATGGGGTTGACGTAGGTAGTGGTGTGCTCGCTAGTTTTATATCAACTTGATATAAGCTATAGGCACCTGAGAGGATGGAGCCTCGATGGAGAAAATGCTTTCATAAGATTGCTGTAGAAAACCCTGTAGGGTATTTTCTTAGTTAGTGATCAGTAGGGGAGGGCCAGCCCATGGTGGGTGGGGCCACTCCTGGGCTGGTGTCCTGGGTTCTGTAAGAAAGCAGCTGAGCAAGCCTCGAGGAGCACGCCAGCGAGCAGCGCCCTCCACGGCCTCTGCGTCAGCTCCTGCCTCCAGGCTCCTGCTCTGCTTGTGTTCCTGCTTTGGCTTCCCTGACCTGGGGTATGTAAGCCAAATGAATAAGCCCTTTCCTCCCCAAATTGCTCTGGTCCTGGTGTTTCATCGCAGCAATAGACACCCTAAGACAAATGTTGCGTGTGTTGAGTACTTAGCAGGTCACTGGTGCGATGACGTTGGTGTCACTGTAACCAGTTGTCCTTGTTACAACTTTGTGTCTCTGTGGGGCATGGACAGGGGCTTCTCACTAGGATGGCTTCTGATTACAACTTCTTTACTTTTCTTTGTTTTTGAGACAGGGTCCCTCTTGTAGCCCTGGCTGCCCTGGGGTTCACCTGGTAGACCAGACTGGCTTTGAACTCACCCCTGCCCCCACAGCACTGGAATTAAAGGCAGGCGCCATCACACCCGGGTTACAGCGTGTTTTCGTAACTGTTAAACTCTGCTAACCCCTTAATAGCCAAGAAATTAATGACTAAGGGGGGATTTTTTTCTATTATCCAAGAAACTTTAATGTTCAGTTATTTTACTTAAGTTGTTCAAATTTGACTATTTTTCCTCCTGAAGCGTTGGTGAAGGTCAAGAATGCCAGGAAAAGAGGCTCTTTAGTTCTAGCAGTATCTTTGTTACCTGCTCTTTAAAACTGAGCATGTGTGTGTGATGTTGTGGGCTTTGTATATGTTTTTTGGTGGTATGGTTCTCATGACTAGTGGAAGGGCCTGGGTTCAGTTGTCACAGAGGCCCAGACTGGTAAACTTGGGCCTCTAGCTGTCTAGGTTGTAACCTAGAGGTAGAGTGTACTTTTCTCAAGGCTGAAAGTTTGTATCAAGGCATCAGCAGGTCTGGTTTTCTGTGGCTTCTCTCCTTGTCTTACAGACGGCCACTTTCCCTAGATCTCCCTCTGTGTCTTGGTCTCCTTGTGTGAGGACACCTGTCTGTTGACTAGGGCCCGTTCCGCTTAATCATTTAAAGGCCTTCTCCTCCAACTACATCCTGAAGTGCTAGGGTCAGAACTTTAACATGAGAGGAGGTCACCGCTGTTGGTCTATCTCAGCCTGAGAGCTGAAGTGTGACAGGCTTTCCACGTTATGTAGGAAATCATGATCTGTTTGCCTGGAATATCGTTTGTTCCTAGTGAGGAACACTTGACGATTCGCTTAATTAAATGTTCATTTAGTAATTCCTTTAGCATTGTTTGTCCAAAGTGGGGTGAGAGTGCCCGTGCCTGCATTTAGAAAAGGTCTAGGGAGATTCAAACTGGAGGCCTGGCCTTCTCTGAACGATCCACATTGATCTATGCTGCAACTAAATCTTAAATTCTCCCTCCTGAAAAGCCCTATGTGTAGTGGGACGGGAGAAGCAGTGAGCTCCCAGTTTTGGTATTTGACTCCCCCCACCCCCATGAAGATTTGCAAGTACAGCTTCATGGAAAATGCTTTATTTTACCACATAAATCAAGCCACTCATCTATTTTGACACCTCCCCACCCCCACTGCCTGTCTAAATCCAGGAGAAACTGTATGATACACAGTAGTCTTATTTTTACACAGAAAAGAGAAATTGCTACTAAAACACTATTTATGTCTGTTGGTGGTAATTAAACTGATAGAAGAATTTCCCTCTGCCGGGGCATGACTTCACGCCTTGCATTCGGCTGTTTATAGCAAATGACCCCAGAAGATCCTGACATTGTCTCACGGTCCCTGGATGTTGGAAGGTCAGTCGTAGCTCGGCTGGGTGGTTCTGGATCCATGTCACACATGAAGTTGTCATTATGACTGAAGCTGTCATTATGACACTGTTGGTTAGCGCTGGCATCGTGTAAAGGCCTGGCAGGCTGGCAGCTCTTGGGCGTCTGCAGGCAGCTTCTGACTAGAAGCTCTAGTCCCCATCAGCTCAGGCCTCAGGCCTCAGGCCTCAGCCCTCAGCAGCTGAGCCTCTTTGGAGCTGCCTAAGTGTCCTCACATGGCTGCTGTCTTCCCTCAGAGGGAATGATCCAAGAGAAAAGACAGAGCCTGCTCAGTGTCTTTTATGATAGCATCTTAGAAGTTACATTTCAGTCCTTCTTGGCGTCCATCTTACAGTCTGGCCACCCCAGATCCTTAGAGGATCTCCTTGTTGACACATAATAGGTGCTAATGTGTAATTGACATTACTCTTAAATTTTATTTTTACATTTTATTTTATTTTCTGAGACAGGGTGTGGCTGTGTAGCCCTGGCTGTCCTGAAACTTACTCTGTAGATTAGGCTGGCCTCAAATTCAGAGATCCACCTGCCCCCGAGTGCTGGAATTAAAGAATTACACCACCACTACCTGACGGTAGTGACAATTTTGGAATGTTGATTTTTTTTTTAAACACAGAAATATGTTTTCATTTTAATCCCAAGTGTGGGGCTGCCTCGGACTGTCTGCAGTGGCTGGCTATGATTTGCCTCATGCAGAGGTGTGGTTTTGCCAGCTGCACGTAGATTGTGTGACATTTGGAATTCTGAGAACTTTTCAGAGGCTATAGAAATGCTAGAGCCTCCCAAGGCAGGGTTGTTGGTCTGAGGTGGAGGTTGGTTGCAGTTATTACAAGAAGAAAGAAATAAGAGTCAAGGATCTCTCTCTTCTGTCCTTTCTCTCATATCTAGTGATAAGGGATGAATCCAGGTGGTAGGGGGTTAAAAGGTAGGAAAAAAAAGTAGCGAGGACCACCAACATCTGCCCCCCCCCCATTTTTCTAAGTATGTACCATGTACTGCTGCCCATGGAGGCCAGAGGAGGGGTTGGAGTCCCTAGAACTGGTTACAGACCTGGAAGACTGCTGAGCCCCCTCTCCAGCCTCTGCATTTCTCTTGCAAGTTCTTAACTGGGGCTCCCCAGGAGACATTCAGCCACTGGGAAGGGATTGGTGTGTCGTTGGTCTCTGTTGGGTAGAGGTCAGAGAGGCTGCTAAGGTCCCATAATACAACTACCCAATGTCAGTTATGCTGAAGTTGCAAACTTCTGCTCTTAGCTGTACATTCAAATTATAGCTTAAACTAAACTTTACTTGCAAAGTACTTGAGCGTTCTGGTTGGTTTTCGTCAGTTGGACAGTGTTGCCTGGGTGGAAGGAATTGCTCCTCTTAGATTGGCTTGTGGGCATGTGCAGGCACTCTCCTGATTTCTGATTGCTGTGGGAGGCATATCAGAGTGGTGTCATCCCTTGGAAGGAGGGTGTGGCATGTACAGGAAAGCAAGCCAAAAGGCCGTAGACGCATTCTGTGCTCGCTAGGCGCTGTAGTTCCTGCCTCACCAGTTCCTGCCTGAGTGATCAAGGCAGTATTAATATTCTTAGAATTCTCGTTCAAAAGGCAAAGCTATTTTTCCAGTTTTTCACTTTTCATACAGTCCTGGGGATTTCTTTGTTCGTTTGCCTGGCTTCTTAGAAGCTTTGTAGCTTTCTGATAGGATCGTAAGGGGGAACTACTCGACTAACACAGCTGTCTGATTTTAGTAGTTTCATAAAAAATAGCTTTGTAATTAGTTTTGCTGCCTGAGTACCATTTAGTTAAGGTACCCTTTCTATATATATTCCTCTGCCTTTGGGTGTTGCCTTTGCACCTCAGGGGCCTGAAAGTAACCAGTGATAACTCAATTTTAAATTAATTTTGAGTGTTGGTTTATTGTGCAGTTGAATTATTAAGCATCTCTTCTTTGCCCAGCAGTTGTGGCTGGGTGTCTTATAGGTCTCTAAGGTTCAGTGTACTCTAAATAGAATTTTTTTTCATTCAGAATTTGTTCTATTATGTCTTATATCAGTAAATTGAATGGCATCAAAAAGCTACTGAAGCTTATTAAAGCAAAATAAAAACAGCAAAAACTTGGGAAGTCAAAATACCTAGGAATTCAGAGCCTTCCTCGTGGCCTGGGGGTGGGGGTGGGGGCAGCGACCTAGTTGGTTAACCCTCCTGAGTGTGCCTGAGGTGACCATGTTGCTCCCTGCCCCCAGCTGTCTGAGCACCCTCTGAGGAAGCTGTTACTCTGTCACAGCCTCCATGTGAGGCAGTCAGGGAGTCGGCTTCCCACAGTCAGCAGCAGTTACTGTGACTGCCGCCCCTCCCCCGAGGATGTGGGAGAGCTAGGAGGGCGCTTGATGCCCTGTCCTCACTCCTGCCTCACAGTGTACGTGGCTGTGTTCGCAGGATCCATTTCACCAAATGCCCCGAATGCCACTCACGCCCCAAGATGGGGAATGCCTGTTGGGCAAACTAGAGCCCTTTCCCATAGGACCCACCTTCGTTTTGGTTCAAACACTAACATTCCTGACAGGCCATGTCATGTGGTTGCTCACTCGGCATTGCACCCACTAAGAACTCGCGTGCTCCTGTTCCAGGAGTGTGGGTTGGAATTATGTGGAGGCTCCATGGACAGGACAGGCCATCCTGAAAGTGATTGACGCTAAAAGATGGCTCGTGTGCGCAGTAAGAAGACATCAGTCACGTTTACTGCAGTGAAAATATTGACGCCGTAGCATCTGAGCTTCAGAAGCCGTTTGGTTCCATTTCTTTGATCTGATATAGCCAGCTAATTTCCTGAAGAGATCTTTTCCTCTGAAGATGCTAGCATGTGTTCTGTGTTAAGGGATTCTTTAGGAAAGCATTACCGTATGAAAATAATCATCACAGTTAGTCCAGTTCTCTTTATGAGAAGCAAAATGTGTTCCAGATGGAGGCGGTTTACGGACAGTGGCTCTCACAGTGAATCTTGAAACGGGACTGTTGTTTGAAGCCGCAGACAGAGCTCTCAGAAAGCTGTCTGCACGAGTGCTCTATTTCTTTACTAATTGTGTTCTGCTGTTAAACCAACCTGAGCCAGTTTAAGTGTTCAGCTTTGCTGTGCCCTCTCGTAGATAATTAGCTTCTAGCAGCTGGAGCAAGGTAAGGTGCGGGGCCTCCCTCTGACCTGATTCCTGGATTATACTGAAATCAAATTGCAGGTTTACACCCTCATGTGTGATGCAAATATTAAAATCCCCAAGTCTTCTGATGAAAACTGTCCCTGAAAAGTCCACCAACTGTAGCTGGTGTGACAGCCTCAGATGTGACAGTCTGTGCCATAAGCCCCAGCATCGCAGAGCAGTGCTGCGCACATCACCCTTTTAGAGCCTTAGTCTGATTCGCACCTAGGTAGAAAGTGTGGTTTTCTGGACAGGTCAGCCTGTATCTCGGCACACTCCTGTTATCCTGGTAATTTCTGCTGTCCATTATGTTCAGTAACAGGCCACGTAGTTCACATACAAACTCATTGTGGCAGCAAAGGTTCTGGAATGGTTAGGAGATTAGGATAATTGAAACACTGCCGTGGCCATCTGGCCTCTGGATTAAACTCTAGCCAGTACTCCTGAGGACCTTCCTGTTGAAGGGAAATGGCCACCTCCAGAATGGGACTTAAAATAGAGCACACATACATCAAGAACTTTGCTCAAGTGCTTGAAGTAAAACCTGGCCCAAATATAATGGTGTTAGGAGCCCAACTAGGAAGGGGAAATAATTGCACAGTATAAACCAGCTGCTTTTTCCCTGTAGTAGCTGCTAACTAATAACTCATTCATCTCAATTACTCTAGATGTTTTGCTAGCCACTCCCGATAATTTCCTGGAAAACTCTTGTCAGTTCAGAACAAATGTTAACTAAATAAGATGATTACATTTTCTTTATAGAATTAAAACAGGCAATATACAGGTTGTCCTGGGAACTTGTGTTTTAAGGCTGGGCATAGCTCAGTGGTACTGCTCAGCATTCTGAAGGCGCTGTGTTTAGGCCTGGGCTGAGGGAAAGTGGCTCTCATAGACATGGCTCCTTTCTGCTCTGGACAGCCTTTCCAACAGGCCATGTTCAGCCAAGGACAGCCATGAGTGTGGTCCATCACAGAGTGCAGCTGTGACGACTACAGTGAGCAGTACCGTGTGTGGCCTTCTCCCTTCTTCATTGGCCAGTTTCTAGGTGAACGTTCCGAGTACCACAATCTGAAATTTATGGAGATAATATGTTTAGCATGGATTTCTTATAATATTTAAGAGATAAAGGGACCCACTCTAGCTTCTCAGTTTAGTCTGGATTTGTGTTTCACTAGAAACAGTCATTTGGAATGAGTTTGTGTGTGCGTTGAATGCTTTTTAACCCGCAGATTCTGTCCACCTTCTACTCCCAAAGGGAGACATCATCCCTCAGACCCCGGGCTCTTGGCATCCTCGCCTGGAATGGTGGTACATCCTCTGACAATCGGTGTTAATGGCTTAACACTGAAGTTTAAGTTTTCGGATTATTAGAGGATATTCAGTAAAATGTTTTTTGAGTTTTAAATTTTCATTTTAGAGTCTTTGGTTCCATCTTGTAAAATACCTGCACATACATTCCATTTGGTTTAAGAGGGGTAGTTTTTCAACTTTAAAAATTTGGTGTTTCATATTTTTGAGGAAGAATCAACTCTGCTCCTTTTATTTTGCATTAGAAATGCTAGTTTCTTTTGAGGGCCATGTAGAAAAAGCAAAAGGGGAGGGGACATTTCGGTCCCTTTCCTTCCTGCACTCCTGCATCCTGGCCTTGCAGGAGTCCTCTGACTCTTCTTAGATCTTTTTATTTGCCCCAAGGATCTTCCTCTGGCCCACACTGTAATGGCGAGGGTGACTGTGGACCCGGTTAGGAGAAGAAAAGTGAGCTAGGGAACTGAGGAGGCTGGAGCACTCTGTGCTGGAAACACCAGTGCTATCCAGTAGGTGACCACATCGCTGAGTACTTCAGAACATTCCCTCGCGGATTAGCCGTCAGGAAAGCCAAAACCTGACTTTTCTTCCATTTCTCTTTGGACTCTGTTATCCTTTCCCCAGCCATCCATTCCTCTCCCCTGAAAACCTGTCTACCCTGCCAGCTACCTCACTTTACCCTCCAGCTGCATTCACCATCATCCTGAAAGCGGCGTGACTTCATTCTTTCTGCTTGCTTGCTTGCTTTCTCCGCTGTACATACATGTTATATGTATTACACATGTATATGACACAACAGTATGCATACACATCTGTTGACGGCACCTAGGCTGATTCCACATCTCCCCCTGTGCACACCACTGTGATGAACATGGGCACGAAGGCGTCCCTTAGATGGTGACTTCACTTGCTCTGGCGTACACCCAGGCCTGATGCACAGAATCCTGGGGCGGTGCTATTGCATACTCAGGGAAGAAGTTCCACATGTTGGTGAAAGCTGTCAATTCGTGTTCCTGGATATAATGAATTTTGTGAGTGGACTGGTTTCCTGAGTAGGAATCGGGTGTCAAGATAAGAAGCTTGAACCAGAGTTCAAGTGCTCGGGCAGTGCTGGCGATGTGTGCTTTGTAGCCTTGGAATAAGAACACTGTCTTTTGACTACTGTCTCTTAAAATAGCAGCTCTTAATTAGCTCAGTGAGCTGTTGTATGGATGGAACAGCTGTTTAAAATTTATGGAGAATTTTAACCCGCTTTTATAACATCAGGACCCAATTTTACTTTGAATTTTTTTTTGAACAGTTAACTATCCATATGGCATAATGGTTTAATTTTTTTTCCTTCTTAACGGAGGATGGGGGTTCTTCCCAGGAACAAAGACAAAATAAACTTATCTTTAAAGTGGAATAAAATGCACTGTCTTGTAATTACCATATGGATCTGCTGGACCATTTTCTAAACCCTAGAAGCAGATGGCGTGTTAGTGATCCCATTCTGTGTTAAAACATTGTACTGATTCATCTTCCAAAGAATTGGATCATTGTTTGTAAGTATTACCAAAAATACTAAAAAGATTAAAATAACAGTTGGGAATGTAGCATGTCAAGACGATGAGTTCTAGCCCCACCCCACCCCCCAACCTTTAAAATGATAAGCGTATAGCACAGTCTTAACTCCAGCTCCTGGGGATCTGACAGCTTCTGCCGGCCTCTCTGCACGCCTGTGGAGCACACAAAGCCGGGCATGCGCATGCACATGCGAGTAACCTGATTTTAAAGGGCGGGGTTCCCCGCGCACCTGCTGCAGCAACTACTGCATCATCTTTCAGTTGGCCTCTGTCTCGGAACTGTTCCACTGCTGTGAGGAAACACCATGGCCAAGGCAACTTGGAGAAGAAAGCGTCTAATTAGAGGCTTACAGTTCCAGAGGGTCGTCCTGGCGGGGAGCAGGACAGTGGGCAGGCAGCCATGGTGCTAGGGCAGGATCTGGAAACTTACACTTGACCTGTAAGTCGGAAGCAGAGAGATAAAGCAAGACTGGGCCTGGTGTGGGCTTCTGAAACGTCCAAGCCCAGCCCCGTGATACCCTCTCCACAAGGCCTCACCTCACAATTCTTCCCAAACAGTCTGCCAACGAAGAACTAAACACTGGACTGTGTGAACCTCCGGGCCATTCTCATTCAGACCACCACAGCCCATTTCTCAATATGTAAAAAGATGTGAAAGGCAGCTTGAGATAGATACCTTTCTTGTAGCCTACTTTTAACTTTCAAGAAACACAGCTGAGAATCCAGAAGTGCCATCACGTACGCTCTCGCACATAAATGTATGTGATAAGGTCCACTGAACAGATGCCAAAGGCTGATAATCAAATCCTTTCCGTCCCCCAGCTTTGGAGCTGGCTCCCCAGGGTGGCTGCTGGGACCTTGCCGATGCACACCAGAGTTTCCAGGTGTCCGGGTTCTTAGTTCTAGAACAAGCCCTGCCTAGTCTCTGCTCATGTTCCTGTTCTGGGAAGTGTCTGATCTGATCTGATCTGGCCTTCTATATGTTCCTATCTTTGTCTTGCTTCTCATTTTTAAGCTGTCTTTACCAGCTTGGGTACTCAATGTAATAAAACTATCAAAGAACTAGGAAACAATCCTGTTTTCTCTTTCTGTCTTGTCTGTCTGTCTATGGTGGGAATGGGGGCGTAAACCCAGCTTGTGCTTGCTCAGCCAATATTGTGGTGCCGAGCCTTACCCAGCCTTCTCTCTCGCAGGGGTATGTAAGACGTTCAAGGTGCTGGGCCCATGGAAACCATTCAGCATTTTAGGAGAAATTACTCTGCTTTGTTACTTTTTATATGTCTCTTCGTGTTCGCTCATTCTCCACTTTTTAATGGATTTCTATTTTCAAAATAATCTCTAGTATTTAAAACTTCAAACCTAACAGTTAAAGTCTAGCTGTGGTGTTCCTCCAAAATGCCTTCTGTCTCAGACTACTTAGAAAAGCTTTCAAGTTCTAACTGGCTGAGGCTGCCCTCCCTGTGCCCCACCCCATTCCACACACACACACACACACGTAAGATTTTTCTAATTTTTCCCCCGTTTATGTGTATGTGTGCATATCTGTGCAGTGTGTGCCGTGTGCATGGGTACCTGTGGAAGCTGGAGGAGGCTGCTGGGGCCCCTGAAAAAGGAGCAGTGGGTGCCCCGAACCAAATCAAATCAATGCGAGCAGCAAGCGCATTGATCCACCTTTCCAGTTTCTGGCTTTCTTGAGGCGCAATCTAGGACAGTGGTCTCCGCTAATCTTTTACACTGATGAGGCTCTGTGTGTGTGTTTGAGGCAGGCCATATTGTCTTTTCCTGTAATGCTCAGCTCCTCTGTCCTTACTTATCTCCAGTTTTCTCTCTTTTCAGGGCAAGTTTATTCGGATCAACTTTGATGTAACCGGATATATTGTCGGGGCCAACATTGAGACATGTATCCTTCCTCATAGTTGAGTGCACAATGATAGCCTCCCTTTTTGTGCGGCCTTTAGTCACTGTGGCGGCATGGCTGGTGGGAGAATTGAGCGACCTTGTGACACATGCAGGCACCTTCAGTTACTGATTACCAGCTCCAAAATGGCATGGATATTTTGTTGTTGTTTTCCAAAGCCAGCCACAAAGGCTGGAAGAATGGTTCAATAGTGGACAGCTCATTGCTACTGCAGGGGCCACCGATTCCGGCATCCACGTCAGACAGCCATGACTGCATCTAACTCTGTTCCCGAGGGGTCCAGTGCAGCCTCCTGTCCTTGGCCTGCACAGGGTTCTCAGAAACTCACACAGGCTTCGATGTATATTCATAAAAGGAAATAATACATCTTAAGGACAGGCACAAGCTTGTGGGCCTGAATGTGGAGACTCCCAGGCCCCGTGGTATAGACTGGACAGCTGTGGATGTTGAACCACTGTTTACCACGATCTCTTTCTTTAAATGTACATCGGTATTTTGCCTGCTTGTGTGTGTATGATGGTGTTAGAGTCCCTGGAACTGGAATTACAGTTGTGAGCTGCCGTGTGGGTGCTGGGAATTGAACCTAGGTCCTTTGGAAGAGCAGCCGGTACTCTTAACCACTGAGCCATCTCTCCAGCCCCCTACCATATTCTTATGACGGTCCTAGGCTGGGCCTCCACTCAATGAGACAAACCTATGGAATTATGGAGTTAAGAAGTTGTATTTTGTGTTAATATAGTAAGAGCAAAAGCAGAACATGACAGATGTATAGAATAATCTTAAGAAACGTCATTGTGTAGGTGGCCTGAGGGAACAATAGGTGTATATGAAACAAATTTGGAGCGACTGGGAATACAGCTCAGTTGGTAGAACATTTGCCTAGCCCCGGGTTTGATCCTATCTTACCAGAAAACTACCATTTGATTAGTGAGGTCGCTTTACTATGTATTAACTGTCTCCTGGCTCACTTCTCTATGCCTGTTCCTTATTTCTGTAAACTTTTGTAGTATTCTGGTGTTGTATAGCTTTTACCTTAATCCACATTCCATTTTTGGTTAGTAGCTTTCTTCCCATGTAGTTCTGTGTTCTTTTACCACAGTCCGAGGTGCTTTGTGGCGGATGGAATAGCGCTGGGGTTGAGGATATTCCTGTGATCCTTCAGTTCCCCCCCCCAACCCAGTGAGCCTAGCAAATTAACAGGAATCATAGGCTGTTCTTTCTCCTGCACAGAGTGCTCTTCTTTAGAGTGCTTCCCTGTAAGGAAAGGTTGTGAGGAGACACTGCACAAAACACCCATCCTTAACCCTCTGCTCAGACCTCCTGGAGAAGTCGCGTGCTGTTCGTCAAGCCAAAGAGGAACGGACGTTTCACATCTTTTACCAGTTGCTCTCTGGAGCAGGGGAGCACCTAAGGTGTAAGTATGGGGGCTCTCCTCTACATTCAGTTATCTTTCTCACTATTGAAATTAAGAGTCAGGTGTGAGTTTTGTTTCGTTAGAGTTGGACATGGAGGCACACCTTCAATTCCAGCACTCGAGAGGCAGAGGCAAGAGGATCTCTGAGTTCTAAGGCCAGCCTGGTCTACACAGCGTTCAGGCCAGCCAGGGCTACACGGTGAAAGCCTCTCTCTAGCTGAGCAATAATCTCACTGATGCAGAAATATTAAGGAGAGGGAAGCACGTTTTTTTATTCAGTGTTGCTGTACAGTCACTTTTCCCATCATGCAGTTTTGCAGCAGATGCAGTCAGACTGTTGCCGAGAGCAGTGTGAGTGCATGGAGCCAGAAATTGAGTAGGGAGCCTTCGAGGAGATCAGTTACACACATTATTGCTAAAAAGAAACCAAATACTCAAGATGACACATTTGCAGAGAACAAACAAGGTTCTGAGGTTTTCATCTGCAGACAGGTAATGACTCTGCAATTGGAATTGATCAAAAGATTTTCAAAGTGTTGAAAGAAGGGGTAGGGAAAGCAAACAGTGAGAAGTTCAATGTGATATAGTTAGAACTGGAAAGGAGCGATCCACGGGGATTCTCTGCAGAGGAAAAAGAGGCTGACGGGAGCGGCAGGGCCCCGCCTGACGTGTTGCCACTAGTGAAGACTGTCCTTGAGCATCATTGAGCATACTCGCCAAAAGAACGTTCTGGCAGGGCCCTGCAGCATGAGTGGCTGCTGGAAGCGTCCCTCCGCTCCCTGTCATGATGTGGCCTGTCGCATGTCTCTGGAGGCAGTATAACCACTGAGCAGACCAGCTGGGGGCCTGGCCACACGGGCCACCTCCGTGGGAAAGCCTGTGTTAGCGTGCACATGGCACGTCCCCAACATCTCAGCCTTCAGGAAGCTTCTCGGGCTGTGCAGGGCTCGGGGGCCCGACCCCCGCTGCCAGGTGTTGAGTTCACGGATGTGTTGCTGTAGACCCCAGAGGAATTGCTGTACGCTACCTGTTGAGATCAAAATACAGACCAAGAGCCTCAGAGCTCTCATTCAAGTGATGGTGAAAATATTTACATCTGCAATTTTTACTTGTTGATCTGCACCCCCCCCCCCCGTTTCAGATAGAAAACTGTACAAACACTACAAACGAAACAGAACAAGTGAAAACCTGCAGGGTGTTGCCATGTTCATCTCTTTTTTTTTTTCCTTCACTGAAACAAACACAGGGAAACTCTGTACACACTGTGTGAATGAAAAGGAAGTGCGTGCCAGTGATGGCCAGGTGGCAAGCCCGCTCTCCTGAGTTCCCAGTGTCTGTAGGGAGAGTGTTTCTACCTGCTGATGGGTAGGAATTAAATTTTCCTCATTGTGTTTTCTTTCAGCCGACTTACTCCTTGAAGGTTTTAATAACTACAGGTTCCTCTCCAACGGCTATCTTCCCATTCCTGGCCAGCAGGACAAGGATAATTTTCAGGAGACCATGGAGGCGATGCATATCATGGGCTTCTCCCACGACGAGATCCTCTGTACGTGGGTTCTAAGACCGCACTTAGCTGTTAGCTTTCCTGGGAACTGGGTACAAACAACCCAACTTAGACAGCAGGGAAGCTAGTCAGAGCTGCCTTGGTTTCGTGAAGAATTACCAAAATGTTACGTGGAGCCCGCTTTTAACACCACGTAGGTTAGGATGTGACCCTGCTACATTTTGATGATTTTTTTTTCCCTTTTATCACTTTCAAGCAATGCTTAAAGTCGTGTCTTCAGTGCTGCAGTTTGGAAACATCTCTTTCAAAAAGGAGAGAAACACTGATCAGGCTTCCATGCCAGAAAACACAGGTAAACGGATGAACACGCTTTTGCTTGTTTCCTTCTGGCTGGGGCTTGACATGGGTCTCACTGTGTACTTCAGCCTGGCCTCAGACCCTTAGTCCTCTGCCTTTGCCTCCTGCATGAGGGATGCAGTGAACGCCATATTCACTGAAAGTCTAGACACTGGTCAGGACTGGGCAGTGGTGAACACCTTTAAATCCCAGCACTCCGGAGGCAGAGGCAGGGGGATCTCTGTGAGTTCAAGGCCAGCCTGGTCTACAGAGCAAGTTCCAGGACAGCCAGGGCAGCACAGAGAACCCTGTCTCAAAAAAACAACAAAACCTACTGGGAAGGAATAAGAGTTGCTGCCAAGAGGATGTTAGTGCAGGTGCTAGGAGCTGCCGGATTGTCTATAAAGGGAAACGAGGAACCTCTGCTGCCTGGGAGGTTCCTCAGGGCCATCCACAGTGCACTGTGGTCAGTGAGTGCTGACACTGTGACATCGCTCACCCTTCAAACCGTCTTTTGGGGGTAGGAGGATGGCTCATTTGGTAACATGCTTGTTATCTAAGCATAAGAACTGGAGCTCCATCCCAAAACCTACAGAAAACAGTCAGGTGTGGGCCACGCACTTGAAATCAAGCAGTGTGGACGAGCCGGGTCCCTGGGGTTCCTGTACAGCCAGCCTAGCCTTGTCCGTAAATGCTGGGTCATTGAAAGGTCCCAAAAGTAAGGGGGGTGTCACCTGAGTAACAACATCCAAGGGTGCCCTGTAGCTTCCATGTGCATATGCACACATGTACACATACATACACATGAACACACGCCAAAAGCATAGCCCTCTTTTGATAGCCCACTTGAGGTTGTGATTGTTTATTTCTGCATGACCCCGGAGGGAATGGCCCGCCTCCTGTATCGTGGTCACTATTTTTTTTTTTTTTTTTGAGGCAGAATTTATCTGTGTAGCCCTGGCTGTTCTACAACATACTGTGTAGACTAGCTGGTCTCGAATTCCCAAGTATCCATTTGCCTCTGCTGCTGAGTGCTCGGACTAAAGGCATGTGCCACCTTACTGCGGTCATGGTCACCGTTTCTTGACCAGGCAATGGGCCATCTTCCTAGAGCTTTTGGCGACTAGGACCCTTTGTGCATAATCCAGTCACTTAGCTAGATTAGCAGAAGGGCCCCATGTGCCTCCCACCCTGTCATATCCAACTCGGTGGCATGACTAAGACTTAAGGTGAGATGTGCAGTTTGGATCTTGAAACGACCCATAGATAGACAAGGCGATTGCTCTTCTAGGCCAGGAGGGCAAAGGCTTACTGTCTCACTGGATACATTACTGACCCAGAAGAATAGCAGGCATTTCACCAGACTTAGACTTTTGTCACACTTGGAGACTTGAGGTTCTAGACTTCCCCATCACTTCAGTGCCATGATTGGAGCATTCAGTAATCTTTCACACTCAGTTGCACAGAAGCTCTGCCACCTGCTTGGGATGAGTGTGATGGAGTTCACCCGCGCTATCCTCACCCCCCGGATCAAGGTCGGCCGAGACTACGTGCAGAAAGCCCAGACCAAAGAGCAAGTGAGTCCGGGAGGGGCTGTCCTTACAGGTGCGCTGCAGTGCTCAGCTGTGGCCGGTTAGCCTTCTACCAGACCGAGCTAGTAAGTGCACACAACTGTGATCAGCTTGAAGCTGAATTAATTTTTTTTTCCCTGTACTGATTTGCTTTTTTTTTTTTTAATTCAAGGAATTTTAAATTGATTTTTGTAAGTAAAATTGAAATGTCATCACCAGTTGTCCCCTAGCCGATAAATAATTTGACCAAGAAGTCTTGTGTTCTGTAGCAGCCAAACAAGACAGAGGTCACTACTGCGCTGTCTTTTCACTGGGTGGTATAGCAGCAAGAACGGAGGGTCTGTGTCTACTGTTTAGTTGTGATGGTTTTAAGGACGTTACCAACTTTGATTAAGAAGGTTAGAAGGTGATTTTTTTTTTCAGGAGCAAAGTGCCAAAAACCAGGCTAATAAGACAGATGCAGTTGCCCCAGGCTCTAATGCTGGGGTTGGGGGGGAGACCATGAGGTGACTGGCCATAGTTCTCATTATGTGTCCTGGTGCATCTGTTGAGACATAGCATGGAGATGTAATTAAGCAGTAAATGCTGTTTCAAGTGTTTGCACTCTGTGTTTGCGCTCTGAGTAGCACCCACATGACCGCCCCGAACGTCTGTGGCGGCTGTGTCCTGGATCAGAGTTGATGTCTAATTTCAGGCAGATTTTGCGGTGGAAGCACTGGCCAAAGCTACCTATGAGCGGTTGTTTCGCTGGCTTGTTCACCGAATCAATAAAGCGCTGGACAGGACCAAACGCCAGGGAGCTTCTTTCATTGGGATCCTGGACATCGCTGGTTTTGAAATTTTTGAGGTACTCCTCATCTCCCTCCCCTTTGTTCTTTTTTCTTTCTGTTCATTCTCCTAACGTGTTAGGGTTCATTTATATGTATGGTGTAGTGCTGGGCAGTCAGAGGTAAGCAGGGGCGTCCTTGTTCTTTGATTAGAGTCAGATGATAGACAGCAGATAACCACTTGGCTCACAAATTCGTGCGCAGCAGTGAAGTAGCTGTGACAGAGCTGGGCCGTCTGAGGCTGCTTGTCCAGGAAGCGTCTGCAGTGTCCACGCGTGCATGTGTGCGTGCGTGTGAGTTCTGCACTTAGACAGTCTTGAGCTGCCCGCTCAGAAAGCCTTTCTTTCTGGGTACAGAGAGTCCTTAGTGGTTCTGTGAGGGAGACTATCAAGACGAGAGGTTGCTGTGATGCCATTGTTAGGCCCAGCCTGAGCCTGTCAGGCCCGGCAGATACCCACCTACCTGAGAGGCAACTGAAGAAAACTCCTGGAGACCACCATGTATCGATGCAAATGCAAGAAGTTTATTTTAACCATCGGGCAATGGGGTCACCCCTGCTGGGCAGCAGAGAGTGGCCCTGGGAGACAGAGGCCTTGGGTTCTTAAAGAACAAAGCGTGGGAATCTTCAGGGTTGCAGTCTTCGCAATTCAGGACTGTATGAGGTATTTAACTTTTAAAATCATTGGTTGGTCCTGGGCACCCTTAAGTCCGGTCAGCCCTGTCGTAAATATCTAGGGAATATCTGATCTTCAAGTCAGTTTGGAATTCCCTGGCATATGAGATATAGCCTCAGCTAAAGGTGGGAGAGTGATTAACTCATCCTGGGTCTGTTCTGAGGAGTGGGGGCTGCAGGCTTTTGGTCAAAGGTCAGGAGCTATTCAGAAGAAGGATTGGGGCCATTTGGCCCAGTTTCCAAACAAAGTTTATCTCTTAGGCGCCGGCCAGTGATTTTTCTCCTAGTAGAGATCTCTGCTTGTTCTCCTTATCTCTGCTCTCGAAGATGGCCAATGTCAGGAACTTTTACATTTCTCTGTTTTCTGGAGAAGCACTAAGAGGCTTAACATGGGCCTAAAACTTGAAAATATAAGTTATAAGGCAATTAAAAGAAACATAGATTACGAAGTTAGTCTGATTCTTTCACAACTGTGTCTAGGTATAGTTGACTAAGGGAAGAGGGAGGCCAGTCAAGTCGTACTGAGGAGGCTGGGGTAAAGGAAGAAAGAAATTACAACCACGGGGGCTGGAGAGATGGCTTAGCAGTGACACATGCCGGGACCCAAGCTGGGCTCCTGGCACCACATGACAGCTCGCCACCATCAGTAACTCCAGCTGCCCTTTCCTGGCTAACTCCTAAGCTTCCTAAAGCAGATGTTCTGTTTCTTATCACTTTGATCCGTTTATAGCTAAGCCTCAACTTTCATAGTGCCTATAACTTAAATACCTCAACAAAGCCTGTGGGGCTGCTCTTTCAACAGGCCGCACCTCTCAGGGTTAGCTAGGCATTGTGATAGACACAGCAGCTGAGAAAAACAAAATGTCATAGCCATATGAAGCTTGCCGTTTTGTTTCCTGTGCTTTAAAACGTGTAATTATGTTTGTTAGTTAGAATTTAATAAGAAAGGCCACATTCCCAAAGGAGCAGCGCTGTCAGAGAGCGCGGGCCCTCTCGCCTGGTGCTGGCCCTTAGACTCTGCCTTTGGAAGCTGTTCCCCTGGCACAGAAAGAGGCATGATGGACGTTAGAAACTGGCTCTTGCCATTAGTTGAATCCATCCAGTATGTGCAAACTGTCTAAGATTTTTGGGTGCCATCTTTTCCCTTATGGCCGGGGCGTGAGATCTGGTAAGCCGTAACTTCCGTCGTGAGGACACTGTTGCTTGAAGAGAACCTTCTGCGGAAGGCAGGTCGAAGCCTCCCAAACACAGGGCTGACAGGACGCCAAGGTTACCGAACAGCTTCTGCCTACTGAGTCATTGCAAGTCAATACAGATAATACAGTAAATACTAAGTAAGAGCGAGGTGGTTCTGTATATTCATAAAGAAGTCAAGAAACGGCATTAAAGTAAAAGAATGAAGGTCGCATACATTTTTGAGTGCATAGACTATTTCTGGAAAGTTCACACGAAGTGAATGATCCGGCTGAAAGGAAATGAGGCTTATATCAGCGTAGCTCTGTACATCTAATATTAATGCCATCCATTATTAATTTTACAACCAGGTCTTGCCAGGCAGCTGTGCCACATGCCATTAATCCCTGCACTGGGGAGGCAGAGGCAGGCGGGCCTCTCAGCTTGAGGCCAACCTGGTCTATAAAGCGAGTCCAGGACAGCCAGGGCTCACAGAGAAACCCTGTCTCAAAAATACAAAAACAAAAAGAAGGAAAAAAAATGCACACAAACAAAGCAGGTTTCGCCATGGTGATGTGCCTGAGGGGTGGAGAGCTTCCTTCCCGTGCTTGCTCCCTGGGGTCAAACCAGTGCTGCGATCCAAATGACTTTTAAAAGAGTTGTGGCTGGAGAGATGGCTCAGTGGTTAGCAGTGCTTGCTGCTCCTCCAGACCCAATAATTCCATCTCCAGGTAATCTAAGCAGCCTCTGAGCATCTACACACGCACACCCACCCACACCCTCTCTCTCTCTCTCTCTCTGTTCATTAATAAAAACAAAATCTTTAAAATATATTTGGTAGTTTAAATATAGATGTTCATTTTTTAAAATATCTGTTGCATGTAACTGAGAACAATAGCATGTTTAAACCCAGAGGTGAAACAAAATCCGTTTATACAGACAAATATACATGTAACTTGTCGTGGTGTGACTTAGCAGTATTACAGGGCTGGAAGGCAAGCAGCGAGCCCTTCCGGCACGACCTCACTCAACAGCAAGCCAGCTGCATGGGCTGTGGGATGCTGAGCAGCCTTTCCAGGCCATAGATCCATCCATGGAGACTGAGTCAACCTCCCTAATTGAAAGCCACTTTTTATAATGAAAGAGGTTATTTATGGGTGAACAGGTGGAAACAGAATATGGGATGGATAAGTTAAGAAAATTCCATGTCTTACTCTACTGAGCAGAACAGTTGGGAAGGAGGTAGCATGCGCAGAAGAATAAATGCAATGGTAGTGAATGAAGAATGCTGGGACTCATTTTATCATAGCAGGGCTGTGTCCCAGAGCTGGCTACGGTCAGACGCCTGACAGGAGAAGGACCTCATGGAACAGCGCTCGGAAGCCTCGCACGTGCTGAGAACGTGTGTCAGGCTGTGCTCCCAGCAACAGTACACACTCTACCCTTAGTTCATTTTTACATCCCTGTGGGGTCTGCTGCCTCCTTAAAGAGTTCTCTCCCTGCTCACAGTCCCCTAGCCAACGCAGGATGCCCTGGGCCTCTGGCCCCTCAAGGCTCTGTTGTTGCTCTCTCCCACCTCGCCTTCTTTTTAATTTCTTTTCCTTCATCATTCCTTAGTAAGCACTGAGATGTTTGGCAATGTGATAAACCTATCTATTGTTCTTCTTACCTTTTTGTTGTTGTTGTTACTGTGTGTTTATGGTAACGCACGCACAGAAGTCGATTCTCCCTCTCTAGCTCGTGGTTCCAGGCCTGGCACCTTTACTCACTGCAGAACCTCCCGAGCTCATCTTTTCCCAGTGCTATGGGGTGCAGGGAGGAGGAACGGGCCCTCCCCCACTGTCGTCCCTGGCCCTGAGCAGGCTCAGCCGCCCCATTGGTGCCCCATGAGTGAATGGTTCTGAGTGCTCGTGGGGTGACCAGATGGCTGAGTGTCCCTGTCTTCCCTCCCTGCTGACCGTGGCTGCTCAGCTGAACTCCTTCGAGCAGCTGTGCATCAACTACACCAACGAGAAGCTGCAGCAGCTCTTCAACCACACCATGTTCGTGCTGGAGCAGGAGGAGTACCAGCGGGAGGGCATCGAGTGGAACTTCATCGACTTTGGCCTGGACCTGCAACCCTGCATCGACCTCATCGAGAGACCCGTGAGTGCCCCGCCTCCATGTGCAGTTTTCCTCCTGGCACGGTGCGAGCCAGGCCGCCAGGAGATGATAGCCTGATAATAGTCTACGAACATGCAAGGGACCTAAGTGCTTGGTTGCGCTCACGTGCAGCTGTGACCACGTCCCTGTGTTTGTGTGTGTTGGGCAATGAGCTGTGGTCCTCACCGCAGAGACCGCTGTGGGGGTGGCGCTGGGTGCACCTGTCAAAGGGCATGTGGAGCGCTACTTGGCACCCTGAGAACAAGGCACATCACATAGATCCAGCTTCTAAATCATTGAATTCAGGCTCACTCCTTTGTAAGAATTTTTATTTTGACAGTTTATTTATTTTGGAAATATGTTTGAGAGGTCATTCTTTTGGCAGACATGTTGAAGGATAATCTTAGCATCAGAATTTATTGGGTTTTTTTCTTGATTTGGGTGTCTGTTGCCTGGCAGTTAGCTTGTGAGCAACAAGCTATTGACTTTATTGACTTTACTTATTGCATGTTGGTATCTGCCCAAACATGGGGAGGAGTAAATCTGATTACCCTCAGCATCACTCTGTTGCCCCATGGGGTTCAGAGCCGAGCCACAGCCCCTGCCATGGTGCCCACACTCCACAGAGGTTCTAAGCCAGCACGCCAGCTGCTGCAGCAGCCCGGAGGCCTCTCCGGGCTCTGGTCTGGCTCTGTGGTCCTTGGTTACCACCAGTGCCAGCATTTAAAGGCAGCAAAGGCAGTGTTCAGGAAGGGGAGTGACAAATGAAGAGGAACCAGGAAGCAGTCTCCCCGATTAGTGGGGTGGTTCTAGCTAACACATTAGAAATTTAAGTTTAAGGAATATGACAGAAAATTTATTTGGCTTGCATCAAAAACAATTATTTTCCCTTTCAAAGCACCATAGCTATGTATTTAGAGCAGAAAGTCTCAGCTCGCCTTGGCTGAGGAGACCTTCCAGGTGTGTGTGCCACCAGTGAGAGGTGGCGGCCGTCTCCAGAGACATGTCAGCCTGCTGAGAAACTCACAGCAAGCAGGAGTGGGCAGAAAGGACTTCCTGTTTATGTTTTCAGTTGTTTTTACAGATACGCAGGTATAACTACTGTCAGATTAGACAGGATGTTTTAAGATCCTTGACTATGCCCTAGAAGTACAGAGGGAGGGAGCTGGGAGAGCCGAGGGCGTAGCTGTGTTCCTCAGGCATGGACAGCATGGGCTCTCCGTGTTGCTCAGTTTGTCGAGGAAAGTCAAAGGCCAGGGCAGGCCGACAGTGACACAGTCTGTGCAGATGCTGCACAGGCATGAGCGGACACACTAGGGCAAGAGTCGTTGATAGCACTTGATGGGTAGGCTGCACATCGAAGCTGGCATTTTAGAAAGTTCTGGGCTGTGTCCATGCAGAGCTCACAATAACTGATATGCTGGACACTCAGACAGGAAGTTGTTCCTTCTGCTTCCCTCCCCTCGGTGCCTCCTTCCAGCCCTCTCCTGTCCTCCATGGGCACCTGCACACATGTGCACAGACATACAAATAATAAACTAGATCCAAACAAAAAGAATTTAGGAAATGTTTTCATTTAGGGGATCGGAAATTGAAGTTACAATAAAAGACAAATGTTTCTGTGACCGTAACATCAGTGAGTGTTTTATTTCTCAGAACCCTGAAGGTGACTTGACCTCTCTACCCCATGGTCCTGGCTCAGCAGCCCCGGCTGCCTGCCACTGTGATCCTGGCTCAGTAGCCTGAACTGCCTGCCACTGTGACTATGCTCCTCCAGAATCAGGCAGTCTTGGATAATATGGATTATCACCCCTCTTTAGCTGATCTGAAACCCTGAAAGTTCTTTGAGGAGAAGCCAAGGTTAAGGGTCTCGCTGAGAAAGGATTCCTAGGTCCTCCACAACATGCGTTCCAGTCGGTCCATGCCCATGTCTGTCATCACGTTGCTTCATTTACACTTGACTATATCCTCTACTTGCCTTTCAAATAGTCTTTGTACATACAGCTAGCTCTTCATCCAGTAAATAGTGAAGAAAATAGATTCTAAGGTTTTATACAAAAAGAGAAAAAGGAACAATTTTACAAGAGTGATGCAGGCTGTGAGCTCAGTTCTGTGTCACATGCTGGCTGGCCGTCCTGGCACTAGAGCAGTAAATGATGCCCAGAAGTGCCAGTAAGGAGATCTCTGTCATTTACGTTGAAAAGGAAAGTCATCCAAGAGAATGGCTAGCTTTTTTTTTTTAATTAAGACATAATTCACATACATAAATGCACCTGTTAAGGCTGGAATTCAGTGGTTTTGTGGCCATCACCACTAATTCTATGCTTTCATAACCTCACCCCACTAAAATGTTTATACCCACCAACCCCACACACCCAGCAAGGAACCGCTGCTGTGCTTTCTGTCCCTGGATTTGCCAAGGCCTTTTGGAGTGACTGATGAGTTATGGTACCATCTCTGGTAATTTATTACTCACTTTCCCACTGTGTGGTAGAACAGGGCAACTTACAGAAGGAAGAGTTTAATTTAGGCTCAGGGTTCCAGAGCCACAAGAATCTATGGTGGGGCCAGGTGGGGCTCATGCCTGTAATCCCAGCACATGGGGACGCAGGCGAGGGCGGATCTCTGAGTTCAAGGCCAACCTGTTCTACTGAGCCAAGTCCAGGACAGCCAGGGCTACACAAAGAAACCCTGTCTCGACAAAAAAACCAAACCAAAACACAACAAAATAAAGAGTGCACCATGGCAGGGAGTTGTGGCAGCAGACAGCAGCTGTGACGGTAGAACAGCTTGAGAGTGAACTGGGAGGAGTGTGTGGCTTTGAAACCTCAAGACCCTCCTCCAGCAAGGCCAAGCCTCTCCCAGACAGCACCACCAGCGAGGGACCAATTATTCAAATGGTAGAGTCTGGGGACATTTTTACTGAGACAGCTACACTGTACTGTACTTAGTAGTAGCTTCAGATGTTTTACCAACGAGAAATGGTGCAGCCTACTCAGTCATCACTTAAACAGACACTTAGCTTGCTTAGCATGTAGCTGGCTAGTTGAGCTTTCTAGTCTATCCAGCTGCTGAACCTAAAAGACTAACTTCATCCCTCTACTCTTTTCTATTCCCTCCCCCAGCTCCTTCTGGCTTCCGTATTTGGTGCTTTCATGGCGTGTGTACCTGTAGTTACTTTTACTTCGGGACTTATTTGATAAGTTATCCATTTCTTCCCAATACTTTATGATCTATGTTTGAATTTTAAGCTTGTTCTGGCTTGGCCATAATTCTACATTTTGGAGATTGGTTGTTTTCATAGATCTTCGTAAAGCTGATCCTTTAGAAGTGGTCCCAGTGTCGGCCGCACCAGCCCTCACTGCCTCTCCTTCTTAGGCCAACCCCCCTGGTGTGCTGGCCCTCCTGGATGAAGAGTGCTGGTTCCCCAAAGCCACGGATAAAACTTTTGTTGAAAAGCTGGTTCAAGAGCAAGGTTCCCACTCCAAGTTTCAGAAGCCACGGCAACTGAAAGACAAGGCAGACTTCTGCATCATCCACTATGCAGGGAAGGTGAGAGCCTGTGGGCTGAATAAGTGGCTGCTTGGTGGGGCCGGGGCGGCTCAGCAGGTAAGTGCTTGCCGTGCGGTGTGGATCCTCAGCACCCACATGGGTCTGGCGCGGTGGAGAACCCCTGAAACCCCAACGCCAGTAGGCGCGGTAGAGTCCAATAGGTCCCCAGGGTTCACTGTCCAGCCAGTGCGGCTGAAATGATAATCTACAGGATCATAGAGTAGAAAGTGATAGACACAGGCTCCCAAGCAGACCTGGGCCTCACCCATGCCTGTATACACCGCACATACAGAAAGAACGAACTTCCGAGCGTGGGGGCACGTGCCTTCAATCTCAGTACTCGGGATGCAGGGGTCAGAGCTCTTGAGTTCAAGTCCAGCCTGTTCTATAGAGTGAGTCCAGACCTACCCTGGCTGTAGTGAGACCGTGCCTCAGAAAGAAGAAGAACTGGGCTGGACATGTGATTCACCTTGTAACCCTGGCCCTTGGAGTCAGCAAGATCAGAAAGTCAAGGCCAGCCTAGGTCACATGATACCCTGTCTTTGTTTTATTTTTTATTTTTATTTTTCGAGACAGGATATTATCACTGTGTAGCCTTGGCTGTCCTGGAACTCACTCTGTAGACCAGGCTGGCCTTGAACTCTGAGATCTACCTGCCTCTGCCTCTCCAGTGCTGGGATTAAAGGCGTGCACTGCTATGCCCAGCAAAAGACCCTGTCCTTGGGAAGGAAGGAGGAAAGAAAGAGCACTGTTTGTGGGTTGCCACATTTTGTGGTGTAAGGTGGTGATGAACAGGTGATGCCTGTTTTAATATAGTATTGCAGAAACTTAGCCATTGAAGTGGTCCGGTGTTGGGGCTGTTTGAGGAAACCTGTTGATTAAAACTTAAGCTGGTGAGTAGTTCTGCACTTTTCATGTCGTCTCCCTTGGCTTCGGTATGGACAGGTGGACTATAAGGCAGACGAGTGGCTGATGAAGAACATGGACCCTCTGAACGACAACGTGGCCACCCTCCTGCACCAGTCCTCGGACAGATTCGTGGCTGAGCTGTGGAAGGACGGTGAGATGAGCTTGCCCAAAGCTTCCGTAGTTAGGACTTATTTATGGTTCTCACGTGTGTGTTTGTATATATCCGTACGTTTTTATTACTTAAAATCTTTCCCTGGAGCAGGGCTGCTGCTATGTCAGAAGTTACCCATTTTCCGAATACTTGGATTAGGAAATAAATAGAAGCCGTTTGCTCCCTCAGTCAGATGCGGTGTGGAGTATGGAAAGAGTAGGCACTTAGCGCCTCGGAAAGCTACAGGCTCCCTCAGGCTCCCCAGTGACAGTTGAGGTTATGACGCACAGGCACAAACGACCCAAGAAGTTCCTTTCCTGGTGCTGCACACAGGCCCAGCAAGCTGCATCTTCCAGCACGCTCCTGTGCGTACACGCACAGTGACAGCGAGTGAACTCTTCAGTGTCTTGAATACAGACTGCTTGCTTCTGTTTTCATTGATCCTCATAGTTGTTTTGTGTGTGTGAACTTCACGTGATTTCTGACTTCTGGTGACATTTGCCACAGGCTAGATTTTACTAGGATACCAAGTGCTTGCGTTTCTGTATACTTAGCAGGACACATCGTAGCTCAGCTCTCTGCTGCCCTTCATCCCAGTTATGTCTCCCTTCTTCCTGGGCCTCAGACACACAGCTCACTTCTGTTTTCTTGGTAACATCCCGAGGTGTGTTAGTCTAGCCATCTTCCCGGAGATAGAGAGAAAGAAACAGGATAGACAGAGTGGGATTTGGGCCATTATGGCAAAGCAAAGAGAAAAGGAAGGACAAAGAAAATCCTTAGAACAGTGACCATGTGAAGGGCAGTCTGCTGCCTAGTGACCATGTGCAGCGGGCAGGCAAGGCTGTGAGGGTGCGTAAGCGTGGCGCACACCTCTCACATGCTCGCCTGTGCCCTGGGAAGAGGTGTGCCTGAGGCTGTACACAGAGGCCTTTGGGAGAAGTGGCTCTCCAGCAGGTGCACAGTGCCCCTTGCAGTGGCCTGAATACCCAGCACCAAGCCGGGGCCTCACGGCTTCACGGTGGGGCTGTTCTGCACTCTGATGTTAAGTCGGGTCACCATGGAATCTAGGAACTAAACACAAAGCAGGAGAAAGGGCCGGTCTCTGGTCATCCCAGGCCCTGGAGCTAGAGAGGCGAGCACTGCAGAGCAGGCGGTGTGGATGTGGACCGGCTCTCAGGAGAGGCAGGCAGTGTTGTCTGACCTAAGTATCTGTCTGTCCCGTCCCGGGGGGTAGGTCATACTCAGCCCCTCTTCCTCCTGGGTCAAAGAACAAGCTAGCTGGGCTTGAGGCAGGGAAGGGGACAGGGCGGTCTGCTGGAGACAGAAAGCCACACTCAGTCCATTCTGGCCAGAGAGTATTGCTGAGGCAGAGAAGGTCAGAAAGGATTAAGTGAGGCCAGCACCAGCATGAGGCCAAGCTCAGCCCTGGTGGCCTCACCCAGGTGGAGAGATGCTTAGACAGGCGTATCTCGGTAGATTTGTTCAGTCTAAATGTAAAAGTCCCTGGAAGTGCAGCATGCCGGAGATGAAGACAGAATGAAGAGGGAAAGAGCAGAGAGGCCTACAAAGGCTCCAGAGACAACTTAGAAAGAAATGAAGTACTGTTCTCACATGCATCTTCCGCTAGCATGAACCAACCCCCTTTGACCTCCTGTCTCTTTTCCTTACCCAAATTGTCACAAGAGACCCTGGCTCAGTGTGTGGCCTGTGTACGTAGCCACAGTGGTACTTCCACCTGGAAGATGGTTTGTGAGCATGAAAGACACGTCCGCTGTCCCAACAAACTTGTCAAGCAGCGAGGACTCTGGGCAAACTGGGTTTGTCTTTTCTCCCGGCTTCCTCCTTCCGTACCCCTTTAGTCGCAGATACTGGAGAGGACCAGGTTTTCGATTTGATAGGTTAGGGTGGCAGGAATGAGGAGTCCCTGAGGGGCCCCAGGCCATGGGCTTACAGCTGGGGCCACGTGTGGCGAATCTTTACCTTCATCTTTGTGAGTGCCGCTTAGCCAACACCAGATAAGTTCTTTACTTGATTAGAAGTGCTCAGAGGAAATTCACAGCGCTTTGACGCGTCCTCTCAACCCATTTGCCCATATTTAGTCTACCGCTCTGACCATACAGGCTGCACTCTTTGCGTGGCCATTTTTAGCCCTTGCCCTGCTACAGATAGGTGGCTTGGGTGTGGTGGCCACTCTTGTCAGAATTGGTGAGAAGTGTTACCTACCCCACGTTTGGTTTGACCGTGTTAGCTCTCTTGACAAGGTCACTGTTAGCAGGAAGTCCTGTCAGCCATCAGCACAGGTGGACATCTGGTTAGATCTGAGTGACAGGAGATCTCTGAGGCCGTGTGCTGCTGGGGAGCTGGGTGCAGGTGGAGAGGCTGGCCCGGGCTTGAGGGCCGTGGGCCACACACGGCCCCTGGCAGGAAGTTAGATGAGGGAGCCGGAGTGGGAAATCTTCATCAGCCCCCAAGGTGGAGGAATCTGTTGGGCTAAGAGGAACTTTTTCCTTAGGGAAAAATAGCCCCGGTGAAACAGTTATTTCCTTTTTGTGCTGCTGAAATGCAAGAACTGAAAATGAGCTGACCACAAATGGGGAATGTACAGTGCTCGTCTATAGCTTGCCTGAGACGGCGCAGCCCCCCCCCCCCCAACTGAACACACTGTGTGTGAAAATCAAGGTTGTGTGAGAGTTTCACACAGTGTCTCAAGGCCAGGCAGGAAGGAATAAGTGTATTGATGGTAGCCCTGCTCCAGAGATTCGTAGTGCCCCGCTGGCACCCAAAGCTGCTGTTTGGGGGTCTGTCAGCCAACTGCGTAGGAGCCCATGCCCTTCCTCACGCCTTATATGCATAAACAGCAACAACGACTAAAGAGCGCATTAGCGTGCACATGTGCCCCTGGGGCCTTTTCCTGAGTAATGGCATGATCAAAGCTTTAAAATTACTTTACCATTTGCTGCAGCAGAACTTGAGTAGTTAACCAATCTTTTAGAAATTTGTATTTGAAATAAATTATGTTTCCAAAATCTGTACTGGAAATTTTGACAGTAAAAGCCACTGGCTTTGCATGTATCTCGGCACTCTGTTTTAACCGCAGTCTTGCCCTGATTTGCTAACCGCAAAACAGATGAATTAAGAACCTCATTACTCTTAAATATTGTCAGTATGGCATGATGCTCACACCTGGTGTTGGGAATATTCTCTTTTGCTCTAGCTTAAATCTGTTATATAAAGAACTTTATCCAAATGCACAGATTCTCGAAACAGTAATTTTTGCGTAGATGTGCCCTGGGCCGGCTGCTTTGGTAGCCCCCTCTCAGAGTTTACTTGTGATGTCAAATGTCTTTCACACTAACTGAAGCGTTGTGTATCTGCTCTTCTGTCCTGTTTTCACTGTTTCTCTGCTTTAGAGATTCAGAATATTCAGAGAGCTTCTTTCTATGACAGTGTTTCTGGTCTTCATGAGCCGCCAGGTGACTGTATACAGCCTGCAGGGCCTCCAAAACAGAAGGGTCTTCAGGCCACAGGAGAAAAGGGCGGGGCGGGGGCTGGCAGGGCGGCCTGGGCGGTGGGGGCGCTTTGGGGGTTCTGTTCGTTTTGCTCATAGGCCTGCATGAACGTCCCATTTCATGCTCTGTTTTATTATACTTCAAGGCCACTGTTTGCATAAACAATTCAGTCGCTACTGCCTACACATGGCTTCTTCTTTGCGCATAGCACTGACAGCATTGCATATTAAAAGGTACGTCACTACCTTTTTCCATTGTGCCATTTTGCTACACGCTTCTCCAAGAGAACGGTTAGGGCACTGGTCTGCTAATGAGATCTCTTTTCTATCCCTGAGTCACCTCTTAAGTTTTCATCTCCTGAGGAATTGTAAGAAGGAAGTTCCTCTCTTTATGACAACACTGTGTTTCCTTCGGGATTGTTGTTTTCATCATTGTACCTTGGACTTGGGATGGCATCTGGCTTTTTTGAACTAGAGGCACTGAACCTCTGTCTCAGGCTTGATGTGTTCATTTTGAGATTGAGGCACAGTGAAATGTTCTTAGAATTTATACTTTGCTCTTGAAATTGAGCTGCAAATGTTTACATTTGTACTCTGTGTCCTTAGCCTTATTTTCAGATACATCCTAGCCATGACTAGAGGGTTCCCAAAAGCCCAGTGGAATATAAAACTCAGCTAGCCTTCCAGTTCTTTGATGAAATTGTCAGCAGCAATATTTGAAGGTCAAGTCAGTTTCATCTTATAAAGCGTGTGGACTTGGGAATGTGAGAATGCTATACTCTGAACCCATCTCAGAAATTCTTAAAATGTTACGGGCTGTGCTCTTCTCCACCAAGAGGCAGACTTACCTTAACTTAGAGGAAAAGCTTTACCTGAGCCGTGTTTAAACGTGACAGAGTTTTCTGACTCCGGGAGCACTCTCTTCCTCCCTGGCCTAGTTCAGGAGGCGTGAGTAGAGCCAGACGGGGCAGCGCTGCTGTCCCAGCCCCCTTTGGGAGGGTTTCAAGGCCAGCCTGGGCTGCACAGTCTCAAACTGTTAAGGCCTGGGAGGGCCCGCTGAGCAGAGCAGTCGAGCGACAGGAGAGTGCTCACCGCTGAGTCTGCACCTCCGTCCAGTGGCTACAGGGTCTGTTCCAAGTGCCGTCTTAGGGCTGGGGTTGGCCTGTCCCAAGTCTGTACTTGAGCATCAGTTTTCGGGGAGTGGGTAGTGCTGGCATGCACATGTGAGTTCATACTTTTTATCCTGAGTCTTGTTACCATTGAAAGCTCGAGAGTTGCATTCGGGCCTCGTCTGCGCTGACCTTGTCTGCCCGGCACCTGGCTTTCAGGGCCATCAAGGGTGTGGGAGGCCCTAGGGTTGTTCTTGAATGGTTGGGGTTTTTTTGAAGGGTGGTGGTTTTGTTTTGGTTCTTGGGGGGGGGGGTTGTTTGGTTTTGGTTTTGCGGTTTGTTTGTTTGAGACAGAGTCTCTACATAGCCCTGGCTATCCTGGAATTCACAATGTAGACCAAGTCTGCCTCCCAAATTCTGGGATTAAAGGTGTGTGCCCCCACGCCCAGCATGCCCTGGCTCTTGATGTTCAGGGGTGTGCAGTTGCTATGGCTGAATCTGTAGCTGCTCTAATTTTGAATAGTGGCAACTATCTATTTTCTTGTTTTTTTGTTTTTTTTAAATCAAATCCACATTAACTCATAGTGTCCCCAGGTTCAGCTGATAGGCAAGTCGGTGCCAGTGGCAGCGTAAATCCTGACAGGAAGAGGCTGGCAAATGGTAGCCACGTGAGAAGAAAGGCCTCCAAATCGGTGGGAAGGGAGAGGGAGGCATTTCTGGTGAGTTCCCCACCAGTACTAGGCCTGAGAAAGATTGCTGTCTCCTTAAAACACGTGATCTTATCAACCTCCCTGCTTCCTGGAATTTTCCTAAAAATTTCTAGCTCTGCTAAAATTATGCTAACAGATTGGCTTTAACCACCAATTATATACTGGTCGCAAATCTGTAATTGCTGTGTAGATGTCATAAAGATGTTATTTGGTGTTGGTTCTTGGCTCTCACAGCAGTTAAGTATCCTGTTGGGGAAAGCACTGCAGGGAACCTGAACCTCATGCCTGCTGGCAGCCCTGGCGGGAGAACAGAGAGTATGTGCTCAGCCGTCCCTGCATGGCTGTTGGAATGGACAGTGAATAGTTTTCCTGACACTTTTGTCACTTATTAGCTACAGTGAATTTCAGATACTTCCAAAAGCTTGGTAAGCACTAATATTCTTGCCAGAGTGAAACAAAGACTTTGAAAGCATCTTGTCTCTCCTGCCTCTGAGGTTGTCCCCACAGGAAGGGCCAGTGAAGAATTCTGGCACTAGACGGCATCGCCCTCTATAAAAACAGGTGTTGACAGTTTACAGCCAGATAGATGACAAATCCTATTTTTTGTAATTGTGAGTATAAAACCATCTAATTTCTGACTTTTTAAGTTTTATAGGGCAATAAATTGTAGTGCAAAACACGTGCAGTTGCCTGCAGCCTTGTAGGGAACCACGCCATAGATCCAGGTGCCCTCCACCAGCCCTGGCGAGGCCTGGCACGGGACTGGCAGTGCTCGCTGCAGCTCGTGTGGCTCTTGTGTCTAGATTTTTTGCCTTTCTCTGCTTCTGTTCTCATCATTTGCATAAGGAAAGACCCTTCTAAGGTAGAAATTTGCCGGAGTCGTGCTTTTTAGTGAGGTCACACGTTCAGTGATGTGCTCCAGGTCCAGGTCCTTTACATGGCATTTCCTGAAGACAGTTTCCCTTGGTGGCAGGGCCCAGCCCTGAGTTTTAAGTGGTAAATTTTAAGACAAATCAGCCTGAAAATCTCAAGCATTAACTTTTGGTAAACCCGAATAATTTTAAGGAGTGATACAGAGCGGTTCAGCTTGAAATGAGGCCAGTGGTGATGGGGCTTTGATTATTGGCATTGCGCTAGACCGTGCAACAGGCAGAGTTAAAGACCCACCCTGCCGCTAGCCCACTGCAGAGCTAACAGGATCGGACCCTTGGACAGTAAGCGTGGCACATCTCTCTTTCATGGTAGTGATAATTTGTTCTTTTGGTAAACTTTGTTTTCCACCTGTAGCTGTTTCTTAGCTACTAGGAGCCCAGCACCATTCTCTGGCCTGCGCTGGGTGGTCAGGAATGTAGTCACGGTCATGCTAGCTGGGAGTCAGAGGTCAGAATGACCATGGGAACTGCTCCCAGAGCCCTGTGAATGTAAGATACTGGGGAAGTATCTTGTGTGGAAGGCTAAGCCAGGCTGAGAAGATGCTCAGGACAGTGTGGGGTGTTTTCCCAGGAGAGTTTCTGATAAGGAGGGACTAGCCCGCCTTGTGTGTGAGAGTGCTGGGGGCAGGAGCCGAAGAGAGTTCTCTGAGGAATTGAGGGAGTGGAGACTGCCAGGCGCTGATCAGCAGCCAGGGCCTTGGCCAGGCAGGAATGGTAGGCTAGGTGAGCAGCGGGTGTAGGACTCAGTGACTCCCAGCTCCCAGCTGGACTGACTGTGTCCAGGCTCACACTGGGACAGATGGGTCAATGCTACTCCTCTGTCCCCTCCGTCCTGGCCATTGTCCTCTTCCTCCTTTCCACGGTGGAGAGTGGGCCCCGGCACTGATGCCCCTGGGGCAGCTCACCGGTCCCATAACTTGAACAACTTGTTGATTTGCCTCTGTTGTTCCTCCTCAGCAGCCGGCTGCAGCCCGTCCTGGGCATCCCACCTCCACGTCATGGCTCACAGGCATCCCACTCTCAGACTTGAGCTCTTTCCTACCCAGCCTCAAGCCCATCTTACTCAGGATCTCTCCCAGCAGCCACTCAGTTGCTCAAGCCAGAATCCTAGGAGCTGTGCTTGACATGTCTCCTTTTCATACTGAATTAATTGTGCAAGCCTGCCATCAGAATATGCCTTGCCTCTTCTTGGCCGTCTCCTGGATGTGGCTAAGGAGCTTTGCCCTTTCTGCCTTTGTGACGGCCCTGCTCACAGTGCCTGCTTGGCACTGCTTTCTTGCCCTGCACTTGTTCGCCTACTGTCTCATCCGTAGTCTTAATGAAGTAAATGGCAATGCCCAGAGGGAGATCTCAACTGCATTTATCTCCCACTTTGTGATTTAAATATATTTAAAAATATGCTTTGCTCCTTCATAAACACATGAATTAAGAATGTTAGTAACAGGTGTTATAACACTGCATGAGAGCACGTGCAGTCTTGCCAAAGCAGACATGATAGACATTTTATAAGAGTTTGGAAGACAGAGGTACCTTTGTGACAGCCAGACAGGAGAGAGCGCCTGGGTCTGGTGACTAGGTGCTAGGTAGCCAGGCAACTGCTAGCATCTGTGCTCACTTCTGGCCACATCCTGGAAGGATTTCACATGAGTTTAGGTCTCTAGAGAGTGCCAAGATGGACAGCGGAAGAGCTTGGCTATCAAGGCTGAAAGAGGGGAAGAGGCACACTGGAAAAGTTGGGAGTGGACAGGATTATTAAAGCCAGAAGTGAGGAGAAGCCAGAAAGGAGGCTGTTGTGACAGCCAACATGTAAACATTCAGGGTCAAGTGAAACAGCCGGGGGAAGCATCCATTGCCTTGGCAGCAGGTGGTCACCGCCTGGGCAGGACAGGAAGCACTGTCCTGGAAGCCAGGTGGCCAAACACTGGGAAGACAGTGGAGGAAGGTGACAGTGGTAAACGTGGCCTCTAGGGAGAAGCAGGGCTCTGACGGTGCCCAAAGAGAGTGATACAGAGCTGGCGCAGGCTTGCCCTTACGGGACAGGAGGCGTGGCTAATGCCGGGCTCTCTTGCAGCAGAAAGAGTCCTCAGTGGCACATGGCGGCTGACATCCCGAGCACAGCACAGGGTGCTGCTTTGACACCAACTTTGAAGTCTGGCTTTTGCGGCATGGCTTACATGCCTGGGCATCACCCATCCCCCAGCTTCCATTCCATTCCAGACCCGCTTCAAGGGCACTTTACCCCTGGACCCGGAGCCAGCTGAGGTCTTGCACACTGAGCCTCCACCCAGGGCCAGATCCCCACAGAAAAATGAGGAGAGTATCAATGAGAGGTCAATTTGGATTCTGATTTCTTTTCAAGTATTTCAAGAAAGCACACGGCATCTTCTAGAGCAAAATGCTAGTGGCTGGTGCTTCCCAGTCTGGCGATGAGGCGGGCCTGTTTTGTGGCTGTGTGAACAGCATCTGCTCTAATGATTCGGGAATGTCGGAGGAGGTTCAGTGCTCTGCAGAAGATTCCTTCCCACTTTGTGGTTTTGCATTCCTTGCACTTTGAAGAGACGGCTGAGGTTCACACATTGCTCAAAATCACAGCGATAAATGTAATCTTCCTGCGTTGTCCCTCAGGTTCAGACGGCTTTCTTAGTGAAAACGCGCTGACTCGGGGTAACTCTGGTCCTGTCCCCTGAGTGGGTCCCCTGCGTGGATCTGCACGCTTATCTTGAGTTTCCCAGCATCATTTGTGTATCAATGATGCCAGGCGGAGATCCGTGCAGATCTCCCGGCAGAGCTTAGCAGACAGTGGCCTCGAGCCCAGCGCAGTGTGGTAGGTAGGACTTGTGTGGTCACTGCAAAATCCTGCCATGTAAGCGTGTGGCTGTTAGCGCCTCGGCTTGTGCGGTGTCTGAATGTGCTGACTGCCTTTCCTAGATGGCCCCTCTCACCATCGTTCACAAAGCTTGTGCTGCTGAGTTCTCACTGTCTGTCCTCCCCCTCAGTCACGTGTGGGTCACAGCCACCCTCTCCTCTCCCCCCTCCCACAGTGGACCGAATTGTAGGCCTGGATCAAGTCACTGGCATGACTGAGACAGCTTTTGGCTCCGCGTACAAAACCAAGAAGGGCATGTTCCGAACCGTCGGGCAGCTCTACAAGGAGTCTCTCACCAAGCTCATGGCCACTCTCCGGAACACCAACCCCAACTTCGTCCGCTGCATCATTCCAAACCATGAGAAGCGGGTATGTGTGAGGCAGGGCGCACGCGCGTTTTGAGTTCCCGAGGCTGGGCTGCCGTGATTGACCTAGAAAACTGTTGTTTGCTTGACTAGGCTGGAAAACTGGATCCTCACCTCGTGCTGGACCAGCTTCGCTGTAATGGAGTCCTGGAAGGGATCCGGATCTGCCGCCAGGGCTTCCCCAACCGGATAGTGTTCCAGGAATTCAGACAGAGGTATCGCCAACTCTTACCTTTTTGTCTGTGTCCAAGCTTACCTTAACATGAATGAAATATGGTGAGGAAGGTTTTCCTTTGCAAAGGGAAATCCTGATTTTCCTGCTGTACAAAAAATAGGCAGCTTCCCGGCGCTGAAGGGCCTACTCCATCTTCAGAGACTGGAAGTTAGGGGTGAGGTGAACCAGACAGCTATAACTTAGGTCTACTTGAAAGTTATAGAAACACACAAATATATACATACATACAGGTAGGTAGGTACATACATACATACAGGTTTTTCAGGACAGGAAGACAGGGTTTCATTCTGTAGCCTTGGCTGTCCTAGAACTCACTCTGTAGACCAGGCTGGCCCCAAACTCACAGAGATCTGTCTGCCTCTACCTCCCAAGTGCTGGGATAAAGGCGTGCACCATGGGGCTTAATATATTTTTAAAACATGTATTCTAAAAACAGATGAGTAGTGCATGTTAAATACAAATAAAAAGAAATTTAAAATCCTCCAGTAAGAATTCCTGAAAATATTTAAGGATATTTCCATCTTTGTTCAGTAAATGAATCTATGTGGGTATAATTTTTCCTCTGTGCGTGCACGTGTGCAGTTACAGACCTTTTACAAGAACAGAGGAAGGAATAGATGAGAAAAAGGGTTAAAATGAGAGAGGAGCGTGGCGGGTGCGCAGCAGAGAGTGACACAGACATGCTGGGAAACCATTGCTTAGTACTTCTCCAAAGTTGTTAAAACTCAGTTGCTTTTCTCCTTTTTTCTTCTGGAAATCAGATTTCAAAATAGTTCCACTGATGTCAGGGCATGGTGGCCCACCCCTTGCACACCTTTAGTCCCAGCACTCGGGAGGCAGAGGCAGGTGGATCTCTGAGTTCATGGCCAGCCTGGTCTACAGAGTGAGGTCAGGACAGCCAAGGCTACACAGAAACCCTATCTCAAGGGGGAAAAAAAATCCATTGTGGATCAATAAAATAATTAGGGGCTTCCAGGTCAAAGAAGGGTCCCCATGGCCTTAGCCACCCCTCAGCCACCTGAGTCTCAGAAGAATCAACTTGGAGCTGGTGCCGTCCTCGGCGGCGTCAGGAAAGCCACTGTGAGGAGCCCACTATCTAGTCCTCAGCTGTTCTTTATTGCTAGAAAAGCATCTGGGGAACCAGCTCACAATGGCTGCCCTTCTGCTGCGGGGTTTTCTCACTGAGGTGTTTAAAATGAGGAGCCATTCATTTAAGCACACGACTCCGTGACCATAAGAGCACCCAGACCAGCGCCCTGCTGAGCGTCACCCTGTTAGGGCTTCCATGGACATGGCTCTTACAGCCTTTTCTGCTGTCTGATAAACACTTAGAAGCTGACTGGCTGAAAGTACAAAGAGCCAGAGCCTCTCCATAAAGATGTGAGTGAACATTGTGGAAAATGAAAGTTTCCAATATTTGGTTCTTTCTGCCAGACCCCGGCACCTCTGCTTTGATCTGAGAGAATTCACCTTGTTTTAACTCTGCTTCTAAGCAGGAGCCGGACCTGCAGAAGCCTGGGGTTCTCTACCACCTGCCCATCTCTTGCCCTGTTCTCAGTTTGTGTCCTGCGTGTCATCATTTCTACCTTTTTCTTTCTCCAGATATGAGATCCTAACTCCCAATGCTATTCCTAAAGGCTTCATGGATGGCAAGCAGGCCTGTGAGCGAATGGTAAGATTACCTTGTTGTTGTTTTGGTTGTTTTTTTTTGTTTTTTGAGGTAGGGTCTCTATGGTATAACCCTTTCTGTCCTGGAACTTCAGGAATGTACCTGCCTCTGCCCCCAGGTGCTGGGATTAAAAGGGTGCACCACTACATCTGGATTCTTTACTATTAATATTATTGCTGTTACTGTCATTATTATGACTTTCTATGGCAGAGACAAATCGGCTTCTTCTCTCTTAGATCCGAGCTTTAGAACTTGACCCAAACCTGTACAGAATCGGACAGAGCAAGATATTTTTCCGAGCTGGCGTCCTGGCGCACTTAGAAGAAGAACGAGATTTAAAGATCACCGACATCATCATCTTTTTCCAAGCTGTGTGCAGAGGCTACCTGGCCAGAAAGTAAGTGGCCGCCGTCTCTGATGCACACGCAGTGTGTGCCCATGATGCAAGAGGGCACGAGACCGGCAGTGCACGCCCATGGGAACGCATCTGAAAGAACAGGCGCGCATCCCAGACAGCACACGGGGCCAACACGGGGGCTGTGCTTCAGCCAGGGTCCTGGGGGAGCCCGGGGGACATTTGCCCTCACAGTGCACACCTGTGAGGGTGCGCTCTCCTTGCTGTCCCTCAGGGCCTTTGCCAAGAAGCAGCAGCAGCTCAGCGCCCTAAAGGTCCTGCAGCGGAACTGCGCGGCATACCTGAAGCTGCGGCATTGGCAGTGGTGGCGCGTCTTCACCAAGGTGGGCTGGCGAGGCCGTCCTCCCTGAGGGGCCTGCCCGCATGGCAGCCTTCCGTCGGCAGCGGCAGGGCCGAGCTGTAGTGACCAACTCTCTACCTGTCGCAGGTGAAGCCTCTCCTCCAAGTGACGCGCCAGGAGGAAGAGCTCCAGGCAAAGGATGAGGAGCTGCTGAAGGTGAAAGAGAAGCAGACGAAAGTGGAAGGGGAGCTTGAGGAGATGGAGCGGAAGCACCAGCAGGTGCGCGGCACCCCCATGCCCCCCACCGAGTCCTGCCTCAGCCACGCCCTCCGCACGCTGTTAGGGAGGTGTTCACCCACTTTCCCAGTGTGTGCGGTTCACTGTAGAGGTGCAGCCACACTGGGCCCCATGGTTTAACCTTAGGTAAACTGAAGTCAGCCTCAGCTCCCGCTTGTGTCTGACGCTGTGTGGGAGGGGGCTTCCCATGCCTGCTCCTGTCTGCTGGTGAGGACAGAGAGAAGGGTGCGCCTCTGCAGGGCAGGCACTCGCCAAAGCTCAAACACCTGCGCGTGACGGGGACAGCCAGTGCTGGAGGCCGGGAATATCATTTGTGCTGTTGTGCTAGGCATCAGGAGTGCCCAAGAACTCTGTTGGGGTTCCTTGTTTGTCTGTTTTAGTTTTGTTTGATTTGATTTGATTTGATTTCTCAGTAGAGTGCCACTTTGGAGCCCAGGCTGGCCTCAGACTCAGAGCTGTCCTCTTCAGCCTCCCGAGTCCCGGGATTACGGGCATGAGCCACCACTCCTGGAACCTTTGACACTTTAAGGATCCCCTCTCCTGCTTACTGATCCCTTCCTAACCTAAGGGACAAACTGTAATTCTTAACATGTTAAGACCTTACTATTTATTATTCAAGGTAACTTAGGACAATAGGAACAACCAAAAATATTTTCATGTGGTTCATTTTGTATGTACTTACACACAAAGTGTACTTGAAATTTCTGCCAGATATGTTGTTTGGTTGGTTTGTTTGTTTTGAGGCAGTCTCTCTGTGTGCCGTTGGCTGGCGTGGAACTCACAGAGACAGCACAGCCTCTGTGTCCCCTGTGACCTGCTGTGTCTGAGGCCCTGACGCTGAAGCCGTGGTCAGGCTCTGGACTGTTGTGCTTTCAGCTGCTGGAAGAAAAGAATATTCTGGCGGAGCAGCTGCAAGCGGAGACGGAGCTCTTTGCCGAAGCAGAAGAGATGAGAGCGAGGCTCGCTGCCAAAAAGCAGGAGCTGGAGGAGATTCTCCATGACCTGGAGTCCAGGGTGGAGGAGGAGGAAGAGAGGAACCAGATCCTCCAAAACGAGAAGAAGAAAATGCAGGCCCACATTCAGGTGCGTCGCGTCTGGAATATTGGGTCTGTTGCGCACGTGGGCTCATGCGTACCGACTATTCGTTTGACCCACAGATTTAACAAGTGTTCTGCAGACACAGGAGTGTTCCTGTGTGTTCCTGTGTGGCATCTTATGATATGAAGATACACAGTCAGAAGCCACCCAGGGTCTGGAGCATACAGAGCCTAGTGCTTCTTTGTGTTGTGATCATAATTCTTAGCTCTCCCCAGTGATGTCGTGGGCCTCTCCTGACTGCCATGGTTCATAAGGAATGTGCAGCGCTGGTGGAGAACCATGACCCCTGCCCTGGCACCTTAAGCTCTAATCACAGAGCACACTACAAACACTGCTGAATACCCGGACAGACGGCAGCCAGTGGGTGTCCTGTGTGTACCCCGGCACACACACATCTCCCCTTCTCCTGGCTGCCACCACCCCTGCACATAAGCTCGTGCCCTTCAGTCTCTGGTGTCAGCATCTGCCACTGTGGCTTCCTGAGCCAGCACCAAACTTTTCCTGTGGAACATTTCTCCCTTAACATTGGTACTGCCAAGCACAGAAAATCAGATGCTTGTCAAAATGACCACTGATACTATATTCTTTTCTTAGCAAACACTATGCTAAATCAGCCAGATACTTCCTTTCTTCAAGACAGTTTTCAAATATTCTAAAGTTAACAGAGTATCACAAAAGCTGTACAAAGGATAGGCTCTTAGCAATTTTAATCGAAGGTTTATGTAAAAGATAAGTCAGTATTCATGAATAGAGTATTGTCAGGCCTTAGCAATTTTTTTCAGGTATGAGTGCAATGTTTATTTCCATTGGTGTCCATAATTGATGAATAAAGAGAGTTACAGAAGAGTGTATCCAATCACACAACACCTACCTTAGCATTCTTGTAAATCTTACCTAGTGGCTCTCCCTGCGGAGCCTCACCAGCCTTATATGTGTGTGTGTGTGTGTGTGAGAGAGAGAGAGAGAGAGAGAATCTATTCAGATCACCCTGACATTTCCTACAGTTGTGTTTGAAAGCGTGTCTGCAGCGCTTGCCATGTTGGAGTGACCCAGTTTATACCTTAACTTGTAAAGACACAAATACCTGCCTCACCCTTGCCAACATAACACGAGTGTGTGTCTCTTCCTGCGGCTGAATCCGGCAGAGGACTGACGTGACTTTTCCTCACCAGGACCTAGAGGAACAACTGGATGAGGAGGAGGGGGCCCGGCAGAAGCTGCAGCTGGAGAAGGTGACGGCGGAGGCGAAGATCAAGAAGATGGAAGAGGAGGTTCTGCTGCTCGAAGACCAGAATTCCAAGTTTATCAAAGTGAGACCATTTCCAGCGGGCGCCGCTGTTAGAGCCGAGAGGGGCTTTATACTCACTGACGTGGCCCCCCGAGAGGGCAGGGAACTCCGGGAGAAAGTCTTAGCTGCACTCGCTTCCTGTGTAAAGCCTCCTGACTAGAGTCTGAGGGCAGACGCTATCTAGCCAAATGTCCTCACAACCTTTGCCCGGCATCCCATCTGCGCCACTTGGTCCACCTGGTGTCCAGGCTCTGAGCACTGGGCAGCCACCGGGAGAGCGCCCACCTCTGCCCAGGATACAGCTCACAGGGGCAGCGGGACCCCAGTGATCCACTTGTGAGAGAAAAAGTGTTCAGAGAGACCCCAAACCCAGGCTGTAACTTTGCACATCTCTTCTGAAGTAGAGTTTGTTTGTCTTTTTTCTTCTCAGGAAAAGAAACTCATGGAAGACCGCATTGCTGAATGTTCCTCTCAGCTGGCTGAAGAGGAAGAAAAGGCAAAAAACTTGGCCAAAATCAGGAATAAGCAAGAAGTGATGATCTCGGATTTAGAAGGTTGGTGTCGGCCCGAGGCGCTCAGGACAGGGGCTCTCGGGTGCTGAGCTTGTACTTGAGTTAGACAGCTGTGCGACACGCTGGAGACTGTTAGCGGCTCCTCGCAGGTCGTGTCGCATAGTCTTTGCTAGAATGGAGTTAGGGGGCTCTTCCTTTTCGTTTGTTTTCTTGTTTTTAACTTGCCTTTGATGGACATTCTGGGCATTTGATCTAAACCTGCACGGAAGAGCCCAGGCGACACCTCCCAGCGGAGTTAGCCAGGGGCAGAGGTCCGGGGCGGTGGGGGGAGTAGCATCGGGAGCAGCTCTGGCAGAAGTGACGTCAGGACTGAGGTGGCTGCAGAGCAGAGGACGGAAGCTGTGAAGGGGTGTGGCCCTGACCCTGCTCGGGCCCTGCAGCAGTGGGCCACCAGCTTTCTTAATGCAAACTTCTGCACTGAGAAAAGTGCACGTGTGTTTTGGATTTTGTTTTTGTTTTTTTTGTGGTGGTGGTGGTCTTGGTTCTTTTGGTTGGTTGGTATATGTAAGTGGTGGAATGTTAGTATAAACTTGCTTTCCTAAACTATTTTGCTGAAGAGATACCCAGGAGGCAGATGTGCCCATGCCGTGGCATGCACTTAGCAGATGGGCTCCTCGGGCCGGGTCATGCTGCTTGAGCAGACCACGGGAGCGGAAGTTGTGGCCAGCCTGTCCTAAGAAATGGCAGCAGAGAGGCTGGGGGAGACATGGGCCCTCTCCTGCTCCTTGTCTGCTCTCGCCTTTGCGTCTTGGATTAGGGTTAGAGTCAGCAGTGGCCCGGGATGCCTTCCATGTTTGCGCCTTCCAGGTCTGGGCGCAGTGGTGGTCTGAGGCAGTTCCAGACATGTTGGCCTTAACAGCGCGGACTCGCTTTCCAAAAAAGCATCTTCAGACAGTACCCGCTCTCTGTTCGTACCCACATGCTCATTCATCTCGCCTCCGTTCAGTCCTGATTGGTCTCAGGATCATCAAGGCAGTGATCACTTCCCTTCACTGGGCGCTCTGCAGTGTGGTGAAGGCTGCTTCTGTCTTGCCTTACAGAGCGCTTGAAGAAGGAGGAGAAAACGCGGCAGGAGCTGGAAAAGGCCAAAAGGAAGCTGGATGGGGAGACAACTGACCTGCAGGACCAGATAGCGGAGCTCCAGGCACAGGTGGACGAGCTCAAGATCCAGCTGGCCAAGAAGGACGAGGAGCTGCAGGGAGCGCTGGCCAGGTCTGTAGGGCCAGCACAGCCGGGGGAACCCACTGGGTGGGCAACCCGTGGGCCTGCATCATGGCCCGTGTGGGGAGCAAGACATGCTTTCTTTGATGTCGGTTATGACACAAGTTCATGAAAAACCCGGCAGAACCTGCTGTGAGAGCACCAAAGCCTCAGAACATTGTCAGTATTTAGACTTACAAATGACTGTCAAATCCCAGAATCCTGGGAAGGGCACACCGGGAAGCATGCTACACCAGTGTTTTCTGTATGCTACATATTAGTTTCAGTGTGTTTGGGAACTTTGGAGAAAATAACATTTCAGAAATATTTCCTCTTTTATCCCATGATCTGATGCTTAGTCCAAAGCCATTTGGAATATTGAAACTATTTCAACTATTTATTTGTATCTAAATAGTATCCACCTTTAAAGAGTTAGCTAGCTGGCTACCGTGGCCTCGGGGTTTAATCTCTAGCGTGTTTTAATCAGGAACCACTTGTAGCGGGGCTGGGGACAGGCCACGGCTGGTGGGGAGTGCCCCGGCCGTGCACAGAGCCTGGTCTGAGGGTAGGGACACACACCTGCCATCCAGGAGGCAGCGGTGGAAAGGCCACAGTTGTCTGAGGCTCCGTGAGGCCTCGTCTCAAATTTGAAAAAGATCTTACAGCAAACATTTCTGTCCCTTGTCACTGAGTCCAGCTGGGCGCTTCTTGCCTAGAAACACTTCTCCCCTGTGAGACTCCAGAGCTAACGCCCCCACCAGAAAGCCCTGCCAACACCTAAGCCACACGCATGGGCTCACAGGTGTGCAGAGGGAAGGTGTGCAGGTTGCAGGCCCTGGGCCACACACAGGTCCGTTCCAGCTGGCTCCACCCCCGTCAGCAGTGTTGTGACCCCAGCATTTCACTCTAGAGGACATTCTGAAGTAGAGAGACACAGGTCTCGCCTTGTTCTGGTGCTAGCTTGGGGGGCCGTCCAGGTCACTTCCTTGGGCATGGACTGCACCCAGGCTGGTGTCAGGGAGGGACAGCCGGTCCACAGCCTCCCTGAGTGCTCTGACCAACATCTTTCCCAGAGGAGACGATGAGACGCTGCATAAGAATAACGCGCTGAAGGTTGCACGGGAGCTGCAGGCCCAGATCGCCGAGCTGCAGGAAGACTTCGAGTCTGAAAAGGCCGCAAGGAACAAGGCTGAGAAGCAGAAACGGGACCTGAGTGAGGAGCTGGAGGCCCTGAAGACTGAGCTGGAGGACACGCTGGACACCACTGCGGCTCAGCAGGAACTGCGGTGAGCGCGGGCCTCGGTGAGGGGGGCCAGGTTCTCAGTGCATTCCACACGGGGTGCCATTCGATTGAGAGCCCGCTTCCCCTTGGAAGGATGATGGGGGTACTGCTGATGAAGTAGCTGGGATCAGAGGCCAGCCGCACACGCGGACGTGTGAGACCCGGTCAGAAACCGAGGTTAGGTTAGGTTAGGTTAGAGAAGGGCGGGGCTAGCCTACTCTTGAGAGAGAGACTGAAGAAGGTGGAGCAGCCAGCACCCGCAGGCAGTATAGCTGCCGTGCGCAGCAGAAGTCAAACAGATGAGGAGGGGATACCAACAGATGGCGAGGCAGCTTCAGGTAGAGAGCTGGCTGAGCATGAAGAGGCTATGGAGTCCATCCCCAATACTGAGAAAGAAGAAAGGAGCGAGCACAGGCCTCAGGCGTGGGTGTGTACTGCACAGTGTCTCCTGGCAGCAGGCACAGGTGGGCATGGCCTGACAGGGGGCAAAGCGAGGAACCTGTAGCTATCAGCCCATAGAAAGTCGCAGCTCACAGACCAGGCAGAGCTGCTGCAATGTCATCTGTGAGGCCACGGGCACATGCTCCAGCTCGCTGTCCTTGCTTCCCCTGGCCACTGCGCCTTCCATGTGCCTGTGATCCAGACAGAAGGGGACCAACCCAGTGTCACCTGCCAACAGATACCAGGTGTGAGTGATGGAGGGCCACCGTTGCCCAGTGGAAGGCTGCAGTATCGGATAAAGACAGAAGGATCGTTTTTGAATACAGAATCAGGAGCTGTGGGCATGGCTCTGAGCACCACGGGGGTGGAGTTGCTGTGCTGGAAGCCAGTGTCCTTCCCCTTTCCAGGAAGGTCAGGACGTGACCTCAGGATTACTCGTGGGCCAGGAGCCAGGCCCGAGGGAGAATGTCAAATCAGTGTCTAGCTGGCAGGTTGGCTGCGGAGAATAGTGAGACCGAGGCCAGACCAGGGCTGCAGGGGTACTCGGTGAAGCAGGGGCGGCCAGCAGCATGTGCTGCCTAGGATTTGGGCCATGAGTACACATTAGCATTTGAAGTTCTAGCCTGCTTTTCAAAGGTTCTGCTTTACAAAAATCTAACTTTGCAGAAGTACACGCTCTTCAGAGGTGTTTTTTAATTTGTTTTTAAGTGGGGGTTGCGGGTATACCCATGTGTGCAGGTGCCGGAAGGACCAAGCACTCAGATCCTCTGAAGCTGGAGTACAAGAGGCCAGAAGGAGGCCTGCAGGCAGTGTGAGCCTGGTGGAGGGCTTGGGAACCGAGCTCAGGATGTCTGCAAAAGCTGAGGATTCTCTCAACCGCTGGGTCGGATTTCTAGCCCCTCAGAGAGGCTGTGACCACAGCTGCGACCGTTGCTCCCAGTCAACACTGTACTGAGCATGGCTGCGCACACCCAGAACTCCAGGTGCCTAGAGAGCATGAGGGCTGTCAGAGCTTTGAAGCCAGCCTGGGCCAGAGAGAAACTCTGTGATTAAAATCTTGAAATGATGTGTGCGCGCTTACAAAAACCAAGCGTGCCCTCAGTGGCGGCACACACCAGGCACGGCTTTGGCCCTCCTGAAGCCTATGTGTGTGCTGTGCTCTTTCCTGGGCCTGTTGGAGGGCTCACCTAACCCTAACCTCAGCCACTCGTTTTCCCTGGCTGTGTGAACTGTGGTCGTATGGGATTCTCTTCTATGCTGGGAGTCGACAGGTTGTTGAGTTTAGCAAGAGCTTAAGAGTCCTGTGACTCTGGGATTCAGGTAGAGACCAGGAACAAACTGAAAGAATGATGGGCGGCTAGCAGGGCCTTTCCTGGACACCTAATACGCAAGAGCCTGGCCACCAGCTAAGTCAAGGTAATCTTGACAAAGTACTGGCTGAGGACAGGCCAGTCCAACAGTGTGGACCAGCAGGCCTTGTGGCAGAACTGGGCTTTTGTGACACTTTGTGTAGACTACATCCAACCACAGAGCTGGCAGCAGCCCTTTCTTGGCGGTGACCTCTGCCCTCTGTCTCAGCTGTTCCTCTGGTGAGAAGAGGGAGGAAAGCATGTTGTTGGCATGGGTTATGATCTGTGTTGGGAACAAGCACAAGAAACTTGTCCGAAGTACGCCATTTTGTTTTCAGACTCCATTTTAATCATAGGGTGAAACTAAGTTCAAGGTTCCAGGCTGTATGGGAGTGGGGACTTCCTAACAGCTGAGCAGCTTCTGCTTAACTTCTCCCCAAATCATAATGACTGTTCCTAACTGCAAAAGACCAAGTGGATTTAGTTGGTTGGAATATAAAACCTATGTTCTGTATGGGTTGACACAGATCAACCACGTAAGGAGAGTGCTTATCCCTAAATCCTGATTGGTGGGAAAATGTAACAATAACTTGGAACAGAGTTTGTGGTTTGCAAGTTGAAATACTCTGTGATATTCTGGCTTTGGTCGCAGTTCAGCTCCCGAGTCTGTTCTGCAGCCCCGATCGATCAGTAATGACATGATTACCATAAGCTTCTGATGTATCCGCATCGACCTAGTGTTTGAGGTGTGTTGGACCTAAGAGGACCCCAGAACAAACAGCAAGTCTTGTGGAGATGCCTACAGCGTGACAATCCAGGCATGCTAATGTAGCTCTTAGCAGGAGTGGGGTGCGCCTTACTGGTTTCAGTGGGCAGGGTGTGGGTAGTCAGAGGGTCTCCCACAGGCCAGAGCTCTGCCACAACCCTGTCACAACCCTGGTCGCAGTCTCTGTCCATCTGTGCTCTTGGGCATGATGCTCAGACTGACAGATTTTAAAGCTGGCTTCTGTGTGGGAGTGAAATGACTGAGCCACTCACGTTGCCCCACATGTCACAGACTGTTAGAAAATGCTAGAGAGCCGCGCAGGATGTCCAGTACTGCTGACCTCCCTGCCTCACTCAGAGCACTGAGGTCCTGGGGCTTTTTCTCTGCTGTGTCCGTGTACCAGACACCAAGACCTTTTCTGAAGAGAGACAACCCTTCAACCTCCTTACCGCCCGCCCCCAGCGTCATCCGGAAAAGGCTGAAAGACAGGCGTTAGTTACCTGTAGCTGCTTCAGGAGGGTGGTGAAAGGCTGCTTTGCAGGTGTGAGGTCCTGTCTCGCCTCCATAACCTTAGCTGCCTCTGGATTCACCTCGGGGAGTTGGCTAGACTGAGACTGAAGCAGCTTAGCATCACATGTAAAGCAGTTCTGACCTGTGAGTGAGGCCAGACTGTACGAGAGACCTTGACAACCTCTGTGGCTGTCAGAGTGACTCTCGGTGGTCCTCAGCATGGAGGGCACGCCGTACTGCTGCAGAAGTGTCTGGTGTTTGTCAAAGGACTTGCCGGAAGGTCCACACTGAACACGAACAGCATGTGAAATGTGTTTTCATTTAGTTGCTTAGCCAATACTGATCTTCATACTTGAAAATATGTCTGTAGCACAAAGCGTGAACAGGAAGTGGCAGAGCTGAAGAAGGCTCTCGAGGACGAGACAAAGAGCCACGAAGCTCAAATCCAGGACATGAGGCAGAGGCATGCCACCGCGCTGGAGGAGCTCTCCGAGCAGCTGGAGCAGGCCAAGCGGGTGAGCGGGGCCGCCGGGCCTCTTCGGCCGCCCCATCCAGTCCTTCTGTCTGGCTCCAGCCTTTGCAGAGGCTGAGGGCACTGTGGGGCTTTTGCTGAGGCCAGCAGCCACAGTCCCACTGTTAGCCGCTTCCTCCCCTCCACACCCACCTGTCTCATGCCTTCCCTTGAGCCCTCCTCGGTCTCCTCCAGGATAGGCCGCCTTCCTCACTCTTCCCCACAGACCTCCTTGTCTTCCTGCAGCCCGGCCTCCGTTCCCCTCTCTCTTTCCTACTTAGCTGCAGGCCGCCCTCCACAGTACAAGGCCATGGTGTTACCGTGTTGGTGACGGTCAGTCAGTCTCTTCTAAAGTTAGTGAGGGCACTGTGGGTGCCGTCATTGTCACTTAAAGGCTGAGAAAACGGGCTCAGCACATAAGCTTGGGTCACCCCGCTGGTAAGTAGAAAACCGTGTCGTGTGGCCACAGAGCCTTGGGTAGCCACACCTCCAACCTCAGCCAAAGGCTCAGAGAGACCCAACCTGCTCCAAAGTCAGTAAGTTTGGAAAAAGGGTTTTCACAAGTTGTTACTGAACAGTCTATTCCCTCTGCCCTATATGGGCAAGAAGAATCACACAGTATGAGGAGTTCCTCACAGTCCATGGCTGGTTCCCCAACCGGAACCCTGGGCACACCGGGACAGTGGTGTGTCAGGTGTTCCTCCTCATGTGGTGGTGTAGCTCACTGTGTGCCCGCAGCATCCTGAGAGAAGAGCAGTGCTTTCTGTGGAGCGTTGTAAGGCAACCACTGAGAAATGCTTCTCTCCCCTCTCCTAGTTCAAGGCCAACCTGGAAAAGAACAAGCAGGGCCTGGAGACGGACAACAAGGAGCTGGCGTGTGAGGTGAAGGTGCTGCAGCAGGTGAAGGCCGAGTCGGAGCACAAGAGGAAGAAGCTGGACGCCCAGGTGCAGGAGCTGCACGCCAGGGTGGCAGAAGGAGACAGGCTCAGGGCGGAGCTGGCCGAGAAAGCCAACAAGCTACAGGTGAGCTGGGCCCGCACGCCTGCAGATGGCCTCTCAGTGTGCGTTTACAGATAAACCATCCTTACTGTAACGCGTAAGGCGTGTAAAGAGGTTTTAGACCCGGCCAGTGCTGCTCTAAGTCATGGCTGCAGCTGAGTGTTTTGAAGCACAGTGTCACCTGCTCTGCTATTCCAGCAAACAAGAGGCTGGCTGTACACGTACGTGTTTTAAAGTATGAATTGGTACAGGTTCTTCTCCTAGTTTGGTTGCCAGGCATTGTAAACCATGAAACTCAATACCCTCGAGGCCGCTGAAACCAGCTTCTTTCTCGTTTCTCCTGGAGAGGTAAAGCCCCGCCCAGGCTCGGCTCTAAGGCTGCTCTCTGTGGAGCTGTGGCAAAAGCACCCGATCAGAGACGCCTTGGCTGTCTAGTAGTGGGCTCTAGGGCATCCAGGAAAGCGACTTAGCAGAGGAGTGTGTGCTGCCGCCGCATCGAACAAAGGGCAGAGTCTGGCTGTGGCCAGCAGGACAGCAGGTGTTCACCACAGGCCGCACAGTTTGCCCAGATAGTCTAGGCACCATGTACCACGCTGACCTATTTGGGAATTGTAGGACCCCAGCAGAAATCCAACTTGCACATCCTAGCCAGGGACGTCACAAGCAGGCCCTCTGAGAACAGCCTTGGCTTGCCACAGACAGGGTGTTTATTTGTGTGTGTCTGCGAGTGGGCTCTCGGAAGGGAGGGTTAGAAACGGTGCTGGGAACTCTCAACTGGCTCAGAGACAAGGTGAGCGGCGTTGGTGGCTTTCTGGGAACAGCTAGGCCCACAGGTGCTTTGCCCGTCTCATCCTCGCATGAGCTCCATGTGCTAAGCAAGGAAGCTGCAGGTCACGGGAGTGAAGGACCTGCTCTCTGGCCCTTTGTAGGACTCAGGTAGAAGGCAGCAGGTCCCTCTTAACAAGATCTTCCTCTGTGCCCTGTACCTCAAGCCTGGGGAAAGATGATTTTCTGAAGGATGTTGCTAGAAGACTAGAAACAGCCGGGTGTCTTCCAATCACCTCCCTGATAAGCAGCCAAAGAGCACATAAGCATACAGGGTACTCTTCTCAGTCCCTCCACTGTCTGTTTGCACGCCACTGACAAAATATTTAAAATGGAAAAAAGGCATCTTGGACTTTTTTCTCCCTTTTTAAACCAATTTGTTTTGTTCTGGGGGGGCAGAATTAAGACAGGGTTCTCTATGTAGCCCTAGCTGTCTGGAACTCACTCTGCAGACCAGGCTGACCTCAAACTCACAGAGATCCACCTGCCTCTGCCTCCTGAGTGCTGGGATTACAGGCGTGCACCACCACTGCGTGACTATAAAAGATAGTTTTATTTATATTTGTTTATTTAATCTTATGAGTATTTTTCCATGTGTTTGTCACCACCTGTGTGCCTGGTGCCCACCAAGGCCAGAAGAGGGCGTCAGGTCCCCTCAGGCTGGAGTTACAGACCGATGTGAGCCACCTTGTGCGTGCTGGGAACTGAGCCCAGTCGTCCAGCAGAGCAGCCTGCGCTCTTACCCTCTCAGCCACCTCTCCAGCCCCTTTTGGAGACAATCTTTCATTGAGGAGAAAAAGAGGGAACATCACATTATCCCTAAAATCTGACTATCAACAGCTTTATATTTGTACAGAATATACACCTGTTTTAACAGCCAGAAGAAATTTTGGCTGATCTCTTTCCTTGACTAAAATATCCAGTTCTGTAAAAATGTAAATTCCATGTGTGCCCAATGCACAGTTACAGGAAAGAAAACACCTGCTGGCCCAAACTGGCCCTGCACAGCTTCAACAGATGTGGCTTCATTTTGTCTGTGGTAAAAGCAAAACACAGACAGGACCATAGTGCCCAAGCGCCCCTGCTTTTGGCTGAAGACCTCGGTGAGGTGGTGGTTGAGCAGGCGTTAGCACTTGTGTGGTGGTGAGCCATCACTGAATGTTAGGTAAAATTCTCACATGCACACACAGGAGCACCAGATGTTCATACATGCTCATGTGCACACTCAGGCACTGCTGTGTGTTGCTGTGGTGTTAGATCTGAATTCCATCCTTACTCCTTGCAGAATGAGCTGGACAATGTGTCAACCCTTCTGGAAGAAGCCGAGAAGAAAGGTATTAAATTTGCTAAGGATGCAGCTGGTCTGGAATCTCAGCTACAGGACACACAGGTATCCGGGGAGCAAGGGATGGAGTGGGTGTGTGCCCAGTGCTCTGAAGCTGTGTCACAGGGTGCTACATATGTGCCCAGAGCATGTGCTGAGAGCAGTGCTGTGATAGAGCAGCCAAGGAGGCCAACGCTGTTTCTGGGTTTGGCCTGAGGGGCTCAAAACATGGGGGGAAAGTCTCAGACAGCAGAGTCACTAAGCCACGAGAGACACGCTCAGTGCCCAGTGCAGACACTGGTGAGGCCCAGCCTGGTCAGCGAGCCTAGAGGGCAAATGCCCTGGAACACCTTAAACTGCTCGTCTAAAAGCAACAAAGACGTTTGCACTTATTACACCTTGGAGGAAGTAAATCAAGCTAAAAACTAGAAAGGGAAAATGAGCAAAGGGCTGGCTGATCCTAGAGAGAAATGCCTGCCGAGAGCTGGGACTGAGGTGGAGAACAGGAGGAGGACTGTGGCAGGGCCTGCATCCCAGGCCATGGCCTGGCCTGGGCGAGAATGAGCTCAGAGGGGCTCAGGTTCCAAAATGATCTTGCGTGTTTCTAGCTGTCACTGGGTGCTTCTTGTCCGTTCTGTGGAGGAGCTTTCTTCTTTATGGCAGAACTCTCAAGGGAGACTACGATAGTTGGGGTCTTTGGTTTTTCTGGTGGGGATCGAGCCACAGATGATGTGGACGCTCGCTCTTGCACACAGGAGCTGCTTCAGGAGGAGACTCGGCAGAAGCTGAACCTGAGCAGTCGGATCCGGCAGCTGGAGGAGGAGAAGAACAGCCTGCAGGAGCAGCAAGAGGAGGAGGAAGAGGCCAGGAAGAACCTGGAGAAGCAGGTGCTGGCCCTGCAGGTGCAGGTGAGTGTCCTCTGCGGTGCAGTGTGCCCTGGGCGTGTGCGGGGCAGTGACCGACCCGCCTGCCCATGTGGGTTCCGGCACATTTGGGCAGCTAATCAGGTTGTAAATCAAGCATAGTTTGGGGTCTGGTTTGGTTTTTCTTTGACCTAGCCCAACACTGATGCCTGCTGCATAGATCGCTGTCTTTTACAGACACAACGGCTTCTGCAGTTCAGTCCAGGTGCCATTAACTTCTCCGCTAAGTGCTCCTTCCTGGGCTCGTTTGGCTTTTAATCAAACTGGTTCATACTACTGAAAGCAAGTTTTTATTCTTGAAACGCAAAAATGGGATGAGTTCTGACGGCCCTTGTTTCCATACCCACAATGCAGCTGGCTGACACCAAGAAGAAAGGCGATGAGGACCTGGGAACCATTGAGAGTCTGGAAGAAGCCAGGAAGAAGCTGCTGAAGGACGTGGAGACGCTGAGCCAGCGGCTGGAGGAGAAGGCCCTGGCCTACGACAAGCTGGAGAAGACCAAGAACCGGCTGCAGCAGGAGCTAGACGACCTGACGGTGGACCTGGACCACCAGCGCCAGATTGTGTCCAGCTTGGAGAAGAAGCAGAAGAAGTTCGACCAGGTGAGGCCTTGCCCAGCCCTGAGCGCATGTGTCTGTGCACAGGCCCCACCTGTCAACCTGAAATTCACTCAGGTTTCACATGAGCCTGTACTTAACGGCCTGCAGTTTGACTGTGGCCTCTCCCGTGAGGGCAGGTGTGGAGTGTTCCGCTTGTGCCGCTGCCTGCACTCAGAGAGCTTTGCAGTCTCTCTGGGATGCTCAGCCCGAAGCGGTGTGAGCTGTGAGTGGGAGCGGTCGGTGGTGACGTGCTCACCTCCTTTGCTCTCACAGCTCTTAGCAGAAGAGAAGAGCATCTCTGCTCGCTATGCGGAAGAGCGGGACCGGGCAGAGGCCGAGGCCAGAGAGAAGGAAACCAAAGCGCTGTCGCTGGCACGGGCCCTGGAGGAAGCCTTGGAGGCCAAGGAGGAACTGGAGAGGCTGAATAAGCAGCTCCGAGCAGACATGGAGGACCTGATGAGCTCAAAGGACGACGTGGGGAAGAATGTGAGTCATGTGTGGCCGCTGGGCCAGTGCCTGGGCACTCAGGCCCATGGCAGCGCCAACTAGAGTCTCCTCCTGGCAGATGACAGGTGGCTCTGTTCATCTCAGCCAAGACACACGTGAAATTCTGCACGTATGTCTGTGCTGTGTGCATGCCTGATGCCCTGAGGGCAGAAGAGGGCACTGGACCCCTTGGCACTAGAGTTGCAGGTGGTTGTGAGCTGCTGTGGGCTACAGATTGAAGCCAGGTCCTCTGAAGAGCAGTCAGTGTTCTTTACTGTTGAGTCACCTCCTCAGGCCCCTCCTGCAGCTGCCATCACAGGACGTCAGGTGTTTATCCGTGCCTTGGCCCTGCCCCAGTTCATCCTGGCAGAGGGATTTCACGTCTGCACTGCCAATGGTTACAAACCCGGATACTCCAGAGTCCCGGGAGATAGAGGTTCAAGGGCGCTGAAGCACATTCCCCCCCTCTGCCCACCTGACCTTCCCTGAGGCCTGAGTGCCAACCTTCAGGTGCCTGGAGCGGTCCGGACGCAGTTCAGACTTCTGTGTGTGCTCACATGCATGCCTTCCCTGAGTCCCCACGCTCGGTGTCTGACGAGCAGAGTCAAGAATGTGGCCCCAGCCTGGCTGTTCTCCCAACTTCCTTGCTTTTGTTTTGTTAGGGTTTTGTTGTTGTTGTTTTGGTTTGCTTGTTTTGAGACGGTGTTTCTCTGTGTAGCCCTGGCTGCCCTAAAACTCGATTTGTAGACCAGGCTGGCCTTGAACTCATGAAAACTTGACTGTCAGCATTCCCGCTGTGTAGACTTGCCCTGTTTGGTTGGCTTTGAAAAGTGTGGATCCCACCATGAAGAGCAGGTGTCACCTGTGTGGGATGTAGCCATCTGACCACACCACAGGTGACGGGGCAGTCCTCATCCTGCGGGCCTTCTGCATACCAGCTCCATGGCCAAGGGGCCAGCTAGGGTAGACCCACCCGTGTCAATGTGAAGACTCTGCAGTGGTTCCATGGTCGTGTCTCCACAGTGACCGACACTCACTCATGTGGCTTTGTGACTACTGAGTTAGCAAACACTACTTAGGAAAGTAGTGGACCTTCCTAAGTTCACCCCTAAGCTCACCCCTGTGAAAGCTAGCGTGTTTGTGGGCCCCAAAGGGAATGTGTGACAGACATTGCATGGATCTGCTTCACGGGGTCAGCCAGCTTGTCTGGGAAGGAGGTGGGGGTGCTCAGTGCAGCTCTGGGCGCAGAAGACTCGTGTTTCTGGAGGGCACTGTTGAGAGCAAGGTCGGGCCTCTTACGGCCATGGCCTGCTGCTCAGGCTAAGGCATTTTCCTCACAAGTTTGCTCACGAGCCTTTGCACAAGCGTGGGCGATCTCCTCCTCACACTCGGCAGGCGGTGGCCGGGAACACAGTTCTGTCTCGCGTGGCTGGCGGGTGTGAACGAACAGCAGAACTCAGCTTTAAACTGGGTCTCCGAAGCGGGGAACACAGCCTGTGCTCAGCAGCTGCCTCTGCTGCAGGTGCACGAGCTGGAGAAGTCCAAGCGGGCCTTGGAGCAGCAGGTGGAGGAGGTGCGGACCCAGCTGGAGGAGCTGGAGGACGAGCTACAGGCCACCGAGGACGCCAAGCTGCGCCTGGAGGTCAACATGCAGGCCATGAAGGCCCAGTTTGAGAGGGACCTGCAAACCAGAGATGAGCAGAACGAAGAGAAGAAGCGCATGCTGATGAAGCAGGTGGGTAAGGGCAGAGCCTGGCTGTGCTCTCAGCCGGCCCTGCAGCTCTGCTGGGAAGCCCTGGCTGGAGAACTCACTCTTTGAGAATGTCAGCGGGTCGGATCTTCTCTCCCCAGGGCCAATGCTACTGCATTAGGCTGTCCACCAAAGGGAAGCCATCCCATCATTCAGGACCGTGGCCTCCTCAACTCCCCCCCCCCGCCCCATGCGTGCACATGGTCCTTTGGAAGGCTGGGATCACACCCAGGACTGTGCACATACTGGGCCAGCACTCTACCACTGAGCTGCCCTGCCCTTAAAGGGTTCTTCACGAGGGAAAGAACAAGGCTGACAATTTTTTGGTTTTTTGGGCTTTTTTGTTTTTGGAGACAGGGTTTCTCTCTGATACTCAAACTCAGGAGTTTAATCCCGTATTCTGGGATTAAAGGTGTGCCTGGCTGATAATTTATAATCACTATGGCTGGGCTGGAGAGAGGGCTCGGTGGTTCACAGCACCAGCTGCTCTTCCAGAGGTCCTGGGTTCTAGCCCCAGCACCCACGTGTAATGGCTTACAGCCATCTACAATGGGATCTGGTGCCCTCTTCTGGTGTGGCGGTGAGTGCCCACATCCAGCCACACTCAGGACTCTAACTCTTCAAGGGTGGTCATCCAGGAATGGGTAGACGTGCTTGAAACCACACCCGAAGAGTCTTTCAGAGTCTCCTCAGCCTTGGGCGCAGCGGCCCCAGCCCAGCAGCACACAGTCCGCCACAGGTGGGGGAGCAGCATAGCCCCCCCCCCCTGCAGGAGCAGGTGCCCTTGAGACCCTGCCCCTCAACCAAGGCTCCCCAGGGCCGCCTGAGAACATCTCCCTTCCCAGTGTGGCGCTGCTTCCCTTGTGGTCCCTTGCTCGCTGCCCGTTGGCGGCCCCTGATCTGTGCAGAGCCCCTGCTCGAGCATCCAGGACCTGGCGACTGGAGTAAGGTGGGCATATCCAGAAGCGCCAGCAACTCCCCGGCCGACCCGGCTCCCCGTCAGGCATTTTCAGTTCACTGTCGGTCATGTGGGCACTGGGACTGGATTGAAGGGATAAAGAGCATGTTTCTTTCTCTGCCTCACACTAGGGTACGAGTACCTGGTGCTGTCCCGGTCCTGTGGTAGTTACACCATCGGAGAGCCTCCACCTATGTTCTCTTAAGCGTCCCATTTGTCCCACTTAGCTGCACAGCTGCTAGCCTCCCTCTTGGCTGGTGTATCAAGTGGGGTCTCTACCAAAACCTGAGTGAGCCCACTTCCTGGAGCCTGAATCTTGGGTCTGCTGAGCGCACAAGTCAGGCCTGGGCCCCCACAGCTCCTGTTACCTGGACTCTGGCCCACTGTCCTGGTGTACCTCTCTGATCTCTCCTACTTGTTAAATCATTATCTTGTGCCCCCTATCTTTCTGACTTTGAGTCACCTAAAGTGTGAGCCTGAGGTCTTCCATATTGGGTCCCCTAACAGCCACCAGTAGGCATGCCCTATGCCATGTGATGGTTTCCAAGACCTTGTGAACTAAATTCAGTTTCGATCTTTTCTGTTAGTAACACATAGGGACTGTTTGGTGACAGGGACCTCTGCAAAGCAACAGGCTCCCCGCAAAGACAGGCTCCCTGCAAAGCGGCTAGAGTGTGGCTAGCATGACCAGCCCTGTCCTTCAGGTGCGGGAGCTCGAGGCAGAGCTGGAAGATGAGCGGAAACAGCGGGCACTCGCTGTGGCTTCAAAGAAGAAGATGGAGATAGACCTGAAGGACCTGGAAGCTCAGATCGAGGCCGCAAACAAAGCTCGGGATGAAGTCATCAAGCAGCTTCGGAAACTTCAGGTGGGTGCGGCAGGGTCGTGCAGCCTTGCTGGGACCGAGCATGTAACTGTGCAGCTGGGAGAACAGTACAGCGCCCAGCTGTCACCCTGTGGCCGGGCCTCTGTCACGCTGAGGACCAGAGTGCTGTCCCCTGGTTACTGGATTTGCTTTTGAGGCAGAAGCGATGGGGGCCAAGAGGAGCAACACCTAAGCCACGTCCTCTCGGGAAGTGCTGCAGCCTTCCCCCCCGCACAGCTGCCAGTGTGGGGTGGCCCCAGCCCCTCTGTTACTGGCACAGCTACGAAGGGGAGTGAACTGTGACCAGAACTTGAGAAAAATGTTTAATTCTACATCTTGAGCATTGCATTCAACAGCAAGCTTAGCCGAAGTCCTCTGACATGTGAATGACCCACTGGCCGTGTGTGTGAACAGGAGCAGGCACCTGACAAAGGAGGCGCAGGGGGGGCTGTTGCTTACAGCCGCACACGGCAGACAGGCCACAGGTGGCCAACACCTGTGTCAGCAGGCTGGTAAGCAGGGTTAAGGCTGGGCAGTGACTGAAGCACAAGAGCACTTGCTGCCTTTGCCCAGGACAGTCCAGCTTTGCTTCCCGGCCACCACCCTCATGGTGGCTCACGTTGCCCTCCTCTGGCCTCCATGGGTACTGCATGCATGTGGTGTGTGTGTGTGTGTGTGTGTGTGTGTGTGTGTGTGTGTGTGTGTATACACACACACATATATACACACACAAAGTTAAAATGTAAATGAATACAAATGCGTTTGACTTGATAATTACAAAATAACTTCATTTAGCAGGTGTTTATCAAGATCTGTTTATATAACATAGGATGTGCTTTCTTTGGTTTGGGGTCTTCGTTCATCCTGACTTGTGGAACCCCAGCTCTAGTCACACTCCCCCCTAAAAGCAGCCACATATCTGTTGTCACTGCCATCTCCTCAGTCCATCTCTGCCACACCCATGGCAAATCTGTTCCCCTGGCTCTGTCTCTGGATGTCCTTCCCAAACAGTCCCACCAGCTAGGGACTGAGTACTTAAAATATAGGAGCCTGGGGGGCCGCTCCCATTCAGATTACCATATTCATCCATTTGTACAGCTGTGAATTTTCCATTTTCTTGATTTTTTTTTTCACTTGAGTGCCAGACAATACCATACCTGTATTGTCTCACTGTGTAATTCTCTGTGGTCTTGAACTCTGAGATCCACCTGCCTCTGTCTCCTGACTGCTGGAATTAGAGGTGTGTTCCACCAAGCCTTTAACAATGTAGAAGCATTTTGTTCTGTTTTCCAAACATTGCTAATCTCCATTATTTGGTTGCAGTTATTTCAGTGGGTGTGGAAGCGTTCTTAATCATGGGTTTGTGTGGGCTCCGTTCTGTGCACTTGCATATGGGTACTGAGCTTTTGTAGGCGCCAGGGAGCTAAGCTCGACTCTTCATGTTTGTGTGGCAACCACTGCAAGGGAAGCTCTCCAGTCCCTCGCACTGCGCTCTTCATTTGCCTGATTAGCATGTTTTTTACTAATTGTCTTAGAGTGGCTATTGCTGCAAAGAAACACCATGACCAAAAAGCAAGCTGGGAGGAAAGGGTTCCGTATCACTAAAGGAAGTCAGGGCAGGAACTGGGAGGCAGGAGCTAATGCAGAGCCATGGAGGAGCCATGCTTAACTGACATGCTCCTCATGGCTTGCTCAGTCTGCTTTCTTATAGAACCCAGGACTACTAGGCCAGGAGTGGACTCACCCACATGGTCTGGGCCTTCCCACACTGATCTCTAATTGAGAAAATGCCTTACAGTAGATCTCATAGAGGCATTTTCTCAACTGAGGCTCCTTCCTCTCTGATGACTCTAGCTGGAGTCAGGTTGACACAAAGCCAGCTGATACACTAATGGTACTGAACATCTTATGTGCATACCACATTATTTTTTGTAGAAAAAATGTAAATGTCACTTGATCCTGCCTGTGAGTAGCTTTTTCAGTTGCATGTTTTGATTTAGTTGAAACATGTAAATTGTGTGTATTCTCTGGCTGTAATTTTCAAAGGCTTGTGTGTGTGTGGTTTTTGTTCTTGTGTGTACATAATGAGGGGGTATTGCCACAGCACATTTGTGAAATCAGAGTAAGACTGAAGTGGGGTCTCTCCTCCACCATTGCATGCAGTGTGAGGCAAGCCTCATTGGCTTGGAGACCGTTTCAGAAGAGAAAAACAGCTTTTGATTTTTGGTGGAGTCTAGTTTTCTTTTGTTTATGGCTGACCTGAGGTTCATCCTAGGTCAACTCAGAGGCCTTTGACCTGTGTTATGTGGTTGGATACAGAAGAAACAGCTTTGTTGTTCTGCACAGGCGTGTCCGGCTGTGCTGACCCCGGGTGTCCTGTTGGCCCACTGGATCTTCTCGGCAAACCTTGGTGTCTGCCGCTGGGCTTTCAATCCTATTGCTCTGCATTCCTATCCTGCACACCTGCCTCACAGTTTTGGTTACTTTAGCTTGTACCATGCTTTGAAATATAAAGTACAGTTGGTAAAGGTTCATTCTTTTTCAAGATGGATTTTGGATTGCTTGCAATTCTATATGGGTTTTTAGGATTTGCTTATATATCTCTAAGCAGGAAAAAAAAAAAGCAGTCTTGGATTTTTAATTGTTGACTGTATAGCCCAGTTTGCCACATTAATTTCTTGCTATGTATATGCATCTTTGGTTCCTGTCTGACATTTTGTAGTCTTCGGTGGATGTTCTTAAGAGTCTTCTGTTTGTGCCTCGCTGCATTATTAACCTTATTCTTAATGTTGAATGCAGCTTCTGTATACTCATCCACCCGTGTTTTTTGTTTGGAGACAGGGTTCCTCTGTGTAGCCCTGGCTGTCCTGGACTCGCTTTGTAGACCAGGCTGGCGTGGAACTCAGAGATCCTCCTGCCTCTGCCTCCTGAGTGCTGGGATCACAGGCGTGACCACCACCCAGCTGTAGCTATCAATATTGTTGCAGTCATTTGCCAACTGTGGTGTCTTTAGTGGATCCCTTAAGTGACGATGATGCCATAAACCCACTAGATTTATTCCTTCCTTCTCTGGTCCCCATCTTTTTCTTGTCTTGCTGAATTACATAAGGACTGTCCAGTTCGAAACTAAGAGACTTTCAAGACTGGACATCTCTACGTGATGATCTTTCAGAGGGAAACAGATTAAATCTTCGTTCTTTTTCTAGTGTGTTAAATATTTTTATAAAGAGAAGGTGAATACAGCAAGTGCCCACTCCTGCAGCTAGTGAGTGCATGTGGCTGTATTAGTGCTTTTACTTGTCACATGACAGATGACACCCTTGGTCGTGGTATAGAGTCCATGTTTACATGTTACCAGCGTTAGTTTGCCCTGTTGATGGATTTACAAGGGCATCAGGCTGATCTTGTGGTAGCTTTGTCACTTCCGTGCCCTGTTCACAAGGAAGTGACTACTGAGGATGAAAACTACTTCCTAAAAGGACGTTCTTCTGTAACCTCAGGCACAGATGAAGGATTACCAGCGTGAACTGGAAGAGGCTCGAGCATCTAGAGACGAGATCTTTGCCCAATCCAAAGAGAGCGAAAAGAAACTAAAGAGTCTAGAAGCAGAAATCCTTCAGTTGCAGGAGGTACGTGTTCTGCAAGTGCTTGCCATTGAGGGATGCCCTGAGACTAGATTGTCACCGGGACAGGGTGATTTCAGTTCAGCGATGGCGCTCTGTTGCCCGCTCCTGTGTATTCTGCCTATCTGTAGGCACCAGTAGCTTGTCCACAGCCTTTGCAAATTTGCTCCCCTTCGAGAAAGGCGGTCACTAAGCTGTAAGATGGGTGGCCCTGCCCAGCCTGGGCAGCTGTTTCACACAGCAGAGACCCATCTCACTGAATTCTAGAGTGGAACATTTTAGAACAAAGATTTTTCATTCCTCCTTTGTCTCCGTCATAAGCATTAGGAAGTATAGAATTCTCTACTAGCGTGTGTTCATCTCTGCATAAACTTTCAAGATCTTCTCAAAAGCTCATGACCCACAATGCTGGCCTGGAAACAGTCCCCACGGGAGAGCACCAGCATGGTCATACCCCCACCAGTCAGGGAGAGGCTGAGAAAGAAAAGCCGGGGCGGACGTGGAGGAGAGCCTGGGTTTTCATCCTGAGCGCCAGCTTTCAGCCCTTGGTTTTCTAACGTATTACCTTTATTTGTGTACAGTCTGCCACTAAGCTGATGACTCCCCGAGCTGTGAGACTCTTGTCTAATATATTCACAAAAGACACAGACTTCTCTCTCGAGCTCTGCTTTTTTACTTCATCTCAGGAATTTCGATACAGGGTGACTTTGCTGTCACTTAATTCTATATTTTTCTAATTTCTATTAATGGTTTCTTTAACAACCACATTTAATTTAAAAGTGTGGCTTAAATTTCCAAATGTATGGCATTCATTTTTTAGTTGCTTACTACTCAGCGTGCCATGTCAATAGCGCTACGTGCTGTGATTTAGTGTGGCCAGTGTTTCCAGAGTTCAGGCTCGTGTCCCAAGATTTAGTGTGGGGAACATGCAGGGGATATGGGCACTCCACACAAGCGCCAAAGAAGCACTTCCTGGGTGGCCTTTTGTTTAATGGGTCTGGCCACACATCTCGCCTCATTTATGTGGAAAGCATGCCTGGAACTGAGTGAAAAGGATGTGGCCAGAGTCTAACTCAGCTTGAACTCACTCAGGAGCTGGCCTCGTCTGAGCGAGCCCGCAGACATGCAGAGCAGGAGCGAGACGAGCTGGCTGATGAGATCGCCAACAGCGCCTCTGGCAAGTGAGTGTCCGGGCAGCAGGCACAAGGACGGGTGTGCAGGAAGCGGTGGCGCTCGGCCTACCCTCTGCACGGCCACAGTTCTCTGCCCTGGAGCATATGGCTGCATAGGCTGGGGACAGCCACCTGACAGCTAAGAAGAGTAAGTGGGCTTGCTCAGCCCTTCAGGCCTCAAAGGATGACCACAAGTCTGACAACCTCAGCCATTCTTCTCATACACAAGACAGTGCGTTCACACGCCTGCGTATACACTGTAGACGCTCACATACACAGCACACACGCCTATGTACACACCTGTGCCAATCCCAGCGGCTTCACACACAGCAGGCATCCATAGGCGGCACCCCTCTGCACTGTCAGACTCACTGGCTTGGCATGTGGCTTCCTGGTAAGCTTCCTCTGGATTTTTTCTCTTTTAAAGATCCTTTCTTTTGCCCACTTAAGTTGCTGTCTACTTGAGAGTGCTGGGACAGCAGGAGTTTGTGCCAGAGGTTACAGGGCTCACCTACGACCCTGGACACATTCAGAGACAGAGGTAGCAGCAGGGAGGCCCCCGGGAAGTCACCACAGTGGTTCAGAGGACAGTGCCAGGACGGGGAAGACAGGTGGGGAGAGTGCCGGCCACTTGGTTCCCGTGACACCGCTCCGATCTGATGCCCCTTCCTTGTGCCAGGTCCGCCCTGCTGGATGAGAAGCGCCGCCTGGAGGCTCGGATCGCACAGCTGGAGGAGGAGCTGGAGGAGGAACAGAGCAACATGGAGCTGCTCAATGACCGCTTCCGGAAGACCACCCTCCAGGTGCCGTGCGTCGCGGCCCGGGTGCGGCTGACCGCCTCTCCACAGCCTGTCTGAACCGCCTCTCCTCTCACAGGTGGACACGCTGAACACGGAGCTGGCTGCAGAGCGCAGTGCCGCCCAGAAGAGCGACAACGCACGTCAGCAGCTGGAGCGACAGAACAAGGAACTGAAGGCCAAGCTGCAGGAGCTAGAAGGGGCCGTCAAGTCCAAGTTCAAGGCCACCATCTCAGCCCTGGAAGCTAAGATTGGGCAGCTGGAGGAGCAGCTTGAGCAGGAAGCCAAGTAAGATGTCTTTGCAGGCCTCAGATGCCTGCGTGTCTACTGCAGACCAGGCTCCAGGCCACAACAGAAGTGCCCCCAGCCACAGGAGCACCCGGGGCGGGGATGTGGTGACACAGTACATGTGACCGATAGGAGGTTGAAGGTTCTGTGAGCTGTGAGGGACATGCGCAGAAGCTGGGGCTCTTGCCTGGCTGGCCATCATACTGCCCGTGACTTCCCAGAGCAGCATCTTTAACCCACAGCAGACTTCCTATTGGCAGCAGCCTGCAGGGTGCTGTCTTCTGGCAGAACAGAATGTACTGTGGCACAAAAGTATGCTCCGTCCCTGACATTCCCACCACAGCAAAACTGTATCGCAGTAGGGAGCTATACTTCTCACCTACCAGAGCTACAGCAGCCCAGACTGCACCTTGTTGGGGAGCATGAGACCCAGAAATGCGGGCTCTGCATTAGAGTACCCCATCCCCCTAGCTCCCCAGAGCCCCTACATTCCCACCTCTCTTCCCACTCCGCTGGGCAGGAGTCAGGTGCAGGCGGCTAAGGTGTTGGTCACCAGCAAGCTTTAGTAGCCTTTTGCCTGACCCCACCAGATTGCTGTGTGCAGGGACCCTCCACGGCAGGCTCCTCTAAGTGGGCGGCAGTCCCAGGGAACCGTGTGGAGGTTTATGCCACATCCCAGTATGCATCACTGTCCAAAGAAAAAGAACTAAAATATTTCCCCACTTAAACCGTAAAGACCTGAAACTCCTGTGGTCATCCTGACAGGGAACGAGCAGCTGCCAACAAACTTGCCCGTCGAACAGAGAAGAAGCTGAAGGAGATCTTCATGCAGGTGGAAGACGAGCGAAGGCATGCGGACCAGTACAAAGAGCAGGTGGGCCAGGTGGCGGGTTGACACTTCTGGGAACTCTTAGCTAAGGCGGCACCCATGTGCCACCAGCTGCAAAGAGGAACGCGAGGCGTCGAGGTGTGGGCCCTGGATGAGTTTTTCCAGTTAGCTTCGGCTTCATCCACCGCCTCGGGCAAACAAGCTCTCCCAGTTCCCCTTCTTCCCTTCTGTGCCTGGACAGTCAGCACAGGAGACGGGATTGAAGGAAAGCTTGGGAGACAGTAAAGAGCAGCAGAAACCCAATCAGCAGACGAGGCACTCGGAGGGCAGGGGTCAGGGGGGCAGCCTGGACTATAGTAGACCCTGTCACAAGACAGCAGACAGGAAGGGTGTGCCTGGGGACACTGAGCACAGGCCTGACCTTCAGCTTGTCTGTGCCCCTCCTGCTGTCCTTGGCACACTGGGATAAGGCAACACACAGAGGTTTGGCGCCTCTGATACAGTCCCTCGGGGCCTTTGCTTCGCCACTTGCCAGGTGAGCAGCAGCAGCAGCAGCCAGGAGGCACTAGCCAGTCCCAAAAATTAAATACAAAGAAGCCACAGGCGGGTGTTTAAGAAGTGTACTACACTCTCCCAGAGCAGCTGTGTGGAACAGCCACACCTCTGAAAGCTTGAAAGCTTTGGGTGGTATTGGTCCAGGCTGCTGTCCTGTGCAGCTCTAGTCCCTAGGTCAGTTTTTTGGTTTTGTTTTTTTTTTTTTGTTTTTGTAACAGACACTCTAGGTAAGGCAGTTTTAAGTTGCTGGTGTGCAGCTTGCCCTGTAAATACTGGCTTTGCTAAGCAGGGGTGAGTGGGAGAGAGCCCTACTGTTGTCCTGAAACGTGTGTGCATGCTCACAAGATAGCATATAGCCATGCTGACCCTCCAGTACGGAGACTTCACTGACTTCAGTGTTCGCCTCTCGTTCATGTAACTCCCAAGATGGAAAAGGCCAATGCCAGGATGAAGCAGCTTAAACGCCAGCTGGAAGAGGCGGAAGAGGAGGCTACACGTGCCAACGCATCTCGCCGTAAACTCCAAAGGGAACTGGATGATGCTACCGAGGCCAATGAGGGCCTGAGCCGCGAGGTCAGCACGCTCAAGAACCGGCTTAGGTAAGTGCTCGGTGAGGACATGGAGGGTGGCAGGCCTCAGCTGTGCAATGCAGTGGTGTTTGTAATGAGTGGGAGAAAGCAGGAAGGGCTGGCCCACTCACTGTGGAACAGACCAGTGGCATACACAAATCTGCAGTCTGGCACGGCCCCACGCTGATCCACGTCCAGACGCACACAGCCTCCACTCACGAAGGGTGACTGCTCCTCACCTGCTCCTCTGCAGGCCGGTGACAGGCAAAGCATGGCAGAGTGCAAGGTCTGCCGCACAGTGGCCAGAAAAGCCAGTGAGCCAGCATCAGCCTCTGGCCTGTGGGCAAAGGCTGCCAGTGCCCTGCCTGTGAGGAGCCAGGAAACTAAGCCTTGGTTTTAAAGGGCCTAACTAACATCGCTTGTTTGGAAAAGAGCATAAGCTCTGCTGTGTCCCCCTTCAGAGAAGGCTGTTTGACTGCCTTCCCATGTCCACCGTGCTCATGGGCGCTATGGTGGGGGATGATGGCGTAGAAGAGCCGCCTAAGGCCATGATGCCCTGGATGCGGTAGGCTGGAGAGTGAGCACTGTCTGCCTCATGGTCTTGTGCATCTCTCCCTCAGGCGGGGTGGCCCAATCAGTTTTTCTTCAAGCCGATCTGGCCGGCGCCAGCTCCACATTGAGGGGGCATCCCTGGAGCTCTCAGATGACGACACAGAAAGTAAGACCAGTGACATCAACGAGACACAGCCGCCCCAGTCAGAGTAGACACGGGAAGTCAGAGGTGACACAGGCCGGAACCCAACCCAGCACTAGTCTGCTTGAGCCCTGCACTCGGGAATGGCAAGCTCCGGGATCCCTTACAGGAGAATCAACTGTGTCGTATGGCTTTGCAGCCTGCACACCGTGTCCTGCTTCAGACTAGGCACAATTGCCCCTTTTTATAGATACACACCTCCACAAGACATGCGTAAACAGACTGACCCATCGTTGCATCTATTTTCCATACTCTTCGAGACCATTTTATGACGAAGAGGAAAGAACCCTTTGTTGCCAGTCACTGGCCCTAGGCTGCCCCATTGCTCAGTTGCTCTGCATGCTCTGTCGTACTGACAGGTTCCTTAGTTCTGTGTTCACGTGGCCCTACCCCTTCAACCACACCCAGTCTCTTAGAACATTGTTGAACCTAACCTGCGCGTGTGTCTCTCATTCCCTTTGAATAGTGAGCAAACTGTGAGAGGGGCTTTGGCGGCTTAGGATTGGGGGAGCAACATCTATTTGGCGCTATCCTGCCCATCTATCTCCCAAGGGGTGACCCTGCCCCTCAAACTTAGGGTGTCGTCACCATCTCAAGTGAACAGTCCCAGCACTATCTGTGCACGAAGACAATAGTGGCCACCACACCTAAGGTGCCCGGGCGGCAGCCATCACAGTGACTTCCAGGTGGTGCCCTCAGTTCAGGAGTGAGCCCGGGGCCCTCAGGGTGCTCACGGAAGGCCTCGCCAACCAGTCAGACCCTCCTGCTGACCTTGCAAATGCAGCCACTGCTTTTGAGCCCAAAATGGGATATTAGTCGTGTGTCGGAGGTGTGTTCCCAGCTTGTCAGTGAGGCTGTAGGACCTCGAGAACAGATCATCTGCCTGAATGTTGACATGCCAGTGGGTGTGTGATCCTTCATTTTTCCTTTTCCCTCCCTTTGGACAGTGTTACAATGAACACTTAGCATTGTTTTTGGTTGACATTACAGAAAGTGCCTTAGACACTACAGTACTAAGACAATGTTAAATATATTATTTGCCTCTATAACAACTTAATGTATTAAGTTTTGACTGTGCTTCATATCATGTACCTCTCTCGTGAAGTAGTATAAACAAACATTCAGTGACAGCAAATCAGTGTTAATGACAAATCCCGACCCTTGGCAATGTGCTTGAAAACACGGACCTTTTGGGTTAAGAGCTTTACCACCTGTTAGGAAGAGCTGGTCACGTGGGTTCGGAATCTGATCTCCCATGTATGAACTGTGCTGGCTGCTGACCACCAGACACCTGACTGCAAATATCTTTTCTTGTACTCCCATATTTCTAGACAATGATTTTTGTAAAACAATAAATTTATTCATTATAGATATTTGCGCCTGCTCTGTTTACTTGGAGGCAAAAGCACCCGTTGAGAACAAACAGACCTCAATAAACAAGAATAATCATGTGAACATGGACTGTGTTTCCTCACCTTCTGTTCTTGGGTTCTCATCTGTGACCTGACTGAACCCTGATTCGGACCCACTGGGCTGGGGCCTCCCAGAGACGAGCAGACAGACAGCTGCTTCAGGGTTTGGCCACCTGAGGCAGGGAGTCCTGTAGGAGTGTTCAGGCGAGGCTCCCAAACGCTGGTGCGCGTTTAGACGGGATGCGTGTAGGAAACAACGTCTGACTCCCCACAGGCAGCCTTGCAGGAGAGCAGTGTCAAGTGCACAGGCGTGAGCCAGTACAGTACACGTGAGGACGGAGGAGCCCCGTCCCACCACGGGCTGCAGCGTCCCACGCGCAGCGCTCTCTGCAGCTCCCTGCCAGTCCTGGCATTCCTGGATATACAGGGCCGTGTGTCTCAGGAACGAAGGTTCCTCTCCTGTCTGGCCTGTTTGTTGGCTTCTCAACAACTCGTCCTTCAGGAAAGACAGGCTGTGGACCTAGTCCAGTTCCTGACTCTACACAAATGCCAAATGGAAGGAGCCATTTGCTCTCTAGTTTGAAAACTCTACTGGACTAGGCATGGCTGTACACACTGGAGTGCAGCACTGAACCCATCCCTAGCCTGCTTGCTGGCCTGACGGCACCAGGAGGCTCAGGGCCTCTCTCTGTTTCTCATCAGTTTCCTCCAGGGCTGGAACCTAAGACGTCCTAGCCAACAGCCCTATTGCCCTAGTGTGAATGGCCCACACCACCTGTTACCCCAAAGCCAATGCGACTGAGGGACACAGCAAGCCTTCCTGCCCCAGGCTTGCCCACCTCACACACACACAAATGAGAACGGTTGCATTATTGGACTCGGGAAGTGAGAAGCCCATCGGGTCTGAGGAAAAAGCACCCCTTGGCTGCCTTGGCTCCTCTACTTCCCCACCTTCCTGAGACACTAAGAAGTCTCCACCGAAAGGCTGTCTCCAATCAGCTCAGGACCAGGCCCTGTCGTCACTCCTGTATAGTGACTGTCGGGAATGTGGCGTAAAGCCACACTCCCGGTGTGCGGGTCTTGATGCCAGCTGCCTATGATCTTACCCTGCCTATATGCTATGCCAAGAAGTGATTTCAAGCCCTGTGTGGCTGGAAATTCAGTTTTACTCATTACAGCAGTGTGGGAATTTGTTCCCAAAGTAGGCCAGCCAATGAGCTCCGCTCCGGCTGAGCTGGTGGAGGTCTAAAGTGCCGCAGCTCCCATGCACCAGCCACTGTCAGGAGGAGGCACCGGGGATATGGCTGTCACTGCCTGCCTCATGGTAACAAGACTCAGCAGCAAAATCTGCAGAGCGGCTGTCAGCCACTTAGGAGAAAATTCTGGAAGTGACAGTGGAATGTGCTTTTTGGGAATGCCCCATCACCAACACCACGGGATGCTGATACTGCTTAGGACAGCTCTGGGTCAAAAGAATGGTTTACAAGGCAGGCTCAGTCACGGTCTAGAAATCTCTCCTGCTTCTCATGGTACATGAACTGTGACAGGGTTAGAAATGTAACGTGTGGTGGGCTATGCCCGCCAGGGAAGCCAGGGCTATGGACCAACTGAGAACCTGTCTCAAAACATTCAAAGCTTTCGGTAATATTAAAAGTCTAAGTCGGGACTGGAGAAGAGACAGGTCAGTGGCTAAGAACACTGCTGCTCTTCCAGAAGACCCAAGTTCAATTCCCAGCACACATGGTGGTTTACAGCCATCTTAACTCCAACTAGGGCGGCAGGCAAGTACATGGAGCACATACATACATACCTGAAAACACCCACACAAAGGAATGGAATTTTCATAAAGGTCTACTGATGAGCACTTCCATTGCTCTGTCACACTGTTCTCAATGGCTCAGAAAACAAAGGGGCATCTAGTAACTAATGGTGTCTCATGTTCCAGGGGACAACTATTTTAATCCTCCCTGGGGCGGCCACTGGGCAGGTCAGAGCAGCCACATAGTCTACCTATTTGCACGGCTCTCAGGCCAAGTTGCACAGTAAAAGAAAACTGCTGTTAATGCTTTGTCTGATTTTTCTTAGGTAAGTCTGGAGCAATTTTAAAATCCAGAGAGTAAGCCACCAATATACATCACTTGATTATTTTTTTAAACTGAAGGTGCATTTCTGTTGTTGCTGTGTGCTTCCTTCCCACCGAATGCCTCAGCACTGCATGGCTGCACTGTATTTCCTGACCATCCCCTGCCACCAGACACTGAAATTTATTGTACTTTATTGAAGTTTATCATATTCTTGATATCATCAGGTGTTATCCCAAAAGTAATATGGCTATCACACTATTAGGCTAGATTAAGACATGGAGAATAACAATAAAATATCTCTTCCCTACACAGTGGGATCAATCTCTGTTTTTCCTAGCTAAAACTTATCAAGATAAATGTTTCCCATCTCCATCTTTCAGTGCGGCAGGCTTGGCCACTGAGCCTCACACTCACGTGTGTCACTCAAAGGTTGTCTTTACTCAGCCCACACTGGCAGCCCAGCACAAGAGAGCCCCGCCCTCCTGCCGGGCATCCACCCATGACCACAGTCCCGGCAGGATTCTACGTACTGCATCTTAGTGGAGAAGGCAGCGGGGTGTGACACTGCTCGGCCAGTGACAAGTTTAAACTTCATTCCTCTGGGTCACGTCTGCCTCAGGAAAGGCTTCCTAAAGAGCTGACAGGAAACGCTAGCAGAATTCCTGTGGGTGCAGATGGGACAAAGTCATGAAACAGAACAAATCCCATCGGGTCCCCAGATGGTGCTACCAGGTCTGCTCTGTTCTATCTGCCTCCGTAAGCCAGGCTCAGGGAATCGCATCTATAAGGCTCAGAGCCCAGGAGGCAGAGGAAGCAGCAATAGTCCAGGTCCACATACACAGCGAGCTGCTAGGCCTCCAGAGGGGAAGCGAGCATGGTAGAAAAAGATAGTGGCCCTCTTTCCAGGCCTGGCCTTGCTCTGAGCTGCCCCTTCTGCACCGGGGAGTCTATGCCCCAAGGCCCGCCTCACATTAGGTTTCAGGCCCTAAACTAACTTAGCCAATAGTTTCCAGTTATTCTGAGCCAAGAAGAAATGGGACCCTTCTACTTGGTCAGGAAGACATGGGGGTGGGGTGGGGTGGGGCGGGGCTGGGAGGGGGAGGGAGGGCACACCAAGATCAGCACTTCCCAAGAGAGAATGACAGACCCAGCTCAGCCAGACTCTTAGCCCTAAGGATTCAACAACAGCTGGGCCACAGGCACCCTCCAGGACAGCAGACACTCAGGCAACTTTTAAAGACTTAAGCCAGCAAGCACAAAGTATCCTGAACCATCCATCTCACAGAGTGCTAAAGAAAGGCCTCACAGTCAACCAGTGTCTACACAAGGTCATGTTGAAAATAAAAACCCACCAAATGGACACCATCCCACCAAGAGCCGGAGGGCTAACACCCACTGCTCACTTTGCTGGACCTGGACCTAAAGCAGCAGCACCCCTACCTACCCCACCCCCCATCCATGAAAACAGCAACTGAAGAGCAGTCTGGGTAAGCCTGGGGAGCCAGAGGGGACTCAGCCTCAGCCCTGCCTGCACCACACAGGAGCCTGCTTCTGATCTTTTAGGTCAGGCTGCCACATAAACAGCGGTCTGCTAACTGCTCAAACCTCGGACCTAATCCAGCCTTCCAGGGGCCGTTCGGCACAGAGACTGTGCTCCAGCCTTCAGCGAGACAGCTAACTGCCTTGCACAGGCTTCTCGGGGAAGTCAGCTTAGGGCACACGCTCCAAGAACAAACAGGTGTCCCGTCACTGTTAACAAGTGTGAACAGTACCTTACTTAATGCTTCCTATTCACTTAGGAGTCTGCCTCCCCTAACTTTCGCTCACGTGGTTTTGTTGTTTTACGGGAGAAGGGGTGGAGACGGGGTCTCTGGCTGTCCTGGAACAGGGAGGCCTCGACCTTGAACTCAGAGACTCACCGACCTCTGGCACCACAGTCCGCACACTTGTTTTAAGCTATAAAGTACACTGCTGTTTGTGCTGCTGCAGGGTCAGCACACATCACATCTTTTGCTCTCCTCAACTTGTCTCACTTGCAACATCAACCAAAGAAAGGAGGATGAGGAGAAGCCCACGTCCACGTAATTCCCCTCATCCCAGCACCTCCAGCACAGGCTGTATGCAGTGCAACCAGAAGGCCAGTTCCTGGGCCCATACAGTGCTCCGTGTCTGGCTTTTCTCTACCATCCCGGGGGGCTGGACCATCCTCAGGCTGCTCCTGGAGACGGTACAAGACTAGCAGTGTGTGTGAATAAGGCCTCTCCTGAGGCCTCAATTGTCTATCTTATTTCATCCTGTTCTCCATCACATCCCATGTTGGAGAAGAGACACTGAACGAACTGCCTTTCAAATGTCTTCTCTCATGGGATGGCAGGAACCAAATAAAGCAATCTTGACCCCTTTTTTTTTCTGTGAAATTTATTGTTTCCACATTAAAAGATTTTTTTTTTGGAGGGAAGTATCTTCTTTAAACCACATGATGATCCTATACAGCTGCCCAGAGTAGGACACCATCATAAGTCATTAACATGCCATATGAGTCTGAATAAATAAAAGCTACAACGCCCAAGTTATATACAAATATCTTAGGCAATAATGTTTACAAACCTATGTACAGTAAAACAAATGTAAACAGTAAGTGCAGCATGAGAATAATCAAGGGTGCAAGGGACAAACACCTCTGGCCAGTCTTCCCGCCACGAGCTGGCGCCAGCCAGTCCCAGAATCAGGCCCCTCAACCCTTCCCAATGCATCTAGACGGACCTTCAGAGAAGAAACCAAAAATGCTCTGAGATGTTCAGTGACTGAGCTGGCGAGAAGGCTGCCACCTGCATCCTCTGAGTCTGAGGCACACAGAGGAGAGGGCAACCTGACAGAGGCTCGGCCCTAGACTGCCACCTCCTGCAGCTGAGACACACATCTCGCTCTGAAAAGCAAGCAACGGAACGGACTGTGTACATAAAGTCAGAAGGTACAGACAATGTTCCCTAACTCAGAGACTCTGCCAGAAACGGGCCTGAACTGCAGGGTGAGGTTGGGGGACACATGATTGTGAGCACTGAAGATGCCTGGCAAGAGCAAGTCTTGTCAACCTGATTGAGGGGAAACTTCTAGGAGATCTGCAATGGCTAAACAACTAAATCCTATCAGCACAGCAAATGGGGCTTGGAGGCAGGTGTGATGAACGGGTACTTCCACATCCAGTGATCGAGTGATACACGTATGTATCACTTGTGACCCACAAAAGTGCAATCATATGAAACCAACGGCACTACGGCGAGAAGAGAAAATAGCCAGTATTGATATCGCGCAGAGTCCTGGGGCGGGGCAGGGCCCAGCAGCCGCCATGGCATGCAGCCTGCCCTCTGCCAGTGGTGGAAAGGCAGACAGGGGCACAGGGCTGGACCCAGGCACCGAGGGACGAGGCGTAGGTGTCGTGGGCTGCTGGAAGAGGGCAGGGGACCCCCTGGAGGCCGGGCACTCACACACTGAGAGGCAGCATACCCGGTGCTGACGATGGGCGTGAGGAGCCCAGCCCAGGCGGAGGAGGAGCCGGATCAAAGCCATTTACTGCCCTGTAGGGTGACCAGAAGAGCAAGGGAGGAAGAGAAGAAAAAGAGACGCATTTAAAAATCACTCGACACATAGGAAGCTCTCTGCAACTAGTCCTCTTCCCAGCCTACAGCAGGACCCCAACTGCTCAAATCACTGCTGAGTGACTGTCCAGAAGGCACTGTGGTAAGAGAATGGGCAGTTCACAGCCCTGGGGTACTGACACCATATACCCCTTTGTCATATGGGCCACTATAACCACAATTCTGATTTTTTTCTTTAAACCATTGGAAGGTCTAAATGTCTGGCAATAGAGAGTTCATTAAATAATTATACAACAAAACAATGAAATATAAATACAACTATTAAGAATGTATTCTACAGTATTTTAACAGCAGAGAATATTCAAAATGTATTTAATAATATATGGAAAATGAGGGAGGCTACCTAAAAATGAATTAGAAAAAATAAAGAAAATGCAAGCAGTGTATAGCCTAGATTCCAGCCTCTTTTACAGACACTGTGATGTAGTTAAGTGTAGAATAAATACAGCCACATAAACATATGTAAATACACAATGTGTAGTTTATATATACATATGTAATAATATCATCTATATCATAGAAGAAAGTTTTAACAAAACATATTCTACTTGTTCATTTTATAAACCTATTGCAATGCCAGTATCTCAGGGTTAAAAAAAAAAAAAAAGATTAGCAATTAAAGCCAGACAGGAAAACCTGTTTTTCTGCACTTATACAGAGGAACCCAGCTCCACACAAGCGCCAGCATCCAGGCACACCCAGCAAGGCGGAGGGCACCCGCAATCCACACTCCAGCATGCAGCCACAGGCAGCAGAGGGAAGGAGAAAGGAGAGGGAGAGCACAAGCCTCTCTCAGGAGGCCACTCAGCCTCTACCCTAAGACACCTGCTGGGAGAATCCATCCTGTCGGTGACGCTTAGGGGCCACACTATGTGATTCTTGCCCACCATCACCCACTTGCTTGTGGAAGGATCCAAGGAGCTGAAACCAGACTCACAAGGAGACATTCTGCAAAGGTCACTGGTTCATAAGCAGTCACTAGTGGCACAAAAGCACACATGCAAAGGGACTTGACAAAGAACCCCAGGACTTCCAGGAAACAAGAGTTCATGTTATAGTCAGGCGCAGTGGTGCGCCCCTGTAATTCCAGCACTCAGGGCGGCGGAAGCAGATGGATCTCTGTGAGTTCAAGGCCAGCCTGGTCTACAAAGCAAGTCCAGGACAGCCAAGGCTACACAGAGAAACGCTGTCTCAAAAAACCAAAAAGAAAATAGAGAGAGAGAGAGAGAGCGTGTTTTAGGAGACTGAACACGGCCAATACTTGGAATCTGTGTCAAGCCATACACAGAACCCAACAAGCAGGATACCCCCTACTCCAGCCACCTCCCTCCCCAGCCCGGCCCCATGCCTTGTTCTACCTCTACACTAGGCAGCAGAGTTCTGTCTTTAGACCTTCTTTCCAGAAAGCTGCATGCCTGGCTTCTTCTGAGGCCTGGGGCCAGTGTGCTTGTCACTGCCCACCTCACAACCCCACCTGTCTGTCTGTCACCCGCCTATGCAGACCCAGAGCTCTGATGCTCTTGACCACAGGGGAAGAACCACAGAAGACCTGGCATCAACACACACATCTCCGCCCTATCCTCGACAGGAGCAGGCAAGCTTCACTACAGAAAGCCCAACTCACCCCAAGAAGCACACTGCAGGTTACCACAACTCTGTCATATGGTCACTGGTGTGCAAAAGCAGCAGCCACAAGGACTGTCCCTCATACAGAACAGGTGCAGGACTAAATGAAATGCACTTGTCTCCATTGTTACAGAGGAAACTAAACCAGTCATTAGCCCAGGCTCACCCACTGCACTGTTAGTGAGTTGTTGAACCCGAATTGCCTCCAGCTATCCCAGTCCTTCCCGGCCTATCCCCTCTAGGGGTCTCGGCCCTTCCCAGCCTCCTCTAATCACAGGCCATCTAGAAGCCCTCCGTGAGCAACACTCCCACATTCCCAGTACACATGAGCTCCAGTGGAAAGCCAGTAACATCTTTGCGTGGACTGGAAAACCTGGAGGGTGGTTGGACAGAGGGCCTCACCTAGCATTTCTCTTCTGAACCAAGAGGTAGGAAGTTAAAACCAGAAGAAAAGAAAGCTGACCTCCTGAAGGGTTGTGTGGAGAGGCCCTTTCAGGAAACTAAACTTATTCAATAAGGAAGGTTCCCAGGAGAAGAAAAGCCTTTGAATACCAGGTGCAGGTGTAGAGAAATAAATGCCCAGTCGGCCACACAGAATTAAATGAAGGGCACAGGCAGGGATGGAGACAGCCCTAAAAATCAAGTGTGAAGAAGGCTCCAGACATGCAATCCCTGAACTTACAGCCAAGTCTAGCTAAGGTAAAGCTGAGGTCAACTCCAGGAAGTGCTTTAGCAATGGAAACTTCACCTTGGAGGCCAGTTGGGAAGGGCCTCTACTACCCAACAAGACAAAAAGCAGAGCTCAGTCTGTCAGCGCAGCCAGAGGAGTGTACTGTGAGGGCAGGAAGGAGAGGAGAGGGGCAGCCTGAAACCAAGCGCCTGAGCAAAACAGAAAGAGAAGGTAAATTGTACACACTCCTGCTTACCATCCCAGTTTAATATGGAAACACAAAAGCAAGCAGAGAGCAAGGGGTTCACTATCATCAGCTGCTAACAGGAAACAAGCAATGACAGGGCAAGAGGAGCCCCATCCCCACGAAGACTGCGAGATGCGATCTTGGCGTCTCCTCCACCCTCACCTCAAACATCACCCTGTTGTATAATAGGGCATGCCACTGGGCAGACACTCAGCAACCCAGAACCACTGCACTGAGGTTTTGTCTTATTTTGTTCAAGTGGTGTCTCACTCATTGCCAAGCTCGCCTGAAGTCCTGAGCTCAAACCACCTTCCACCTCAGTCCCCAACTCTTTAAGACCACAGGCACTCCCTCCTGGCAGGCCGTTTTCCTGCATACTAACAGCAATGGTGCAATCAAGTCAAACCGGATCTGGAAAGCTCACTCATGAGCTAAAAGTTGGTTAACGCTGTCAGCCCCATGCGGTTAGTAAAGACCAGTTTGTTAATGGGTCTTCCAGCACACAGCATGGTTAAGGCAGAGAAGACAAAAGCACGGCAAACAAATTGAGTTACCCATGAACAACGTGGGAAATATGACTTTTTCTTGCCTAATAAAAAAAAAGGAAAAAAACCATTAAACAGCACATCATATTTTCATATTGTGCCCTGAAATGAGCCCACACCTACCAACATATGACCCAGAAAAACTTGACTGCTTTGCCCACAATTTGCACCATGTATAAGCAATACAAATAAAGCCAGATTAAACTTATGGAAGAAAAAAATGTTTTAGAGAAAATTCAAGTAACACACAAACTGAGTATCTCTGAGGCTAGAATACAGAATGGGAGAAGCTCAGACAACCAGCCAGTATCTGAGGGGCTGGAGAAGCCCCAGAGAACAAACTCCTGGTTCTACGAAGTCCTCAGATAGTCAGATAATCTGCAACAGTACTGTGACCCACATAAGGCCATGGAGCCAGCTCAGGCGCAAGCAGTTTCCTGGAGCACAGCTCCGCTGCCTGCCAGCCTCCTAAGAAAACCCACCTGTCAGTCTCGTCTCTAGTAAGCTAGAGATAGAGCCACAGACACACTCCTCAGGAGGGCAAGCAAGGCCAGCACACAGCCAAGGTTTTAAGATGGAGCTTTTCACATGCCAAAGTCCCAAGCCACACTTCTCTGGTTCCACAAAGCCTGGCTGTTCTTTAGCATGACAGGGTCAATAATGTGTCCTGGGACCAGGCTGTCTGCCCTTTCCTCTTACAGCTGGCACAAACCATCTTGGTGTCCATCCAGTCAATAAGTGAAAAAATGCCAGAGGTAAAAAGCCAGGCTGACTACAAGAAAGGCAGAATGAAAGCAAAGCAGCAAGGAAGCAGTAACAGCAAACTCACGGAGGAAACTCTCCAGAGCACAGTGAACATGAGCGCTCCTCAAGCAACAACAGGAGGCTGGCCCTGCAGTGTGTGTCCACCATCCACATGTAAACCAGGAAACACTCTCAAGAGCCAATCTGTACAAGTACATTTCACTGTCGGCAGAAACAGTACAACACAGAATTTTCATAATTTAAGAAGAAACACAAATAGCACTTAAGTGGTCGTCAGGAAGAAGCACTGTTCTGTACTGTCTCTACTACTCAGTTCAGAGAATAAGGGAAACCCGGCGTCTAACCGCTCCTGGGGCAAGAGCTCGGGTAGAACTCCCTGGGCATCCTCTCTGCTCCTCATCCAAGGGCAGGTTCACCGTTTCTGAGCAATGGCTGCCCTGGCCTTCTGGGACGAGAGGCTAATGCAAGAGAAGGGCAGTGAGCCAGGCACATGGTGCACGCCTATAATCCCAGCAGTCTAGGAGGCAGAGGCAGAGGCAGACGGATCTCTGTAAGTTCCAGGTTGGCCTTGCCTACAAAGTGAGTCCAGGACAGACAGCCAGGCCTACACAGAGAGCCCTGTTTCAAAAACTTAAAAAGAGATGGGGGATGGGTGGAAGAGAGCAGTGAGCCTGGTTGGTAATTTATTCCTCCCTCACTAAGACCACACAAGCCCTGCCTAACCAATCCATCTCCAGTTCATGCCTCGTCTCCCACTGTAAGATGAGGCCCACCCAGAAACATGATTCCAGAGACTAACAACTACACCACTGGAGTTTCCAACACTCTTAAAGACTTCCTCTTAACACCATGTTCCAAAACACCTCAAAAATGGGTATTCCCAAGCCTGAGGAAAGTTAATTTTGTACTTCTCCCACCTGAGGAACCCTAAGAGTTACAACAGCTCTGACTCACACACTGATATTCACAGTGTGGTTTTACAGGAGGCCCTCGCTGAGTCCTCTCAGGACAGAAGTGCTGTAAGAAACAGCGACAGCCAGAATGCGCCACCGCAGCACTGAACAGTAAACTCAAGAGTAGACTCCACGTAGCTGGGCACGCCTTTAAACCCAGCAGAGGAAGGCAGATCTCTGCGAGCCTAGTCTTAGTTCAGCCTGGTCTACAGAGGGAGTTCTAGGACAACCAAGGCTCGACAGTAAGACACTGTCTCAAAACAACAAAGGAGTAGACTGTATGAAACAACCAGGTCTTCCATAAACAAGCTGTAACAACTGAGGGCATTAGATGCACAAGCACCTTTTTAAATTTTTCTAGAACTGTCCCTGCTCCATTTTGTTGTTATCTTCAAAACTGCCTTTTCCACTCACAAGAAACAATGGCAAGTGATCATCAACAGGTACGTCAGCTGCTGTTTCAGCAACAACTGCCTAAGGTAACATGGTCAGCAGACAGACTGCAGGTTCTAACTAGTTCCCTACATTAAGTCATGTCTGTAACAAGAAGACTGCTATGTGTATTAGAAAGAAAACAAAATAAGGCAGAATAAACATGCTGATATGGAAGGATACTGGCAATGTAAATCAAAACAGGCAAGTTGCTGAGCAATATTAAACTGCACTTTTATACTGCAAGAAACTCAGAGCAGGTGCATAAAAATCTGATTTTACATGCCTGAAAATTAACTCTAAGGAATTACCAAAATAGCGTGAATGTAGAACTTACTTCTTACTCACATACTTCTATGCCAACTAATTTTTTTTTTACTAATATACCAATGCTTTAAGCTTAAAAGCTTATTTTAATTTGAATACGTACACACTTTTTTTTTTTTTTTTGAACAGTCTCACTATGTAGCTCTAGCTAGCTGGAAACTGACTATGGACACCAGGCTAGTCTTGATTTCTCACTTGTATTTGACCCAGTGTCTAAACACTTTAGAGCTTGGCGTATAGTCTGCACACCAACAGCTGCAGGGCTCCCCCGTCTCTTAAAGGAGATTTGCTCAGAGTCTCCCAAGCTATATGCACCCGGAGAGCAAGCCCACAGGAGCCCTGAAAAGTCTCCTGAGCCCAGCACAGTAGCTTTTAAAGAGTCTACCCCCAGAACAGACACTGTACGTTCCAGGGGCAGCAAATTCCATGGGAACCAGAAGACAGTGACAGACCTCTATCCTCTGGGACTTGAATAAGAAGAGCCTGGGAAGCTGATGTGTGTGTAACCTTCAAGATTTTAGTGACCTCACCTAAGACTTGTAAACTTAAAACAGTCCAAGGACTGGGCTGCAGCTCAGTGGTAGAATAAGTGCTGGCACACATGAAGCACTAGGTTTTATCTCTAGAAACTGGAAAAAAAAAAAAGTCAAAGACTTACCCTTTATGGAAGAAAGTAGCACGCCCTGACCTCGGGCACTCTGGGCCATTGCTGTTCATTACCCCACAGTTAACACTCCCTGGAACATAGGATTTCCGGGATGCTTGGTCTTTTGCAAAGTTCCTGCAAGCTGCTAACTTGGATTCTAAAGCCTACAAAAAAAGAAATGGCTGTCAAAACGGTGGCTGAACAGAAAACATCTGCATCCAAAACCATTTCTATTTCAGACTTCAACCCTTACCCTCCAGTGTAACAGCCATTAGTTAAGCCATAATCAATTGTCTTTCTGGTAGAACATCTACACTGACCCCCTTTCTAATGAGCTCAAATATTTAACTTTTTCCTCTCAGTATCACTGAAGGACAAATAAAAGCCACACCTTACAACTAAGAAAACTATGGTGCTGGTGGGTAGAGAAGACTCCAGACCTTCCAACCCACCCATTATTTTTAAAGTTACACAACACTGGTTGAGACTGGACTTTGTGCGTTCCTGTTGCAAGCACTCCAAAGAATAATCATTTGAGAATCTGGTCCACGTTTTGTAAAAGTTCTTCAGTCTATTCTTCCCACTGCATCAGAACAGATCCATTTCCAATCTCACATAAAATGAAGCTACTTTCTTTGTGATAATGCAGTGTAAACTGTACATCTGATATCTTTTGTCTATAATTAATTCACCTGCAAAGGATACTGGCCCTTTGCTATTTACCTTTAAGTCTAGTGCCTTTCCTTTACACCTGCCACATGCATGATCTACCAGCAAACAGATGATGTGTAAAAGAACAGGAACGCCTAATCTCCCTTACCCAACAAAACTTCTCCCAAGTTGAGTATCTTTCCACTAGACCCCCCAAAAAGGAAAAAGATACATATGGTGAAAGAAATATTCCATTCCAATTCACAAGATTAAAGGATTAGACACCCACAGGAACTATACACATTCAGAATCTTAGTGGACATCATACCTCTTCATTTCAACAGAAACATATGAAACAGTACCAAAACCAAGCTGATACTTCCTTTTCATGAGCTAGTTAAAGAATGACAGAAACGGTGACCTTCTAGGATGCTCTGAGGACCACCCATCAGTGACTCTGTAAATAAATACATCCACCATGAAACCTTTAATTTCCTATATTCAAAGGGACTTCTCCATGCATGTAAATATCTGCTGAGCATCTATCACGTGGCAGGCAAAAATTATGCTCCAGGCATCAGTGATACACAAAGGTGGTACATCCTATAAGATTTACAAACTCTTTACACCCAGGGGCAGGTGCAACCATGACTGTGAACAGTAAGACCATCACTGAAAAGGTGGACAAGTGAAGACCCAACGAGATGCCAGACAGAAGTGGGCAGCAGGGTGGGAGGAGTCATCAAACAGCTTTGGGGACGCCAAAGAGAGGACATTCCAAGGCAGGGGAAGTACACTGGTGTTGAGAGCTTCCGATAAAATTCAGAGCAGCACACAAGCTGGATCTGACCACACTGACATCGCCAAGCAGTTTTAGGGGCTTGATCAGGGAAAAGAGACCAGACCAGAATGTCTAGAGCACATATGCTGTCAAAACGCCAACAAGGGTGACGGTGGAAGAGAGATGTGATGTACAGAATGGCCGTTATCTTCACTCTGTGAAATCTAAAACACCAGGCATGCAGGGGGCACCATTAATCCCAGTACTTTGGGAAACAGTCAGAGTAATCTAAGTTAGAAGTCAGCCTGGTTTACCTAGCAGGGTTACACAGTGAGACCCTGTTGTAATTTGGGTTTATGATATATAAACGCTTTTGTTTTAATCCTTGGTGTAGGATGTGGGACTGCTCCAGACTGTCCACAGCAGCAAACCATTTGCCCTGCACAGGCTCTGAGAGGGGCTCTTTGGCAGCTGCAGATAGTTTAAATCTGAGGGCTCTGGAGAGGGAATAAATGTCAGAGCCCAGAGAGAGAGAAAGAGGGCTTAGAGAAGAAAGATGAAGGCTGCTGGTGCTTCCCCTGCCGCTCCTGGCTGCTGCTGATGCAGTTTGACAAGAAGTTGGAGATCTCCTGAAACAAAGATTGAACTTGCCCGAAGGAACCCAACGACCCTAAACAGCAGAAAGTAGCTGAAGAGAACTCTGCCCCCTCTCCCCACTAACCTTTCTCTCCTACCCGGTGTTCAGGTATTGAAAGGGACTGGGGTGGATAAGGGAGAAAGAGATACAAGAAACTAAAATAAAATTGAGCTTAAAAGCATGCCATCAAGACCCTGTCTTTAAAACAAAAAAAGGTAGGTATGCTAAGTGATCCCAAGCTCTAGGCAGGCAGTGACTAGGAGTATACAGCTCAGTGGCAGAGTACTAGCTCAATGCTCAACAAGTTTAGGGCTCGACAAGATGCTGTGGTGTAGAAGCATTTCCCTCAGCAGGTAAAAGTGCCTGCCATGCAGCCTGACAAGCTGAACTTGATCCCTAGAACTCATGTTTTAAAAGCAGACAAAAGACAGCCTGGGGCTAGAGAGCTGCTGGCTCGGTGGTAAAGAGAGTGCACAGCTCCTCCGAGGACCTGAGCTAGTTCCCAGAATGCACACCAGGTGGCTCACAACCTGCAGGCCCAGCCTCATCCGATCTGATCCCTCTGGCCTCACAGGCAGCCGCATTCACATGCACACAGCCACACTCACTCACTCACATGTAGATGCATAATTAAACAATAAGGATAAATTCTAAAGACAAAAAACCAATTGTGGTGCCCAGCAGCACTAGTGGGCGTGGGCGTGTGTGTGTGTGTATGTGCACATACACACAGAAACATTACATACAAAATACACTTTGTAGCTGAGCATAATGGAACATGATCTCCAGTTATGGCTAGCCCAGGCTTCATGATGAGAGAAAAAAAATACTGTCTCTTTTTACAGTTGTACGACAAATGACATCTACTTGACTAATTTTCAACTTTCAATTTACAACAGAGCTCAAGAAGAAATAGGTGGGAGAAGGAAGAGAAGCGTGAACTGAGATACAGCCTAACAAATTCAGAAAAAGATTTCACGAAGTTAATTAGGGCTGGGAACGAAGCTCAGGGGTACAATGTATGCTTACTATGCATGAGGCCCTGGGTTCCATCTACAACACCATAAAAATGAATAAATATATTTATTTAAATTAGAATGAGAGGAAGCAGGTTAAGTTCCTTTTTTTCTTAAAGCAAAAATAAACACATTGTTTTAAACTATGGGAATGAACACTACAACTGTTACAACAAATAGCATTAAAACATGGTTGGGGGATTAAAGGGCACACACCTTTAATCCCAGCACTTGGGAGGCAGAGACAGCCTGGTCTACAGAGCGAGTTCCAGGACAGCCAAGGCTACACAGAGAACTGCCTCAAAAACTAAATGAATGAATGAATGTGTGTGTGCATGTATGTATGTATAAACTCACATGGTTATCCAGGAGTGAGGAGGTCCCTGTGTGTGCTCCATGAGTAATCAGAGCCAATTAATTTTTTATAGTTGGGTTGAATGAGGATTGGGAGGTAACATGACAGCTGGAAAAATAGTGCACTTTAAGAGCAGAGCACAGGACCCATGTCTTAGCCACATCTTTCCCCACAACTCCATCTTTGAGTTAGGGTCGTAACTATGTAGACCAAGCTTGACTCAAATTCTCAATCCCCCTGCCTCAGCCTCCTGCTGTGTTGTGATTACAGGTACACAATATCACACCCAACCCATTTCTTCTTTAGAGATTATGGTCCCATTTCTGCTTTTTCATAGTGTCTTGCACAAATCTAAGTGAAGGGAGCTGAGGAGATGGAGAGATAGAGATGGAATGAGCTAAGCACTAGCCACACAAACCTGATGACCTGAGTTCAGACCCCAGGAGCCCACATCCAAATCCACCAGCACAAGTGCCTGTCACCTCAGCAGAGTTCCGGAGACGCGAGGAAGAGACTCCACATTCACGAGTCAGAGCAGGGAGCTACAAGAGATCCTGTCTCAAAGATGGGTAAAGACGGAAAGCAAAGATGAACACAGGCTGTCCTCTGACCTCCACGTGTACCTTCACTCACACAAGTTAAGCGCAGAACTGGCAGATGGTAAGATATTGAGAAGGTTGATTATTAAAAAGAAGTCACTGATAGAAATACATGACTAATGCCAGACATCTGACTACACAGCAGCAGAATAAAACCACAAGATTCTATAACCGTTTCCAGCAATCCATTTGTTTGGCAATTCCCGCTTGCTGTTCTCCTTTGTGACCAAGATGACAACTGTGAAATTGACAGTGACAAGAATGTGAAGAGTCCTGAAGTAGTAGGAAACAAGTAAAAGCAAAAGATGCTGATAAAGACCAACCAACAGCACTACTCTTGATAAGATCTGGGCACTAAACACAGTGAAACACTGAGTACAGAGGGTACACCCTGTAGTTTCAACTATGTGGGTGGCCAAGAAGGAAGATAACCTGAACTCATGAATTTCAGCCTCACAAGATGCTGTCTCAAAAAACTCAAAGCCATCAGCAAAAACCTCAGTTTCAGATCGGTGAGATGGCTCAGTGGGTTTTACACTTGCTGCCAAGCACAGCAACCTGATTTTGATCCCTGGGATCCATGTGGTAGAAGTGGAAAGTAGACCTGAAAACTGTTCTGCCCTCTACATGTTCCCTGGCCCATGCATGCATGCACGTGCACGCTCGCACACACATGCAAATACGTGAACACACATAGACACACACAATTTTTAGAAACATTTTGTAAAGACAAAACAAGAGCGCTGCCTCAGAGGTGAAGAGCACTTGTTCTTGCAGACGAAGGACCAAGGTTTGAATCCCAGAAGCCACACAGCAACCCACATCTGTTAATTCCAGCCTCCAGGGATCCAACACCCTCTTCTGACCTTGGCAGGTACCAGGCACACACATGTGCAGACATACATCCAACTCACACATGTAAAATAATAAATAAACCTTTAAAATTAATAAAGAAAAAACTAGTTTCATAGTTCAAAAGTCAAGTTACTGAAAACAAGCTTAGAGCCAAGAATGGGGCGCAGAAGTTGAGGTGGCCCAAGAGCAGAAGCCCCAGAACAAATAGTGGCCGACAATGCCGCAAGCCAGATACTATCCCAGGAAAAACCAGAGGGATGAGAGCCGGGGCAAAGAACAGGATTTGAGAAGCTGCATTGCAGACAGGACAGCAACGGGGAGGAGGAAGAGCACCCACAGGTAACCTCATACCCAGGCCCTTCCAGAAACGCCTTCTTAAGCCAGGGCTGGGCATCTCCCAAATCTAGTCTCTGCTCATCAGGGGACTCCATGTTTCTCAGTTTCATTATGGTTCTCACCACGGGAAGGAAAACAGTCCAGCACTACTTCAGCAGTGGAAACACATGATGATGAGTAATTGAATGCTTACCCCTACTTTCCGCAAGAGATCCCCGACGATGTTTAGAGCTGATATCCTAGCAGAAGGAGTTAGTGGACTGGTTCCAAAACCATTTGGTATAGCTACAGAAAGAAAAAAAAAGCAGAGTGATGACATCAGCAGTTCCCTTTATAATTGAATTGTAATGATGTTACAAAGAAAAATACATTTGAAGCAAAATCACACTGTTTCAAGGTACAGGCAAAGTATAAAGAGAAGCATTATAAGGGAGCGTAACCCTTACACGACATCTATGTGTCCCTACTCTGAACTGCTGCAAAGACAAAGAGCCTTCAACACCGACAGGTAATTTCTGAAGAGCCCAGAAACTCAACTGCGAGGGCAGAGGGCCGCCCACTTTGTCACCTAAAGACAGCACCATGACGCTCTGTAGAATATTGTGTTCTGTATGACCCTCAGACACTGTGGCAGCACACTCCGTGCCTCTACAGGACCAAGCAGACAGGGTCCCAGTGCTGAGATGGGGAGCAGACAGGAGCCTGTATTCCTACTCAAGACGCAATCTCCAACTGACAACTATTCACAATGGAGAACTTAAGTTTCTCCACGGGCATGTCCCAGGGTGGACACAGCACATCTCAGGGCAGCCCCATGCTCAGCACTAGATGGCAACACAGAACAGACTCAAACATGTCTTCAGAGGGTTTTTTTGTCTCATATTACTCTGAGCATTTTTACCTTACCGATCTTTTGCTTATACATTACCATTTCCAATTTTGTGTTTTTATGGTGTGTGTGTGTTCTATTTCTTTTTCTTGTTAGTTTTGTTTTATTCTTGTTTGTGGGTTTTTTGTTTTGTTTTGATTTACCTGTTTGTTTTCAGAACAGAGAGAGAAAGAAGGTATGTAGTTGGAAGGGTGGGAAGGATTTAGGGGAAGATGAGCAAGGGAAAACCATGATCATAATATATTGAATAAAAAATTACTTGCAATTTAAAAAAGTAAAGGAATACTACGCCAAACTGGGTGCAGTGTATAGACAGGTGGATCTCTGTGAGGGTGAGGCGAGTCTGGTCTATATATATAGCAAATAGCAGGGCTACAGAGTGAAACCGGGTCTCACAAAGGAGGGAGAAAAGGAGGAAAGAAAGGAAGGAAGGAAGCTGTGAAAGCCAGTAATCAGCATGACAATACACTCAAAAATAAAATGTGACTGACACAAGAAACTGAATTTCACTATTCATTTAAATTAGTATAAAATTTAACAGTCCCTTCTAGCTAGTTGGGCAGAACAAATACAGGAAATACGGTCCTAATAGCCCAGAGAACCTCCTCTTATCAGGGTAGAGGATAAAGTCTGCGCTTCAAGAAAGGCAGGAGGTCAGACAGCTTAAGATGAGGGTAAAAGAAACGTGGGGGAGTGGAGGAGGCAGAGACAGGACCTGCAAACTAGCTAAACCAGAATTGAGGAGCACGGGGCTGCACTGCAAGGTTCTAGGAACCTCCGTGTGTGGGCCTGACAACACACTGACTGGTGACCTCTTCAGCTCCCTGTGCTCCGCTGTGGGCATTCCTGGCACATCTAACACGCGGTCTGCGAGCCGACCTTATACACAGTAACTAAGATGCTCTTCATATCTGTGTGTAAAGCCTCTTTTCTATGACATACAAAGTGGAAAAAGCAAAAAATAATTGTTCAGGTATGATCAAAAAACTTAGTATGAGAGACTGGATGTGATAGCACACACCTGTGATCCCAGCACTCAGGAGGCAGAGGCAGGTGGATCTCTGTGAGTTTGAGGCCAGCCTGGTCTACAGACCGAGTCCAGGACAGCCAGGGCTACACAGAGAAAAACCTGTCTCGAAAAACAAAAAACAACAACAAAAAAAAACATAAAAAAATTAAAATAAAACCTTCTGTAATCTTTAGCTTTTTATCTTTTCTGCATGGAACTGAAAACTACAGATCGGTCTCAGCGCTCTTGCCAAGCACTCTGGGCATGCTGGGCTCAATCCCCAAACCTCCAAATAAACAAATAGATAGTAAATCTGTATGCACACATATTTTTACAATAACCAAAAATGAACTCTTAAAAAATAAATTTTAAAACAAAAATTTTTAACTTTTTGGCATGGTGGCACATACCTTGAATCCCAGCACTCGGGAGGCAGAGGCAGCAGATCTCTGAGTTCCAGGCCAGCCTGGGCTACACAGAGAGCTCTAGGACAGCCAGGGCCTCAGAGAAACCCTGTCTTGAAAAATATATAAATAAGTAAAACTTATTTAAATATTTGACTTCAATTGCTCTTACATGTAGACACCATCTCATCTGCTACACACCAATGGCCTAGGATAACAATCTTCCTTTGCTTAATGAATAGAAAAGTAACTTATAAACTACAATTTATGCTTAAAGGTAGCAGCTCCTGCTACATCCGCAAATGCATTAAAACTGATCATCCAGCACAGCCTTAAGGAGAAAAACACACCTTTTGGTGAAGGAAAACTGTTCTCTGTTCCTTTCCCAACAGGCGTTGCAGGCAACGAGAGGGAAGCCTGTACTGCAGAGTCCATCTTCTCACAGTCCAGAGTCGGCGAGCTGGGAGCGGACTTCCGGGTCACTTCCTGCTGTCGTTCCCGAACTGCCAGCTCTTGCCTTAAATCTGCAAAACGTTGCCAACAAACAGGAATCCTCACTACAGGGAAATACACATCACACAAAGTCCCAAGCAAAATACTGTAAAGACATTCCTAAGTTACTATTTCTCAAAACAAACTTCATATCTAAACATTTTCCTCTCCAGAACAGTTTAAATAATCTCTTAGAATTTAACACAGATGGGGCAGTGAGCTGGCCCCCAATTACTGCACCTTGCTGCCAAGCCTGACAACCTGAGCTCCATCCCTGAGACCAACACGGTAGACTCAGAGAACTAACAGGGCGTCCTCTGACTTCCACATTCATGCAGTGCACACACATACACACATGCTCACGCACACACACTAAATAAGTAAACATAATTTTTTAAAAGAATTTTAAAATGCTATAACCTCAACAGTATTATATCCAAAGGCAAAAAGAAACTGAGCAGTGAGGGCTGAAGAGATGACTTTTCCACAGGACAAGTTCAGTTCCCAATCCACGTCAGTCGGCTCACAGCTGCCTAGAACTAGCTCCAGGGGAGCTGACCCTCTCTTCTGGCCTCCGCACACAAATGGCGAACACATACACACATACATAATAAATCTGAAAAAAAATAGAGCAGGACACAAATGGAACTCACAGTAAAACTAAATAACACAAAATATTTCTAGCCCACTCATTTGCATATATATTTGCACGTCACATTTTGAAGTGGTAATTAATTTCATGATTACCACAAAAGCCAATGAAGTAAAAAAAGTTTTGTAATTTTTTTTTAAGACAAGATCTCACTATGCAGTTCTGGTAGGTTTGGGACTCTCCATGTAAATAAGATGCCCTCAAAGATCCAACTGTCTTTGCTTCCCAAGTACCCGGATTAAAGGTGTGCATTACCACACCTCAGTTTTTTTACACTACCACTATGAAATCTTTTTTCATACTGAATTTTTGAAGACTTTATTATTTATACAGTGTTCTGTACTGCGTGTACACCTGCACACCAGAAGGGGGCACCATATCTCACCAGAAATGGTTATGAGCCACCATGTGTGTGCTGGGAAATGAACTCAGGACCTTTGGAAGGGCAGCCAATGCTCTTAACCTCTGAGCCATCTCTGCAGCCCTTCATAATGAATTTTTAATGTTTCCAGTTATACAACTAGCCTGAAAAAAATCTTATGCTTAAAAAGGGCACAAAAGGCAGACCTCTGAGAGCTCAGGGTCAGCATGGTCTACGCAGTGAGCTCCGGGACAGCCAGGGCGTGCAGAGACCCTATTTCAAAAAAGGAAAACAAGCCAGGCAGAGGTGGTGCACACCTTTAAGCCCAGCACTTGGGAGGCAGAGGTAAGCTGGTATTTGTGAGTTTGAGGCCAGTCTGGGCTTCAGAGAAAGTTCTAAGACAGCCAGGGCTACATAAAGAAACCCTGTCTGGGGGGAAAAAAACAGTATGTAAGTTATTCCACCTTTGAGATCAAAAAGGTCAAAACAGGGTTACAAACTGATATATGCAACTTAAATCAACAGCATCTTTGTTCACAAGAACAAGAGGTGTAAGCAACCCCACAGTCCACTCTCAGAGGAAAGAAAACCATGTGCAATGGAATGTTGAAATCATTTTCTCTAGGAGACAGGAATGAACAAATTCCCAAAAGTTGTCCTTTGAACTCCACACTCATCCCTTTGCACTCATGCAGGCAGGCACAGGCGTGTGCAACTGCAACCACACCCACACACAAAGGCAATTTTTTTTAATTAATAAAGAAAAACCTGTCTCTACAACACAAACAAACCTTAAGGACACTACAGAAAATGAAATCAGCCAGTCACATATATAATAATAATTAAAAATGAGCCGGGTATTGTGGCACACACTTTCAGTTTTTCATTCCATACTGGAGAGGGTAGAGGAAGGGAGATCCCTGACTTGGAGGCCAATATGTCTACATAGCGAGATCTAGGCCAGTGAGGGTTATATAGTGAGACTGTCTCAAAAAACAAAATGACAGATGTTAAATGCAATGTTCTGTGCATTTTGTTGTTGTTGTTGTTGAACACAATTAAAAGGAAGGGGCTGGGAGTGTGGCTCAGGGCAGGACTTGCCTAGCCGCACTGAGGCCCCCAGCCTCAAAACAAATGAACAACAACCGAGCCAGGATGGAGCACAGTGGAACCGCGCGCACCTGTCATGCACAAGGCCCTGTGTTCATTTCCAGCACTGCAAAATAGAAGCTATCAATAAACAAGGCCAAGTCAATCCTTGATATATTACATAAACTACAACAATCCTTCAGGGGCTGAAGAGGCGGCTCAGCACACTCTCTTCCAAAGGACGGGGTTGGATTCCCACCACCCACATCTGTAACTACAGTTCCAGGGATCTGATGCCCTCTTCCAGCTCCTGAGGGCACCAAACATGCAGGTGGCTACATATACATGCAGCCAAAACATCTTTACACATAAAATCTTTTTAAAACTAAAAAAAAAAAAAAAAATTCAGATGACTACATTACAATCAGAAAAAAAAAATAAAAAAGCACTGAAAATCTAGAAAAAGAGATGACATATAATTAAAACACAATTTCTTCAGAACTTCCCTCACTCCTCCTCAGCACAATGAGATTCAGAATATTATAAAGGAAACAAGAGCAATAAATGCTCGCAACAGCTGCACTATTTCCCAGATCCAAAGCCTGCCATGAATATTCCCTATATTAAGCAGAAGAAAGGGAAATATGTGCCCATTTGTCTGCTCATAGGAAAGAAGTCAAGAATTATATAAGGGAAAATACACAGGCATATGTATGTACAATCATAAAAAAATTAACCACTATGTCACACTGTTGGGCTTTCCTTCTTTATAATATTCTCAATTTTCTGTTCCTGAAGAGAAAGGGAAGTTTTAAGAAAGTGTACACTAGCTCTATGTATAATATGTAAACAGCAACACACACCTATACATGGTTCTATGTAGATAACATGAAGTTATTTAACTAGAATCAATCAAGGAAAAAAAATTCTAACTGAAAAGCAGTACTACAATGAAAAAAAATTTCATTTTTCTCATCTGTAATGTGGAGGTCATACCTACTTCTTAGCATTGATATGGGTATGAAATAAATTACCAGCTTAAAGGCAACTGCAGCAATGATGCAAAGGTGTGCGAAAGCAGAGCTTCAGGGGCAAGGAGTGCCTGAGGCTCAGCTCAGAAGCAGAATGTTCACCCAGCATGCTCAGGGCCCTGGGTATGACTCTCAGGACCGTCAAAAGGGTTGGTCCTTGGGCTTACTGGGGTTCAGGGACAAGGCAATAGACAAACACTTGCTAAATTATAAAGCTTACCTCTTGCTTCATCCTTTAACCTCTGTACTGAGACCAACAAAGACTCCTTTTCATCAAGTTCACTTTCTAAAAATGCATTTCGTTCAATGGCCTGATTTAGCCTTTGTTCAAAGTCTTCCAGTGAAACTATTGTTGCCCTGTAAAAAAATTGGAAAAGCCCGTGAATAACGTGTATACAAAAGGCGGCAGTCAGGCCATCTCCCGCCACTCCACATCTAGTCAGCCTGACCCAATTTGGAGAACGATCTCACTACATTCAGCAAAAATTAGCATGGATCTACTGTGCCTCCCAGTCCTTGCTGTCTGCTACAGAAATACAATTCCCCAACTTAGAGTCTGAACTCAGAATGCCAATTCCAATCTTATCAGTTACAGTCAGTGCCAAAACATCTCTACAAAGCATCTCTTCTTTAATCTTTCTTCTGTCTCCTGCCTTAGTACTTCATTTCTCAGCTGGAGTACTGCTTCATGGTTTAATCTCCTTTTTACTTAATTCTCAGAATTGTCTTCTCAAATCAAGATCTGACAGTACCCCTTTGTTTAAAGAGAGAGACTCACACATTGCACATAGGTTTATTCACAACTTGACCTCAGTGCCTTCCATTCTCATGTCCTCCAGCTGTCCCTAGACCTGCCAATTAAAGTAGCCTCTTATATAATACTTCAAACACCTTCCTGACTCTCAGCCTCTTCCCCAGTCCTCTGCCTAGTTAAACTTTCTTTGCAGACTCAGCCCCAATTTGTAAAAAGGCTCCCAGTTCCCACAGGCTATGCTATGGCTGCCCTTAAGCAACCTGCACATTCTTCTCACCAGAGGATTTATCATAGCTAAGTGTTCTTAGGGACCAGCTACAAGACCAGGGACTAGCATCATGTAATCAAGAGTCAAATGGTAAGCACTAAAGAAAAGGTGCTGGGCAGTAAGTATAAAGTAGTAGGTTTAGAATGATTAAGAAACAACTGATAGTGGAGACATGGTGAACAGTGGTGATGCATGCCCTTAATCCCAGTACTAAGAGGCAGAAGCAGGTGGATCTCTGTGAGTTTGAGGCCAGCCTGGTCTACAGAACAAGTTGCAGGACAGCCAGGGCTACACAAAGAAACCCTGTCTCAAAAAACAAAATAACAAGCCAGGTGCAGGGGTGCACGCCTGCAATCCCACATTCTGGGAGGCAGAGGCAGGCTCTCTGTGAGTTCAAGGCCAGCCCGGTCTACAATGTGAGTCCAATACAGCCAAGGCTACACAGAATAACCCTGTCTGGAAAAACAAAACAAAAGAGATGTGAACATCTGACAACAGTAACAGCAAACTGCTGTAGGTTGGAAACAGTAATTAGAGAACCCGCTGGCTAATATTAAAGTAAGAGTGTGTGCTGAGTCCAGGCTTAAGATGTACAGGCCTCCAGTACAGGGAAAAGGCACTGATGCTCTGAATCAGGGTCTTGCTGTATCTATAGCATGATAGGACTGTGACTCATTATATAGCCCAGATTGACCTCAAAATAACAGAAATCCTCCTGCATCAGTCTCCCCTGTACTGGGATTAAAGGTGTGTACTAGCAAGCCTGGTCTGTTGTGTTTTGATCCCTTTCCATCCAATGAGTCACAAAAGACATGGGACCCCGAGAAGGGGCTGTGTGGAGGCCGTGCTCACACGCGTCCTTCACCTTTTGGCGCGCTCCAGGTCGTCGTTGGCCTGCTCGAGCTCGCGCACATACTTGTGCAACTGCTCCTTCACGGCCCGGGTCTGGCTGAGGTCATCCTCTAGCACTGAGACCTGCTTGTAGCTCTGTGCATACTGATGCTCCAGCTTCTCCTGAAGGAAGAAGAGAAGGGTTCACACACAACCACCTGTTAAGAAAAGAACTCCCCAGCGCAGGCAGGAGGAAAGGTCAGATGGCATCACCACAGTCTGAGGTGACAGCACCCCTCCTTTCTGCAATACTTTTAAAACAACTTGGAGAGCCATTCTAAATGCCAGAATTCATGTAAAACATATAGTAACCATTCTCAGAAAAAAGACGATCTTTCTGAAAAGTAAAATAATAGAATCCTTCCCTCAGAATCGAAATCTGGGGCTGGAGAGATGAGTCCAGTTAAGAGGACGTGATATTCTTTCTTGCAAAGAACCAGAGTCCGATTCCCAGCACTCATGCCAAGTGCTTACAATCACCTGACTCCAGCTCCAAGAAACCCTCTGGCCTCCACGGGTACCGTACTCATACAGCACAGGTACACAGACACAATTTTAAAATTAAACCTTTAAAAAGAATACCTAAGCCTGATGAGGTAACCTCTAGGCTTGCAAGATGACTGCAGCCCAAGGTAGAGCACAAACCATTCAGAGTGCAGAGCCCTCCTCTCTCCCTGCCCTCCTCCCAGCTCCCAACACTCACTCCCACAGAAATGCTCTCTCCCCAGAGGCCCCCAAATCACACAGCTATTGATATGACTCTTGGCTGCCCACCAGAACTTGACATGAAAATCCTGCTACTAAAGACACAGCACACACTGGTTACAGGACATAGAGAAGCCCAACTAGAACGAGGTGAAAAATGTCCTCCCTGACGACTAGTTTCCACAGCACCAGAGGTGCCATACAGGCAGCTGCTACTACCCAGCAGAGTGCCTCACATGCAACAGCACTGACCTGCAGGGCCAGCTGTGCCCACTGATGCAACAGCAGCATGAAGGTTACAGGAGTAACCAACCACTTTTGGATTGGATTTGAGGCCTGCCTCATGGGAGGAAATTCAGGCCTGGTATTGTAAATCTGGTCAAAAGGTTGCAGGCCCTAGTGAGGAACCTACTTATATGATTTTCTGCCTAAATATGTACTTATGCCCATAAATTAGTACTGTCTTCAACAGTGGTCAGAGAACATATTCTTGAGGGCTCAGCCCTAAATGGATATCTCTAACAGCACCATCACCCTATCACCAAAGCTCAGGGAACACCACGGAAGAGAGGGTACAAAGAATGTAAGAACTAAAGGGTGACATGGAAATTTTGCTATCTTTAAAAACTCAGTTACATTATGTAAACATGCTTCGTTTTAATCCCAAGTGCGGAATTTTAGTTGGGCTTTAGTCTGTCCACAGTGATAATTGCCTCCTGTGCGGCGTGGTCTGTTGCCAGCTGCTACTGGCCTGCTCCGTGCAGCACAGAGGGGGTTGTGGTCTAGACCTCTGAAACATATAAATATGAGAGCCCAGAAAGAGAAGGTGTGGCAGCTTGGAGGAGACAAACTAAGAGAAATGTTTCAACGAAGCAGCTTGGAGGAGACTGTTTGCTATGTTTGTTGTTGACAGCTAGGAGAAGAAAAGGGATCTCTGCCCCCTCTCCCCACTAACCTCTCTCTTACCTAGGGTTAAAGGGTTGGTGGAAGAAAGGTAAAGGCTTAAATGCCCCAATAAAATAGAGTTTAAAAACAAGCACAAAAGGATGAGAAACAGCTCTGTCTAAAATGTTTAAAATGTTGTCTTCCGGATACAACATGGTATCTGCAATCACCACCACCATGGCCACCTACATAGGACCTATTTAAGAGCAAGCTAACAAGACCAGTTAACAGTACAGCAGGCAGAACTGTACTCAGTGGGTTATAGGGGGGAAAAAGACAAGGAAGGGGTGGGAGAAACGTGGGGAGCAGCTGAGAGGAACAGGACAGGGAAACTGGGGTGGGTATCCTAACACATTGTTGAGGTGAAATGGTCAAATAACATAAAAGACATTCTACTTTCTCTTTAAAGTAAATTCTGTTTCTAAGAAAAGAAATACTTCTAAGCCCTCAGGGCAGCTGATGTAGAAAAACTGAACACAAGGCCATGCACACACAAGGCCAGAATCTACCAACCACTGAACTCAGTCCCTGGGGCCTGAAAACTCCTTTTGGAAGGAAGATTTCTAACCCAAATTAAATTCTAAAACTCAAGAGGTTATGAACAATACTAAAAGAAGAAAAAGTAAAAAAAAAAAACACACACACAAAAAAAAACAATGTTATGTGTCATATAATTTTGAGACAGGACACAATGAGGCAAGCAACTTGCCTAAACAAATAACCAGAAAGCTTTAGAAAGTATAGGAATTAAAATACAGTGAAGAGCGTGACGGGCAGAAAACTGCCAGCCATAAACTTCCTATGAACTTCCCTAAGCTCTGAACTACTTTTTGGTTCTATTTAAAAGAAAGAAAAATAAATCTATCAAGCTTTAAAAAATATTTTTTGGTTGCTTGATCCTCTTAAGTACTCCTTGATTGACACAGTCCTCGTTTTTAAATATCCCACTTCATGCAGTGTGTGTCTATGCCCACGCTATAGCACACGTGTGGGGATCAGAAAACAACTTAAGGAAAAAGGTTTTCTTCTTCCACTGTGTGGGGCCAAGAAATCAAACTCAGGTTGTCAGGCTTAGTGGCAAGTGCCTTTAAGCCATTTCACTGGTCCTACTTGTCACTTTCATAAACACCAGGGCACTAGAGGGCATGGCAGCAGGGAAGTAGCTTTCGCCAGTTACCTTCAGCGCCTCCACTTCATGTCTCAGTCTTTGGTTATCGGCCTGCAGGTCTCTGTTCCTCTGCTCAGCCTGTACCAACTGTGCCTCTAACTCTGCTTCTAATTCCCTGCTTCCTTCCTGGAACTCAGCTAGCTCATCCCGAGCTTCCTGGAAGCTAAGCAGAAGCAAAGTGGAAAGACAAGTTAATAGTTAAGTCCTCTCATATAATTACACAGCAATTCCGGCATTTCTGTTTGAAAGTTATTATCCTCAGAAAAAAAGTTACACAGCAGGGAAAATGTTCTGGATGTCTTGCTCCACATGTATTCGGGATTCAATAAAAATCAGTTATAAGCCCCCTCCCCCCCCAAAAAAAGCCCATATAAATCAGTAATTACAACATTTACAAAAAATAGTTCTACACAGCTCAGAACCATTAGCTCCTTCCTCCACAGGGCTGACAGAGGAGGGTGTGCACATGCACTCAGGTAACTTAACCTGAGCATTACTCTCCATTCTAACCAACACAAATCAACAGATGCTCTCAGATCACAAGAGCTGGTACACATCTGTCACTCTTATCACTAATTCAGAATCAGGTAGTTACTATGCTTCTCCATCTTTTTTACTTACTGCACTAATACATTATTATAATACCACAAACTAGCTGGTTTCCTCTATAATTCCATTACTTAATTTTCTTCACTTAAAAGTATTCCAAGAAGGGGTTCATAGGCTTCCCAGCCTCTGGAGGAACCTATAACATTAGAACAAATCAAGAACCTCTGCTGGACAGAGCGTCTTTACCCCCTGGCCTGACACAACCACAAGGAAAGAACAATGGGGCTTTAGAAGGCTTAGTTAATTCTGTCAAGTATAGAACTATCTTAGTAAGATTTCAAGGCTGGAGAGATGGCTCAGTTTTGAGCACTTGCTGCTTGTCCAGGACTGGAGTTCAATTCCCAGCATCTACAGAGCAGCTCAGAACCATCTTTAACTCCAGTCCCAGGCGACCTAACGCCCTCTTCTGGTCTGTATGGTCCCTAGGCATGCACATGATGCACAGACACACATGCAGGCAAAACACCCACACACGTAAAATAAAAACAAATAAATCTCAAAAAAAAAAAAAGCATAAGAGTCATTAAATAACAGGAATTTAGGGTAAGTTTTGAGGCCAAAGAGCTATTTTCTTCCCAACTAAGTGAAGTAATAATTTTCTAAAATGCTCCACAGCTTGGAAGCTCAGCTGCCTCCCAACACTAATAATGCCCACCAGAGAAGACTAAAGTCTGATTGAAACATCTCAAATGAGCAAATGATAAGGGAGCACCAGTGCACAGACAGCCCAACTAGTGACAAGCCACTGGAGGTAAGCAATCAGAAGAAATCACAGCTGACACTAAAGCTGCCTGCTACTTCAATCTGAACAATGTAAAGATCAGTGGTAGTTCTGCACTATTTTAAACACAAACACTATTATTACTATGGGATCACAATCTTATATCTGAAACTCCAAATTTAGCCTTATGCTCCAAAAGAAAACACATGTGCAAGCCAGATAGTATATTCCAAATCCCACCCCTACTTTAATGTTTTCAAACACTACCTTTGCTTATATTTCAAGGAAAGTTCCTTCCAATAAGCAGTTTCTTCCTTTAAACTTGAAAAATCTGGTATATCTTCACCATCCATGATCAAGAAAGCCTGTGATATTAAAGACAAAGAACCCAAATGTGAATGAAAACATGGCACTGCGTTTGGTAGTTTCAAAGGTTCTAGGAGTGGCTTCCACTTTCCTAGAACTTAGGCGCACATCCTACCTCACTTGAGGACAACCAACATCGTGGATGAGCTCATGACAGAAGGTGACAACAGAGTCCTTTGATACAAAAGCAATGAGGCATTTTCAGCTAAAGCTCTGGATGCTGGATAATTGACCACAGAATTAACCTACATTCAAGCTCCAGCACTGAGTTTATGGCCAACTGGTCTTCAGGGAATCCACACAGACACAATGTCGGCGACACTGCTGCTCCCCTGCGGGGTCTGAGGATGGGACTCGGCTGCTAACGTGCTTGGCTAGGGCATCCCTGGCACCACCTGCAACATCAACACTGAGAACTGGAGGGGAGGGGGTCATCTTCAGCTACAGAGGATGTTCAAGGCCAGTCTGAGTTACATGAGACCCTGTCTCAAAAAGAAAGTGGGAAGGGGGTTGAAGGGAAAGAGGGAGCAGAGAGGAAGGGAGAGAAAAGCAAGTAAGCAAGCAAGCTGCTTAGAACCCTCATGCCTAGTGAGACTACCACATCAGGCAAGACCCACATTCTCAGATCACACTTGTGAAAACATTCTCAGTCACCTTTCAATCCAAGGTTCCCCAAAGTTCCACGCATCTGCAGCTGCATGATCTTTGTCTCAGTTCTTCCCCAAAGCATTTACAGAGAGGGATTTAGTGAGCTGTTCTTGCTATTTCAACTGACTAAATGACCACAGCACAGAGAGAGACACCACGGGACTGGCCCACTCCAGATTCCTGCCACGTCAGTCCTACAATCCCCTGTCCACACAACAGGAAATGCACAGTAGTGTCTACTGAATTAAAACCACAATGTGTGGACAGTAAGAAATTAATAAGTCTTAAACATAAATAAAGCCTTGGAAATGAAAGGGACTCAGATATTTAACAAGAACTAAGTCACAGACAACAGCACATACAGAACTCCAGATTCAGGTGTGTATATGAGAGGCATGGAATATGTTTAGTGGTGATAAAACAGAAAATAACTTGATGACCTTAATGCTTTTGCAGCACAGTGCCAATTTTCCCATAACGAAATCTTTGCTGCACATACCATCTACTATTATCTTGATGCCTAATTAGTAAATATTCCAGTTATCTTAAACTGCCAATCACCCAGAAAGCTCTCTGAAAGATTCTTGACACAGCTTGTATTTCTTCATGGCACTGAGGACAACTGACTGATCAGAGAAGGACCTAATGCTGCAATCACTTACTGAACACTAGTAAGACATTAAACACTAGGCATGTGTTACTGGCCAAATACATCAAACTCTAATCTGATTACACCTACACTCGCACAGATTTCTCTGCATTGCTTCACTCTTGGAGACATCTTTATAGCATGAGAGCATGTTAACATGCTAACCACACAGGCCTGGAGGTCCTGTTGAGGCTGGATTCTAGGTTCCAATTCTGCCAATAAACTACTTATACAAACTGCTCACTGTCTTAGGACTTCGCTTGTTCATTTGTTTCATTTAATGAAGGTGTAGGCTACACTGGGTTGCTAAATATTTCAAGTATATGTACTGATTAATAAATACTGATTGGTTCTATAATTCTGTCCCTTTGTCAAAATCCCAAAAATTCCCATCACTTGCCTAAAAACGTTACTGCTTGACATATAGAAGTCCACAGGAAAGGATGGGCTCTTCAGCAACCAGAGGAACTCATTATTTCAAAAGATCCAAAGTATAGGAATCACCCTGTGAGATCAGAAACTCTTCAGGGTTAATACTGAAGTGTTCTTAGGATAGGAATACATTTTAACAATCCAGATGAAGACAAAATTCCAGAAAACATATCTAAATTGTTGAAGCAACAATCCCTGTGTGTCCTCTAATACTCTACAAAGATCTTTTCCCAAAGTGTCCTAAAAATTGTGATAAATCTGAATCTGTACATCAGGGGCCAGAGATAGCACTCAGCAGTTAAGTACACTAGCTGCTCTTACAGAAGACCAGGGTTTGAGTCTCAGTATCCACACAGCAGCTCACAACCATCTGCATTTTTAGTTCCATGGGGTTTGATGGCCTCTTCTGGTCTCTGTGGGCTCCAGGCATGCAAATAGTGCACAGACACGCATGCAGGCAAAACACCCATATACACAAAATAATTAAAAAGTGAAAATAAAAACAAATACTCCCTGGAGCTGGGGGTGTAGGTCAGTGGTAGAGCATTTAGCTAGCATGTACAAGGCCCTGGGTACCATACCATCCCTACTAAATAAACAAACCCAATCCTGCCCCAAATTTAGATTAATCATTTGAAAACTGCCCACCATGTGTCAACGGACAGCTCAAACATTCAGATTCTAATTTTAAAAGCCAATAAATTATGTTTTTTAAATTATTTTTTAGAATGTTATGAAGATCAGAGATGGCCCAAGAAGCAAAGTTCCTCTACTGCTGACACTGTCTTCCACAAGACACCAAGTAAGAGAAATTAAAGGCTAAGTCTCTCTAGTTAGTTCCTTGGGGACAGGATCTGTCTCTTGTTTATAAATTCTTCCAAAACACTTGAAATAAATGACCTGGAAGACACAGGCTGAAGGACATAGCAGCTCCACCCCAGGACTGCAATGAAGTCCCAGGATAAAGCCTAGGCCAATAGCCCAGAGTGGCTAAAATACAGAAATAGCTCTGAAAAGAAAGGGGGCTCTGATTGATACAAAAATAAATAACGTTTAAAAAAAAGGGGGGGGGGGAATCACATAGAATAGATACTATGACTATAAGGCTGTTTAAATAAGCAATTGTAAAAGTCCTTACTTTTGTCAATTAGCAAAACTATAACTGAACACTTTGAACTCTAACACACTCCTTCCTTCCTCCCTCTCTCCTCTCCTTCCTTCCCTTTCCCTCTCCCTCTCTCCTTCCCTTCCTCCTGCAAATGCACACATGCACACCTACCTCTGGAGTGAGATAATTTAAAATTGTCTTCATATGTATATTTTTAAAAAAACACATTTTTTCTGTTTTGTTTTGGTTTTTGTTTTGTTGTAGTTTTTTTGTGGTTGTTCTGTTTTGTTTTGTGTTTTTCTGAGACAGGATTTCTCTGTGTAACCATGGCTATCCTGGAACTCACTCTGTAGACTAGTCTGGCCTCAAACTCTGCTTCCCACGTGCTGGGATTAAAGGTGTGTGCCACCACCACCTGGCCCGTAGGTAAAAATTTTAATTCATGATTTGAAATCTAATTTTTTCATCTTTTTTAGAGCTTTATTTATATTTGTGTGGATTTTTCAGACTGTACCATATAAGTATAACACCTGTGGAGGCCAGAAGAGGACATCAGATCCCCTGGAACTGAAGTTACAAATGGTTGTGAGATGTCATGTGGGGGCGGGAAATTGAACCCAGGTCTTCCGGAAGAGTAATCAGTTGTCTTAATCACTGAACCATCATTCCAGCCCCCAATCTAAATTTCTTAACACATTATGTATTGTTTTAAATAACTGGGTTAAATCCACTAACTACAGCCATCAACAAGCTAATTTCACCCTTGAATGTGTTCTAAGTTTGTATGTTGCTCTGCTGAAGGCTTCCAAGATTTGGTAAACAAGACTGTGTTCTCCACTTTTATACCTGTCTGATCTTGGCAGACACTGATAACATCTAAGCCTTGTTCTTCCTCGAATAAATACTTCACCGTATTCAGCAACTATGTGAGGCCCCTGTTTTTTCTGCCCTACTTTAGACTGTTCTTAGCTTACATGTCTCTAAACGGTACTGCACTTGAGTACTGACATCTCATTCAGCAGAGACACTTTATCCTGTGAGTTTTACACACTTTTGTTACTATGCGACGCTTGTTCACTGGTGACTGTGTAAACCAATGGACCAGTGTCCTTATGGGAGTTTCTGGTGCCTTCTGGACATCTAACATTTACTTTATTGAATGGTGTTTGAACATGAAACTAATCGTTCTACAAATAAGGTCAGAATCTGTTTTGTCTATAAGTTTTCTTCACTTGCCAATTCTGTTCTGTGTGGAGGTGGTTTTGTTGTTTGGACTCTGACATGCAACGGAAAGGGAATCACTGGTAGCTACTGCTTTAAAAAGCACTTAGCTCAGCAATGGTCCCTGGAGAGCAACACTGTTTACACTTCTGAGTGTGCTATAAACTGTGCATTTGTCTCCAGCTTTTGGTACTTAAATAGGGACATGTTTTTTTCATATTTCTTTAGATTACACAGAAAACATAAAAGTTGTACACATTAACAGAGCACCATGTAATGTTTGAGATATGAATATAGTACATGCTACTTATAGGGTTAAACATATTTACCTGCTCAAATGATTACCAATTCTCTCTGGTGAAAACCTTGGAAATCCTTTTAGCTCCTTAAAATGTACAATCAAGAATGATTATCTAAAGCTATATGTTCTTTTATATTATTGTATGTACTGCTATGTATGCGTTCATGTGTTGGGAGGTGTTCCTGTGCAGATCTGCATGCATGTGTATGCAAGTGGAGGTCAGAGGACAAACTCAAATGTGATCCTGCATTGACGACAGAGGTAAGAGGACCCAAGGAAGCAACAGGATTAACACAAATTTCAGGCTAACCTCATTTACATGGCCAGTAAGACCCTGTTCATATAATATATACATATGTATATATACTACATACAGAACAAAACAAACAACATCAACATCTAACAAACTAATAACACCTTAATCAAGAATAAGTCCAAGGAGGCTGAGGATATGTTTCAGCGGGTAAAGCACCTGCCTAGCAGAGCATGAAGCCCTGGGTTCAAGCTACATCGCAACATAAGCCAGTCTGCAGCACATCTGTCATCCCAGCCTTCAGTAGACAGAGAGAACAGGATCAGAAATTCAAGGTCGTCCCTGGCTACAAGGCAGGTTGGAAGTCCAGCCTAGGCTACAAAGAGACTTTTTTTCAAAAAGGAAAAAACAACAAAAGTTTAAAATATATATATATAGAGAGAGAGAGAGAGAGAGAGGAATAGAGATGGCTCTTCACTTAAGAGCGATTGCTGCTCTTCCAGAGGGCCAGAGTTCAGTTCCCAGCGCCCACATCAGGCAGCTCACAACCATCTATAGCTCCAGCTCCAGGGAATCAGATGCCTCCTGCCTCTGTGGGCCCTGCATTCACATGAACATATCCTCATGCAGACACATGCTTACACATAATTAAATATAATAAAACTAAATATATCTATCTTTAAAAAGAACAAGTCAATAGGGCTGAAGAGATGGTTCAGTGGTTAAGAGCACTAGCTATTCTTGCAAAGGCTAGAATTTCATTCCCAGCACCCACATAGGGCAACTTAAAACCCCTGTACCTCTAGCTCTTCTTTCTGACCTCTGTAGCCACCTATATTCACACATACACACATATATGTATGCATGTGCACATGTACACAGACAGACAGACAGAGACGTGCACACACACAGTTTTAAAAAGAAAATGAGTAAACCAGAAAATCAGCAAACAAAGTGCCCAGCCCATACAGCCAAGCTCCGCCCTAGCTGGGTGACCTTGGACAAGCTACTCAACTACTCACTGCCTCATTTTCTCACCTATAAAACAGGAAAATAAGTTTTGTTTTGAAAATGAAGTCAGTCACTATTTGTACAGCACTTGGAGCAGAGCCTGATTGATACACAAAGAACATAGCATAAATGTTAGTTCAATTCTAAGAAACTAGTAGGCCAAAAGTAGACCTTTAAGGTAAGACCACAGAGTAAACAGACCTCCTGTTGTGGATGTAACCTGTTTCTGTTTTAATTCCAGGTGATTCAAACGGTCCACAGCAGCAAACTATCTGCCTCATGCAGGCTCTGAGAGGAGCTCTTTGCCAGCTGCAGAGTTTAAATCTGAGGACTCTGAAGAGAGAATGCCAGAGCCCAGAGAGTGTTGGGGACCTCTGAGAATGAACAAAGTTGCTACTGTTTCCCCCTACTGTGCCTGGTTGCTGCTGTGAGACAAGAAGTTGGAGATCTCCTGAAATGAGGATTGGACTGGCTCCAAGGAACCCGAGGACCCTGACCAACAGGAAGCAGCACAGAGAACTGTGGCCCTCTCCACTAACACTTTCTCTCTCCTACATGGAGTTGGGGTGTTGGAAGGGATTGGGGTGAGTAGGGAAAAAGAGATATTAAAAATGTAAATAAACGTTTTTTAAAAGTACTCCAACAACCTCCGAACTTAAAACACATGATTCCTCTAAAGCATTTCACCACAAAAGTATCTCTAAAATTTCTCCCTTGGAATACACTTTGTGAACTAGATTAAAAAACAAGCAGTTGTTCTTACCCTTCAGTCACACTTTGTCTCTGTTGCTTCCTGCCTGGCAGTACCCAGCTTTACCCCTCAACACCTACTCATCAACTTTATCCTTTTAAAAATCTGGCTCTTTGTAAATAATGAAAATGCTACCACTGCAGATGATCCCCAAACTGTTTCAGAGACTGGAAGAACTGTGTGTGGAGTTTGCCTCCAGCTACACGGGGAGGATGTGGTCACCACCATTTGAGATTATGCAAGTGGAGAAAGCTAAGGTACATAAAGTTAGCCAATGTCAAGTTCTTCACTGCTTTAAAAAAAGTGCTCACACAGCACAGCTACAATCTTCGGAAGCTGCAATGCAGGCAGATAAGTACCCTCTGCTCCTCGCAATCTTCCCTTAGTACTGTCTCATATGGAGCATGAGTCTCAAAATTACAACTTTTGCCTCAGACATGATCACACTCTATATGGAGTTGTGCAGATGCGAAGCAACTGACAGTTAACTCACTTGGATTTTAAACAGCCTATCCAACACAACTTACTGGCAATGATACTCTGTATACTATTAAGAAAATTAATACATGACAGATCAAGATAAATGCAGAATGAAGTAGGTCTTATCAAAGTTTTTCTCCCTTCTGAACTGCCTAGAAACTTGAGTCTAAAGTAATTTTAACTTTAGTCTTCAGTCCTCAAGTTTATTTTTGTCATAGTTTAAAATACAAATGAAAATAAGTTTTCATATTCAGCATATTCGAGTCTCCTCTTATTTCAAAGGCTCTGTATCCAACTTCAACTTACCTAATTCAAAACAAAGCCACTGCAGATTTAGCAACTTTTACTGAGATGGGGTCCTTCTCTAACTGGGGCTAAAGGTTTTCTTTCTTCTTTATGCATTCCCAATCTAAATAAAGACTTACAACAATTCTGAAGAGATCTCTCCTTTGGTGTCCTTCGGCTTTTCCTGACTCCTCAGCTTACTGCTGAGTTTTGCCCTATCAACTTTCTGATTTGGCAGACACTGCCCTCTCTCTTAGCTTCTGTGAAAACAACATTTTCCGACTAAAAACCAACCACTCCTGAGCAAGCTTCAGGTAAGATATTTTTTTCTAATGACCGAATGGCTTTTTTGGTCAATTTACTCGAAAATGGGTCATCTACTAACTTCTGGTCTTATCTTTGACATGTCCAATGTGCGGTCCTCTTTCTGGATGAGGAAGGTATAAAAAAAAATCTCGTAAAAACAGAAACCAGAACCGTGAGCCTTGAAAGATAAATTCTAATCCAAGCTAAGCTTCACACCAGTTAGTGGAACCCACATAAAAATAATTTGATTGCCCCATCCACAAAAGGTGACTTAAAGAATCCGTCACAAGTGCAAACTACAAATGTTCTAAAATGTTTACAAACGCTACTGGAACGGGCCGTAATAATGAAAAGAACCCTCACTTGCCTTGAACTCAAGGGATTAGACAACTCATCGTTTCCCAGAGAAAAATAAGAAGCGAGCCCAAGCAACCCGAGCCGGCAGGGGATACTTTCCCCAACTCCAAAGCGGGCGCTTAGCAGTTCCGGGCAGGCAGTCACGAGACTGCCAGCCGCTGCCAACGCGGGCTGCTCCCGCTCTCGCCTCCCACAGAAGGGGAGCCGGGAAAGCAAAATCCAGCCCCGCTCCTAACCACCCTGGCAGCTCCTGGGAACCCGGGGGGGTGGAGCGAGAAGCCGGGCGCGCCGCTGCCACCCCGACGGAGTGCCACGTCCGGGCCTCCGTCCGTCCCCGGGAAGCCTCGGGCTCGCTCCCGGGCAGGTGTCCCTGGTGGGCCACACCTCCGACAGTGAGGAGGGGGCAGTTGGAGCGGTTGGGACAGTTGTCGCCGTACCGGCCGCCCCAGAACCCACGCCCGGCCTGGCCCAGCGGGGCCTGAGCCACAGCCCCGCGGTCCGGCAGGCTCCCCAGGGGCAGGCCTCGGCGCCGCCCGGCCGGCTCGCCCCCCGGGGCCGCCTCGCTCGCACGGGAGCTCACCGCCAACGTGTCAAAAGCGCATGTTCGCCGCCGCTCAGCCGACGTCTGTGTTCCGCTGGCCTGGCCAGGCCCGCCCAGCCGCTCAGTCCTGCTCCCTTCCGCAGCCCTGAGCTCCACTCCGCGTACCCCGGCGCCGGGCTCCTCCCCGACACGTCAGGGGCTCCCTGGGTGTCGGAGGCCATTCTGTGACGCACGGGGGCGGAGTCGGGAGCATGCGCACGAACATCGGGCGGGGGAGGAGCGGCGGGAGTCTGGCGTCACACGGAGGCGACGCAGGCCCTGCGCGCTGACGTCAGGCCCGCGACGCCATTCTGCGCAGGCGCCCCCTGCCCCAGTGGGCGGGTTTCAGCTGCGGTTTCCGGAAGCTATGCTGTTGGTGAGAGTAGTTCCCTAGGGTAAGAAGGGAAGTAAGAATAGAGAAGGACTAGCTCAAAAAGGAGACGGGAAAAATGCGCAGCTGTCCTGGGAGTAGAAAGGTAAATGGAAAAAGGCATTCGGGGAACAATATTAGGAACTTTCTAATTTCAGTGCTCTTGGGATTCGTTTTGAGGCTTGGAGACAAAACAACGTGAGTCTAAGAAGCCCACTTGTGCTGTTGAGAGAGGTGAATATAAACAAAAACGGTGCGTGGTGGATTTTTAAGGAGAACCCCAAATCGATGAAGAGCAGATTAGTGGGGTCTTAAGCACCTTGAACTACATTGTGAAGGATATCGGGTTTTTAAAAAGAATTACGAATTCACTGTACGGCTTGGCACACTGTTCTGCATTGCTTCGTCACAGTAACCTCGTGTCATTCTCTTTGTACAAGTAAGAAACAGCAACATGAAAGTTGCCCAAGGTCACTCAGTCAACTACAGCAAGAATTCAGACACAGAAGCTACACTATCATCCCCTACTACGCTGACAAGAATACCATTTACTGGGAGGTGGTACGTGCTTTCCATACACTAACCTTAACCCCTCAGCCATCTATGAGGATGGAATCATTAGCTCTGTTTTGTTTTGTTTGTTGAGACAGTTTCTCTGTGTAACCCTTGCTGTACAGGGCCAGGCTGGCCTCGAACTCACCGAGATCCACCTGCCTCTACCATTATCTCTATTTTCTATATTGCAACCTCCTAAGACTCAAACAGATCTGCTATCACACCTTTGAAACTCAGACCAGAGCGCTGCTTCCCCGCCTGGAGCTGTGCTCCGTCTAATCAGATCTCAGGCAAGGAAGTGATTAATGAAGGCTTTCCCATAGACTGAGTGCCACCGAGACAGGGACAGTCCCACCCGAAAAGGAAAAGATAAAAGGTTGCAGCTTCTGTCCTGCCTCCTGGCTGAGGTGCCAAGAAACACACTGAGTCACCCTAATGGCAGAGCAGGTTCTTGGGAAAACATTGACATCATCTCCCAGGCTGCTGCCCCTCCCGTTTGTCCTGGCCCTAAGACTGGTGTTTGTCAATATCAGTGCGTCATCCCGCCTTAATGAATGGGCTTAGCTTGGCAGAACTCTCAGAAGCCAAAGGCCGTGCTCTGATCTTCCTCATTGGCCCAGGGGCTGGAATAGGGGGCAGGAGTCAGCAAACCGCCCCACCTCCTTCTATTACACCAAGTCCATGGGAAATAAAGTGGCAAGGATGATGACCATCTCGGCTTTGGAAGGATAGAAAAGGTGAGGATCCTTCTACATTAATAAAGCATACCAATGCAATTTGCATAGGTTCCAGTACAAAGTTCTTCTTGGATCTTGGGAAATTTCAATGTCAATCTCTGAGAACATGCATAAATACCCAATATCATCCCTGCTACAAACCCCAAAATATAAGAAACAAGAGATCAAGTTCCACCCCTCAAATGGGTATAGGGTGATCAGCTGGCAGAGGAGAGATCTGGATCCAAACTCCAGCTATCAAGGATGCCGGACTATGGCCAATCACATACTCAGAAAAAGTAATGGTCTTAGGATTTCTATTTGCTGTATTAAAACACCATGACCAAATGCAAGTTGGGGCAGGGGTGAAGGACAAGTAGTTGGCTTACACTTCCATATCAGTGTTCAACATCAAAGGAAGTCAGGGTGGGAACTCAAACAAGGCAGGAACCTGGAGGCAGAAGCTGATGCATAGGCTGAGGAGGGGTACTTCTTATTGGCTTGCTTCCCGTGGCTTTCTCAGTCTGCTTTCTTATAGAACCTAGGACCCCCGGCCGAGTGACGGAGCCACACACAATTGCCTGTGCCCTCCCCCATCAATCGCTAATTAAGAAAAGTCCTTACAGCTGGGTCTTACGGAAGCATTTGTTTTTCTCAGTTGAGGTTCCCTTCTTTCAAATAACTTGAGTTTATGTGTCAAGTTGACATTAGACTAGCCAGCACAGTAATGTGGTACATAGAAACCTGCCATGGAAACTCTGAAGAAATGGAACGTTTCTAACTAATGAATCAGGTAAATAAGACACTTCAGAATCAAAGGCTCACTGGGTATGCCAGCACATACCTATAATCCTGGACCAGCCTAAGTTCTGGACCAGCCTAAACCTCTACATAAGAACACCCTAACTTAAAAAGCAAAACACACACACACACACACAAAAGAATACTTCAGTCTAGTTTTATACTCCTCTAATCGGTGTGGTTTTTGCTAATCCTTAAGGGTAGAAATGAGGTTGACTGAGGAGTACTTGGTAGCTGGCTGGTTGCTAATGACCTGCCTCAGATCCACCTCATGTTTCACCTGCCCAAACCCTGACAGATCTTCTTCCTTTTGCATCATCCGAAATTTCTAGAATGATTTGTATGTTTGTCAACTGCGCTGTGTTCTTCTAGTCACTGTAGCCCAAAGCCTTCATCAAATCTCCCTTAACAATCCCACTCACCAGCTTACAATTCACTCATACGGTCACATGCTCCAGCAACTCTTCCCTTTATAACCTCAAGTCCCTTCCCTTCCCACTTCATTCTCCCTGCGCTTCCCCCAGTCCAAGCCTTCCTATTTTTCTGTACTTCTACCGCACACTCCCCTCCCTCAAATGGCATCTTGTTCCACCCTAGCAGTCTTTACATAGCTACTGAAATTCCATGCCTACAGAGCATCCCTGCTTCAAAACTTCATTTGTCTCGTTACTTTTGCTGTGAAGGATAAGCTACAGTCTGGTGATGAGAGGCCAGCCAGCAACTCCAACCCACCCTGGCAGTCTGCTCCTCAGTTCACCTGAGTCTAAGCAGATGGACAACTGTGTCCCAGTGGTTGTGTGAATGGAAATGGCTCCATAGGCTCATATGTTTGAATGTTTGCTTCCCAGTTGGTGGACTGTGTAGGAAGGATTAGGAGGTGTGGCCTCATTGGAGGAGGTGGGCTTTGAGGTTTCAAAGGGCACACCAGGCCCAGTCTCCCTCTCTCTGCTTCTTGCTAGTGGATCAGGGTGTAAGCACTCAGGTACAGCTCCAGGGCCACGCCTGCCTGTGGTCATGCTTCCCACCATGCTAAGCATAGACTAACACTCTGAAATTATAAGCAAGCTTCCAATTAAATGCTTCCTTCTGTAAATTTCCTTGATCAAGGTGTCTCTTCACGGCAATAGATCAGTAACTTAAGACCACACACACACACACAAAGCATAATTCCCTTCCTCTCAAAGACCATCTTACAACTCTCACTGCCCTGTGTACTTGCGACTACTTCTGAGGCTAGGTCTGCCACTCTTCACCGTTTACCATTTCACAAGCTGCCTCCTCCAGGAAGCCTTCCCTAACACCCAAAGCACAAGTAGAGGGCCACATAGTTAAAACTTACAAGCACTGCCTTTAGAAGCAAACAGGATAACTGAGCCAGGAGAGTTGGCAGCCTGCACTGTGTGGCCACCTGACTTTGATCCATGGGTTCCATGGTGGAAGGAAAGAACTAACTCCTCAAGTTGTCCTCAGACCTCAACATATGTGCCAAGACAACACACACTAAATAAATGTGGGCTACAGGAGTGACTCAGCAGCAAAGCACGCACTTGCTGCCCTTCCAGAGAACCTGAGTTCTCAGCAACTCTACCAGGTATCTCACAACTGCCTATAACTGCAGCTCTATGGGATCTGACGCTGTATTCTGACCTACGGAAGCATGTGCATGCGCACACGCACATGTAAGCAGCAAGGAGGCAGAAGCCAACCTGGTGCCTGGTGTTCCAGACCAGTCAAAGCTACATAGAGAGACCCTGTCTCAAAAATAAATAATAAACTGGGCACGGTGGCCCATGCCTTCAATACCAGCACTCAGGGAGGCAGAGGCAGGCAGATCTCTGAGTTCAAGGCCAGCCTGGTCTACAGGGTAAGTCCAGGACAGCCAGGGCTACACAGAAAAACCCTGTCTCAAAAAGCCAAAATATTAATGATTATAATAAGATTATAAGTACTTTTTAAAAGTTTTAAACACTGCCTTTTAGCCATGGAGGTATCCAACACTTCCCCCCAAAAAACTAGCATGATAAGGACATGTTCGCTGTCATAGCCCCTCAGCATCTGGCACTTGGCCAACACTCATGTGATACACCTCAGTGAAAAGAAAAGAATGGATTGATGGTTAGGTAGTTATAATTCCAAATGCAAGACTAACAGAACTTCCTGGAAAATGTTCCAAATCCTGAAAACTAGCACAAATAGAGATTTTCAGTGGTGTAAAAAGCTGTATGCACTGATGGGGGGTTACAGAAGAACTGGAGTTCAGGTCATGACTCAGGCCTTCTCCTTTATTCAAATTTTAAACCTGCTCTTTAGCACCAATACTCTTGTCATTTAAGACAACAGTAATATAGGCCTGAAGTGGCTGATGGTCTTAATCCCAGTACTCGGCAAGCAAAGGCCGACAGATCTCTTAAGAGTTCGAAATCAGCCTGGTCGACAGAATGAGTTTCAGGACAGCCAGGACTATGTATAGACCCTCTCAAGGGAAAAAATAAAAATAAAAGACAATAATAATATTAGGTGTGGTTCGCCTTTTCTTTTGGTTTTTGGAGACAGAGTTTTTCTGTTTAGTCTTAGCTGTCCTAGAACTCACTCTGTAGACCAGGCTGGCCTCAAACGTAGAGATCCACCTGCCTTTGCCTTCTGAGTGAAGAGATTAAAGGTGTGCCCCACCACAATCCAGCTGTAATACTAATATTTTACTGTTAAATAATAAGTTGCTGGAGCTGCAGATGTAGCTCAGTAGGTAGGTGATGCCTAGCATGCATGAAGCCTGAGCTCCATCAGCTGCCTGGTATAAACAAACGAGATAAGCTAATGTATGCCTGTAATCCCAGAACTCAAAAAGTAGAAACAGATCAAAAGTGTAAGGTCATCTTCAGCTACGCAGCTACTTAGTGAGTTAAAAAATGGCCTAGACTACCCAATAGTGTGTCTCAAAGAAAAACAAAACAGAAACAAATACAGGCTCCAAGAAAAGAAATGGTTTTCTACAGGGAAGAAGCCTGTCAATCATATGCTATGATTTTAGTGTTTGCTGGGTCCAAAGCACTCTTCTAAGCCTTGGAGAGCCTACCATGACTCCCCACCCCACCCAAGGAGTTTGGGTTCTAACGGAGAAGACAGCCAGTAAACAAATAGATAGAGGTACAAAAAATAATAATAACTAGGGTCATTGGACAAAGTGACAGGAAGCGCTCCCTCGGCAAGCATGCCGATCATGCCTGCCTAAGACACTAAAGGCAAAGAGCTTGCTGTACTCAAGGCCACCTGGGATACATAGTAAAACCCTAACTCAAAAACCCTGCTTTCTGAGCAAAAACAGGACATAGTGTCCATAGGATTTTCTTTTTATTTCTTTAAGTTGTCAAGCTTAATGACATTGTATCCTTTCAGCAAAAGGATATAAAAGATATGTAAAATTAAATATATTAAAATTATGTGCAGATGTCTTAGCTAAAGAAGCTAAAGAAATATACCATACTTTTCCATCATAGTTTCTGGCATGGAACAGGCACTCAATAAGCATGGCTGCCTGGGTGAGCACCTACAGAATGCCAGAGCCTTTGACCAGACAAGGTATTTCCTCTTCCAGGATTATGACTGACAGTTGAGTTTTAATACAGAAATGCCCACTTCTAAGCCTGGTATGGCAGCACACGCCGGGCCCCAGCTACTCCAGAAGCAAATGGCGCGTTGTTAGAAAACAGCCTGGACAACATAGTGAGATCCCTGCCCCCACCGAGGGGAGGAGAAGAGGGAAGAGGAAGAGGAGAGGCCACAGACAGTGTGCCTGGGGTATTTCCTGAAAGGGAAGCTCATTCGTCATCTTTCTTGCACCCTCAGTACCTTCTTGAACTGAAAACATCCACAAACTTTTCAAAGAAGTTCACACTCTGGCCCTAGCCCTTCCAGCAGCACTTCTACCTTCAAACTGCAGCTGTCTGAGCCAACAGGAAGGTAGGAATTGGAGGAGATGAACTTACTATGTGGTGTGTTTGTTTGATGGGTTTGTCTGATGTCCTTGATTTAGGAGGCCTCAGAGTCTGGGCTCTAGACTGGAGAGCTTGCTCGGTGGTTAAGAGCCGACACTCGGTGTTTCTGCAGAGAGCAACCTGGTCCATTCTCAGCACCCACACGGTAGCTCACAGTCATCCTGAATCCAGTTACGGGAGATCTGACGCCCTCTCCTGACTTCCAAGGGCACCAGGCATACACACGGTGCACAAATATACATGCAGGCAAAACACCCACACCCATAAAATTAAATGAATAATCTAAAAAGAAAGCAATGTTTAAAAACCTTGAGAGTCCCAAGTGGCTGAGGCCACAGGCACATGTCAGAATACAGGCTCAGAATACATTGTTGTAGGCTCATTCCCACGGTCTGTGGTGGAGAGTGCCACCTGCTTCTGGCCCTTGGACCCTTTGTCGAGAAGTGTGTTAACCCTCTGCAAGTCTGCAGGTGTCACTTGCTGGATGGTGCCTCGTGGGGGTGAGAAAAAGGAGGAGCATTTAGGTTGGGGGTGCAGCAGACCTTCCTCTCACAGACTGCCCTGACGGCTGGTCCCTGGAAGGGAAGAGCCCTCTTCCTTATCCACCACAAACATAAACTAAGGTCTCAGGAGTATCTCCGAGCAGCCATTTACCAGCTCCCGGTGGAACCCAATGTACTGCCTCCCGCCCATCCATCCACTGGAGTCTGTCCTGATTTCTTCCCCAGCGACCTACCTGGCTTTGGACTTCTTCCCAACCTGGAACTCTGTGCGCTTCCTGGCTGCAGAGCCTCCCAGACTCCCAAGCTTTGGTCTTGAGGCACAGCCCTGCTTCCAACCGTAGCCTATACCTTAGAGCGGCAGCTGCCTGCCCAAGAATCGCCAACACTGTTCATTGTTAATTTGGTTAACACCTGGCAACACCAAGAGCTGTTGACATCACACTCACATAAACACTGTGTCGCTGGAGGAAAAATGATGCCTGTTCACATACCTTACACAGAAAGGGCGGGCACCTGCCTTGCCTACGGTCAAACCAGACTGTGCAATGACGAGGCTGAAAAGAAATGGAATGTTTCTGACCAGCCTGAGCTGATCGTATCACACAATCTCAGCCTAATTCCCACTATTAGAAAGCCAGTGAGGTAGTTACCAGCACCCAAAGATTATGTATTCAGCCATCCAATAAATATTTATTGAGTGCCTCGCACTGTTCTAGCTCCCCAGAGAAAAGTAACTAACAAAAGAAGTGAAGAAAGCCTTCATCGAGGCTTTCTGAGTTTTATTTTGATGTGTTTGAGGGTTTTGGTTGGTTGGTTGGTTAGTTTGCTGTTTTGTTGTTGTTTTGTTTTTGTTTTTCAGAGTAAAGGCTTCTCTGTACAGCCCTGGATGTCCCAGAACTCACTCTGTAGACCAGCCTGGCTTCAAACTCAAAGAGGTCTGCTTGTCTTCAGAGTACTGGGTTTAAAGGCATGTAACACCACTACCGCTCTGGTTCGGGATTTTGAAACAAGTCCTAGCTAATAACCCGGACTGGCTTTGTACTCTCAGTCTTCCGGCCTCAGTTTTCTAAGTGCAGGATTGTAAGCGTGTACCACAGTGCCCAGCTTCCTGTAGGTTTTGCCAGCATGTATGTCTGTGTGAGGGTATTGGATCCCATGGCACTAGAGTTACAGAGAGTTATGAGCTGCCATGTGGGTGCTGGGAGTTGAACTCAGACCATCTGGAAGAGCAGCCAGTGCCCATAACCTCTAAACCATCTCTCCAGCCCAACCCACACCCAAGGTTTTCTAACAATGAAAGGAAAGAGGAAAGAAGAAGGGAAACAGAAAGTGCCAAAGTCACATTAGTATGTCAGGCAGTGATGTGTACTGATGAGAACAATCAGTTTTTCAGTGTTTTGCATTTAATGAAGGCAGCATTTAGGACGACAGCCGTGACTTTCCCCTCTAGTCCCAATGCCTGGCATCAGTAAGCACTGAGTGTTTGCTGAATGAATAGAAAGTTGTCAGGGGATGTTTTCAAAACCCAACTCATTCCCACAGCCCTCTTCTGCTAATTTATCTTGCTCTTTTCTCCTTTTTTTTCTTTCTTTTACTAAATTATTTTTATAATTCAGAGCTCTAATAAAAGAAGAAAAAGTGAGCAACAAGAACCAGTTGCCAGGGGCTCAGCATTTAAGAGCCCCCGCTGCTCTGGTAAGAGGACCCAGGTTCAGTTCCCTGACAGCCACATGCTGGCTCACAACCGTCTGTAACTCCAGCTCCAAGGAACCCAAAGGGGCCTTCTGACCTCCGTGAGCACACACACGGTACACAGACGTACGTGCCAGCAGAAACACTCACACACAGAAAATGTTTCAGTGAAAGGAAAGAAGCTAGCTTACAGCATTGGTGAAGCGGAATCCTGTGCTAGCCACGCCGGGTAATATGTTAGTAACATATACAGAAGAATATCAGTAATAAAAAGGTCCCCAGTGTGCAGCTGAGTGAAGAAATCAGTTAAGGATATTCATAGGATTTCATTTTAACATAGAAAAGCATACATTGTTAGAAAAAAGGTGTAGGAAAATAGTCATGAAATGATGTCAAACGTGGCTATCTTCAGATACAGCTCGCTCCCTCACCTTTCTCTCTGTCTGTCTGTCTGTCTCGTTCCTTTTTTTCTGGATATGTGACCAAACATACATTAAGTGTGTGATTTCTCATTCTCATTCAGCAATACTACATCTAAACTTAAAGTTTGCTCATTTTTCCTACATTCCTTGCAGTGTTTTAAACTGATGTATTTAGGGCTGTTCATCAACGCAGCCTGTGAGCCGGGTGCTGCTGGCTCACGCTTGTAATCACAGCAGTCAGTGGGTTGAGGCACGATGACTGCAAGTCTGAGGCCAGTCAAATCCCTGTCTCAAAGCAAAACAAACAAGCTGGCCTGCAGCCTTTGATGACTGCAGCAGGTACAAGAGTGGCCTGGGGAGAGACCTGGGCCTTCATGTTCCCGAAGTTTCACTGGGAAGTTTCCCGGTTCTGCTGCTTGGTCCAGAAGAATTTATCCCCCAGCCCATGCTGGTAGTGCATGCCTGTGATCCCAGCACTCAGGAAGGCAGAGGCAGGTGGATCTCTGTGAGCTCGAGGCCAGCCTAGTCTAGGACAGCCAAGGCTACATAAGGAAACTCATCTAGAAAAAGAAAGAAAGAAAGAATTCACTCCCTTCTGCCAGGGCTCCCAACCTGGTGTGTGTGTAGCTTAGTACCTCTTATGTATGTAATTACACATACTCATCCTAAAGACATAACATTTCTACCCTAAAATCTTGCAGTCTTTTTGAGGGTTTTTTGTTTTGTTTTTTGAGATAGGGTCTCAACTATGTGGACCAAGCTAGCCTGAAACTCAAAGAGATCTGCCTGTCTCTACCTCCCAAATCCAGGGCTGAAAGCGTTGTAGGGAGAACGTTTTCTGCTCAAAGCTAGAAAGCTGGCTTTATTCAGGAGTGTTCAGCAGCCAACTTTGATTCCCCGTGCTGAGCTGCAGAAATGAAACATCCAAGGTTTTGTGTTCACTGCAGAAGAAGGTCCCTGCTATAAAAAGCACACAAGCGTCTCTGCGAAGGGGAGCAGGCCCAGAAGAGGGGAAACTCCCGACTCAGGGTAGGCTGAGGAGGCAGTTTCAACTATTTTCTAAAGCTCATGTGTTGACAGAATGTCTATGAAAATCCTTACTAAAAGATAGAGGAGGGAGGGGCATGAGAACTAGAGGCCCAGATGCACAGAGGTGACCAAAGGGTGGAAAGATCCGCCCCGGCCGAAGGCGTGAGCCCTGCCCCTCACCAGGGCTCCGCACCCTCTGTGGGAAGGCAGGCGCGTCTCTGCAGGGTTGACTCCTTCCTGCTGCCTGAAGAACGAAGGCTTCTTTCACCCTGGCCTAACCAGCTCCATCGCTAGTGACTTCCCTCAGGTTACTTCCTGATTCTGGGCCTCAGTGTCTCCGTCTGCGAACTGAATGACTGCTCAACAGCACCCATGAGTCAGGATCCACTGGTCACCCATCCCAGCTTCTCCCTGTAGAAATAAGGGCCCTCCCTACTCTGACCAGACTTCCAGACATGATGACTGGGCCACCTCCTCCTGGGTGGACTGGCGTAGGCAGCCAGTGTCCATCCCTCTGCCCTAGGGAAATGCTGAGCTTGTGGTATGTACCTCTTTAAGTTCCTCTACCACCCAATGTATTCATTTCCTGTGGCTATGGTAACAGGTGACCTCAAGCTGGGTGGCTTCGATACTTATTCTCTTATACTTCTGGAAGTCAAAGATTCCGAATGAGGCTCCCAGAGCTATTAAATTAAGGTGTCAGCTCTTTCCAAAGCTCCAGGGGGAGCATGAAGTCCTCTGCTCTCCCAGTTTCTAGAAGGGACTGGACAATCGTGGGGCACATCACCTCACAGGCTGTCACCATCATTGTCGGTACGGACCCCTGCATCCTCCTCTAAGGACCTCTGGACTAGGCTGGGTCTACACATATAACCCTCCCACCTCAAAATCCTTCATCGTATATACCAAGTCCCTTTTGATGTGCACAGTAACACACAGGTCTGAGAACTAGGGCATTGACATCTTTGAGGAATTATTATTCTGCCTCCCACATCTGGCATTCCCATTTTACCACCCATACGATCGTTGTCATTTCTGAATATCATCTTTAAACTGACTCACGTGTCTAAAAAGTAACTTAAATTCCACCTTTGCCTCACCCCAGACTGCCATGTATATGAAGCAAAGGCACTGAGGACAGTCCTCAATCCGAGAAAAGAAATAGGTATCAGGACTTCAAATGCTTATCTGTGTGCTATCTAAATCACCCCACAAGCCACCAGTAGTACAAAGGCTATAAACAGAATCCAGCTTCCTGGTTTTACAGTGAAAAATCAGCATGCCCAAGAATGCACACCAGCGAAACCTTGGCCACCCCCACAACTTCTCCCTCCCATCCTGGCATTCATTAATCACAACTTGAAAGTACATCAGCCTTTTTGAAGTGCATCCCAGGCATCTGTGATTCAGATAAGCCCCAGCTCACTTCTCTTTTGTTACACTCATGGGTACCCAGAGCTTTGTTTTCTGTTCCAGAAGTGGGGTTTCCCATTGTCTCCCCTACCGACCTCTGTCTAGGGATCTGACTTATCTGTGTTCAACAGTAGCCTGTTTACTTGACCCACATCTGGACCTTGGCCAGATCCTAGGAAGACTAAACCAGCAGGGGAGGTCGGCATCGGTGACTTTGTACCGTGCCCCTTGGCAGCTTTCCCAGCGGCAGCCTGAACTTTGAAACCACTTTTGAGAAGACAGAGTTCTTTCCATAAACAGTGTGGGGTGACATCATTATCCTCATCTTACATAACACTCAGCATGTGATAAAAATAGCTCTCATGTATTGGATACTTGCTGTGGATCAGAGCCTGTGATAAGCACGTTAGACATCAGTTCACACCAAGCCTGTGACCCTGCTTTACAGATCAGGAGACTCAGTGTCAGAAGAGGTTACTATGACAACATTGACTTTCAGAGTACTTCAAAACTACCAGGGGACATGGGGATCATCAGACCAATGGCCACACTGAAACACTGAGCAACCTACCCCAAGACAGAAAGTTAGACTTGGGGACAGGATTCAGACCACTAACCTCAGACCAGTCCCTTTCCTCAGATCTCCTCTTTGGAGCGATGACTTCTTTCTCCTGTTTTGTTTGTTTGTTTGTTTGGTTGGTTGGTTGGGTTGTCCTGGCTTGGCTTGGTTTGAATTTTTGAGAATTTCTGTAGCCTCATCATTTAGACCAGACTGGCCTCCAACTCACAGAGATCCCCTACTTCTGCCTCCCATGGGCTTGGACTAAAAGCATTTGCTACCATGCTTGGCTTGAAGCTATTATTTATTTCTCTCCCTACTCAGTCACTTCCTTTTTTCTCTATAGACCTCACTTGTTCCCTGGCAGTTTTGCCCTTTATCACTTCCACGCTCAAGGGTAGGTGTTGGGGTAGCAAAGGAGTTCCCAGACTAACCCTTCTCCTGGCTTCCCCCTGGCACAGGAAGGAACAAGGGAGAATTTCCACGAATCCACATTAAGTTTTTAGATTTATTCACGTTATTTTATGTATGAGTATTTTGCCTACATGTACGCATTACACCACATGTGCTTTGTGCCTGAGGAGGTCAGAAAACAGCACCAGATTCTCCAAAACTGGAAATATGGGTGTTTCCGAGCCATCATGAAAGTGTTGAGAACCAAACTCAGGTGTTCTACCAGGGCGACAAGTGCTCTTAACTGCTAAGCCATCTCTCCAGCCTTGGGACCAGCAGCAGTTTAACAGAAAAGGGTTGGAGTTTACCTCCAAGAGACAGAGTAAGCAGTTACTTCACAGAAACACAGCTAGGTGAGGTCAGGAAGGAAAGGCACTTGTTAATGAAAACCTTAGCTGAGACTGCAAGGCGTGGGTGGAAGAGACGGCTCAGCAGCTAGGAGAGTAGCACTGCTCTCGCAGAGGACTGGAACTCAGGTCTCTGCTCCCAGGTCAAGCAGCCCACAAACCCCTGTAACTCCAGAGCCAAGTGCTCTGGCGCCCCCTTCTGGACTCCAGCGGCACCTGCACTCAGGCGTGTACAAATCCACATGGAGACACACACATATACACATAATCAGAAATAAAAATAATAGAGCTGAAGAGTGGACCTTCCCAGCACCCACGCTAGGAGGCTCATAACTACCATAACACCAGCTGCAGGGCAGCCAACACCTTCTTCTGGCCTCTGTGAAACCCGCACACTCATATCCAGACCCACACATGTGCACAATTAGTAAAAAAAATAACTTTAAAATAAATAAATCCTTTTAAAAAGAGGGTAAGTGTCCATCAATATGGAACCAGTGAGACTAGCAGTCATATTTGCATTTACAGGCTACTGTACTGGATGGTTTTGCATGTCAACACAAGTTAGAGTCCTCAAAGAGGGAGGAGCCTCAGTTGAGAAAAATGCCTCCATGAGCTCCAGCTGTAGGGCATTTTCTCAATTAGTGATCAGTGGGGGAGGGCCCAGCCCACGGTGGGTGGTGCCATCCCTGGGGGTGGTCCTGGGTTCTCTAAGAAAGCAGCTGAGCAAGCCAGTGAGCAGCGCCCTCCATGGCCTCTGCATCAGCTCCTGCCTCTGGGTTCCTGCCTTGATTGAGTTCTTGTCCTGACTTCCTTCAGAGATGAACAGTGATATGGAGGTGTAAGCCCAATAAACCCTTTCCTCCCCAGCTCGCTTTCGGGTCATGGTGTTTCATCACAGCAATGAAACCCTGACTGAGACAGATAGCCGCACACTCACTAGCAAGGACGCCTCAGACTGCGGGTGATGGCGTGAGTTACCGAGTGGACGGCTCCACTCCGCTTTCATAAATCAGCAAGACTGGAAGGATGGAAGCTGCCGGAAAGCTATGTGTCCTTTTTGTGCTTATATTTTCTGTTTTCTACAGTGACCCCATATCTCTCTCATAATCTGAGGGATGAAAAATAATCAAACACCCTAGATGTGTCCCTAGGAGCTGCTGTTTTCCAAAGCCTGGCCCCTGAGTCTGGACATACAAGAAATGGCTAGGAATACGGCTCGGTGCTGGAGACTTTGCCTGGCATTTGGGAGGTTCTAGGTACAAACCGAAGAAAGGGGAGGGGGTTTCATGGTTGATACCAGCACTTGGGAAGCCAGGCAAGCTATCTCTGAATCAAGGCCAGCCTGGCCTACAGAGCCAGTTCCAAGAGAGCCAGGGCTACACAGAGAAAGCCTGTTCATACATCCCCGACCCTCCCCAAAAGGACAAAGAAGGAATAGAAAGAAGAAAGCCAGCCATGCGGCCCACTCAAGAGCCAGAGGAAAATGGATTCTCTCTGAGTTGAGCCTTATCTGCATACCTAATTTCAGGCCAGCTGGAACTTCATATTAAAACCCATGGGGAGAGGAAGGGAAGGGAGAAAGAAAGAAAGAAAGAAAGAAAGAAAGAAAGAAAGAAAGAAAGA
>CM053757.1:53923649-54001108 GCA_028658305.1 Pachyuromys duprasi
AACAAGTATTCTAACCTAGTGAATATAAATAAATAGGTGAATACGAAGAAATATGAATGGTCAATAAACACCTAACTAGGTCCTCCATTGTGTCATTAATAACTTTTTTAATGCAATAACAAGTATGATTGCTATCTACATCACTATGTTTATGGCTTAACCTACACACAGTAAGTAGAAGCCCGGACTCTAGCTCAGTGCTAGAATGCATGCTTCCACGAAGGCCTAGGTTCAGTCCTCAGCACCAGAATAAATACTTCCTGGCTGATAACGCATGTCTATAGTCTCAGCATTTGGAAGGCTGAGACGAGAGGATTGCAGTAAGCTCAAGGCCAGCCTGCACGTCAGAGGGGGTTCCAGCCAAGCCCCAACATAAAGAGAGACCCTGCCTCAGAAACAGATGAGTAAATAAGGCTGGGACACAGCTTATGGGTGCGCTGCTTACCAGCATGAGCACAACTCTGGCTTTACTGCTGGACCTGGAAGCGAACACCTTTAATCCCAGCACTCGAGAGACAGAAACCAAAAAACAAAAAACAAAGAAAAACCTCGATGAGTTCATGCTATGCTATGTAGACCAAGCTAGACCATGGCTAGCTTGGTCTACATAGAAAATTCCAAGATAGCTTGGGCTAAGACTCTAGTTTCTTCCCTAGCAAAATCAATCAATTTTTTAATTAAAATGAGATTTATATGTCACTTTTTATTAGAGTTCCAAATCTTGAAACAAATAGTAACAGCCGTTGCTGGTAAAATCATAAGAAGAGATTGTCCCCTCAAGTCAAATCCAAGTAAAAACATGCTGTGGCCACTCCTGCGCCCACGACAGGATTCATGCACACACTGTCACTCCCCCACACAGAATGCCAAACAAGCCGAGAAGAGATGCCCACGCATAACTGTGCCAGCCTGAAAGCTCGTGAACACGGGTAGCCGTGCCCTGGGCAGGGGAGAGCGCATGCCTCCAGCCGCCTCAGCAAGCGGGAGGAACGGGCTGAGAACAGGAAGGTACAGGAAGGGAGCGTGCACGGAGAGCGTTTAGACACAGACGTCACAGCCCGGGCACAGCCCAGAGCACTGCCTCGCTCCCAGCCCGACAGGAGAAGGTGAGAGGGGCCAGAAGGAGCAGCTCTGTCACTTCTTCACCGAAAAGGATCGCTGTCGCCATTATTATCCGTATCACTGTCGACACCGCTCAGAGAACAGCAGCGACAGCCACAGCGTGCGGTACACCGCCTCAACATAAACACCAACTAAATCATCTATCGGGAGGGGGGGACAGTAATATGAGGAGCCGGCAGATGAGCCCTGCATCTTCGCCTCTTATTAACAAAAATCTAAAAATAGCCACGTAGGTGGCTGACACGTGCCTTTAATCCCAGCCCAGAGACAGGGAGCTCTGTGAATCTGAGGCTAGCCTGGTCTACATAGCAACTTCCACATCAGTTGGAACTACACAGTGAAGCTGTGTCTAAGAAAAAACGGGAGGGAAGTGAAGAAGGAGGAAGGGAGGGAGGGAAGGAGGAAAGGGGAAGGAAGAAAGGAAGAAAGGCAGGAAGATAAGAAGGAAGGAAAAAGGAAAGAAGGAAGGAACTAAACCCGGTCTTCTGAAAGAGCATCACATTTTCTTAACTACTGGGCCATCTCTCCAGCCCTGAGATGACATTTCTTAAATCTGAACAACTAATAAAACTGTAATATATATACACACATTTATAAACTGTAAATGTATATGCATACATATTTTATATACACATATAAACTGTAAACGTATATACATACATATTCATATATACACACACATATAAACTGTAAATGTATATACATACGTATTTTTTAACAAGATTGTATATGTTTTTTCATTCAACAATCTATCTCCTAAGGATTCAGTCTATGGGAACGCTGGAACTAGTATGAGGAGACTGCATGTTTAATGGTGCTTTCTGCAGCCCCAAACTGAAAGCCCATCACTACCTGCTAATAGGAGTCCGCCTTAACCAACTGTGGTAGAGCCACATCCGCGATGCAGAGCAGCAGTTCAGGAGGGCACGGGAGATATTTGCAAATCAGTGTAAGGTGACTCAGAAGATGTTAAATGCAACGAGCTTAAAGGACAGTAATAGACTCCCGCATTAAAAACATTTATTGAAAGCCTCATCGTCTCATGCCTGTCATCCTCACCCTGGGTGGGTGTAGACAGGAAGAGCAAGAGGTCAAGGTCAACATAATACCCTGTCTAAAAAATGTATATTTTGAAGCCAGGTGAGGTTGTTGGAAGAAGGTGATCTATAATTCTAGCACTTGGAAATCAGAGGCAAGGAAATCAAGACAGATTCAAGGCCAATCTAGTCTGTAGCAAGGTCTAGGCCCGCCAAGACTGTATAGACTTGAGACCCTGTCTCAAAGGGGACTGGAGGTCTGGAGAGATGGCTCATGGCTAAGAGAACTGGCTGCTCTTGCAGAGAACTGGGTTTGGGTTTGGGTGTGAGCTCACTAACACCTGTAACTCCAGTTCCAGGGAACCCAAGTGTCTGGTCTCTAAGGGTACCCATGGTTGTGTGCATATACACACCTACAAACATACATACATACACATAAAAATAGATTAAGTGTTTAACTTTGTATGTCAAAGTGTTCATATTTAGGGTTATATTTATACAAAGATTTCCAGTGTCTCTGTACTGTTCATATTTTATAATTGTTACATTTTATATTGTTTATATTTTTATTAAATAGAATATTCTATTGTTATATTACTTATAGTGTATCAATAGGCTATTATCATGAAAAAGTGTGTATAATTCCACTTAGAAAATGAAATAAAGATAGCCCCAAGCCTTAAGAAATACAACCTTACAGTCTAGGAAATAGTTTCACAACCATTGTCTACACAAATTCAAATAAAAGAAAAGTACTCTGCCATCTATGGACAAGAAAAGAAAGCGAAGGAAGCACCTGGCCCATAAGCAGGTAAGCGATTTAGAAGCAGGCAAGATTTCAACACAAGCCCCATACTTGTTCGGTCCAGCATGGCATCGCCTCATCCTGATTGTGTCTTCATCAGCCCCACAAGAAATACCAGCAGGCATCCCAGGAAGTAGAAGCCAAATCAAGGTGATGAGAATGCAGATGAGGGGAGATACTGTGGCTTCAGAAAAAGCCACATAGCAAACTGCTAGTCCCACCTACGGCAGAGACAGCAATGACCCTCAGAACTCCAGCCTTTGACCACCATATGAGCAGAGAGGGTCCTCAGATGCCAGAAGCCTCTGCTGTGATGTCTCTCAGGAGAGACCCCCACCCATCCCTTCCCCTCACCCCAACCCCCGAAGTCACAGGGCACCTGGTCCTGGGTCCTCGGCTGCTCTGGTTCGCAGGAGCACGTGGGGACCACCCGGGGCCAGCTGGAACACAGCAGGTCAACAGGAAGAGTGAGAATCCATCACGTCTGACAGTAGACACAGGGACAGGAAGTAGGCTTTAGCCAGGAAGGCTGGGGCCTGCTGTCAAGACGTGAGACAACCCTGACAGTCCTGTTACTCAGCTGGGGTTGAGCAAGACCTGGGAGCTTGGGAAAGGGTGGATGAAACGCCTGTCACAGCTTCTCAGCCCGCGCTTCAAGGCTCCCCACCTCCACTGCAGGCCCCCTCTCTCCCACTTGCTCCCTGTGCCCCTGACTTTGGGAGGACAGAGCCAAGTGAAAGAGCCGTCTGATTTATTCAGTGGAGGAGATGAGCAGGTGTCAACGCCAGTGCATTGCTGAAACAGACACAGCGCAACACAGCATGTGAGAGCTCAAAGTTCGGGCTGGGGGTGGCTCTGTGGTAGACCGCTTTCCTAGCCTGTGCCAGGCCCAGTACTGAAAATCAAAGCAAACCACAGAGAGAGAGAGAGAGAGAGAGGAGAAAACTATCTTAAAGCCAGATAGCTTAGACTTTGTGTCACTGAGTCTCATTTTCCCACTTAGCCGGGGAGATCGCACAGTACTGGCTCCTGGCATTGTTTGTGGCTTATGGGGTGATGTAAGGGCGAGGCCCTCGAACAGTCAGTGTCGTCCCCTTTCTGCCTTTCCAAGGCTGATCCATCCTGTGAGTCTTTATCAGATCACGTGAGCCATCCACAGCTCTTGCTTCCACAGGGACCGCATAAAACAGTCAGTAAGAGTGGCCACTGATAACAGCTTAAAGTTACTGGCTGGTCCTCGTTAGGCTACAAATGTCCATGTGATAGAAAACAAACAACAATGACTTGCTGCAGTTAACCACACAAAACAGGGCGTTTCTCTGAGAAGTCCTTTCCCATGGGTGTCTTTCTTCCCAAGGTCACCAAGAGAAAGCAGGCATTCTGTCTCTCTGTGTCTAGAAGGAGGCAGCAAGTGCCAGAAGTTAGTCTGTAGACATTTGTGTATCTTGGCAATTCGATGGAAACTGTCCTTGGTCAGCCCAGTCCTAGTGTATGAGAACTGACCTCAAGGTGACACAGATGACAGGTGACAAGATACCACAGAAGACAGACATCTAGGGTTGCAGAGAAAGGAATTGACTGTAGGCGTCTCTAAGGAAATATAGTCTTGAGTGACAATAAAGCAAACTGTAGTGGGCAATCTGGGTCAGAAAGAGGAGTGTATTTACGGGCTGGGACAGAAGTGACTTCACCCTGGTTGGAATGTATCTAGTTTATCTTAACATAATATCAAAAGAGTTGGGAGCATTCCTGGAGCCAGGGTCTGGTTGTACAAAGTCACATATTTGACTCTGTTGGTTGTATCTATTTGTGGTTTGCTGGGAGACCATACAGGAAAAACCAGCCTGGGCTGCTCAGAAGCAATCACGGTGGCTACGACTCAAGACGGCCGCAGTTACATCAAACCAAATCCATACAAAAGTACGTAGACACTCGTAGGATCCTCAGCTGAGCAATCCATAGGAGTAGGGCTAGGGTTCTGTAGGTTGGGGCAAAGCTTTGCATAAAGGCAAGACATGGCCACCCTGGTATCCCCAAAGCTCTGAACGATGAAAAAAGGGTGTGCGTCTAGCCAGATACACGCCTTTGATCCCAGCACGTAGAAGGCAAAGGCAGACAGATCTGAGTTTGAGGCCAGCTTGGTCTATGGTTCCAGGACAGGCAGGGCTGTGCAGAGAAACCCTGTTTCAGGAGAAGGAGGAGAAGGAGAAAAGGGAGTGCCGCGCTGCCTGAAGGCCGGTCATACCCGCCTCCCGGTGAAACCAGCTCAGCCTGGTAAACCCAACGCCCCCTCAAATCATGGTCATCACCTGCTGACCCTGCCTCTCTGCCGTCATCTCGCCGGCCCCCTTCTTCTCAGATGGTGGCTTTCCTGACACCTGAGGTGGGCTCTAGCCATGATGATCCACCCCTTGCTTCTCGCAGTGTACCTCTCCCCCAGAAGCTCCTCAGGCTCCATTCTCCAGGCTCGGTTAGGCTTTGCTCTGTGCTGGGCATTGTATTAAGAGTTTTACCCGTTCTGACTTACTGTCAAGAAACTGTAACGCAGAGGGTGTTCCCATTTACAGATCTGGAAACTGAAACCCAACAGTGTTCAGAAAAGTTGCCCAAGGTCACGAAGTTGGTGGGTTCAAAGTAACCATTTGTGGACATCTCTGAAATTGTTTTAGGGCTGGAGAGAGGGCTCAGCAGTTAAGAGCACTTGCTGTTTTTACAGAGGACTGAGGTTCAGTTTCCAGACCCAAAATGGGCAGTTCACAAGCCCGTGTGTCTTCAGCTCAGCCCTCTTGTGGCCTCTGAAGGCACACACAAACGAAAACAATAGTAAGGATAAAAGGAAGCCAGCATAGTAGTGCACGCCTTTAATCCCAGCATCCTGGAGACAAAGGCAGGCAGATCTCTGTGAGTTCAAGTCCAGCCTGGTCTACAAAGCGAGTTCCAGGACAGCTAAGGCTAAACAAAGAAGCCATGACTCGAAAGAACAGAAAACAATAAAAGGAATTAGGTTTGCTCCTGAAAGGCTGTAAAGTCTTCCGGGAAAGAGCGTGGGCACACTGGTGTCCCTCCCGCCTTGTGGTCCAGAGATAGGACCTTGTACAATGAGCAGGCGCTAAAAAGCGAATCTGTTAGGAAAGCAGAATCGAGCCCCATCCGACAGCTACGGAATCAGAAATTACGTTTTCACGGGAAAGCCAGGGGATGGGCATGGTCTACGTGGGTAGAGGCCACACTGGCACACACTGAACCGACAGGTGCAGAGGAGGCGTCCGAAAGCAAAACAATCCTAGGGTAACAGAACCTCAGATCTCACAGGGCTCTTGGTTTTAAGAATTTCACGCCTGGATGAAGTAGAGTCAAAAGCTAGAACTAGGAAGCTCTCCTCACCGGGTTCAATTTCAACAAGTCCTTGGACAAGGGTGGCTATCTGGCCCGCAAGGCCATATGTTTCGAGCGCCACCTGCTGGCTGTAGTTACGCATTTCCGCCTGGCGTCCCCTCCCGGCAGCTCTGCCTCTAAGCCTTCTGCTTAGAGAAGGAACCCTTGGGCTCCTTAGGTTTATTGATGCTCCTCCAACACTCACCATTCCTTTTTCCAGTGACTGGTTCAGATAATTCCTTGCTCTCTACATAACACCAACGCACCACTCCACATTAGCTTAGCCCCAGCCTCGTCAATTCGGCTTAGCTCATCAGGCTCCGTACTAGCGCGAAGAGCTCTGAGGCTTAGCTGGGACACCCTTCCACCCAGCCAAAGCAGCAAACTCCTCACCCTCGGTTCTCCAACTAAGAATAAGGTGTAAAGATGTCAAATTGGTTCCAGCAACCGAACACCGTTAGCATTCACGTGGACGCGTCCCTAGTTACCTATGTGATCTAAACCAGGAAGAGCCCGGGGAAGGCGATGCACACCTTTAATCCCAGCACTCCGGAGGCAGAGACAGAAGGATCTCTATGAGTTCCAGGCCAGCCTGGTCTACATAGAGTTTCATGCCAGCCGGGGATACATAGTGAGATCCTGCCTCAGAAAGAAAAGGTAAAAATCAGTAAGAAAAGTATCCCAAAAGAAAACTGGATGCAAGAAACTCAAAGCAGAAAGAATGCAAATGGGAAAAGACTGCTGTTATTTATTTTTGGTTTTTTGAGACGGGTTCCCTTTGTGTAGCCCTGGCTGTCTTGAAACTGCTCTGTAGGCAGGCTGGCCTTGAACTCAGAGATCCTTGTGCCTCTGCCTTCCCAGTGCCGGGATAAAAGGCATGGACCTCCACTGCTCAGTTGACACTTAAACTTTGTATTAGTTTTGGGTCTGGAGAGATTTTCCCGAGGTTAAGAGCACTTGCTGCTCTTGCAAAGGAGCCGGGTTTGATTCTCTGGCACCTACCACTCGGCTCAGCACAGATCCTACACTTCTTACTGTGTTCTGGGGCACCAGGCACACAGGTGATACACCTCCATACATGCACATGGGAAGAACACTCAGGCACATAAAACATACCTTTCTAAAAGATTTTAAAGCCAGCACTCGAGCAAACAGAGACAGGCAGAGCTCTATGGGTTAGAAGGTTAGACTAGTCTACAAATTCCAGGAGTTCCACACTTGTCCAAGGTGCAGGTGAGGTTCCCAGATCTGAGATCATCAGTGATCACAAGTTCACCAGCGAAACCATGCTTCATCACCACAGTTAGGAAAGATGACTGTGAAGTGTGGCCTGAGGAGGACCTGGCATTTGCCTCTCTTCTCAGCATTGCTGACTCTCTTGAGAGCCTCTGCCTGGACATTCACGTCCACCATGGCTGATGGAGCAGAAAAAGGCAGAAAGCTCTGCACATATTTTTAAATTGAAGGTATTACTAAAGTTAAGACAATACTTGGGTGTGGCCTCCGTCCTTCTTTCAAGTGATTTGTTCCTGTACTCCTGTGCTTTCGTGGGAGTCATTTTTTCTGCCTGAAGATCTTCCTTCCTTCAGGACTGGGCAGTGGCTGGTGAAGAGTGCCTGCCTAGCTTAAAGGCCCTTCATCGGATCACAGTGGCACAGGCGTGTCATCTCAAAGCTCAGGAAAACAGCCTTGACAAAGCAGTGAGTCTGAGGCCAGCCTAGGATACTTGACACTATGTTTCAAAAAAAAAAATCTAAATTGACTCCTACGGTCTTTCAGCCTTTCAAAGACGACACTAACTTGCAGGGATTGTCATTTATCTTGGAAATGAGTTGTCGGCTCCCTGTACTTCTCAAGGTAAGCGCTTTCCCAGCTTTAAGCTTTTTAATTTACATTTATTTATTTGTGTGTGTGTGTGTGTGTGTGAGAGAGAGAGAGAGAGAGAGAGAGAGAGAGAGAGAGAGAGAGAGAGCGAGCACATGCTAGTCCTGGTCAGAAAGCAATTTTCAGAAGTTAGTTCTCTTTCCTTGAGATGTGGAGCTCAAGGACTGAACTCAAGACCTCAGGCTTGGTGGCAGGAGTCTTTACCTGCTCGGCCATCTCGCTGGCCCCTCATGTCTTTGACTTCGGTTCTTACAGCACCTCCAGGTATGGAATTTCGTATTCATTTTGCCCGAGATTTATAGTTTTTTGCATGTATGGTTTAATGTCTTTCACCAGTGTTGCAAATTTCAGCCACTAACAGCCCGACTAGTACTCCTGACTGCTTACTTGATTCTAGTTACAGTATTCAGACTTTCCACGCTGCTCCGCAGGCAGCTATGTGCTTGTTTATATTTTTCTTCTTCTCCACTTTGAGACTTAGAATGAATATTTCCTACTGACCTGTCTTCAAGCTTACCAGTCCTCTCTTCTAGTTTTACATTTGAGTTTCTTTGCATGTTTTTTGAGACAGAGTTTCTCTGTGTAGCCCTGGCTGTCCTGGAACTCTCTCTGTGGACCAGGCTGGCTTTGAACTCACAGACATCCACCCACCTCTGGCTCCTGAGGACTGGGATTGAACCTATGTGCCACCACTGCCCACCTGTCTATCTCTCTTCTTTTAAAGAAAAAAATTTTTATTTATTTAATGTTCAAATGCTCTATCTGCATGTACACCTGCATGCCACAAGAGGGCAGCAGATTCCAGTAGAGATGGTTATGAGCCACCATGTAGTTGCTGGAAATTGAACCCAGGACCTCTAGCAGAGCAGCCAGCACTCTTACTCACTGAGCCCTCTCTCGAGCCCTCTGCCTTGCCTCTTAGCTGGATCAGCATCTGTGTGGTTATATGATAACCTGTTCTCTTTTGGAGCTGCTTCTTCCCCACTCACTCCTGCGCCAGGGACTCCCTAGGCTCTTCCCCCAACACCTGTGTAATAGCCCTGGCTTCCCATTGTAGACCAGGCTAGCCTCAAACTCACAGAGACCTTTATGTCTCTGCCTCCCAGGCTCTTAATATTCAGACTAGGCTGGCCCTTCAACTCAGGTCCTCTCGTTTCTTTATCCCGAGTGCTGGGATTTCAGGAGCTTGTACCACATCAGCTCCCCGACCCAGCCTGCTCTTCAAGCGCTGGGTTCCAGCTGTCCAGCTGGCAAGTCTCCGAAGCCAAAAGCTGTACTCTGCCTAACAATGGCGCTCTGCTTGTTTCTCACCTTCGCTCCTCCTCCATGTATCAAATATGACCTAGCGAGTTACCTGAACAAAAAGGCCATCTGGGAGGTGGGGGTTGTTTCTCTGGCCCCCTTTCCCTAATCATTGTTCCTTACATTTTGGTTGCTTTGAATTCCAATTTTTGTTTGTTTTGCTGGTTGCTCTAGTTGGGTTTTTGTTAGTTTTGAGACAGGGTCTCTCTGTGTAGCTCTGGCTGTCCTGGAAATCACTGTGAGGACCACGCTGGCTTCCAACTCACAGAAATTCCCCTGCCAGTGTGCACCGACGCACCTGCCCGGATTCCAATTTTTAAATTACATTCTAAACATTGTATTTGGATGGCTGCGTGCGGAGCTCAGGAGACACCTTGGGAGGGAGCAACTTCTGCTCCAGGAATGGAACTCGGGTCAGGTCTGGAGGCAAGCACCCCTACTCACCGAGCCCCCTTGCTCTACCATGGACCCCAGCGTTGGAGCCCTGCTGCATTGCCAAATGATTAGGCCATTTTCTGCTTTGCCTCAGTATCTCCTAAGCAAATGGACAACTTCCTTGAAGGTGAAAGCAATGGAAGTGATCTCCCTTACTTCAAAGTGTTTAATTTCTCTACACAATTGTTTACTTCGGTACTATCCAAGTTGACTGTTTTCTGATAAACTAAAGCAGCTGTGTGTGCATGGGGAGGGGGGTGCACGTGCATGTGTGTTTTGAGACAGGGTTTCTTTGTGTAGCCCTGGCTGTCTAGGAACTCACTCTGTAAACCAGGCTGGCCTCAAACTCAGAGAGTTTGTCTCCCTCTGCCTCCCAAGTGCTGGGATTAAAGATGTATGCCTCCACCACCTGGCAAATGCACATTCCTTGAAAAGATAATTCTGAGTATTCAGTGGGAGACTGGCCACCACCGGGGTGGGTGAAGAGGGAAAGGAAGTTAAAAGGCTGTATTCAGAATTTTATATAATCATATATCTTGAGCAAGAATATTGATGTTGCCAACAAATAAAACTGGACGAGCACAGGTAGGGTTTCTGACAAAGTCCTGATGGCATACACACAGGCTGAAAGGGTGACAAGAGGCGATGCCATCCGCTACTGGAAGAAACTTAAACTGGTTCTAAACAGAAAGATGTCCACACATAACACATCTTTAAGGTGATATTAACCCTTGGGATATCAAATCCATTAGTAGGCATTCATTTTAAGGATAAAGACTAAGCTTTTTATTTGCAGAATCGTATAAATATTTGTTCTCTGTGTGATTTATTTTTCTTCCCTGTTTCTACAACACAGAAAGGTGTGCTTCTTGAATAGCTCTAGTAAATACAAATGGACTATTTCTACCTTGAACTATGAATAGGGCTTTAAAATTATATACCCAAACCTTCCCAGACAATCTTTGACAATTGGTGGATTAATATAACTATTAACTTTGTTCAGCAACTTGATGCAAATGCCTGATGTCAAGGGTTGCTTAGTAAGTACCACACAAGTCTAGAGGGCTTGCTGGCTTCCTGAAAGTCACAACAGGCACCTCTGATTGCCCGTTCTGGTGTTTGTAAACAGTATCCTTTTTATTTTTGGGATTTTTTTTTTTTGAAACACGGTTTCTCTGTGTAACCCTGGCTGTCCTGGACTTGCTTTGTAGACCAGGCTGGCCTCAAACGCAAAGATCCACCTGCCTCTGCCTCCCAGAGTGCTGGGATCACAGGCATGTGCCACTGAGCACTGCCCAAAACCAAGATTTTCAATAGAAACATTTATTGCAGAGAAATAGGAACTGATTTATAATAGGATCTAATTGGAAACACTCTGAACATCAATCAACATCAGATTAACTAAGTACAACAGTCCATTAAAAATCATGGCCGAGGGCTGGAGAGCCGGCTCAGCAGCGAAGTGTGCCTGCTGCTCTCATTGACGACCAGAGTTCAAATCTCAACACCCACCTCAGAGGGCTCACATGCTTGAAACTCCAGCTCCAAAGAATCCAATATCCTCCTCTGGCCTCAGAAGACACGAGCACACGCACACGCATACATAAACACACACACACACAGACACACACAGACACACACACGCACAGGCACTTGTAAAAAGCTTCTAAAGTGACGAAAATGGGGCTACAGCGATGGCTCAGAAGATTAGAGCAATCGCTGCTCTTCAGAGGACCCAGGTTTGCTTCCCAGCACCCACACAGCCGCTCACAACCATCTGTGACTCCAATCCCAGGGATCTGATGGCCTCTTAAAGTCTCCATGGGCACTAGGCACATACAAACATACATGTATGCAAAGCACCCATACACATAAATTTTTTTTTAATTAGAAAAGAAAATTGGGAAAAGGGCTTGGCACAAGCACCCAGAAGGCTCTTGGCCTCCACCACAAAAATAAATAAACAACGAAACCTCAACCGAGGGTACGAAGGAATGTTTATTGGGATCACATGACAAGAGTTGGAAAAAAATCAGATCTTAAAATAATTTATACAATATAATCCGACTTACCTTAGAAATAATTACATATTATCTGTGGGTGTGTAATGCATAGTTATTTTAGCATGACAATATGTCATGTGTGGTTCTAGTTATCTACAGAAGCCAAACACATCCTGTGTTTTTATTTTGTGCCTGTGTTTTTATGAATTTCCCACATTTATCTCAATGTTGTAGCATTTTTATTATATTTAAAAAGTTGTTTTTTCAACTGTTGACACTGTCCTTCACCTGGCCTGACACACTTCAGAAGCTGAGGTCTCCCAGCAGTCAGAAAGCATTCAGGTTCCAGGATGAGAGCATGACTCTCAGTCACGCCCGAAGGCCACATACCTCCGACCCTGTTTCTTCCCCTTCCTGGCTCGCCACCCCAGCGTTCCTGAGAGCAAGCCTCATTGCCCTTGCTCTGGCACCTGTCTCTGCAGCTGCAGAGAGAATCTCAGAGCAGGAAGCCAGCCCCACGCAGGCGGGCTGAGGGAAGGCCAAGCCATTAAACTGCTCCGCTGTGTCCCAGACTCCTTCGGGGACACAGGCCTTCCTTGTTAGTTCCTCCTGACACCCAGGCTGTTTCTCGTCCTCTAAGGGCTGTGGGGTCAAGTGTGTAAAACCGACCTTGAGCTCAGCCCTAGAGTCCAGCAGTCAACCCTTCCTTCTTTTGTCTGCTTGTTGTTCAAAACAGGATCTTAACCTTGTAGCCCAGACTGACCTTGAACTCCTGCTCCCTCCTGTCTTCATCTCCCAAATGCTGGGATTGCAAATGTGAGCCACCAGGCAGGACCCTGCCAAATTTCATCCTTTTGTTTGTTTGTTTGGTTTGTTTTTTTTAGACAGGGTTTCTCTGTTGTAGCCTTGGCTGTCCTGGACTTTCTTTATGGACCAGGCTGGCCTTGAACTCAGCGCTCTGCCTGCCTCTGCCTTCCCAAGTGCTGTGATCACAGGCGTGTGCCTCCCAACCCGGCTACCAAGTTTCTTCTTAATCTCAGAGGTCTCAAACCATCAGCCTTCAGTCACAGGTCCAAGTCAGTGCTTGCTGAGGTCTGTAGACTTTTAAGTGCTGGCCACATGAATTTGTTTTTAACCTAAAAGTATGTATTAATCTCACCATTTACTGAAAACATAGTTAGAATTGCAAACTGACCTCACAGGCTTGGACTGTAATGACATCTGTAAAGTCTGACTCCTCCAACAGAAGGCTTGTCTAAGGCACAGATGCCTGCGTTTGGGGGACCTTTTTGAAAAATACATATATTCTTCAAGTGTAGATGCTAAGGATGAGGCTACAGTCGATATTTAAGTATAAGATGGGTTCGATTTTTGTTTGCTTTTTTTTCAGGGTTTCTCTGTGTAGCCCTGGCTGTCCGAGAACTCCCTCTGTAGACTAGGCTGGCTGTGAACTCACAGAGATCCAGGCATGTGCCACCATACCCAGTGGGACTCAATTTTAAAAGAACCCCACAACTCTGAAGTTTCCGAATGCCTGACAGAAGGCGCTCTGAAGAGAATGGAATTGTTTTGGTTACTGCTTTTTGTTGTCATGTTGGGCTGGATGGGCTTAGGACCCAGGAGAGGTGAAGTGGGAATGGGAACTGCTCCTGTTCCGACAACCATGCCACTGTGCTCGGAGCTGCTGGGGAGACCTTGAGGCATGTGCTTCCTCTTCCTGGGGTCACAGAAGCGTGCCAACAGGCCTGGTTCCATGCACTGCTGAGGACTGAGCCCAGGGCCTCTTGCACATTAAGCAAGCACTCCTAACCAAATAAGCTATATCTCTGGCACCATAAACCTTCGGGCTGGAATGGCTAGATTGTATGGTTGCTCTATGCTTAAGCTTTTGAGGAATCGCCATATTGCTTTCCACAGATACCACGTCACGGTCTCCAGGAGGACACAAGGGCTCCTGTTTACCCACAACTCACTAACACTTGTTATTTTCTGAGGATATGTGGAGGGGTGCCAAGGCAGGAGCAGCATGGGCGCCTGGGATGGGACCCTACCTGCAGTCTTCATATTTCCTCACTTTTGAAACTTCTGAATGTGTTCTTTTGTCAATATTTATTTTGAAAACCTTGGTATAGCAAAACTGGAAGACTCAGACAACAACTCAGGCCTGGATTCAACCATTAGTACAAATCTGCCCATCAAGCCTTCAAATATTTAAAAAATAAATACAGACTATAGCTTCCTGAACCTCTCCCAATATCTGCTAAGTCTTTCACCAAGGCCCACAGCTTTGTTTTCTTAACCAGTTTTTCAAGGGACTTTGGCATTTGGGAACTTCTGTCTTGTCCAGATGTTTGTCCTGTGCAGACATCATTGCTTGTAGTGAGCAGGTGGCTAGCCAGCTTGTCTGGATTCTCCCTTGGCCCAGAAGAATTTACCTCCATAAAAATGTCTCTCAAGGAAAGGTGTTTGTTGTTTGTGTCAGGGTCTCTTGTAGCCCAGGATGGCCCCAAACTTTCGAGCCTCCTGCAGCCGGCTGAGTACCAGGGCGGCAGAAGCCACCAAACCCTGCTCCTCAGGAAGGTCTTATCTCAAAGAGCCAACAGAGTCTCCAGACCCACCCACTCCTGGCCAGCCTCTTCCCCAGAAGCCCTGGAACAGCACACCCAGTGTGGCTCCAGAAAGGACTGCAGCTCCCTAGCCCGGCTGTCCAGAGAAGAGGCGCCTGCCCCGCACCTCCAGAGCTGGAAATCCTCCTCCCACAGTCCAGGCAGCTGAGGAGATAACCTAGGTGTAATACTAGTGTTCGAGCTTATCCAAGACCAGATCATCCAGCTGCTGGATGATCTGGGAGGCACTCAAGTCCTCCTTGCTTCCCTTTCTGTCTTGTGGTGATGGGGATGATGGGGATGGAGAGAGGGATAGGGATGACAATACCGACAGGACCCCGACAAGCCGGTGTTGTGTCAGCCGTATCACGCGCACCACTCATTTTACGGCCACAACGATTCTACAGAGTAGGCGCCATTATCTCCATTTTATGAGTGAAGCCACCAAGGCACAGACCGACTTCGTGTGTTTCCCGAAGGGACAGGGCATTTTCCCATTAGTCACTGCTCGGCATGGGCACGGGTAGTGGGCTGGGATAATGTGTGAGAATGAGGAGTCACCTGCTAAGGGCCATCTCCAAAGTCAGGCTTCACCGCAGGCCAGGTGGGAAGACAGAAAAGAAGCTTAGGGGCTGCCAATCTGCGTCCAAGGATCACCTGATTGACTCAGTCCTCTGCCTGGGGGCCGGTCCTTTTCAGAAACCCCCCAGAAATCCAAATCCCTACACAGAGTTCTAGGCCGTGCTGTGAAGGGTCTGAGAACTTTGCATTTTTATCTTATTATTTATTTGGTGGTGGCACCAGGCTTTGAACCAAGGACTTCACCCAGGCTAAATAAACCCTCTACCACGGAACTCAGACATTTTGACCTTTCACCTTGAAACAAGTTCTCACTAAATTCTCTGGTTGGCTTGGAATTTTAAATCTTTCTGCTCTAGCTTCTCAAGGAAGTATGTCCAGGCTCCACTAAATTTGGGTTCCAGAGATCTATTCATTTGTTTCTTTGTGTGTTTGTTTCCTAATGTAGGTGGGTCCCAAGCAGGAAGATTATGACAAAAAGCGTTGTGTCAGCATGGTGTCTAGCTGAAAGCCAGATTTATCTAGGCATATTGTGATTTTATTTACTAAATCGGGGGCTATCTGGAGTTCCGAGGAGGGGGCATGAGAGACTGCCGTGACAGCTTACCTGCCTGGACATGAGTCCCAGACTGAAGTGGCTGGATGCCCTGGAATGTCCTCCTCTGAGAGCAAGCTGCCCCTTGAGACAGGACTGTGGTTGACGGGGCTGAACGGGTCAATGGTCATGCTGTGGGCCACACACGTTAGCTGTGCTTTGGATCTAGGAACCTTTTCTCTTTTTGGTTTCTTGAGACTGTTTCTCTGCGTAGCCCTAACTATCCTGGACTCTTTTATAGACCAGGCTGTTCTTGAACTTGCAGAGATTCTCCTGCCTCTGCCTCCTGAGTGCTGAGATTAAAGGCATGTACCACCATACCTGGCCTAGTAACTTTTTTTTTCCTTCCAGGAAAAAAAATAAATTGCTTTGGGGGAACCTCCTGAGAGAACTGAGAGGGAACATCCCCCCCAAATACTTTCCAGTTCCCTCAGCTTCCATTCTTCCTCATTCCTGTTTGCTTATGATCACAAAAAGAAACACACGTTCACATGTTGGCCAGATGGGTTAGTGAGGAAAGGTGTCTGCTCCACACTCCCACACCTGAATGCCACCCCCATGCCAGGTAAAAATGAAAGGCGAGCAGGGACTCCATAAAGTTCTCCTCTGACCCCCCCCCAAGCCATGACACGTGTGCCCCCCACCACCGCACACACATACACAAAATAAGATTTTGGAGAGAGAAGCAGTGAGCTGGCCCAGCAGATGAAAGCACCTGTCACCCTCCAGGTCCCACCTGATGCGAGAGGACCCACAAGTTGTCCTGCCCTCTGACCCCTTTGCCCTCACCAGTTGGAGCACACAAGCTTCCAAACAAGGTTTCTCTGTGCTGCCCTGGCTGTCCTGGAACTCGCTATGTAGATCAGTCTGGCATCAAATTCTGCCTCCCTGGAGCTGGGACTAAAGGCGTGCACCACCGCCTCCCGGCTGATCCTGGGCTTCTGGCTCTGCCTTCTGAGCAGGAGCAACCACAGCTGGCTTGCGCTGAGCAAGCACCTTGCCTACTCATTTATTTACATCCCTGGGCCCCTCAATATTATTTTAATAATTCTTTTAATTTTCTCTTCTCTCTTTTTACTATTTTTTTGTGTGTGGTTTTTCCAGACAAGGTTTCTTTGTGTAGCCCTGGCTCTCCTGGACTCACTTTGCAGACCAGGCTGGCCTTGAACTCAGAGTTCTGCCTACCTCTGTCTCCCAGAGTGCTGGGATTACTGGTGTGCGACACCACGCCAGCTAATTTTTAAATTTTTAATTAATATATAATTGTGCACATGTAGGAGTATGGAGCATGGCATTTCAACACATGCATACAATCTTTAATGATCACACCAGTGTGTCCATAAACTCCTCTGTAAATGATAAACCGTTTCCCTGTGCTGAGAACATTCAAAATCCTATACTAGATATTTTGAAATACATAATTAATGGGGTCAGTGATTGTTGTCCAAATGTACTTTTGAACATTCAAACCAACTTATGGCTGTTTATATGGGTAGTGGCTGGCCTGTTGGCACACTAAGCCCATCTATTTAGTGAGTAACAGTGGGCACATGCATATCCAACGAAACTTCATGCAGGACTTTGGATGTCCTGGCCTACTTAGGCTCTGACCTATTGGCCCCTTTCCTCTGCATGGGGTCAGAGGTGGGGATCCCTAAGTATAATTTTCCCAAGGGTGGAAGGAGAAACCTATGGCCAGGTGAGCCTCAGTCAAAGGGGCCCCAGGTTACACTTTTATAGTGGGACCCTCTGATTCAAGCCAGGCCTCCTCGGCTCGCATCCTGGCTGGGATCACCTGACACGAGCAGCTGCCCAACCCCTGGGCAGCACCGTGAGCCTCCTGGCCTCAAACGGGTTGGGCAGCATTCACTTCCCTGCGCTGTCCTCCGAACCTGCTCAGTCATTAGGAAATGCCTCCACAGCTGGTACAGTGACAGCAGCTGTCAGCCCCAGTGCCTCTGGGCGGCTCCCATCGGTCCTGTGGAGGCCCTGGGCAGAGAAGACCCACAGCACTCTCTCAGGTACCAGCCAAAGTTTGTGTCGGGGAGGGGCTGCTGGCTGGGGTCGGGGAAGGGCTGGGGCGATGCTGTGATCTGAAGCTGGAAGTGATGGGGACAGGAAGGAGAAGGGAAGCAGATGAGTGTGCTGCTTGTGGGTGGGGAGGCAGCAGGAGCTGAAACTGCCGGGCTTGCACTAGAGCTCTGGGAGGGAACCCCAGGGGTCTAGACGCAGCGCTCTGTCTTGTGGGGTTAGGGGAGCATCCGGTGGGTGGCACCTGCTCCTCATCTCTGTCCTGGAGATATGATGCTCCTGTGAAGGATCATGGGTCCAGGAGCTTCGTGAGGTTGACTCCATTCAGCTACCCACTGTCTTCTCACTTCATAACTGGACAGAGGGACAGCCCTGCTTAGGAGCACCTGAGAAACCAGGGCAGTCTCTTTTCTGCTGGGGCTGTACCATCTACTCCTTTCACTAAAGCCTCAAAGCTCCTCCATGGCGGCCCATCTGAACCCCATCTGAACACCAGTAGAGCTACTGTGGGCTGTCAAGCAAGGCTGTCCTGAGTTCGAGTCCTAGGCCATCCCTACACTGGCATTATGACTTGGACAAAGTTACTCTACGTAAGCCCTAAGCCTCGGGTCCCTTGTCTGTAAAATGGAGATAATACCTACCTCCCTGACTTGTCAGGATTTAGTGAGGAAGGGATTCGAAATGCCAAACACGTAATTAGTGCTCAATAAACGGCGGCTGTTATAATTATTTATTATTAGCTCAACACTGGTCACACTTCAGCCTCGAAGGCTTCGCAGTCCTCCTCTTCCCCAATGTGAACATCTTTGCAGGTTACTTGTCCAGACTGTGGCCTGGCTACAGCATGCTCCCAGTGTCCTGTCCGCTGGGCTCCCACACCCCAGACACCAAGACAGAGTCAGGCCCCCGAGAGGCACTCAGCCTGATAAGTACAGAGCAGAGTAGAGAGAAAGGAGGGGTCAGGAAAACCCTAAGAAAAGGAGGCGAAAAGGTGGGGGGCTTGTATTGCCCAAGCACGGACGGTGGGCTCTCCTGAGGCACACAAGCGGAGGTTCTGCTGAGTGACCCGGCGGGCTTTGACACTCCCTGGACTGCTTTTGACTCTTCCTAGAACCCAGAGCAGGAGAAAAGCTCCTCCTCCCTGCTCAGCCCTCTCATGACTTCCTGACCTGGCTAAAGTCTCACCCAGTCCATCAACACCGTCTAATCATGTTCTAGGCATCAGCCGTGGGATCTCTCTTCTCTTCTCTTTCCATCACGGCCAGGTGACCTTGAGTCACACACACACACCTCCCTATCTCAAAGCCGAATATCCTAATTGGTAAAGCTAGAAGCATTGACTAAATGATACAGAAGCCCTGTCTTCTTCACATTCTTTTATTTGCACTTGTTTTCTTGCCGCCTGAAGTGTCATTTCTCAGTTATCCAGATGGCTTATGCTACTGGTCGTAAATTCTCCTTTAAAATAAATCTATTCAAAACCAAAACAAAAACCTTGTATCCAAGCATGGTGGCACAAGCCTGTAATCCCAGCCTGTGATGAGCAGAGGCAGGAAGGACTAAGTGTTCACGTCAATCTTACATACATAGGCCAGTTCCCGGCCAACCTGGGCTACATGAGACCCTGTCTCCAAAAAATAGCAGAAAAAGAAAGTTCATACATGTCCATTAGGCTTCAGGAAGGATTCCATGACTACTCTTTACCCCTAGTGGACAATCTCAGTTTCCAGCTGCTGAAAATCTGATGGATGGACAGATGGATGAATGGACGGATGGAAGGAATTGCCACTGTGTCTCATGGGGAGCTGTACAATGCAGAGGAACAGTTTGGTTGTTGGTTGTCTTAAAAAAAAAATCATCCGGATAGTAGCCTAATTCGGTTAAGATTTCGCTGGTCTGTTAGAAAACAAATCTGAGAATTTGGTAGCTATTTTAATCCACTGCCCGTCATTTACCTGATCTAATGTCATTCTGCCTGGTTGCCCTAATTTGAGAAGAGCTTCCCTTTGGCTAGGGCGCGACTCTGTAGACAAGATGCCTGCCGGGGATCTCCAAGCCCCCTCCAGGAGGAAAGAGAAGAGAAGACTTAGCCTGTCCTGACAGTGATGTCTTGTGACCAGGCACTTGCTGTGTGCCATTCGGTCACTAATGCCACCACCAGTCCTGGGACACGGTACTATTGGCAACCTCCTCTTTTTCTCTTCTTTTGTTTTGTTGAGACAGGGCCTCACTATGTAGCCCTGGCTGTCCGAGAACTCACTGTGTAAAAAGGTGTGGACCACAGGGTCTGTTTCTGACATGAACTCAGTGGCTGGCTCTTTGACCACCTCCCCCTGAGGGAGGAGCAGCCTTGCCAGGCCACAGAGGAGGACATTGCAGCCAGTCCTGATGAGACCTGATAAGCTAGGGTCAGATGAAAGGGGAGGAGGTCCTTTCCTATCAGTGGGCTTAGAGAGGGACAGGAGGAGATGACAGAGGGGGGTGGGATTGGGAGGGAGTGAGGGAGGGGCTACAGCTGGGATGCAAAGTAAATAAACTGTGATTAATATAAAAAATTTTAAATAAAAAATACCTATTTAAAAAAAAAAAGGCATGGACCACCACGCCAGCTCTCAGTCTCCTTCCACAGAGACTTAGAGGGCTAAACAGCCTCTGCAAGGTAACAGGCAGCAATGGCTGCTACAGTTATGGATATGCAGATAAGGTATTCAGCACAGTTCTACCACCTGAGGCTCCCATCTCCCATCTTGGAGGCCACATTAGTCACCTCAGACACCAAAGAAACCTCCACAGAGGTTCTGGGCTGCTGCCATGGCCCTGTGTCCCATCATCACCTTTTTAAACTTTTTAATGTTAGGACATTTTCAGCGCAGCAAAGGGGATCTTTGACTAAACAACAAGAGAGTGGGAATGGTCCCAAAAGCTTTGTGATCTTACTAGATCCTTCCTCCTGGTAGCTAATCCTGTTCCTAGCACCTCACCTGTCAGCTCTCAGGGCAGCTATACATTCCTCAGTGGCTCTTGGGGTCCTTGGTCTCTGTCGTCCACCATATATCAATTGTAGGGGTTTTGGTTATTCCGGGTAACTTTAGGCTATGCAGTTGTGATTCTGGAGACATATGCGCACAAAGCCATGGCTTCGCCAAGCATCCAAGCAGGTGCTTCCTTCAAGGTCATCCGCAGTCCTGCTGAGAGAATGGCCTGGTCCTTCACTACCTCTCAGATCGGTCTGAACCCCACTGTGGGCTTCAGGTACCCGCAGCTTTGATTTCAAACAGTATTAGGACTTTGACCACTTATCTGGTTTCTCACCAGACCCGGATCTCAGTGGCTTTGTCCATTCCCAAAATACCAGGCGCATCCTCTGAGAATGAAAACCTGCTTTTACTGAGGTGAATCAGACCTTTCTGATAGGCTCAGCCACCACATAAGGAGAATCTAAGGATGCTTGAACATGGCTGGTGTGTGACTACTCAGAGCCCGGCAGGCATTTGCATGAGTAAGTTCCAAGCTTTATTTATTTATTTTTAAATTACTTTACGGTTAAGGGTGCCACTGGGAACAGAGTCTTGGAAGTGGTGACATGAGGCATGGGGTCCTGACTGGCTCAGCCGCAAATCAGCCAAACCCTACTGAGAGGGGAGGTTTGCAAAATAGTACATGCAGTATACAGTGTAGACGCAAACTAGGCACTGACCAGGGCTGCCTATGTCTGGCCACATACCTCCTTAGCTCCTGTTTGCCCCGGGAGCCAAGTCTAGCATGAAGCAGGAAGAGGTGAGGTGGTGACATCAATAGTATTTGTCATAGCTGTGGTGAGGCACCAGGAGCTTCAGGTGTTCCTCCTGCTCCACACACTTCCTACCCAAGCCTCGCGCTGTTGGGATCCCTTACCCACTTCCTGATGCCGGCCCCAGGGAAGCCTTGCAACTCCTCTCTGGGTCCTAGGCTTTCCGTCTTAGTTTGATCCAGTTAGGCCTCTGAGGAGAACCAGAACGGGAAAGAGTAGGAGGAAGAAGAGGAAGCAACAGGAGAAAGAAGAGGTGGAGAAAGGACAGGTGGCCGTGTGGCGTGAGTGGGAGTCGGGGAAGAACAGGGAGAGAAGGGAAAACGCCAAGATGTTCACAACCCTGCGCTCTGCCATCCCCAGATAAGGCCTGCTACCTCTGAGGGGCCATGTCAGAAGGGGAAAGCAAGGACAGCTCGGGCAGCGAGTGCCCCGTGTGCTACGAGAAGTTCCGGGACCTGGAAGGCGCCAGCCGGACCCTGAGCTGCGGCCACGTGTTCTGCCATGACTGCTTGGTCAAATACCTGCTCTGCACGCGGGTGGACGGACAGGTGCAGCGGATGATCGTCTGCCCCATCTGCCGCTACGTCACCTTCCTCAGCAAGAAGAGCTCCCGCTGGCCCTCCGTGCTGGACAAGAGCTCGCAGACCCTGACTGTGCCTGTGGGCCTGCCCTCCGTGTCCTCCCCAGACCGCGGGGGCCACACAACCCCCCTGGCTGTCTCCCAGCCGGTCTGGAGACAGTCACCCAGCCAGGGGGCTCAGCTCCCTCTGGACCTGCTGCCCACCCTGCCCCGAGAGTCACAGATCTTCATCATCAGCCGACACGGGATGCCCCTGGGGGAACAGGACAGCGTGCTGCCCCGACGCAGCCTGGCAGAGATATCCGAGGCATCCCCGGCGCCCAGCGCCACCCGCTCCTTCTGCTGCCGCTCCCGGGCCCTCCTGCTCATCACCCTCATTGCCGTAGTGGCTGTGGTAGCTGCCATCCTGCCCTGGGTGCTGCTGGTGAGGAAGCAGGCATGAGTAGCAGCACGCAGAGGACGGGGGAGCAAGGCTCAGCGTTCAAGCCAGGCTCCGTGCCACGCTGGCCATGGCTTGGGAGGGGGCAGAGGGTCCCTGTACAGCCCTGGATAGATCAAGCTCCAAAGGAGGCCCTAGGCTCAGAGAGGATGGAGCCAGGCTGGGAGTTTAAGGGCTTTGTCTCCCCCCTCTGCATCCCTTGTCAGTGGGGGCTTTGGCATGAGGAGGGGCTGGAGCCTAAGATCCTCTGTGGCTAGCACTGAGCAGCGTACTCCCCCTATGTGGCCCCATGAGTGTCCCCGGCGAACTCCCCTCCTCTAGGCTGGAACTGAGCGAGCTGGATGGTGGGTGACTCCTGCAGGGAGGGTCACAGACCTGCCTAGTAACCAACCTGAGGCCAGGTAGCCCTCCTAGACACAAGGTAGTTCTGCGGGCCACCATCTTGAAAGAGGGAGAAGATGGTCTGAGGAGGTGTGGGGAGACAACAAAAATGGTTTTCTGGAGAGTCAAGATCACAGCAGGAAACCCTGTTGTCAAAGAGGCCACGGCTGGCAGAATGGCCCCAAGGAGCAGAGGTTTCTGCGAACCTCCAGGCCTGAGGAGCAGGTCCAATTTTGAGTGTTGGGGTTCTCAAGGGTGAACTGGAAGACAAGGGGTGGAGGGGTGCCCTACAGGTGAGTCGAGTCAGCTGAGAGCTATGTGAGCAAATTAACCCTCGGGGGCTCCCACCCCCCTCCCTGCCAAGTCCACCTCCTCATGATCCAACCACTTATTAGAGGCCGCACCAGCCGGGCCAGTTCCCCGGGTGGATTCTCCAGGGCTGAGCTGGGTGAGGAAGGGTGGGGAAGATGTGCTTGTCAGCGACTCTGCTGTCTCAACCAGTGCACAGAGCCGGGCGCTGCTCCCCTCACTGATGAAGACTGAGGAAAGCCCCAGAGTGGGTCTCTCTTGAGGAAGACTTCAAGAAAGCTAATCCCTTATGACTGAAAACAACAGGGCCTTCCAGCTCCTGTCATAAACAGAAGGGCTTTGGCAGTAGCTGAGCCCATTGCCACAGAAGTTCACTCTTTCTGGAGAGAAAGAACACTGGGCTTCTTAGCTACTTCCCAGGTGTCTGCATCTCAGCTACATCTACAGTGGTTGACATCCGGGGACCATCAGAGTAGGGCGTCACCCTACGGGGATGTTTGCGAGGGTTGCTTCAAAGAACTCACCAGCTGCTTTACAGCACATGGAGGGAAGAGGGAGACTGGGCGAAGGGAGATATTTATTATAGAAACAACAGTTCGAGTTAGCTTCATAGACTCAGGAGTCCGAGTCCACCTCGGCCAGACCGTGTTAATCGGTGTCCTAAGCTTCTGGGGAGCTGATTCCAGGCCTTTCAGATGCTGTTGTGTTTGTTGAGGCTCTTCCAAAACACCTGTGATGTTTTCATATTGTTCAGCTGCAACTTGTAGAAAGGTTGAAAGCCATTTTTAAAATAAAAGTATATATTTTCTCAAAGAGTCCAGAGACCTTGCAATGTGTGTCGACTCTTAAAGTGATTTTCTAGACTGAATACACAGATCCCAAAGCCCCAGAGACTCATTTGTAGAAGAAATGCAAAGCAAAACCACTGGCATCCTTTACCAGTTAACTTATTAAATCCTGCTCTGCCAGTGAGGTTGGGGCGTCAGGTGAATTGTTGGGGGAATGCATTTTTGGGGGTTTGTTTTGTTTTGGAGTTTTTTGAGACAGGTTTTCCCTGTGTAGCTTTGGCTGTCCTGGAATCACTTTGTAGACCAAGCTGGACTTGAACTCACAGAGATCCACCTGCCTCTGCCTCCTCGAGTGCTGGGATTATGAGTGTGCACTACCATGCCCTGCTGGGTTTTGGTTTTGTTCAAGACAGGGTTTCTCTGTGTAGCCCTGGCTGTCCAAGAACTCAATGTGTAGACCAGGCTTGCCTCGAACTTACAGAGACCCACCTGCCTCTGCCTCCAGAGTGCTGAGATTAAAGGCATTTACCACTACTGCCCAGATAGAAATGCATATTTGTAAAAGCCTTCAAATAAAATTGGACACATATTCTTCTCAAAGTTTCCACTTTGGCCCAGAAATCTGTGTTCTAGAAATGTGTTTTCTTGGGACAGCTGTCTAGGTGGATGGTGACATACAATATTATATAATTGAGGATGTGTTTGTAATAACAAAGGATCAGAACCCCCCTAAATGATAACCAACAGACAACCAGTTATTAACCTTGACATGCAGGGCCTGCGGTCCAGAAAAGAACTAAATGGCGTAGCAACAATGGGAGGGAGCCAGGCACGGAACACTGAGTCCTGAACACTACGATCTGTGTGGGAAGGGGGATAAGTAAACATATTCCTTTTAAGTCAAGAAAATGTTTACTGTAAAAGGAAATCGCTGTGAGAAAGTGCTCGGCAGGAGAAATGGTGGGCTCAATTTCTAGACCAAAGACAGAAAAAGAAACAAAATGAAATTGAAAAGTAGTCAACACTAAAGATAATTTTTAGTGTATACTCCTCTTACCCAGATGGGAATCCACCCCAAGAGTACTTGAGGCTCTTAGTGTTTGTCATTGTTGGGCTTTCTATCACTTTAATGAAACACCATGGCCAAAAAGCAATGGGAAGAAAAGGGCTTTTTCCGCTTACACTTCCACATTGCTGTTCAATACCAAAGGGAGGAGGCAGGAGCTGATGCACAGGCCATGGAGGGTGCTGCTCACTGGCGTCCTCAGCCGGCTCTCTTATAGACCCAGGACCGCCAGCCCAGGGGTGCCCCCCAACAGTGGGCGGGGCCTCCACCATTGATCTTGAGGCATTTCTTTACTTAAGGTTCCCTCCTTTCGGATAACTCTAGTTTGTGTGTCACGTTGATGTAAGAGTAGTCAGCACATTGTTCTTCCAGAATACCTGGGTTTGAGTCCCAGACCCACAGGGTGGCTCACAACCACCTGTAACTCCAGTTCCAGAGCATCTGATGCCCTCTTCTGGCCCCCATGGGCACTAGGCTGCAATGTGGTGCTCACTGGATACATGCAGGCAGAACACTCATACACATAAAATAGTAACTTAAAAATGTAGCTAGAGAGATGGCTCAGAGGTTAAGAGCACTGGCTCCTCTTCCAGAGGTCCTGCAACCACATGGTGGCTCACAACCATCTGAAATGAAATCTGGTGCCCCCTTCTGGCTTGTGTGCAGGTATACATGCAAACACACAGTGTACACATAACAAATAAATATTTTAAAAAATGTAGCTAGAGATGGCAGCATGGTTACCGGAAGCTCCCAGCACTCACAACCATCCAACTTCAGTCTCAGGGCACCTGATGCCCTCTTCTGGTCTCCAAAGGCACCAGGCATGCACGTGTTACATATATATGTGTGTGTGTGTGTGTGTGTGTGTGTGTGTGTGTGTGTGTGTACAGGCAAAACACCTCCACACTTCCACATATAGATAAATAATTTTAAAATTACAAATACATTTTAAAAGAACGTTGTGAATAGCCAAAGCACTGGTTCTGTGGTCCAAGAGCATCAGCTACTGGCTGTGTGGGCCTGGTCTGTCCCTTATAGAGACATGACATCATGATGCATAACCAGCACCAAGAAGCACAAAATAATGTTTCATCCTGGTGGTGTTCCTAAAATTCTTGTGGATTTTTTGGGGGTCCCATCATTCAATGTGTTTGCTTTGCTTTCTCTACCTTTCCTTCATTTTCCTAAAACTGTATCATCGAAGCAACGACCTTTCCCAAGGTAGCATAGGAAGATCAAATCTGACAGACAGATAGCTGGACGGATGGAAAGATACCAGGCATATAAGCAGAAGGGTCAAGACAAAACTGGGTATGGTGGCACATGCCTGGACCCCCAGCACACAGAGCACAAAGGCGGGAGGCAGGAGCAGAGGGGCCTGGGCTGCAGAGCGAGACCTTACCAAACAACAGCAAAACCGGCGTGTACTGTTTTTCTCTTCCTCTCTTCAGAGGCACCCGCACATGAATACGTGAAACACACTGTTTTCTCCCACTGACACCGGATCCTGTAACTCTACACAGTCCCCAGTGTGGCCGCCCCGCCCCCTTCCCGGGCAAGCTTAGAAAGCTTAGCACCTGGCGAGATTCTGGAACGAACTTCCCTGGACTGACCTTCCAGAAACAGTGGAAAGGTGCTGGACAGAGACTTCTCCAGGGCCCTCCCCCTCGAGTGAACTAACGCTGCTGTTTTCCGAACACATCGCATCCCATCCACACATTCCCATCTCATTTCTGGGACAGCGAGTCATGCTTCTCTGTTGTCTTGTGTCTCCTCCTGGGAAAAGTGCTCCTTCAGGGGAAGAGCTTACAAAACAGGGCACAGAGTGTAGTAGCGAAATTTGTGTAATGCGCACCTGCATGTGTGCAGACACGAATGACTGTGACGCCTTGGTGTCTGGAAACATATGTATAATTCAATTTAGATGTGAAATATGGATTTAAAAAAAAATCCTGGGGCTAGAGGGATGACTCCGCAGTTGAGAACGCTGACTGCTCTTCCAGAGGGTCCGGGTTCAGTCCCCACATGGCAGTTCACAACTGTCTGTAACTGCAAGATCTGATACCCTTACACAGATATGCACATAGGCAAAACACCAATGGGCAGAAAAATAGAAATAAAGATTTTAAAATATTTTTTAAAAAATCTCTGCTTTGATATACCTCGGCTTTACAAAGACCTGCTTCAGAGTGATCCCAGAGGGTAAACTTAAAAGATCTTTTTCAGCCAGGTGGTGGCAGCAGACGCCTTTAATCCCAGCACTCGGGAGGCAGAGGCAGGCAGATCTCTGTGAGTTTGGGGCCAGCCTGGTCTACAGAGCAAGTTCCAGGACAGCCAGGACTACACAGAGAAACCCTGTCTTTCAAAGCAAAAATAAATGAAGGATCTTTTCAGTCAGATAAGAAGGCAGAGAAGGAGGAGCCAGATACCCAATGCACACTGGCAAGATACGCAGACCATAACTAGGCTACTGGCAATTTGTACCTCTGTGCAGTTTGTACAACAACCTCCCTGCCGTATAAAGTGGCCGTGCTGTTCAAACCCTGAGCTTAAGGTTTCATCCTGATGGATGACTCAGAATGACCGAGGGAAGCAGGGAGGCCCTGGAGAGGGCAGGGTGTCCACAGAGAATGATGGGAGCCCCGGAAGAGGAGTGGGAAGAGAGGAAGGTGATGAGGGAGTTTCTAGGAGGAGGGCTGTTGAGAAAACGAAAAAAGCTCCTCCTGAAAGCAAGCTAGTGAGTCTGCCAAGAGGAAGGAAGGTAGGTAGACGGGCAGGAGCTGTGGGCAGCTCACGATGGCCCTGGAACCTCTGGGCTTTCATCTACACGCCTCTTTCTTTAGCCACAGAACCTAGTTCCCGGAGAACTTCATCCGCTTCTCGCCTCCACTCTTTCCCTCGAGCTATGCCACTGCCCCGTGGAGCCAATTTTAACATTTTTCAAAACCCAGTCAAGGGTGACCCCTCTGACCCCAAAGCTAAAGGCTCAGGTTTCCTGGGATCCTGAACTTGTTGCTTCCCTTCTCTATCTCCCCTCTTAGACCATGACTTTGCGCAAGAATGAACCTGGAGTTATTTTGTCACTCTAGTGTTCAGCGCTGGCCCATGAAGGATGCTTCGTAAGCATTTGTTGAATAGATTTGCTGGAGATTTTGTTCTATATCTCTCTTTAAAAAAAAAAAAAAAACATTTACTTATCATGTATACAATATTCTGCCTTCACATACCCCTGCAGGCCAGAAGAGGGCACCAGGTTTCACTACAGATGGTTGTGAGCCACCATGTGGGCGCTGGGAATTGAACTCAGGACTTTTAGAAGAGCAGCCAGTGCTCTTAACCTCTAAGCCATCTCTCCAGCCTTCTTTCTTTTTCTTTTTTTCTCTCTTTCTCTCCCCCCACCCCACAAGGTTTCTCTGTGTAGCCCTGGCTGTCCTGGACTCGCTTTGTGGACCAGGCTGGCCCCAAACTCACAGCGATCCATCTGCCTCTGCCTCCCTGAGCGCTGGAATTAAAGGCATGTGCTACCAATGCCCGGCTTTCAATTTTTCAATTACACACAAAATTGGGGCTCTTTCTTTACAGAATATTTCATAGCACAACTATTTTTAAATCATGAAACCACAAGAGTCTGCCTGAACTGTAAAAGGGTTGGTCTCACTGTTGGGGACAAATTAAATAATGATGATCACAACAGATTTTATATGAAAGAGGTTTATTAGATGGAGATGAAGAGACAGAGAGAGGAGGGAGAGCAGGACATGATGGGGGGAAAGAGAGAGGGGCGCCCGACAGAGAAAGGGGAGAGGGCAGGGAGCCAAGGGAGGGCAAGAGGGCAAGAGAAGAGGAGCAAGAGAGAGACCACCTGTCAGGTTGTTCCCTTTAAAGAGCAAAGTAAACACGCCTTCCCAGTGTGGCCACCTGGCCAGAGACCCAGGATGACATCATAGGTTGCTAGGCAATCCAGAAGCAGGTCCCTAAAGACTAACACTGTCTTCAACTTGACAATAGGTTTGTACCAACCGAGCCATATAGTTCCCAGGGGAACTGGAGTCAGCCTCATGGGTTCCGCTATAAGTGATAGAGCCTGTGTTTCCTTGCTCCTTCCTCTCACTGCTGTGTGGCTCAGTTACCCAATCTGTGAGGGCCACACGCCCACATCAGCCTAAAGTTGTTAGTAATGGGAAGGGCGTGGAAGAGTGTGCCTTGTATTCAGTTTGCTCCCTGTGTCTTATGAAATATGTGTCTCCTTTCAGTATGACACCTACATTATTCATTCAACAGAAACCGATGCCTCAGAATCCTTTCGCAAAAGTGGATCCCCCTGCCCAGCCTCATCAGATCTGTAACTGGTAACATGGGAAGAGTTCTGTAGTTGTAGTTCTAAGGGTACAACCAGTCTGTGCTGAGAGGTCCCCTTCTCTCTCTCGCTTTCTTATTCATTCATTTATTCTCTGTGTAGTAACCCTAGCTGATCAGGCTGACCACGAACTCATAGAGATCCGCCCAGAGTGCTGGGATTACAGGCCAGGCCCATGTCTGTTTCTTTCCGCATGATCTTTAAGACATCACAGGGACCAAGATCTATTTCCATCATCCTGGTGGGGGACGATCTCACCGGAGAAGGACCCAGAGCAATCAGAACCAACCCAGATGTGGAGGCAGATGGCTGGGGCTAGTAGTAAGGACTAGCTCTAAGGCACGCCTTTGGGGTGGTGAGTGCCATGTCTCAGAGATACTGAGGGCTAAAAGTAGGGCTTATGTTTTTCCGGCTAGAGGGACGCTCGACGTCCAGGAGTGGAAGGGTGGGGTCCCCCCGGTCCTCTCACTCCTCCATCTTCTTTCACTCCTCCCTTTCCCGGCCTACGATCCCTAAACGGTCCTCTTCATTGTTCCCCCCTACTCCCGGAGGCACTGCCTTCCCCAGAGGATTCAGCCTAGCATCTACGCACAGTTCCCCTCCGTGCCGCTAGGTGGCGCTAGTCTTCCACTCCCAGTGTCTTGTCGCTCTCCTGTCTCTTCCCTCTCGCTCCGAGACTCTCGCGAGATCTCGCGTCAACTTACGGAACCGGAAGTGGCGCGGATATCTCTTTCCTTTTGCGGCCATCGCTGGATCGCAGCCGGTGAGTGTTCGGCGGCCTGTCGCGGGTAATCCGTAGCCATCCGTGCCTACGCGGTGAGGTTTCCTATCCCGGGGCCGCGAGGCTGACTTGCTGGCCCGACCTCAGCAGCAAGCCATGCTGGGATGGGCTCGACCTGCGTCTTTTCTAGGCAGGGACCGCGGTCCTGGAGAGGGGTGGGGAGCAGATTCGTGGACTCGAAGTGGCCTGTGGAGATGGCGTTAGTTAGTCTCGAGTCTTCTGCTCGCCAATTGGAAGGCTTTGGAGATCTGCCGTAGCTCCCAGGCTCCAGCGGGGAGCCCCGATGCTCATCGGTGAGCAAAATGCGTTCACACTCGAGTCCATTAATGTGACGGTGAAAGGCTGACTTCTCCAAAAACAGTTCAGTTGCCCGCATGCTTGGGAGCGGGAGCTTAAGGCCAGGACTTACTGAGTGGCAGAGCCTCCACTCTGAAGAAAAGCAAAAGACCTGAGCGTGACATCTCCCAGTGGAACGTTTTGTGTCTGCGACGTTAAATTGTTGCAGTTCGGGGAACTGGTCGAGACCTGAGGCTCTCAAGGGTCTTCAGGGTTTTCTTTGGGTTTTGTTTTCAGCCAAGATGAAGTTCAATCCCTTCGTGACCTCTGACCGAAGCAAGAACCGCAAGCGGCACTTCAATGCGCCGTCTCACATCCGGAGGAAGATCATGTCTTCCCCTCTTTCCAAAGAGCTGAGACAGAAGTATAATGTTCGCTCCATGCCCATTCGGAAGGATGATGAAGTTCAGGTTTGTGCCCCCGCTTGTTGGGTCTAAATAGAGCTTCGGGAGGGGGGAGGAAACTCAGCTGTTCTCTCTAGTAGTCCTCACTGACCAAATGCATTCCCTGTCTTTCCCCTTCACTTAATAATGCCTGCATTTGTGTTTGAAAGAGTTGCTTTAACCTTCGGATAAAAGAACTAAAAAGCAGTATGCCTTTTGTTCCCCTCCTCAACTCTGACTGTTCTGGCAGCTAACGTCTTAATCTATGTGTGGGGTTCTGTTCTACCCTGTATGTACAAGTCTTAGATTTGAGCCTTGGTAACACTCCAGTCCCCTCAAGCGTATGGAGCTGTTCAGAGTAAGTGGTGTATGCCTGGATTAGATGTTCTGGCTTACTTGCCCTTGATTGCATTTCCTTAATTTGTGTTCAGGTCGTCCGAGGACACTACAAAGGCCAGCAGATTGGCAAAGTGGTCCAGGTGTACAGGAAGAAGTACGTCATCTACATTGAGCGAGTACAGCGGGAAAAGGCTAATGGCACAACAGTCCACGTGGGCATCCACCCCAGCAAGGTGGGTATCTTTGAGAGAAGAAAACCACAACGCTTGGCTTGGGCGGTGTGATTGCCTGTCTGCAGGACATCCTAACAGTGACCCGTATCCTAAGGCAGTACTGTAGTTTTTAAATTTGGAGTCACTGAGACCTTCTGAAATCTGCCCGCAGTCATTGTACCCTTGAAATAACTTTTTTGCCCTGCTAGGTGTAGTGCATGCCTAAAATTCCAGCCCTTGGGAGGCAGAGGCAGGCCGATCTCTGGGTTCAAGGCCAGTGTGGTCTGCAGAACAGCCAAAGCTACAGAGAGAAACCCTGTCTTTGTAAGGTGTATAAGTCTGAGAAGGGGTGGTTATAAGGTGGGTAGAGCTTCAGGCCTGTTGAGTGAGCAGTGGGCCCGATTGTAACACCCTTATGGGGTGGGTTAAGGCAAAGCTGGGGTTGTGGTCCCACAAACTGTAAGCCAGAATAGAGTATTCCACAATAGATACCTCTCTTAGATTGTTCAGTGTGCACAGTGACCAACAGGTTTTAGGGCATATGTTAGTACTTAAAATGTAATTTTCAAGCTATAGAAAAGCCAAAAGACCTACATGTTGATATTAAAATTATGTCAAGATTTCCCTTCCCCGCCACATAGTGCAAGTAGTGCATTGCAGTGTCATGATCCAGTACCTCTTATTCACATGTTTTGCTCCTGTGTATTTCTGTGTGTCTGGTGTCCATGGAGGTGAAAGACTTGTAGATCTGTTGCTCATCTCTCCACCCACCTGGAGATCTCTCAGATTTTTCAACACAGGGTTGCTCTGTATAGTCCTGGTATTCAGGTCTGCCTCCTGGGTGCTGGGGTTAAAGATAACTACTACCGTGTCTAGCTGACATCTCTAGTTTTTCTCGGTTTCTCTGTTTGGCTGTCCTGGAACTCTGTAGACCAGGCTGCCCCCTAACTCAGAGATCTGCCTGTCTCTGCCTCCCTTTCCTGGGATTAAAGGCGTGCTCTCCTGCCGCCCTGCTGTATGTTACCTTGGTGTAGTGTTAGCTTTTCTGAAATCCTTCTGTAGACCAGGTTGGCCCGGAACTCAAGGTGATCTGCCTGCCTTTGGCTCCTGCAGCGGCCTGGTCTCTTTGTCATTAGTGCAGAGCTTGATGAGGTTGGTCTCTGGGTGGCCTCTCTAAAGTTTTGGCACTGGGTGTATAAGCTCTACTTCTGCTCCAAGCACAGGATCATTTGTTGGCTTTTAGAAAGGAATGTTTAGGCCTCCACCACTGGTCAGGAAAGAGCTGATGGGACCTTGAGTTGGGCCTGGGTGGCTGCTTAAAACATGGGCCTTTCCTTTTTCTGCAGGTGGTTATCACCAGGCTAAAGCTGGACAAAGACCGCAAGAAGATCCTGGAGAGGAAAGCCAAGTCTCGACAAGTAGGAAAGGAGAAGGGCAAATACAAGGAAGAAACGATTGAGAAGATGCAGGAGTAGAGACCTCTCACACAGCTTTCATTAAAGACTTTTAATAGTCCTGTCTGTGGTGGTTTCTGTGGCTTGTTCTGCTTTGGCAGTCTTTGGGTCTGGTAAGGACAGCCATCCTCACACATGCTTACTTGCCCTTTGACAAACTCTGCGGACCTAGAGTTGGGTTTATGTTTCAAAAACTGGTTCTGCTTTTTGGTTTTTTTCTGTTTCCTAATGGTGCCCCAGAATCAGAACAGTAGTGAATATTGTATTTGTAGTGAATATTGTATTTAGTAGCTGGTCCCAGCATATGCTGAGGGACTTACAGGAATGGCCCGTTGAGAATACTCCTAATGGGCTGTTGTCTAGACTAAGCCCTTACTTTACTCATTGCCTCTTTGGAGTAGGGACATGCCATGGTGCCTACCTGGAGGTCAGAGAACAGCTTCAAGTGCCAGTTTTCCCATCTTGTGAGTCTTGGAGGCCGATAGCATCTCTCAGGGGAAATTGATATATGTCTACCTGTGCCATATACTTGTAGTGTCTACAGAGGCCAGAAGAGGGCATCAGATCCCCTTGAGCGAAATTGTGTGTGTCCAGAACTGAACATAGTTCCTCTGGAAAAGCAGCTATCTCTCCAGCCCTGAAAAGACACAGGTCTTGTCTCACTGGACAGAAAGTCTGAGTGGCTGCTTTGATCTCAGTACAGTGAGGGTTTTCCTGTGCTAGCATTGGATGGGTGCAAGCCTTTGGGTTGCAGCATGAAATGTTTAATAGTAAGCAGCAATGGGTAGATCAGAGATCCCAGCTGAGGTGGGAGCCAGAAGATTCTGAAGCTAGCCTAAGTCATATTAGCAAGATTAAAAGAAGAATCAGGTTCTTGGAGAAAGAAGTCAAGCGTTGAGAGTAACTGGAACAGCCTACTAGTCCAGCTTAGGTTGGCATGGTCCAGAAGTCAGACGGCTGCTTCTCAGCGTATTTCCAAGCCCTGCTTCGTCCTCATTTTAAAGGTGATCTGTTGATCTGGTGTCCTGGGATACGCAGGTGTGCATAAGGAGACACTGAACCCATCCTGGAATAAACAGGCGCCAGAGAGGTGAGGCTGAAAGTGGACATGAGAAATAAGCTGGGTTTGCTGCAGGAATACCTAGATGCTTTACCAGTGCCTGCTAGCGTTTACCCAGTTTGCTTTGGTCTGATTTGAGTTGGTTTAGGTTTTGCTTGCTTCAGGCAAGGTGTAGACCAGAATGGCTTCAGAGATCCACCATACCCAGCTGCGTCTCCATTTTATAAGAAAACATGCTCGGATGGATAGCTTGGCCCTAGTCATCTAGTGAGCAGTGATGGCAGAGTCAGGAAGGGAGTTCTCAGGAGCAGACCTGGCTTGCTGTCACCCTCATATTTTAGTCATGCCTTCGGCTGTGAACAGCGTGAGCACCGTTTGTAGTTGGCTCAGGCTACACATCTCAAGAAGAGAAGCCTCCGGCAGTTACACACTCGGCCCTTGAGAAAACCAAGCCGAGGGCTTCAGTGAATGGTGCAGGTTCACCAAGCTGGGGTTGCTCAGCACAGGGGAAGGCACTGATTTGACAGCTCTGTGGAAGCCTGTGCGGTGGTACACATCTGTAATCCCAGCACTCTGGAAGGCAGAGGCAGAAAGATCTCTGAGTTCAAGGTAGGCTGGTCTACAGAGTGAGTTCCAGGACAGGACTACTCAGAGAAACCCTGTCCCAAAAACCCGAGAAAGAAAGCTCTGGAATGATATTCCAGGTCAGAAAAAGCCAAAACTGAGGAGTATGACTTGAGTACCAGGTCTCTACCCAAGCTCTTGGATTGCCTCCCCACCAGCACCCATGTAAAAAGGGCATGGGGGCTGGAGAGATGGCTCGGAGCTTAACATTTGTTGCAAAATGAATAAAGTGGATGGGGATGGATGGAGAGGTTGGTCAGAGGACCCAGGTTCAGTTCCCAGTGCCACATGGCAGCTGACAGCTCACAAATGTCTGAACTCGAGTTTCTAGAATCTTTGTGGCCATGAAGTGCATTTATATGAACGCAGGCAAAATCCTCACATATGAATAAAAATTTAAAAAAACAAGCACATTGGAGGCTGGAGAGTTGACTTGGCAGCTAGGAGCACACAGGACCAGAGCTGAGTTCCCGGCAGCTCACCACCTCGTTAACTCAAACTGTCTCCTAGAGGCGTGCAGAAAGAACTGTGTGGGCTGCTTGAAACATCTTAAATGTAGGTCAGAACTAGCTGAATCTTGGCCTGAGTCTGCCTCTCATGTACACCTCAAGAATATAAAATCATGCTGTATTCTTGGCACGGGTCAATGCATTCCAGGAAGTGATTGGTCACCATGGAAACAACAGGTCTTTGGAGCAAAACATAAAAGTTGGCTTGAGGTCACTAGCTAGCGAGGAAAAAGGCAAACCATGTGGGGCACAGTTCAGAACCAGGATGGCTGTGATCCAGGCCAAGGATCTTTGTACTACCCTGTTCTCAAGGCCTAGAAGAAAGTGGCTTCTGGAACACCTGAGCTAGACTAATAAACGATTCTGCAAACCAAGCATGGCGGCGCACGCCTTTAGTCCCAGCACTCGGGAGGCAGAGGCAGGTAGATATCTGAGTTTGAGGTCAGCCTGGTCTACAGAGTGCGTTCCAGGACAGCCAGGGCTACACAAAAACCTGTGTTAGAAAAAAAGAAAATTCAATAAAATGGTTCTGCAGAAGTGTGCACAGGGGGAGGGTTTACAGCCATTTACTCCCTCATCTTCCTGCGTGTTCCAGAGCTAATGAAACACTGTTCTGAGCATCCTTCACACTGGGCCTCCTTTCCAGGGACCACTAACAGCCCTGATGCTGCCTATCTCTAAGATCTGTCTTGAGAAACAAGTTCACACACGTGAAGGGACTTTACCAACAAAAGGTGGAAGCTTGTGATCTGCCAGCTACCAGCAGATCTTACCTTCAGTGAAGAGTTGGAGACTTGTAATAGGTTTTTCTCCCCAGATGAAATAAGCCAAATTAAAGAATAAAGGCAGGTTTTGGGGGGCAGCTCTTGGGAGGGTTCCCCGACCTCACAGGAGGCGTGAGTGAAGTCAGCATGCAGACAGGGAGCGAGGTGGGACAGAGAGAGAAAGTGTGCACACACAGGAAGAGAGAAATGCAGAAGGTTTGGGGGGTCTGGGTTATATGGGGAAGAGCCTTTCTGGTAGGGGAAGCCCAGGCCTGGGCTGGAAAGTTCAGGGTAGAGGGTGGGGTATGCCAGCCATATCCTGTAACAGGTAGGGACTGAGGGATGCTGGGAGAAACTGAAGGCCAGGTTCCCTCTGAGATGTTAAATAGGCGCCTCAGCCCCTTGTTGAGTTGAAACTCAACAACTTTTGTTTGTTGCTTTTTAAAAGATTTATTCTATGTGCAGGGACGTTTTGCCCTTGCGCATGTACACCGTACATGCCTGGTGCTCACGGAGGCCAGAAGAGGTTAGCAGGTCGTCCAGAAGTGGAGTGACAGGTGTTTGTGGAACACCGTGCAAGGGTGACACACGTGCTCTTAACTGCTGAGCGATCTATCCAGCCCCAGCCATCACTTTTTTTTGATGAGCCAGTGTTACTGTATCAAAGGATGCTGCATTATCTTGAGGTAGGAAAGGACATCGCTTCCCAGCTTGTTTTAGGGTCCAGAGAGTCTTGTTCTGTCCCTGGCCAGCGGCTCACATTCCATTCTCCTTCCAAGACATTGTCCTTTGTAATAGTCTATCGGGGTGTAGGAGGCCCGACTTACTAAAACAACTAGGTCCTCTCCCTTGGGACCTCCCCCTCCTGGTTGCTGCAAAGCCCCGCAGATGTGGCCAGAGTCTGTGCTGGGAGTGAGGGGAGGGTGAGTCAGCACTGCTCTCTTCCCAGGAGCTGCGCAGACCGCCTCTCTCCTTGGCTTCTTCATGCTGGCTGAGCAGTGGGAAGCGGACCCCGCCCCCACCCCCGCCCCCACCCCCGCCCTCACCCCCGCCCCCACCCCCACCCTCACCCCTACCCCCACCCCTACCCCCAAACAGCCTTCCCCCTTTTACCATCTCAGGATCAGGAATCTCCCACCACAGGTAGCTCCCAGATGAAAAATATATTTTGTCCTCATGGTTTTGTTTGTTTTTCAAAAAAACAACAAAAAAAATCACTGTCGTGCCAGGCTTGGTGTATACACCTATAATCCTGGCATGAGAAGGCCTGAGGCTCAAACGGAGTCAAATTGCTGGAAAGTTTCAAAACACAACAAGAGTGCTAGCTTCTGCAGAAAATACACTAAAATTGGAAGGACACAGAAGAGACTAGTGTGATCCCTGCGCAAGGATGACACACAAATCATGACACAGTCTATAGTCGTTTTTTAAAATTTTAATATTTTAAGACTTGATGAATATGAGTGTTTTGTCTGTATGTATATATGTGTGCCATGAGGGCCTGGTACTCAAGAAGGCCAGAAGATCCCCTGGAAATGGAGTTTACAAATGGTTGTGCGTTGTCGTGTGGCTGCTGGGACCCAGACCCTGGTCCTCAAGAGCAGCCACTGCCCTTAACTTCTGAGGCCCCTCTCCAGCCCCATACAGCCCTATTCATGTTGCTTTCTCATAAGCATATCAACGGGATTAGGACCTGCCAATCATTAGATCTTTTCTAATGATTGTTTTTAATTTATTTGGGGTTGCACACAAGTGTATATTTGGAAGTCGGAAGACAATTGTGGGAGCCGGCTCTCTCCTTCTGTCTTAGTTACTTTTCTGTTGCGGTGAGGAGACTCTCTGACCACGGCAACTTAGAATTTGGGGCTTGCTTACAGTTTCAGAGGCTGAGTCCAGGACCGTCACGGCATGGAGCACAGCGGCAGGGGCATGGCATGGCAGTGGCTGAGAGCACAGGCCGAGGTGCAGGACAGAGGCAAAGCTAACCGGAGTGGTGTGGGCTTTTGACAAAGGATGGCTTCCAGCGGGACGTTAATCCCAGCACTCAGAGGCAGAGGATGGCTGCAAGTTCGAGGCCAGCCTGGTCTACAAAGCGAGTCTAGCACAGCCAGGACTCTGTAATACAGAGCAACCTTGTCTTGAAAAAAACCACCACTACAACAAGAAATTAAGCAAATAATTCTTGGGTTTTAATGGTGGAGTTAGGAGCCTGGGACTCAATTTCTCACACCTTAAGGCCTTAAACTCTGGCTCAATTAGAGTAGGTCAATAATCTTGAGCAAGTCTTGTTTCTTCTGTAAAAAGCATGATAATTGCTCCAAGTCACAGGGCTGTGATAGGAGGGTAGTAAGTTTGGAAAGGTGGAGGGAGACATCACTTCCTCCTCATGTCCAGCAAACCCACAGTAAATTGGTTCCATTGCTTCCCTTTAAGCAATGGAGGCAGGGACAGCAGAAGCCAGTCTGGCCAGTCCTATCTGGGCCCATGCCACCGGAATGGCACTCTGTGCTTTTAGGCCACAGACCTGCCTGCTCACATGCACAGCCACTTGCCAGCTTGCAGGCTGACCCTTCAGGGTTGAGGACGCTGCCTTCCAGCTCCTCAGAGACCCGCACAGGGCTCTCCTGGCCCCAGAGTTAAGGATTACCATGGAAAGAACTAAACTTCCCTTCCAGTGAACGTCTGCTGTGCACAGCGCTGGCTGTGTGTTATTCTCTAGCAGAGAATATTCCGGCCCTGGTGTTAAAAAGCTTTGTGTACTGTGAAGTGGGCCAGCCAGATGGCTCAGCAGGCAACGGTGCTCGCTGTAACCTGACAAGGGGGCCAAGGACCCACTTAAAAGTGGAAGGAGAGGCCAGGTGGGGGGGTGCACCCCTTTGGTCCCAGCACTCAGGAGACAGAGGCAGGGGCATTTCTGAGTTCCAGGCCAGCCTGGTCTACAATATGAGTTCCAGGACAGCCAGGGCCACACAGAGAAACCCTGTCTGGAAAATGAAAAGTTTGAAGGAGGGAACAGACTCCACAAAATTGTCCCTGACATCCACACATACGCTGTGTTGAGCGTGCTCCTGGCCCCCACACCACAATAACAACAGTTTTTAAGAAGTGTGAGGAGCCACCCAGTGTAAGATGGTATATTTATTGCTCTCAGATATCAGCAGTGAGTCTGAAACTGTTAAATGCAAAGATCCTCTCTCATTTTTTTAATAAACATTAAAATATTTTTAAATCTTCATTGTTTTATTTATATGCACAGGTGTTCTGCCTGCATGTATGCCTGTGTGCACGCAGTGCCTGCAGAGGAGAGGAGACGGCATCCGATCCTTTGGGACTGGAGTTACAGATGGTTGTGAGCCGCCATGTGGGTGCTGGGAATTGAACCTAGGTCCTCTGCATTCCATAAGGCAGCCAGTGGTCTTAGCCACTGAGCCACCGCTCCCGCCCCGCCTGGCGCTCTTCAGGCATTGCTGTCCGTCTGTGAACGTCAGTGCCCGCTCTAGGCCTCTGTCGCCTCCCGTCACTTTTCTTCTCACTGCCTAATGAGTTCTCTGAAACTGAACGAAGCTTAGAATAGATAATCGCCATTATCGACCATATCGTGATTCATCTGAAATACTGAGCACTTCAAACTGATATTTAAAATTAAAGCTTTAAACCCCTACAAAGTGTGATTAATCTGTAGGAGTGAGTTATAGGTATGCGAGGTAACTTACGCTTTTATTTTCCCTAAGGAGAGTTGATAAGTAGCCCAAGGTTGGAATTCTTTTAAATTACAAGGTCAGTGCTTATAAACACTTCCCAGGAATCTTCAGCACACTCCTGCTCACACGAGGATGGGTTAAACCTGACATCCATGTTGGGATAATTCAGTCCCAGTAAGCTTACAGCTTTAGTATTGCGGCATCTAATCGAAGCTGTGCATTTTTCAGCTGCTGCGATTCTTTTGTGTGAAATGGTAGAAACGCTGTCAGCTGGTTTAGACACTTTCCAAACAAGACTTCTCTGTGTGAAACTAAAATACCTGGAAGAGCTCAGCATGAGTGAGACCCTGGGTTCATTCCCCAACACTGTTCAACTACTCTCTCTGTACCTCTGACTGGCCTTGAACTCACAGAGATCCTCCTGCCTCTGCGTCATGAATGTTGGAATTAAAGGTGTGCACCACTATGCCTGGTTATTTTTATGTTTAATTTGTGTTCAAGTTTGTGTGTCTGAGTGTGGGTATGCCTGTGCAAGTTCAGTTACCCAGGAGGGCAGAGGGAACTGTCTGGAGCTGGAGTCACAAATGGCTGTGAGAGGCCTAACTCGGGTGCTGGGAACCCCCGGGTCCCCTGCAGCAGCAGCAAGTGCCCCTAACCACTGAGCCACCGCTCCCGGCTGCTTATGTTGTTTATCGTGACTGGAATCTGCTTGTCTGCAGCTCAGTGGGACAGAAGGAATCTTTTCCTCTGGAGTTTCTCAGGTTCAACGGTCACTAGTTTCTTGAGACTAAAGGTGGGGACACGCTTAGCTGGCACTCAGGAGGAAGGGCAGAGGAGGCCGCACTGTTGCTTTCAGGTGAGCTAGCGGGCTTTCTGGACACCAGTGCAGTACCCAGTTAGAGCAGGCCATACCACAGGCTGGGTTCAATTGCTCATGACACGGTCTCCTCTGCTCACTCAACTGTTTCAGATGTGCTGACTCTCTTGCTGCACACTCCCAACACATACCCTATCTACCTGTCTGTCTCTCTGTCTGTTTGTCTATCTATAATCTATTAGCTATCATCTATCTATCTATCTGTCTGTCTATCATCTATTTATCAAACATCTATCATCTATCTATCTATCTATCTATCTATCTATCTATCTATCTATCTATCTATCTAACTGTTTTTGAGGCAGGATCTCTGCGTGTAATCTTGGCTGTCCTGAAACTTGCTGTGTGGACCAGGTGGATCTTAAACTCACAAAAACCTGCCTTTTGTGTGCTGACATTTTTAAAGACGTGTCACCCTGTCTCGCTCTATTTTTTTTTTATTCCTTGTTGAGCCAGGGTTTTTCTGTGTAGCTCTGGCTATCCTGGAACTCACTCTATACACCAGGCTGGCCTAGAACTCAGAGATCTGCCAGTCTCAGCCTCCCAAGTGTTGGGATTAAAGGCCAGCCACCATGCCCAGCTCAAATGATTGTATTTTAAAAGCCATTTAAAAAAATTACCATTATTATTATTGTTGTGGGGTTTGCTTATTTGTTTGTTTGTTTATAGGCAATTTCTTCCTGTGTAGCTTTGGCTTGTAATACCCAAGATTAACCTGCCCAAGGGCCAGGTTTCTTCCTGGAATGCTGGGGGTTGCAATCGTTAGAAAATAACAAAGCCTCATGGGGAAATATGGTGGCCTATATATTTGTCCTCATAGGCCCTGAAACAAGTGGCTGAAGGCCATTCTCAGCTGGAAAATTCCAGGGACTGGTCCTGACAACAGTCTATCTCTTGGTCAGTATTTAACAAAGCTTGCTTTAAATTTGGCCCCAAATGACTGAGCATGGTGGCACATGTCTGTAATCCCAAAGGCAGAGGCAGGCAGAATTCTGAGAGTTCAAGTCCAGCCTGGTCTACAAAGTGAGTCCAGGACAGCCAGGGCCCTGTTACACAGAGAAACCCTGCCTCAGGGGTGGGGGGTGGGGGGCCCAAAATGTGGAATGGCTTTTCTTGGGCGAATCTCAGAATTAACAGGTTGGCATGGAGCTCGCTGAGCACTGGGGTCAAAGGCCTGAGCCACCACTACCCTGCTCTATTATTATTTTAATGTACAGTAATGTACCGTGTATAAGCCTTTCCAATGGTTTTGTAAGCTTTTGTAAAAATTGATTTGACACCTGAGATACTTTTAAATATAAGAGCAGGCTGTGGCTCAGTGGCAGATCACCTGCCTGGCATCCCAGCCACCCTGACTTGCCATGAGCACCACATAAGGAAAAACAAACACGGGCCTGAAGAGTTGGCTCAGTGGTTAAGCTCACTGGCTGCTCATCCAGATACGACTTGGATTCAATTCCCAGCACCCACACAGTGGCTCACGGCATCCAGGACTCCAGCTCCAGGCACTCTCACCCTCTCTGCTGGTCTCCGAAGGCACCAGGCACACACGTGTACGCAACCATGCACAGAAAATAAAAATAAAGATTAAGAAACAAAAAACTAGAGTCTTCTCCCGACTCCCGCTCAAAAAGCTAATTGACAGCAGAACAAGTTTTGCCTGAAATCTTCAGACTATTGTTTCAAATTTCATCCTTTTGAACTTGGTTTCTTTTTCCTTTGCTTTCTTTCTTTCTTTCTTTCTTTCTTTTTTTTTTTTTTTGTTGTTGTTGTTTCTTGCTCCTTTTTATTATCTTGGTGCTAATCTTTGTTTACCCAGGTTCTGACTGTATTTTTTTTTAACCCTACAATTAATTACTCCAGATGCCTGACTCCTTGGAGTTTTTTCCAAGCAAACAAAGCAGGCAGGAAACAGATGCTTCCTGAGAAAGGAAGCTTCTGTCCTTCCAGAGGGACAAGCTTTGCCTTCCAGCTTGTTTGTCTGTTGCCACTTCCCTTCTTCACAACCGATTTGTGATTGGAGGGAAGAGTTGGGGGCATTTTAACCTTTCCTTTTTAATACTTGGTGCTGATATTTTGCTCTCTCGGTTGCAAGTCCTCCCTGTTCTGTTTCATTAGGATGCCCGCATTCCTCCATGATGGGAACAAATTAAATCATGATGGCTACAACTGGTTTTATATAAAGAGGTTTATTAGGTGGATATAAAGAGAGGGAGAGAAAGGAGAGCAGGACATGATGGGAAAAGAGAGAGAGGGAGAAATGGGAAAGAGAGAGGGGGCGCCCTGATAAAGAAGGGGGAGAAAGCCAAGAGGAGAGGACCAAGAGAGAGACCACTTGTTAGGTTGTCCCTTTAAGGGGCAAGGTAACCATGCCTTCCAGGTATGGCCACCTGGCTGGTGACACATGATGACATCATAAGTTGCTAGGCAACCCAGAAGCAGGTTTTGTTCCAAAATCCTAACATTCCACCCCTGTTCCTCAGAGCAACTTCTCAGTGCTGGAGCTTCCGGCCTAAGATTGCCTTTTCACTGTTAGGCGCGGCCAGCTCTGCTGAGGGTATGTGCCTTTCCTCTAGGCGTGCACCAATGGCCCGCTTGTGGCTTTGGCTGGTCACTCCTGAGTCACCTGGTAGCACCTCCATCCCACCCAAGTTCACCCCAGCACTCTCTTTCTCCTGAGAAATGACTACCTTAAATACAGGGACCACAAAGCTCTTGGTCAGGACAAAACCCACATCACCTGAAAGGACACAACCAGCCTTTAGTCCCAACACATGCCTCTCTGCTTCTGACGGGAAGAGGGGGACCAGTCTGCATGGCTGAGGTTGCCACCCCTCTTTCTCTTCATGTACACAGGAGTTCTGTTTCCTGGAGGACCCTGAAATCCACCCTCAAGGGAGTGACATGTGCCTCTGTTGGCAGAGTGCATACAAAGAGCCCTAAGTCCGACCCCGGGCAAGGCATAAATCTATAGTCCTAGGACCTAGGAGTCAGAGGCAGGAATACAATAAGTTCAAGGTCATCTTTACTACACAGCTAGTTTGGGGCAGTCAGTGTACATGATAACACATCAAGAAAGGAAAGGAAGAAAAAGAATATCAGCTAACAGACTTTTCTTCTGCTAACTCCCCTTGTCCACTCCTCTCTAGCCTGCCAATTTCTCTCTCTTTGTTTGTTTGAGACAGGGTTTCTCTGTGTAGCCCTGTCTGTCCCAGACTCATTTGTAGACCAGGCTGGCCTCAAACTCACAGAGATCCGCCTGCTTCTGCCTCTCCAAGTGCTGGGGTCAAAGGCGTGCGCCCCCACTGGGCTCATCCTGCCAGTTTCGTTAATTTGACATTGATAAAGACCAGTTATGCACCGTGTAACAGACAAAAAGACTTAAGAAACAGGCACAAAGCTGTCTGTAATGGAGTGCTTGGGGGTGGGGGGGCTCCCACTAGCGTCACCTAAGCTGAGCTCTGAAGGGCTGTAGCTTATCAGTGAACATTCTCCATTCTGCCCACTCTGAAGATTTATTTAATGTGTGTTTGCCCCCACACATGCATATGTGCCTGAGTGTGCAAATGTCCACATGCATGTGCATGCCCACAGAGGCCAGAAGAGGGTATCAGATCCTCTGGAGCTGAAGTTACAGGTAGCTCTGAGCAGCCTGATGTAGGTGCTAGGACCCGAATCTGCCTGGGTCCTTCACAAGAGCAGCAGGTGCTGTTGATCACTGAGACATATCTTTTCTTCTTCTTCTTCTTCTTCTTCTTCTTCTTCTTCTTCTTCTTCTTCTTCTTCTTCTTCTTCTTCTTCTTCTTCTTCTTCTATTTTGAGATAGGGTTTCTCTGTATAACAGAACCCTGGCTATCCTGGATTTACTTTGCAGGCCAGGACGGCCTTGAACTCACAGAGATCTTCCTCCCTCTGCCTCCTGAGTGCTGGGATTAAAGATGTGCACCACTACTGTTAGGATTTATATAAAAATGCCACATACAACAGATGTGATATGAAAGAGATTTATTGGATGGAGGTGGAGAGAGGGAAAGAGAGAGACACATGGTAGGGGTGGCAGGAGAGAAACAGAGGCAGAGAGAAAGCAAGAGAAGAGAGAGCAGAGAGCAAGAGAGGGAAGTAAGAAGCAGTGGTTCTTTTATTCCGGATCTCTGGCGGCCACCAATGATGACATCACAGGTGCCTAAGCAACCTGGGAGTGGGCTAGGCCTTAAGATTTGTGAACTAACAACCACTCCCAGCTTGAATAGGTGGGGGTTTGTTTGTTTTTTAATATGAGGTTTTTGCTGTTGTGTTTCTCTTCTGGTACATGTCTTTTTTTTTTTTTTTTTTTTGTCTCCACAGACCCCAAATAATACTTATAATCCAAGATCTGGCTTCTGGAGCAGGGTGACTCAGGGCTTACTCAGTGCCCACAGCACCGTTTCCTCTGGGCTCTGCTAAGCCACTTCCCTAGCCTGCTTTCTGCCTGCTTTGTAACTGAGGGAATGCACCTGGGGAAACTCGTCATTCAGGAGTCAAAGTTAACATGCTGCACTTAGGAAGCTCAACTCTGCGTTCAGTTAGAGGCTCTGGCTGGGAGGAACACAGCAACACTTTTGTGATATTCTTCCATAAACACATCATTTGAGTCTAATTATAAAGAAACAAGGACAAACTCAGAAATCCTACAAAATACCTGGTCTGTGTTCTTTACAAAACAGCACTTCAACAATCTGAAAGACAGACACTGAAGAACTATTCCAAGCAAAGGTTTGAGAGACCTGGCAGCCACGAGCAGAGCCAGCTCTTTTATACCGGGACAGTGGGACCGCTGGGGAAACCTCAGCGCTGTCTGAAGAGCGTGCAGGACTGCATCAGCATTGCTGCCCTAACCCCTGGAGAACGTGCTGTACCAGTTACGTGGGAGCGTGGTCTCGTGTTTAGAGACTACACACTGGAATACTGGGGAACTGTGTAGCCTTGGCTGTCCTGAACTTGCTTTGTAGACCAGGCTGGCCTCGAACTCACAGTGATCCGCCTACCTCTGCCTCCCTGAGAGATGGGATTACAGCCATGCACCGCTGCGTGCGGCTAAATATAAATTTGAAAATAGGGACTAGAGAGATAGATGGCTTGATGGTGTTTGTTGTATGCATGGGTTAGGATGTCTTGTTTTGTTGTCAACCTGACACAAGCTAGCGTCACCTGGGAAGAGGAAACCTCAGTTGAGGAGCTGCCTCCATGAGATTGGCCTGCGGACAAGTCTGTCTGGCATTTTCTTCATCCATGATTGATGTGAGAGGGCCCAACCGTGGTCAGCAGTGCCACCCCTGGCCACGTAGTCCTGGGTGTCTAAGAAAGCAGGCTGAGGGATGATACAGAGAGCGAGCTGGTAAGCAGCGCTCCGCCATGGTGTCTGCCTCAGTTCCTGCTCTGAACTCCCTCAAGGATAGATGTGATCTCCAAGTGTAAGTGAAGCAAATGCTTTCCTCCACCATGTTGCTTTTGGACAGTGCTTTATCAGAGCAGCAGAGCCCTACCTAACTACCGACACCTCACAATCATGAGGCCTGAATTCAGATCCCAGCATCCATGTATCATGCTAGGTACTGGCTTTCAACAACCTGTGACTTCAGTGCTGCAGGGTGGGGAGTGCTGGCTGCCAAACATGTCAGCTCCAGGTCCAAGGAGAGACCTTGCCTCAAAGGAATAACGTGCGGGGTGACCTGAGCACCATGGGCTTCCTGGCAGAGAAGGGTGGTGCTCAGGGTCAAAGGTCCTGCCTCTCCCGGGAATGCTGGCCTCGGGGCTCCGAAGCCCGCACCAGGCGGCAATGAGGGCCTGCCTTGGAGGTCCCAAACCGAAAGGCAATGATGGGAGCTGGTTTGGTTAGAATGGACAGCAGGTGGGCACTGTGGTGGGCAGAACGGTGCAAGAAAAGATGGGGGCAATGACACACGCAGACCACACCAATGAACGGGAAGTGCGGCAGAGGGCGCCAAAACGCCTGTGCCGGGTCAGTTCACGGCTGGGATTAAGGTCTGGAGACTGCTCCACTGCAGTCAGCAGCTCGCAGCGCTGAGGTAGCCTGGAAGTCAGTCAAGCCCAGTGGTGAATTCCCCGGGGGAGGAAGAGCCCTTCTTTCCTCAGAATAGATGGGTCTCAGATGGTCATGGTGGAGGAATGGAGTGAGGGAGTGAGGGAGGGAGAGAGGGGGGGAGAGAGAGAGGGAGCTTATTTTGTGAATCAGAGACATGATAAACCTCGGGCAGTGGGCGAGGCTTAGGGGTGAATGTGTCTGATTGGCTGGGGCTAGGAGTGCCAGGGATACTTCATATACCTGTAGCACGGTATTTTTATAAGAAGGGGAACGCAGTGCTTGAGTAGCCTATGGGGACCGGGAGAACTCTAGGTCTGGTTAGTGGTATGGAAAAGGCGCACTGGCTGAAAGCTAAGGTACCAAGACATCTCATTAGCATGAGGGGAGGTTTTTTCCAGGAATCCCCAGGTTCACACTCAACAGGTTTCTTTCTGGGAAAGGGTTGGGCCTGTAATCTCCCTGAGGGCTGTGACACTCCGTAGAGGATCTGGGGTCTCCACAGATCAGGCGGAGAGGAGGGAACCCAGCTGAGGAAGAGGGTCGGTCATTTTAGCACCAGGCTCAGGGGCTTTCTGGTAATAGCAGACTTCCACCTTAGCGGCAGGGTCCAACAATCCCTATCTATCCAGTGCCCTATCCAGTGGTCTCTGTGTGAACACACACAGTCATGCAGTACACACACATACTCATATAACATGTGTGTGTTCAAACATATAGAACTTAAAAAGCAATTTCTAAGAAATGAAGATAAAAGAACCAACTGTGCCTCATCGAAGACCAGAGCAGCGTAGTAACTTGCAGTTTGCTCTCTGGAAAGGCAAGCTCCGTGAGAGCTAGACCTGCCTCTGTCTCCCACAAACTGGGATCAGAGCTGTGCGCTGCCTCTGCACACCCGGCTACTGAAACAATTCCCAAGTGTAGACTTTAGGTGCTCTTTCCACATGAAAATGTTAAGTATTTGGGGCAGTACATATGCTAATGGTTTCTGAGCCCTTCCACATTATATCCATGCTTCCAAACAACACAATACATGATACAAATACACAAGTTTGATTTGTCAATTGAAAAAATAACATCCAACTTTTTGAAAAAAGAACTATTTAATTAAAGTGCTTCCAGATTCCTGTCCCTTAGACTTTATGTAAAATAATGTTTATTACTTTGAAGCAATTGATTGAGGATAAATTTTTATCCAACAATGAATAGCTCATAAACTTGGTCATAAAAGGGAGAGATTATATACAGACTTGGTGAACAGTGTCCTTTGCAGCTAGCCCTCAACATATCTGTTTGTGATCCTTCAAAAACTGCAGTCGCTTTTTCCAGTCAGATACATATAACAAGTTTGGCTTGTTACATTTTATTCCTGCTTTTGGGGCCATATTCTCATAGAGTTCAGGCTGGCCATCCTCCTGCCTCAGCATCCTGGGATTATAGGCATGCATCACCAAGCCTGGCTAAGGTTACTTTTGTTTTCCTGTCTTCAGTCCCATTGCATCAAACCTAAATTCTCATGGATGCCAGGTGAGTGTTGGGTCACACAGTCCCTCCCACCTATGAGCAGCTCTGCAATGGGAGAGGCTGCTAGGGGTCAAAGGGTGTCAAGAGTTCATGGGCACGAAGAGTCAGGGAAACAAGCAAAAAATGATTTTTGTTTTTCTCCCTTCCTCTCCCTCCTCCTCTAGTTCTCCTCAAGGACCGTCACACACGAAGAAGAGATGGACAATTTATTCCACACACCTGAGACACAGACAAGGCCAAGCTGAGGAAGAGGGTGGCAAGGCTGGTCCCCGACTGGTCCTTTGCTCATTCTTTGTCATGATGAGGATAGATGTGGCCAGTGGAGGCTGGGTGGGATGGTGAGAAGTATTTCTCTAAACTTGATGGTGCTTTGAATTAGAAGGACCCGGGGTGTCCTCCTCGAAGCTGGCGGGCTGTAAGGAACACTCGGACCCTCCGCTGTGCTTCGAGTTGGCGACAGAAGAGGAGCTGCTGGTGATGAGGCTCCAGAAGTTTTTATAATTGAGGTAGCAAAGGAGCCCTGGCAGGGAAGACAAGGAGGGGGCAGGGAGTGGACTGGAGCGGACAGGTGAGGTGAGCCCAAGGGAAGGTGAAGATCCCTATGGACTCTCAGGGTGCCCCTTCCCTCTGCGAGCTCTCTTCCCTGACCCACTCAAGCGCCTTACTCCTTGAGGGTCCTCCTGAACACTTACCACAACTGAAATGCAGGATGAGCACCAGCCAGCCGATGAAATAGCTCCAGCCAATGGGGACAGATATATTCCTCTTCAACTCGTAGATCCAGAGGTTGACAGGGAACAGCAGGAGAGTGACGAAAATGAAAGTGACTGGGAGGCAGGAGTGGAGAGATCTTATTCTCACCTAAGAATCGCACCTCCTGCCTCCTCTGCCAGGAACCACTCACACTGAGTAAATGAACCCTCCAGTCTCCAGCAATCAGAAAACAGCGTGGTTCCTCCCCGCCCCCAAACCCTGGTTCCCCCCCTCCCACTCCCCAGAAGGAGGAGCCGTGCCCAGGACCATATGGGTTAGGGGATTAAGGACCTTTTTCAGAGCTGGGGGGCACCTTCACAGAAGCTCAGGACGAGCCCAATCAGGCCGTAGAAAGGCATCCTCCGATGGTGGGACAGGTACGGCAGGTGCAGCCAGGCGGTGAGGGCAAAGCCCAGCCCCAAGGCCAGGGTGAAACTTATCTTAGCCACCCCCAAAATTGGATGCATTGTCCACAGCTTAAAACTGTCTGGGGGAAAGGACAAAAACAGGAGGAACTCAGGAGTCACAAAAATGAAAGACAGTCAAGCCAACAGATACCAGGAAACCGAAGAAACACTGCCCCATTGTGATCAGGAGAACAATGCTTCCCATTAAGACTCCTGCTCTAGACACTGCTTGGCAAGTCCCACCACTTGACTATGTGGGTAAAAGCCAATGTGGAGATTCACACCTATGAGCTCAGCAGCGGCTGAGGTAGGAGGAGAGCCTCAGGTTTGAGCTACACTGTGAGTTACAGGCCAATCTGGACCACAACGTCATGTTTCAAAAAAAAAAAAATTTACAAAATAGCCAGGTGTGGTGGCTCACACCTTTAATTCAGCAGGAGAGAGGCGGAGGTGGTCAGATCTCTGTGAGTTCAAGACCAGCCTGGTCTATATGGTGAGTTCTAGGACAGCCAGGGCTGAATGTTAAGAACCTGACTCAATAATAATAATAAAAATTAAAAAAATAATAATAATAAGAAGAAGAATAGCCAGGCATATGTCTTTAATCCCAGCATTCCAGAGGCAGAAGCAAACAGACCTCTGTAAATTCAAGGCCAACCTGGTCTAAATAGCAAGTTACGGGACAGCTACATACAGAAACCTATCTCAATAAATCATAACAAAAAAGTCAATAAGAGAAAAACAGAGGGGGCTGGAGATATGGCTCAGAGGTTAAGAGCACTGGCTGTTCTTCCAAAGGTCCTGAGTTCAATTCCCAGCAACCACATGGAGGCTTACAATCATCTATAATGAGATTCTGGCGTACAGGCAGAACACTGTATTAAAAAAAAAAATCTTAAAAAAAAAAAGAGAAAAACAGAAGGAAAAAAAAGCAGAACACAAGGAGCAATTCTCAAAAGAAAAAAAAGTGCAAATTGTCAGTGGACTTATGAAAGCTTTGGTGACTTTTTTTTTAAGGTTTTTAAAGTTTTTATTTATTTATGCACATGTGCTTCATTTAATGTACATATGGACACCAGAGAGGGCATCAGATTCCAGTATGGATGGTTGTGAGCCACCATGTGGGTGCTGGGAATTGAACTCAGGTCCTCTGGAAGAGCAGACAATGCTCTTAACCACGGAACCATCTCTCTCAAAAGAAGTCTTACAGATGCAATTCTAGTTTTAGACCCTGAAGCCTGGAGTGTGTGGTAACTGGCTGGTTCCTGAGAATGACTTCAAAACATCTTTCTCCTTGTTGCAATGCAAAGTCATTGGCGCCTTTTGAATGAGTCTGAGTTCAGTAATGACAGCGTCATCACTGTCCACACCTTTCAGTCTGCTCCTTTTGTGGCATCACTGTATGTTTTTCAGACCCTTTTTTCAATCCCAGGTCTCATCCTAATCTGGCTAAAAGGATTGTTCCCAGAAACCACTGCCAAAGGCTCCAATCTTCCCATCTGCCAATTGTCCCGACATTTACGTTTAGCACAAGATTTTCCTGGACAAATAAAGTAAGCACACCACAAATGATATTTTTTTATTTTCCAGATTTGTCCTTCAAAAGTATACAATTTCTACATCCCTGTTTTTGCTTATGTGAAGGAGAATGAACAGATGGAGAGGACACCCAGAGCCGGACATTTCTGAGGTGGTTAGGGGACAGCGTGAAACGAAACTTGAGTCAGAAATTCGGCAGATGTGAGAATTCAGAGAAGGAAGGAATAAAAGGGAGAAATGCAGAGCTGGCTCAGAGAAGCAAGACCTCCACCAGAAAGAAAGGAAAGGAAGGTGATAGGAACTGGAAGAGACGAGAGAACATCCGAGGTCTTCTCACAGCCAGAAGGTGCTAGCCCCTCCCAGCTGAACAATGACGCCAACACCTCTCAAACTTTTTGACATTGGGCTTTACAGTGACATCTCTCTGGTCAGGCAAAATGATTTGGCTAAGCCAAAAGAAGAAAACGACCCCACCCCCACCCCTAGGTTGCCATGCTGGCCAGCAAAGCAGTCTTGCAAGCCAAGTGAAGATGGCTGATGGAAGGAAGGAACAAGACTGTGGGGGAGGTGGGCTGGAGCCCCAGGACAGAAGGAAGGAACTCACCTTTCTCATGGTCGGAGCAGCCTTTAGGCAGGCACACATACAGGAGCCCCGTGGACATAGTGTGGATGGAGGTGTGGATTCTGTTGGTGATGTTTTTGGGGTGGCGCCGATAGAAACGGCTCTTAGAGGGGTTTAGCCATTTCCCTGAGAAGGCCATGACCAGAAGAATGAGAAAGGCCAACAGGCTGAATTCCGAGGCTATCACCTGGGCCATCCAGCGGGAGCTGTGCTTAAATCTCCAATGCATAGGCAATGTGGAGTTGCGGCGCTGCTGCTGCTCCGAGGGGGCCTGGCTCCTGCTGGGAGAAGAGGCAGAGGTCCTGCACCCCTCTCCGCTCTGTCCAGCCACCCCTCCTCCACTCTGCCTTCCAAGCCTCCTCCTCTCTAGGCCTCAGGTGTCTACTCTCTCCTCACAGCTCTTCCCCTTCCATTCCCACACTTACCTGGCCCTTATCTGCTCAATTTCTTCCTCATCCAAATCAGGTTCCATCACAGGCCTAACGTCTGAGGAAGAATGGGGAGACCTCTTTTCAGGCATCTGACCTCCAGATCCAAAAGAAGGCCCTGGCGCATTCCACTGGGCAGACCCTAACTGCCGTGGAATATTGCTGTGAGGACTGAGTGGGGGATGGGCCGTGGATTCAGCTCCAACCCTTTCTCAAAATTCTGCTCCTCCAGCTCCAGCCCCTAACTGTGGATCAGGTGTCTCTCTCTAGCTGCTGCCCGCCTTTACCCAAAGTGATGATCTCTGAGAGACCCCCTTTCTCTTTAATCCCAAGTGCTCACTGACAGAGGAGAGGGAGAGAGATATGCCCCCTGAAGACCGAATGCCTTCCTTCTGCTTCCCCAGTCACTCCGCTTTTCATGTCTCACCTCTCTACTCAGCTCCAAGTCAGCAATGACCAGTCTCTTCATCCCCTTCTCCCCCCCACCCCCCAGGTACTTACACTATAGCTCAGGCTGGCCTGGAACTCACTGTGTAGCCCAGGATGATTGGATGAAAACGTAAACTAAGAAGGACATGACTGCTCCTAGGTAGGGAGCAGGAGAAAGTTTATCGTAGATAAATGGGAGAACATGGCCAGGGGGACAGGGACATCTGGGAGAGTCCAGAATGGACATGACCCTGAGCCATGGGAGGAGAGGAGGGAGGAGAGAGAACAGGTGCAACAGCCAGGAGGTCCAAAAGAGAAAGGGTAACTAAATGGCTAGATTCTATAGGGAAGGGCAGCTAAGCCCCTGGGCTGGAGAAGTTTGAGTATGCCAGCCAGGAGGCCCCTGGAACAGGTAGGACTGAGAACCTGGTGGCCAGCATGTGGCGTGCTTTGACATGTTAAATAGGCACCTCAGCCATTTGTCTCAGGTTTGAGACAAAGCAATGACCTCATAGAAATCCTCTTTTCTCTGCTTCCCAAATGCTAGGATTTTACAGGTGTGAGATGCCATCCCTGGCTTCTTTCCTTTTTTTTTTCTTTTCTTTTCATCTTTTCTTCTCATTACTGTTATGGGGTCAACTTAGATCCAACATAACTCAAACACAAGGCCACTGCAGATGACAAAGATTTATTGTAATCAAGCCAATACTAATAGATCAAGGCCACAGAGCAGACCCGGGAGCTGAATTGCGACCTTGGAGAGAAGTTGTTCAGCATCTTGAAAGGATGAAATCACAAACATCTGTACCAGGTGATTGTCACATCTGTCCACCAGTCAGGATAGGAGTTGGTTCCCAGGTCTAGAAACATGAATTTAGTTGAACACTGCCAGCAAGATGGAGATGTTATCCTGGAGATGGCTGAACTCATACAACTGTCTCTTTAGAAGCTGTTTATACCAGCTTTCAGCAAGTCCAGAGCTCAGCAGTTTGTAGTTTGCAGGTGCTGCCTAGATGGTATCTGCCAGCCAAGTGGGAATCTGCTGAGCCAACTGGGGACAGAAGTTAAAATTTCCTAGTAATAAGGGAAAAGAAGCAAGCCTGAGACCAGGGGAAACTCCCACTCTCAGGGAGAGACAAGCAGAAATTTAGGCTGTGTTTATCTGGAGTCCATTTGCTCGTGGATCCAAGTCTTATAGCTTCTTTGATTCCCTGAGGCTTATATGAATCTTTAGTCTATAAAAGGAGATAAAGGTTTAGAATATCAGTGTTACCATTGTATTGAAATCCAGTCTTAGAAACACAGTTAACAGGCATCTGTAAGCCAACAGGAGCAGACTTATGCCTTTGAGTTCCAGCAAACACTATAGCTTTAGGTTAAGAGGAATGAGTATTTTTTCATTCAGAGAGCAAGGTGTGTAGATTGGTTAGATGTTTCAGCCCGATGTAAAGCTTTTTTAAGTTATACCTAGAAGACAACAAAAGAAAATTGAAAATCCCGAGCTTCTGACTGAGCAGTCTGTGCTCCATCCGTTTCTCAGAACCCCACTGATCAACGTTAAAAGCTTAAACTTTAAAATAATACAACAATAGCATAGAGGGGGGAAAGAAATCTGAAACATTTTCTATTTTTCATACAACTTAAATAACTTCCTTATGTTTCTATAAATTGCATTTATATATTTTAAATCATTTTCTTTTTCATTCTTTTTTGTTTGCATCTAATTACTTATCAAAGATATGAATAGTTATTACTGAGAGCCGACATTACAAACACAGTTCTTTTAAATAAAGGAACAGCAAAAAGTTACATCTGACCAGTACTCAGGGAGGCAGAAGCAGGCCTATTTCTGTGAGTTCAAGGCCAGCCTGGTCTACAAAGAGAGTCCAAGACAGCCAAGGCTACACAGAGAAACCCTGTCTCAGAAGAGAGAGACAGAGACAGAGAGACACAGAGACATAGAGAGAGACCTAGTTGATCTAGAAAAGCAAGGCTTGTGCCAGGCAGTGGTGGCACCTTTGATCCTAGCACTTGGGAGGCAGAGGCAGATGGATCTAATGAGTTTGAGACCAGAGGCCAGCCTGGTCCTCAGACTGAGTCCAGGACAGCCAAAGCTACACAGAGAAACCCTGTCTCGAAAAATGAAATGGAAGGAAGGGAGGAAGAGAGGGAGGAATGGAGGAAGGAAGGAAGGAAGGAAGGAAGGAGGAAGGGAAGGAGGGAAGGAAAAGGAAGAGCAAGGCTTGATTGTTACATATGAAATGTAACAAGGTAGCTGAGGCTTTGGGAAGAGGAACGGGTTGGCGGCTGCCACCAAGCTGACAGACCTGCAGTTAGCCTAGCCTTCAATGCCTTCAGAGATTTGAGAAGAGTAGATTATATCAGGAAGTATAGTCCAAATGGCCTGTGTATATGTTAAAATGACAGAGCTTCCCCCTAATCCAGATGGCATCCCAGCAGGTTCCCGTGGTGTTGATGGCTTCGCTGGGGCCATAAGTCCCAGAGCAACATCAGTCTCAGCAGCAAGGGAGGCATTGGGGCAGTCTTTCCCAGTGGTTAGCGTTACCACCATCCAGGTAGAATCCTGTGTCGATGTGTCCATTATCTTCTTGGAGACCTTGGGGATCATTGCTGGGACCTGGGAGTCTCTGTCTGTCATAGTAAGTTTAAACATCTTAAATGCCATATTCAGCAGGTCTGACAGGTTTGGTGGTTAGTATTCATATCTACCAAGTCTATCGGAGTTAAATAACCCTTGTCTGTTTTTACTTATTTGCTTGAGATTATATCTTGAGAACATAAAACGGAGCCAGGCGTGGTGGTACACACCTGTAGTCCCAGCACTCTGGGGGACAGAGGCAGGCGGATCTGTGTGAACTCGAGGCCGGCCTGGTCTACAAAGAACAGCCAAGGCTACACAGAGAAACCCTGTCTCAAAAAAAAAAAAAAAAGAAGAAGAAGAGGGAGGAGGAGGAGAAGGCCGCACTGCCACCTTGGGTAACTTCACCAAGGTGCCTTTGATGCCATCGCTAAGACCTACAGCTACCTGACCCCCGACCTCTGGAAAGAGACTGTGGTCACCAGATCTCCTTATCAGGAGTTCATTGATCATCTTGTGAAAACTCATTCCAGAGTCTCTGGAGGCTCCAGGCTCCAGCTATGGCTGCCACATGAGCTTGTTTGTTTGTTTGTTTGTTTGTTTTGTTTTTATACAAGGAAAATAAAGTGAATTAAGGCTGTTTTTTTTTAAGACTTTGAGACATAGAGACTGGGAAATTTCTTGATCGTTACATAGTATACCATTATAGGATATAACAGCTCCTTGTATGACTCAGTTTACAAAACATAGCTACGTCTTGATAATGCTAGTTGAAACAAGGAGGTTAAACATATGTCTTTAAACCCGTCTCTTTTAGCCTGAATGACCTTAGGTAAGGAGAGACATATTTCTAAGTCAGTGAGTCTCAACTTCTTCTTCTTTTTAATGCTGTGCACTTTAATATAGCCCTTTCTTTTTATGTTGTGGTGACGTCAGTCATAAAATAAATATCCGATTTGCAGACAATCCTAGGCTACCCCTGTAAGAAGGTCTTTTGGCCCCAAAGGGTTGCCACCCATAGGTTGAGAAACTGTTCCAAGTTCTTTGTCAGACTTCCCAACATCATTCTCTTATTGCATCATGAGGCAGGAATTCTTTAGTTTCTATTTAGCTGTGGCTCTAATTTTTCAGTCCTTTATTTATTAAGAATTTATGTCAATAAATACATTATAATAAAATATCTGATAAACTTTAAAATGTTGCATAACCTTTTAAATTTCAACATTTTAAAAAGCTGTTTAAAAAATATCCAGCCTTAAGCCAGGTGCGGGCACGCCTGTAATCCCAGCACTTGGAGAGACAGAGGCAGGCAGATCTCTGTGAGTCCAAAGCCAGCCTGGTCTACAGAGTGAATCCAAGACATCCAGGACTACACAGGGAAACCCTGTCTCAAACAACCAAAAAACAAAACAGAAAAAAAAAGAAAAAAATGAGGCCTGTGTAATTTTTCACCTAAGTTTGTTATTTGAGATTCATCTGCAGAATGGGCAAGAGAGATGGCTCAGTGGTTAGAAGTACTTGTTACTCCTGCAGGGGACCCAGGTTCAGCTCCCAGCACCCACATTGTTCATAACCATCCATAACTGCAGTTCCAGTGGCTCTGAACCCCTTCCAAGTCCCATGAGCACCATGTTTACATGTTTATGTGGGTAAAACACATAAAAGAATACACATAATAGGAGTGAGTACATAAGAAAAGTGTATTTTTAAATTCTGCAAACATAAAAAGTTTCTCATATAGAGCACAAAGGCAGATGCAGGCTGAATTTGCCTGTCCCTACAGTTGTCCTGTGATTCCCAAAACATCCTGGCCAGGTCCTGTCAAGTGTCCTCTACATGGACCTTTAGTTTATTTAAACCCTGTTTCTCCTCTTGAAAGCAGGTCTATCCTTTCTGTTTTTTGGTTGGTTTTGTTGTTTTCTGACAGGGTCTCTCTGTGTAGCCTTGTGGTTTTTGGAGGCAGGGTCTCTCTGTGTAGCCCTGGCTATCCTAGACTCTCTTTGTGGACCAACCAGGCTGGCTTCGAACTCACAGAGACCTGCCTGTCTCTGCCTCCCGAGATCTGGGATCATTGGCGTGAGGTCTGTGTAACGGATCCTGACTTTCAGTTTGGCTTCTTACACATCTAAGCCGCCTAAGCTGTTAACAGGTCTCCAACTTTAAGGATCCTAATCAGGAGCGGGGATTCTGACTGCAGAAATAAAGAAAAGCCAGCACCCAGCACTGCAAACCCGCCTACCTCAGGGCCAGTAGGTAAGAGACCATAGTTCCACCATCTCAAGGGACACTCATGATGACCTGGAGCTCACCCACCAGGCCCTGCCTCTTAGAATCCCACCACTTCCCAGGAGTGCTTTCCTGCGAGCGAGCGTCTGCAAAGACCCATGGAAGACACCCCACATCCAAAGGGCAGCCTGAGCTGTCCTTTCTGGGTTATCAGTCCCTAAGAAGGAACACGTACTCCTCACTCACACTTCTTTGGGGTATAGAAGAAAAGTCCTAACTCAGGCCAGGCCACCGAGAGGGTTCAGCAGACAAAGGGAGCCTGCTATAGCCAACAACACAGGTTCGACACCTGAGACTGGTGTGGTAGACCAAAAAGAACAAATCCCAAACGTTGTCCTCTGACTTCCCCGTGAGTGCTGAGCTAAGGGCTTGCACATGTGTGTGCACACACGCACACTGATTATGACTGTTAGCAGTAGGGGCTGGGGAGATGGCTCAGTGGCTCAGAGCATGCACTGAGCTTGCAGGGGACCCGAGCGCTGCCCCCAGAGCCGGGCGGCTCCCCGCTGCCTGTGACTAGCACCTGCACTCATATGTGCACACAGGTGCGCGCGCACACACATAATTAAAATAACTTTTGTGATGTTAAAAGCTTCTAACTCTGCTCCTCACTATTTACTCATTTCTTCTTGAGAAGAAGCACACTGCTTTGACTGATGATTGAAGAGGCCTAGACAACGCTCTTCGAATCTTGTCCCTCAAGCTCTGCATCATTGCTGTCTTGGGGTTTCCATCCCTTCCCCTCCCTCTGTTCTCGCTCCAGATCGCAGACCAATGGAACAGATGCTGTCTGGAATATTACAATGTCGGGTCAAAGGTGGTGGTGCTGAGCTAGCCTCTAATCCCAACGCTAGGGGGAGGGGAGGAGCAGTGGCAGGTGGATTGCTGTGGGTTGGAGGCCAGCCTGGTCTACAGAGAGAGTCCAAGACAGCCAGGCTACACAGAGAAACCCTGTCTCAAAGAAAAAATAATAATAAAATAAAATAAAAGCTCATTTAGAGGCTAGAGAGATGGTGCATCAATTGAGAGGGTCAGGGAACAATTCTAAGCACCCACATGGTAAGCCACCAGACGTGTGCGATGCACAGACAATGTAATGTAATTAATAATTTTTAATAAAATAGTCCATTTGGGGCTGGAGAGATGGCTCAGATGCTAAAGGCTAGGCTCAAAACTCAAAATATAAAGTAGTCCATGTGATTAGAGGAAAGGAGCCACATCTCACAGATGTCTTCAGCAATGGAGAAACAGCACAGTGGTAGAGTGCTTGCCTGGCATACACACCCCCCGAGTTCAAGCCCAGCATCTCTTTAAAATCAATAATTAAAGCCCTAGTTATGTTGGTATCCATCTGCTGTGTCCTATGCAGTGACTCCCGAAAGCTGAGTGTTAGCTGCGGAGCCGTGAACAAGTAAGCTTGTCACCCAAATCAAAAGGACACCTGTGCCCAATCCCAGGGAAGGGCCAGGTGGGGCCTCCCAAGTCATGGCCAAGCTGTTTGCCTTGGAGGCACCATCTTTGCTGTCTTGTTTTACTGAAGACAAATACAGCGTAGGCAGTAAAATCCCTGAGCCTCTGTCTATAGCAACAAAGCTGAGAGAAGGAAGCCAAGGTCCACCTGTGCATTTGTGCCCTGTTCTAAATGCTTGGTCTAGTCTTAAAAAGACAAGCTCAGAGATACAAACCTCATCCCTGTGCTTGGAAGCATGAAGCAAGAGGCTCGAAGCCAGCCTTTGCTACGTAGCAAGTCAGAGGCCACATATGGTGAGATGTCTCAAAAATAAAGTAACATAAAATGAAAAGGGCGATCCAAAACGATGATCAGACTGAGCCAACCCAGGCAAGGTTGCTGCTGGATGCAAGTACACTTCGGCGAAAATCCCACCCCAGACTGGCTTCCTACAACGTGGAAGTTCCTCGAAGGGACCACGGACTCTGTACAGGAAGGGACAAAGTGGAGGAAGAGCTCCCAGTGAGGTAAATGGCCTGTCTACTATCCAAGAGCAAAACCTTACTGGAGTGTAGGTGAGTCAGTTAGGACTCTGTGTGGCTAATACCAGACCAGGCAACTAAAAATAGCAAGTTAATAGTCTAGTACTGAGCAGATGAGACTCAAGCTTCCAGTGAGATTTGATCCTGTATTCAAAAGGAGATAACAGGACCCGGTTTTCTTTTGCCACTTCGTTCCACCTGCCCGTGGGTTTATATTACCTCTTCAGGCTCCACACAGGGACTCCCCTAGAAACGCCCACACCAGCCTCCCATGGTCTGTGAGGGAGGAGCTCCCATATCAGATTTCTCCAGCGGACCTTGCAAATTTTGAATGCAGTCATCCTGTGGTATCTACAATGTCCCTTTAGATACCAAAACTCCCCAAATTGTCAAGTCTTTGACCTGCATACTTCCTCCCATATACTATAACACATCCAGATTACGACCAGGACCTAGAACAACGGAAACACTCCATACATACCAGGACGCGGCATTGCTTAGAGAGCAGTGACTGGCAGGTCTAAATGTTTAGTACAGATGGGATTTTTCTCCCTTAACCTTTTGGCCCTGCAGTTGGTTGAATCCACAAATGCAGAACTCATGGCTTGGAGCCATGTGGATATAGAGGGATGTTATAATTTAAGGGTGACCCAGGAAATGGGAACGTCCCGCCCCCACAGCAAGAAGAGAGCCGAGGAAATGACAAAAGTTCCCTCCAAAGCATTTCTCAACTCCTCCAAGATTGCATCCAGCCTCCAAACTCTTCACAAAGCAGCTCCCTGAGCTAAAGATGCAGCTCAGCTGCAGAGTCTGTGCCCAGAATGCCAGGCCTTTAGTGTGATTCCCAGCATGGGGTGGCAGGGAGCTGACCAGTCATCATACTCAAGATAAGATTGTCTGTGGTCCGTATTTTGTCCTTCAGTTCATATTTGTGTAAGGATTCACAGATAGGGGAAGCAGCATTTGCGAGCTCCGGAGGGAAGGTCTACGAGCCCCCACCCTCACCCCCAGCGCCTGCCTACCCAGTGTGTTAGCTCAGCCCAGCTGTGACCAAGGCTCATCAACTTCAGCAAGCGCATGTAATCAGATTTTCCATTTGGTATCTAAGCAAGATGGCAATAGTTTCCTAGAAGGGAGATTTCAATGCTTGGTCTTAAGTTGTGTATCTGTCTTACCACATGGATCTGAGCACAAACCGACTTATAAACATTACAGGATGCTATGTTTTGTCTTCTGCATGGCCTCCTCAGAAAGAGAACTTGGCATTTTTAGATCTAATTCAAATATTCATGGATATACTAGACAAGTGTTTTGAAGATGGCAGTAAAGTGGATTTAGTGTCTCATGTAGATGAGGTTCCTACCAGTCTTGCAGAAATGGCGATGGGAGATGGTATTGGAGACAAACACAGATGAGACTGATGTACAAACAGAGGCATAAAACAAAGCAGAGAAACCGGAGGCTGCTGGGTAGAAGATGCAGCCCGCGCCGGTTAACTGTGAGGATCTTCCCCAGATCCCAGGAAATAGGAACACCAATGACAGGTACAAAGGCACCAAACCTGCCCTCTGCAAAGAAGGTACTTAAAAGGCCACTCCAGCTACAATCTAGGCGGAGGTCATTTACTTTATCCGGCAGAGAGGGACTCTTAATTTTGCTCTTGGTTTTAAACCGTAGTAGAAGCTGCACAGAATCAACGTAGAACCTCAGTGTTGCTTTTCTTGCTCAGTGGTTTTAAGGAAATTGAGCAGTTCAAGTGCGTGTTTGTGTTTCTTTTCAAAAACACATTTTTAAAATAATTCCCCCATATTAAACCATATCTGTAGAGCACTGTTCTTTCAAGCCCTCAAGAGCCTACGTATGACGCCACCAACATTTACTGAGGGTTTCTCATGTGGCTGGTGCTTTGCTGAGGGAAGCTGTAGACATGCCAAGTGCCCCTCTGCCCCCTGTCCCCATTGTCATTATACCTCCCAAGGTCATCCTGGCAGTTGTCTGGGCAGGTTGACATAGTATTGCAGTTATGAAGAATAAGCCTTTTCCAGGCCTGGGCCGCCACCCCAGCTGTTGTCTGTTCTGCTGTCTTTGCCCTCAACTCTCCAGCATCAGGCAGGAGACAGGTTCTCCTCAGCAGAAGCTGTGGTTGAGGCTGGGCAACCTCAGCAGCTCCCTCCTGAGTTTGGCCCTCAGTTTCTGAGAGGATAGAAGCCCAGGGTGGTCCTGGCTGGCCTGGGACTCAGCTTGTGCTGAGGCTGAGGCTGGCTGATGCCATGACGACACTGGGAGATAATGCAGAGCCACGTGATGAGCAGAGATCAATGCCTGGGGCAGGAGAATGTCCACAGGTAGCACAGAAGCTTGCATCCCAGGTGCTCAGTGCCTTCCTGGCCACTGGCTGCTTCATAACATCACCCTTCAACTGTCATGGAACCCAGAGAGACACAAGACATTGGAACACACAGCTTCCATTCACAGCCATAACTTCTAAGCAAGCTACACTCTACTCTTCTACAACACAGGGCAGATGTCTTCTTGGGAGAAAAAATGAGATGAAAAAAGAAATTAAGTTTTCAGTCACTGACAGGAGCAGTGACTCACACACACACACACCACATTCACCACTATTGCTTTCTGATATACATATATACATGTCTTCTGAGATGTACTCTGGATTCTTCTAGAAGGAAGGAGTTTGAAAGGGCACAGGAAACAGCCCAGAAACAGAAGCATCAGATTGATCTGGTACTTCCTATGATCAAGAATAGGATCAGTGGCTTCTGTAAAATCAAGTCGGGTGACTACTGGTCTCCTAGGCCCAGATCCCATCTTCTTTGGCTGGATGGGTCCCTGTCCATTCCTTTGGCTACAGGACAACTCCAATGATGCCACTTCTCAATGTATTGCCCCGGCGTCATCTTCCTTGGTTGTGAACATTTGGTGATGCTTGATGGCCAGGGTTCTCAGCCTTGGCCACTCTGTTCTTAGCCTCTGTCTCCTTTGGCAACACAGTCAAGCCATGCTCATTCTGTCGTGGGCTCAGATGGCCTTGTTTCATGAGCTGCTCTGTCCAGAAGCTCTATCCCTATTGGCAGCCACTAGAGGTAGCGTTTCCACTGACAGCAAGTAGGTGGATGGATGGCTAGGTGGGTGGATAGGTGGATGTATGCAGGGATGGATGGATGGATGGACAGATGGATGGGCAGACTTTGTTTTCCCATGCTGCTGCCAGTGTCCCAATCTGTGCCCCTCCCTAGCCTGCATTAGGGTTGAGGGGTGTCAACAGTGCCTGAGGAGGGTCCTACAGCCTCGAGGAGCTTCTGATGCTGGCGAAGATGCTTTCTCCTTTCATGTTCTCCTGTGACTTCACACACCAGTTGGGCAGGGAAGGCTCCGGGAAGCCCCTTAAGCCAACCTGTGGGGAGAAAAAGGCTTGTGTGGAGCAGGGACAGAGACTGGGCGTCAGAGCTAGGTGGTGGGGGACAGGCAGGCCTCAGGACATGAATGGGGGGGGGAGGGGGAGAAGCCCAGAGCACTCATGCTGCTCCTGGGAGGGCACCAGCCTCTGGGAGGGGCGTGGAATTCTATATTGGCCCCTGCAATGACTGCTCAGGTTACTCAAGCAGAAGAACTGCCAAGTTTGAGAGCTGGCTCAGTGGTTAGGAGAACTTGGCATCCTTCCAAAGGACCCAGGTTCAAGTCCCATCACCCAGATGGTTACCCACAACTCTCTGTAACTCCAGTCCCAAGGAATCCAGTGCCCTCTTCTGACCTCAGCAGGCACCAGGCACACACGTGGTACACAGTCACACATGCTGGCAAGATACACTCAAACACATAAAATAATAAAAAACGATAAATCTTTAAAAAGTAAATAATAAAACTAGATCTGCAAAGAGAATTTTTGCAGGGACCCTAAGATCTGTTATCTCTGTGACCTGGCTGGCCCAATCCCAGGCACAGGCACTCTGGCCTCCTTACCACTCCTTACCACTCCTTCACTGCACAACAGGTGCTGGGCCTTTGCCCTGCTTGTACCCTCTAGTGGATCCGCTCTTCCTCCAGACGCTAACTACCCAGGATCTGCTCTGTCAAGCTCACACATCAACTCCTAATGAAGTCCATCCTGACTGATTATTTCAGTTCCTACCAAACCCTAGAACTCCCACCTTCCTTACGCTTACCCGTTTTTTTTTTTCATTGCACTCACATCTCCTTCCAACATACCATGTACAAATTATACTTATTTATCCAATTTGGACTTGTTTTGTTTGAGACAGTGTCTCCTACCTAGCTCTGGCTGGTTCAGAATTCGATATGTAACCCAATCAAACAGCAACCCTCCTGCCTCAACTAGTACTGGAACTATGAATGTGGGCCACTCCTGGAATCTAGCATACGCCTTTAATCCTAGCACTTGGGAGGCAGAGGAAGACAGATCTCTGGGTTCAAGGTTAGCCCAGTCTACAGATCAAGATCCAGGATAGCCAGAGCTACACAGAGAAACCCTATCTTGAAAAACAAAACAACCAACCAAAAAAAGAAGAGAGAAAGGGTTTCACTATGTAGCCCTGGCTGGCTTAAAACTCATTGTGTAGACCAGACTGGCCTTGAACTCACAAAGGTCTGATTGCCTGTGCCTCCCAAGTGCTAGGATTAAAGGCCAGCATCAGCCTGGCTCATTTATCCCTTATTGTCTGCTTCCTCTGTTAGAAAATAGATTCCCGGGCCAGGGTGTGGCTCCTTAGTGCAGCACTTGCCTGTCTTGTGTAAGGCAAGGGCTTGAGCCCAGCACTGCCAGGAAATAAACCACACTCCAGCAGAGCCTGAGATGTTAAATGCTTGGCTCATGCTAGTCAATAAAGTATTTGCTGAATGACTAAATGAAAGGCTCACTCACCTTCAGGATTCTTGTGCAGATGCTTGCAGGGGACCTTGGACTCCAGACTTTGCCCCTCGGTCTTGGAAGGTGTAGACGGCTCTGAACAGAGCTCCTGGGAACACTCTGGCGAAGCGTGGGTAACATCCCAGTTGGACCCTCTCTTCAGCTGCCATCCCATCTTCCCTCCCACAGATACTTACCACAGTCCTCGTAGATGGTGTCTGGGGAGCAGGGAAGGGGGCCTGGGGTGGGAAAGGCCCCCAGCCAGCGCTGCATGTCTGACCTAGAGGTGACAGAGGATTCATGGTTGGCCCAAGAGCTAGGCCCGGGGGATGAAGCACGGCATCCGAGGAGAGAGAACAGCAATAGAAAATAGAGTGTGGGAGGTCAGGCGAGCGTTCGTTCTAAAGGTGGCTCACTTGTTTGCATGCTTTGACAAGGCTACCCGAGCTCAAATTCACGGTCCTCCTACCTATCCCAGAGCTCGGAAAATAGAGGTATGCCACCATGCCAGGCAGCGCTGGGGACTGAACTCAGCATCTCACGAGTTCTGGGCACGCTCTCTACCACTGAGCCACAATGCCAGCTCCCAAGAGTTTTCTAGAGACTCAACTCACAGCGAGGCTGCCTGGAGTAGCCGGTGGGTGGGGCGGCCCTGGTGGTTGCTGAGAAGCGAGAGGCGGAATGTAGGGGGTCCAGATGGGTCCGGGACCTGCTGGGCCTGCACCAGGGAGCGATGGGCATAGTCCAGAACCTGCAGCCGCTGCCCACTGCCCAGGGAAGAGGGCGGTCAGAAGAGAGCAGGCGCCCGCTAGATGCCTCTTCCCCACCCTAGGCCGGGGTCCCTCCCCTCCCACGGAGGACCCACCTCTTGGGCTGAGTGATAAGCAGCAGGTCACTGAAGAGCAGCAGGCAGAGGGGAGTGAAGCGGGGGCGGGAGGTGAAGAGCACACCGCCCCTGCGGCACCCCAGCTCTGTCAGCTCCCCCTGCAATTCCAGGCGCCTTGACCAGGAGACCAGCGGTAGCGCCTGGGTGGGGGAAAGAGAAGGGTCTAGCCTCGCAGCACGGTGAGGAGAGGCTGGGTGGAGAGGCTGGGCAGGGCTAACCTTGACTTTGTGGAAGCGCAGCCTCTGGGTGAGTCGGATCAGCTCCTCGGTCTGCTTCATGCGCCCCACCTCGGCACTGCAGCGCTCGATGACCTGGGGAAGGGGGGGAGGTCGGCTCAGCCGTGCAGCGGCCGCCTGCTCCTTTCTACCGCCCACTACTGCTCAGGGCCTCCGCCCGCCTCAGCTTCCCTCCGCCCACCTTGCTCACAGCACTTAGGGCCTTCTGGGCGTTCTCCTGACGACTGGACCCCTCCTCTGTCTGGCTTAGGATATTCTGGAAACAAAGAGGAAGGGTGACTGGGTCCTCCGTGCCCCGAGATTCTGAGGTGCTGTGGACCCTGCCCTGTTTTGGCAAATGTTCCATTTAGGGTTCACAAGGCCATCCAGATAACCTCCAGCAAGGTCGTGAGACCTACCACTTAGCAGCTGCCAGAGCCTGAGCAAGTCATGTTACTGCTCAGAGCCTCAGTTTCCCCGTTTATAAGGTGGAGGTGACATCTATTTAGCATGTTAATAGCATTGCGAGGGTGCTAGGAGGTGATATAAAAGAACACTTAGCATAGTCCTTGGCACACCATAAATGCCGGGGAAGGGTCTTAAAAAACAACAACAAATAATTACTAGCCTAACAATACAGCAGGGCAGTTAGGAACGCCTGGATTTCTATTTGTTTTATTTTTAGTGTGTATGTTTTTCTGAGAGCGTTTTTTTGCTAAGCAGTCCTGGTTGGCCTTGAACTCTGAATCCTTCTGCCCAGCCTCCAGAATGCTGGGAGTACAGGCACAGACCACCATGTAAAGGAATGTTAATTCAGAACATGGCTGCTCTGGCAAGAGATCACATCCAAAGACCTTCTAGGTCTGTGTCATCTGGCTGGAATACAGACACTCCTTCAATCCAGGAGACAGAGGCCAGAAGATCCAAATTCAAGGACAGCCTGGCACAGAGCAAGTTTCAGGTAAAGAAAAGCTTACATCCAGGCATGGTGGTACATGCCTTTAATCCCAAACAATGAAGGTAAAGTTACTTTGTAGAAGGAAGCACCCGTGTTTGAAAGTGAAGCCTAATTGAGTGACAGAAACAGTGATGAATCAAGGAAAGACTTGACAGAATAGGAAACACCCAACTCTCAGGGGAAGAGGAAAGGGAAGCTACTGAAGGGGCAATGAGAGAGAGAAAAGAGTTTTGCAGAGACAGGAATAGAGAGGCAGGTTGCAGAGAAAGAACACAGATGAAGACAGAATGAACCAGAGAATGAATAGGAGCCAAGAGATCAGAGCAGATTGCTACAGTTAGTTTGGGGCCAAGCAAAGCGATTCAGAGGCTGAAAGAAAAACCAGATTGAATAAGTCAGCTGGGAGAGGAGGTTGAACCAGAACAGCTGAGTTGAATCAGCCAGCCCAGAGCTCAGAACAAGAAAGGGTGACCTTACTCAGCAGTGAGTCTCAGAAGCTGAAAACATTCTAGGCCTAAGTTAGACTGTACGGAGGCTAGAAGCTCCCAGGACTAGGCCTAGGTCAGCAGACGAGGCAGGAAGCCTCCGAGACGACGATTGAAACAGGCGAATAAAAGCTCTTTTCACACCACCACCCCTGGCTCCATACATTATTTGGCATGACCTAGGCCAAGTTGTTCAAACTGCACCTCAATCTCCTCCTTTATAAAGTTGTGTAAAATGCCCTTGCACACTTGTCACGGGGGTTATACAATCGGAAATCATTTAGGACTGGGCTGTGAGGGGCACACTCAGCAATGACCGAGTTAGTATAGTATATTATTATCATGCTGCCTGCGTGGAAGCCAGACAAAGCTGAATCAAAGAAGATGGACTAGACACTTGGTGGTAGAACACTTGTTTAGCATGAGTGAAGTGTCAGTTTGATACTCTGACACACAAGGAGAACTAAATTTAAAAAATAAAAATAACAGCCGAATGCCTGTAGTCTCAGCACTCAGGGAGGCAGAGGTAGGCGGATCTCTGTGAGTTCGAGGCCAGCCTGGTGTACAAAGCAAGTTCAAAACAGCCAAGGCTACACAGAGAAACCCAGTCTCAAAAAAACAAAAGAATAAAAATAAGAAAAAGACGATCTGTACACACCCACTATCTCAACACTCAAGAAGCAAGGCTGGCCTGAGCTCTGCAAAGAGTTCTGAACAACAAACCCCGCCTCAAAAAAAAAAAAAAAAAAAAAACCAACCAAAGATGGAAAAAAAACAAAACAATAGTAGCAGCATTTAGTTGGAGACTCTTCACGTTAAGATTCTAATACTAGGGCTGGAGAGACGGCTCAGCAGTTAAGAGCACTGTCTGCTCTCCCAAAAAAAGGACACAACTGTCTGCAACACCAATTCCCAGGCATCTGTCACCTTCACTTTAATGTAAATATAATTAAATTATAAATTATTTTTTAAAAAGATTCTAACACTAGAATTTTATAGAGACGCTATAAATCTGTGTATTTCCTGTGGCCCTCTGAAGTCCAAAAACACTGGAATATCTTAGGTTTGTATTTTCATTCCTCCCCCAAACCACCGTTTGTCCCTTTGGAGAGCTGTTTGTTCGGGGCTGAGTGGAAGGAGGTCTAGAAGACTCTTTCCCTAAACCAGTCTGCCTCTGAGAGGGTTAGAAGATGCTGCCCTGGGGTCACAGTGGGATAGGAAATGACGGTAACTAGACCAGAAGCCTTGGAGAGTTTCCGCCTCTCCGCGGCAGCTTCCGGTACCTGCAGCAGCATCCGGAGCCGGGTGATGCGCTGGAAGGGCAGCAGTAGGAAGGACGGCAGTGGGAGCCGCTCACACTTGGGGAGGCTCTGTAGCCTCCGCAGCTCCGCGGAGAAGCGCACGTTGGTATCCCTGCAGAGAAACCCCAGATGACTTCGGCCTTCCTGACACGGGGTCCTGAGCCCCCCAAGCCAGCTCTGGTCTCCCTCCAGCTCTGGAGTACAGAAGCCCCCATATCTGTAGTTTTGCTTTCAGAATTTCAGCTATCTGACACCTCTAAATGGAACGTTCCAGAAACAAACAACTCACACACCTCAAGTGCTTTTCTGACTAGCTATGATAAAATCTCACCATGCCCCACCCTATCTCTTCCGGGACAACGCTAATCAGTCCCCTTGCCCAGTGTGTTCATGTGTCTACACTACCTACCCATTAAGCCCCTGGTAGATGGTCTGTCTATCACACTGACGATGGTGGTACCCTGGGGCTGTGTCCAAGCAGTTCTTACTTTACTTACTAATGTCCAGAAGGAGCACAGCAGCAATGTGGACCATTTGTCACGTTATATTATATATATATATATATATATATATATATATATATATATATATATAATATTATATAATATATTAGGGTAATATAATTTTTCTACTTTTTTACTAGTCATTGTTAACCTATTCCTGGGCCTAATTTACAAATTATTTTCACAGATTTGTACACATAAGACCCAGTACCATCCACTGGTGGTCTTGGAACACATCCCCAGGGAGAAAGGAGAAAACCACTGTCCTCACATAAGGCGGCTGTAGGTCTCCTCCTGATACTGCTGGTTCCGGACGTAATCCACATACACGGAGAAAGGCCCAACCGCATGGGTGTGCACCACGTCACACAGGTCAGTGATGTGCGGGGAAGAGCGGACTCGAGACAGTAATGTTCCCAGGAACCTGAAAGCAGAGAGGAAGCAGCTAAACGTCTGGTTTTCCGGGGGAGTGCTGGAAACCAGCTGGGTCCACGGAAGAGGAAGCTAGCTAAGTGGGGTGTGCGCGGCAGCCCAAGGCCCTGAGTCCTAGGAAGATGGGTCCAACTGACCGCTCACTGACACCCTGGACCCGCTGCACGTTGGAGAAAAGTGTGTGGTGGTCTCGAGGAGTGAGTGTGTCCCGGAGAGCCTGGCTCAGGACGAAGGTGTCGGTCAGCAGCCTCAGGGAGCGCAAGTAGGAGGCTTCTGATGTCACCACCTCAAAGAGGCTCTAGACAGGAGAGCAGGGTCATGGAAGACAGGCCGGCCACCTCACAACCAGCCCAGCACTTGCCTCCCCCCGCCCCCGCCCCGTTCCGGCCTTCTCGGTTCTGCCCGGGGTACCCACCTCCTGCAGACGCCTCTCCTGGGGACTGAGGCTCTCTAACAGACCACTGGCTCGCACGGCCGGGAGCTCCTGCCACAGGGTGTTTCGAGGTCCAGGGAGCCTGGAGAAGGTGGGAGCTTCTCCGGGGTTAGCCGGAGAGGGACTCCCATCCTCACCCACACCCCACAGCTCCTCGGACAGGACAGCCGCGCGGTAGGTCTGGTATAGAGGTTCTGGAAGGCAGACAGAGAGCATCAGGGAAGGCAGGGCCTGCAGAAGCCGTCCCTCCTGCCTGTCACGGTGGAGACCTACCATCCTGCAGTGGCAGTTCCCACTGCTGCTCCTTCAGCCTCTCCAGTCCTTCCCCCTCACTGTGCAGAAAGAAAGGAAGCCGTGTGAGGGCCACTTTGGGGCACCCGGGACAGCTCCCCAGGCCAAATAGCAGATGTTCCTGTTGGAGGCCAGGCCCTTAGCATTCCTGCTGTGCCAGCTGGTGACCAGCAGATACTTTCCTGCCCTCTGGTATGGCAGTGCAGGTGAAATGCCACATGGTCAAACTCTCCCACCTGTGGCCCCCTGTCCCCTCTCTCCTGGTTGCCAGCCATTCACGCAAGCGAAAAGCTGCTGCAGTAAATATTTTCTAAACAAACAGACGCACCTGGATTATTACTTCTGATTAAAATTAAAAATTGAAAACAATCTAAGACGATTAGCAAGCCTGGGAAGCATAACAGATGGCCATGGTTGCCAAATGCTTTTGCCAACAATAATTTTAATAGAGGACGTGAAAAATGGCTCAGTGCCCATGAGTGGGCATGACTCTTGCAGCAGACCAGAGTTTGATTCCCAGAACCTGCATCAGGTGGCTCACAACTGCCTGTAACTCAGCCTATGGTGTGTGTGTGTAGGGGGGGTATGCACACTCACACATAACTAAAAATAAATTTTAGTCGGGCATGGTATCAAATGTCTTTAATCCCAGCACTTGGGAGGCTGAGGCGGGAGGATCTATGTGAGTTTGAGGCCAGCCTGGTCTACAAAGAACTTCTAGGACTGTTACACAGTGAAACCTTGTCTGGAAAAACCAATCAATTAATCAATCAATCAATGAAAAATAAAAATAAATCTTAAAAAATGCCTTAAGGTAAGCTCACAATAAGAAACTTAAAGCAGAGCTTGGCCTTTTGCATTTTTTTGTGTTTGTTGCTTTGTTTTGTTTTTGATTTGTTGTTGTTTTGAGAACGAACTGTGACACATGTTCTGGGCTGGCCTGGACTCCTAATTTTCCAGTGTCAACATGCTGAGTGCTGGGACTAGAGCCACTAAGCCTAGCTTGAGGCCAGGATTCCTGCGCCATTGCCTCACTAACCTGATAGAACATAGCATGCTTATCCCTGAGAAAGGCTCTGAGACCCAGGAAGACGCATTTAAGGTTGCATAACTAACAAGGAGCAGAGGTCAGATCACAGAGCTGGGCTCCTCGTCTGTGGAGCCCTGGCTCCTCTCCGTCCTCCCCACAGCTGAAGAAGGCGGTATTCGCCGGGACCTGAAGGTCATCTGCCTTTAGGTCAGAGCATGGTGAGCTGGGCGGAGAGAGGGAGAGCAGCGATGGAGTCCCGTACCTTTTCTCCAAGGCTGCAGGAGGAGCATTCTGGGTTGCGTCTTCATGTATGTCCCCTGGAGAGAGAACCCAGCGAGACCAGAACTAACCTCCAGGAGCCCCAGCCCCCAGGAAGACTGGCACCAAGACTACCGCTCCCCTCCAGAGCAGGAGGAAAAACGAGCCGACAGGGCAGGTCGGCCTGAGCTGGCCTCTCAGGCCCTCCCCGCGCCCTCAAAGCCCGGAGAGCCCATCACTCCGGAAGCCATCTCCTCTCCCACCCCTCCACGCCCTTAGCTCCTAGGCCTTGTACCTGCTTGGAATCCATCTTCCGTAGGCAGTTCCAGGTCCGGTTGTGGAGGCTCCCCAGAGGGGCTGGTATCCTGTCTGACTCGAGCTGGCTTGGGGGGCTTTAGAGGAGGTAGGAGTTTGCGCTCTGCCGTGGAGCGGTAGGATGTGAGGACCACGGGAGGATGGCTGATGATTGAAGGGTTGATGCGGGAGCGGGAGGCCCGAAGAGGCGACGCCCGGCACGGGGCCCTGAGGATGTCATCAGGACTCCCCACAGGCACCCATCGGAGCTCCAGCCCGGGCTTTGCTACGTGGCAGACACAGGGGCAGCATGGAGGGCAGGCCAGCGCGGCATCTGCACGGAAGTGGTTGCCTTAGGAGGAAGTCCTCAGGTCCTGGCCCATTCCATCTTCCCCACATCAAGGACCATCCCCGGGTATCTACAGATCTCCTTCACCCCGACAGCCCGAAAACTCTGAGAGACACAGAAAACAGACCTCACAAACACAAACTCTACACTGGTACACACTGGGTATGCTAGCCCTTCAAAGTCTGCAGTCTTCAAAACAAAGAGCTATGTTGAGGCCACAGTCCCGCCTGCATATGCTTACCGAGACTGCCGTTCTCCTGCGACCCGGTCCCGGGAAGAACGGCTTGGGGAGGCTCTCTCTCTCCATTCACATCCGTGCTCCCTTGGGAGCACCGCTCCAGAGAGTCTGAGGACTGGGTCTTGCCTTCAGGCCCCCATTCAAACTTGCCCGCCAGTCTGCGAACCGTGCCAGGGGCTGAGGCAGAGCCATCCTGGAGAGGCATGGGGAGCAAGGGCAGAGGTGTTCGGGGAGACCCCGAGGGCTTGGGTGGGGGCGCCGGAGAGCAGGGAGCTGGTTCTGGGGACGTGGAGCGCCGGGACACTGGGCTGGGGCTGGGTGTGCTGGAAGGTGAGTCGGGGGATGTCTGAGAGTCCAGGCTGGCTCTAGAAACTGAGGGGGGCAGAAGGGCAGGGGGCTTCAGGGAAGCCGTGGGGGGCTCCCAGAAGATGGAGGCGCACATCGGCGCGGAGGCGTCGCTGGAAATCTGAGGAAGCGCCTTCGGAGAGGAGCCATTGTGGGGAGGCCCGGGAGAGAGTGGAGCCCGATGGCGAGAAGGGGGCCGGGGGCGGATGATCCGAGGGGGCTTCAGGGTAGGGGGCGTTGCTACAGGAAGAGACTGAGCTGACATCCTCTTCTGAGTGTTTCCAAGGAGTGAGGTGTTCTGAGGAAGTCATCCCCTGAGGAGGGCTGAGGGAGAAGGTGCCCCTCAGGGTCTCCCCTGGTAGGTGGACTGAGGCCTTCTGGAGCCAGGTATCTGGGTGGTTGAAGGCTGGTACGCTCTCCTCCCTTTCTTCACTCCTCACCCCTCCTCCTTCTACCCCTGGACCCTCCTGAGCAGCTTTCCTTTTTAAAAACAGGGTCCCTCATTAGGCATCCCAGACTGGCCTCAAACTTCTGACCCTCCTGCCTCAGCCTCGGGAGCGTGGGGATTACAGGCCTCTGCTGCAATGCCCAGCTTCTCCATCCTTTTCCATTAGCTGCCACAGTCAGGCCAGAGAACACAGGAGGGTAAAGACAAGCAGTTGGGAGGATGAGGCGGTGGGGGGGGGGGGTGACAGAATCAGCGAGATGCAGCGAGGGGAACTCAGCTTGCACGTGTAACCACTGTGTAGGCATTTGTGTGAGTCAGCAAGCTGTTTCCTAGTGCTGGACAGGTGAGGGACAGGTGAGGCACTGGAGGGCGCTGGAAGTGCGCTGTGGAAGAGTGGGGTGAGTCGAGACTGGTGTGTGGCGTGCTGCGCACAGCGATCCGAGGTGCCCGAGCTGAAGGATGCATCACAGTTTCCCTGCTCTGCCTGCCCCCTCCCCCCTCCCATTTCCCAGTTCCTCTGTCCGGACTCTCCCTTTCCGGATTATTTTTAGTCTCCTTTTCCTGCCGTGAAGATTCCTGGAGCCTGTGACCCCAGGAGACCAGGAGGCCCCCAGCCTGGTTTCTCCTGCTCCCCATGCTCTTATTCCTGCCACACCTGGCTCTGGTCACAGAGAGAAGCTCCAGGGGGACGCTGGGCCCCGTCTGGATGCCAGGGAAGTGGCCACCAGCCCAGGCCGAAGCAGAGAACCAATGGCACTGGGCCTCGGGGTCCTGTGTTTCTCTTTCTCTCGAGGATAAGGGGATGGGGACCAGAGCTGGGACACTAACAGGCCCCTAAATTCCCAATAGCAGTCGGAAGTCAGAACCTTCCAGCTCCCAGGTTCTTGAGAAAAGAGGGATGTCAGGGACCCCTTGAATTGCAGCTCACTCAGTGGCCCCTACATGCTGCCAGGAAGCCAACCCCTGGTGAGGTTACCCAATCCTGGCCAACTGTTTCCCAGCCTCTGCCCCTTCAGGGAACCCACCCAGCCCCATCCCAGGCATCTGCACTTACTTCCTTCCCCATTCCAGACTCAGGTGTTTTACGAGGAGCCCCCAACAGTCGAGGGGCCCCAAGCACTTACCCCTCAGTTCCTCCACTCCCAGTCACCTCCTAGGGCTGAGTGAGTAGGGGCAGGAAACAGGAATCTGATCCTCCTCCCAACCGGACACCACCACCCCCAACCTCACCATGCTAAACATGCGCATGCCGGGCCTAGAGGATGTGAGGGATCTGGCATCCAGGGTGTTGGAGGCTAGAAAAGGCTGGGGCTCAGGTAAGGAGAGCAGGTGGCTCTGTGTGTGTGCCCTCACCCCTACTGCTGTGTGGCCTGACAGGGTTGGGGTGAGGATGGCGCGGTCCCTGGCAAGCCGGGCTGGCAGCACAGTACAGCACAGCCATCCTCATGCCTCGCTCTTAGCTTAGGGATGTCTGCCCATCGTTCCTACCACTTGCGCAACTGTCTATCACCCCAATTTCCAACTATGGTCTTGGTGTAAGCCAACCCACACTTCATACTGAGGGAACCTCTCTTCTCTGCCCTCCCAACTGCACCCACACACACACCCAGGGATGTACCTTTATGGTTTGGGATGGTCACTGTTTTCAGCCCATCTTCTTGTCCTCTTGGACAACCAGATGGTGCCCAATGCCTCCAACTCCAAATAACTGTTCCTGAGTCTCTGGGGCGGGAACTGAGGGCCCAGATTTCCATCTCCGCGGAGGAAACCAGTTCCTCCGCCCCACCCAGCCATTGTGTCAGGCCAGGGGTGGGGGTGTTAAGGGAGGTGGGGAAGGGGATCTTCCAGATGTTGGCCTGCTGCTCACTACCCTGCCTTCCCAGTTCCTCTGAGTCCCAGCTCGGACTGGGTAACTCCCTCCCACAGTGATTGTCCCAGAAGTCAATGCCTGGGGAGAAGGGGGCATGGGTTGTGGAGTCTGCCCCGCCACCAGACACCTTTAATTTGCTCTCTGATTAGGAAACTGAGTTCCCAGGGCTGGGGGTATGTCATAAAAACAACTGAATGGGGCGGCACGAGCCACACCCTGGCCTGGGAGGCAGACTGGTGGGAGTTGCCGGGGCAGGTCCCTGTCAGCCGTCACTCAGGCAAACGGCGTACATCCGTACTCTCGCAGGCCAGATACTGGGAGGAAAACCCAGCATGCTAGTATGGAAAGGCGTTTCCAAACCCCTTTTTGCTCAAGGTTAAAAGCCTAAAGTCTTTCTAGGGGACTGCACAATCTATTCCCCAGCTTCTCCCTTCAGGCCCGCTCCTGCCTTTGGATCTTTGGAGTCCTGATGCCTGAAAATCTTTCCAGTAAATCTCCGTGGAGCATTCCTTCATCCTCCCAGGCAGTCTGAAGAAACTCTTTTAAAGAGGTCTATCCCGGCTGCTCTAAAACTTCAATCCACTGGGATACCTGGTGGAGACTTGTCTCAGAAAGAAAGAAGAAAGGGAGGAAGGGAGGAAAGGAGGGGAATACAGCTGGGTGCAGTGTGCACACCTGTAACCCAGCACTCTGGGCAGCAGAGGCAGGCAGATCTCTGTGAGCTCGAGGCCAGCCTGGTCTACAAAGTGAGTCTAGGACAGCCAGGGCTACACAGAGAAACCCTGTCTCAGAAAACAAATCAAACAAAACCAAACAAAGGAAGAAAAAGAAATAACTTGCAATCCGCTGTCCCAGACTTCCTTTGTGCGTGTGTATTTTTGTGTGTTTGCACATGTGTGACTCTGCATGGGCTCCTGCATCCTCTGCGTACTCTTTCTCTTATCCTGTTCTTCACAGAGTATCTGTAATCTGAACTGGCGACATTATTTTCCCATCACATCCCACCCTAGAGCCAAGCTCCCAGCCAGCCCCCATCTCTAGGTTCCATTTAAGGCATTTAAGGAGAGGAGATATTTTCCCCTAAGAATTTTGGAGACTCCAGCAAGAAAACTATACACTTACGTAGACTGAAATGTTAGGAGTTTTGTTGTTGTTGTCATTTGTTTGTGTGTTTATTTGGGGGTGGTCTTGTTTTGTTTGGCTGCTTACAAAAGGAACATTTGAAAGGTCCCAGCACCAGGAAGCTGAGGCAAGAAGATGCTGCGGAACTGCCACCAGGTGGAGCCCAGTGTCTCAGGAGTCCTTCTGGCAGCTAAAGTGAGCCCACCCAGGCAGAGCTCTGGACAGCCTCTGAGGAGTTTCTGAGGAGCACCCGGCTCTCTCACTGGCCTCTCCCGACTGTTAGGCTCCCTCTCCAGCCTTTCTCAGTCCTGTAGAGAAACTTCAGAAACTTTACAATAATCAAGACAGCTCAGCTGGACTGGAGAGATGGTTCAGTGCTGAAGAACAGTTGCTGCTCTTGCAAAGGATCCAGGTTCAGTTCCCAGCATCCTTATGGGGGCTCACAAACTCTCTGTAGCTCCAGTTCCAGGAAATCCTGAGGCAGCCATTCCATTGGACCTGAGATGGTCAGGTGTGTGCAAGTCATGCTGGCTCGCTATTCTTGTTTTCAGCAGACACCTCCTGTTTTGCTTGGTTAATTTTCCTGTTTTGCTTGGATATGTTTACTTGGAAACCTATATAAAGATGGCACCGTGATCAGAGCACTGTCTTGTTTCACTTCTTCGTGTTCTCTGTCTTTTTTAATTTCCAGCACCTTGTGCAGGTGGTTAATATTGGTGGTCACAGGCGACTACAAAATCCAATGCCTCTTTGGCCCCCCAGAGCCACTAGCCATGAATGTGGTGCAAATACATACATGAAGGTAAAGCACTCATACATGTGACGTATATAAAAATAAATAACGGCAAAGATGAGGCTGGGCATGGTGGTGCATACCTTTAACCCCAGGACTTAGGAGGAGGCAGTTTAATCTCTGAATTTGAAGCCAGACTGGTCTGCACAGCAAGTAGCAGGGCTACACAGTGAGACCCAGTTGGGTTTTTGTTTTGTTTTATTGTTGTTGAAGCATGGTTTCTCTGTGTAGCCCTAGATGCCCTGGAACTCACTCTATAGACCAGGCTGGCCTCAAATTCATAGATCTGCCTGCCACTGTCTCCCAAGTGCTGGAATTGAAGGCATGCTCCACCACCATGTAGCTTGAGACCCTGTCTTAAAAAGAAAAAGGGAGGGGAAGGGAGGGGGCTGTGGCTGAGATACAAAGTGAATAAACTGTCGTTAATATAAAAAATTAAAATTTAATTAAAAAAAGAAACGACAAGCTCTTCTTCTTCTTCTTCGGGAAAACACCAAATGGCGGATGACGCCGGTGCAGCCGGAGGGCCGGGAGGGCCGGGTGGCCCAGGACTGGGAGGCCGCGGCGGCTTCCGCGGAGGATTCGGCAGCGGTCTTAGGGGCCGCGGTCGTGGTCGGGGCCGTGGCCGCTGCCGGGGCAGCGGGGCTCGTGGAGGTAAAGCCGAAGACAAGGAGTGGATCCCTGTCAGCAAGCTGGGCCGCCTGGTTAAGGACATGAAGATAAAGTCCTTGGAGGAGATCTACCTGTTCTCCCTGCCCATTAAGGAATCTGAGATTATCGACTTTTTCCTGGGTGCATCCCTAAAGGACGAGGTTCTAAAAATCATGCCAGTGCAGAAGCAGACACGGGCTGGCCAGCGGACCAGGTTCAAGGCTTTTGTCGCTATTGGAGACTACAATGGTCATGTTGATCTTGGTGTGAAGTGCTCCAAGGAGGTAGCCACCGCCATCCGAGGGGCCATCATCTTGGCCAAGCTTTCCATTGTCCCTGTGCGGAGAGGCTATTGGGGCAACAAGATTGGCAAACCCCACACCGTTCCCTGCAAGGTGACAGGCCGCTGTGGCTCTGTTTTGGTGCGTCTCATCCCTGCCCCCAGAGGCACTGGCATCGTCTCTGCTCCTGTGCCCAAGAAGCTACTGAT
>CM053757.1:54001608-54066608 GCA_028658305.1 Pachyuromys duprasi
CCGCCATCCGAGGGGCCATCATCTTGGCCAAGCTTTCCATTGTCCCTGTGCGGAGAGGCTATTGGGGCAACAAGATTGGCAAACCCCACACCGTTCCCTGCAAGGTGACAGGCCGCTGTGGCTCTGTTTTGGTGCGTCTCATCCCTGCCCCCAGAGGCACTGGCATCGTCTCTGCTCCTGTGCCCAAGAAGCTACTGATAATGGCTGGTATTGATGACTGCTACACGTCAGCCAGGGGCTGCACCGCCACCCTGGGCAACTTTGCCAAGGCCACCTTTGATGCCATCTCCAAGACCTATAGCTACCTGACCCCTGACCTCTGGAAAGAGACTGTGTTCACCAAGTCGCCTTATCAGGAATTCACTGATCATCTTGTGAAAACCCACACCAGAGTCTCTGTTCAGAGGACCCAGGCTCCAGCTGTGGCTACCACATGAGGGTTTTTATACAAGAAAAATAAAGTGAATTAAATCTGAAAAACAAACAAACAAACAAACAAAAGAAACGACAAAATGATCTGAAAATTGCAGAGTAGAAGTTTTACGTCTGCAAATCAGCACATGTAATTACATGTATGTGAGGGAATAAAGTGCACATGCATTCTACTGGGCTAATCAGCCATGCATCTGACCATATCTTTCCACCAGGACGGACTCTATCCCTGAGCCATAGGCCAAAACAATCTTTTTTCCCCCTTACAGTGCTGTTGTAGTTCTTCCAGCAGATAAAAGCATTTGGTGCACAGGCTTGGTGACCTTGGTTGGAGTCCTGGAACTCACTAAAGAAACGACTGCACAAAGCTGTCCTTTGACCTCTGCATGCTTGATGTGGCATGTGCCTGCACTGTGCACATATGCACACACACACACATGCACACACACATGCACACATGGAAATAATATAAATAATAACAGAATTGAAATGTTTAAAAGATCAACACGAGGCCTAGGGACCAGAGGTGGAATGTTATGCTTTAAAAATGAGATATCTGGCCAGGCGTGGTGGTGCTGGCCTTTAGTCCCAGCACTCAGGAGCCAGAGGCAAGCTGATCTCTGTGAGGCCAGCCCGGTCTACACTGTGAGTTCCAGTGTGTGGAAGTTCTGGTGTCTTTAAACACTCAGTCACGTTATGAAAACATGTTTTTGTTTTAATCCCAGGTGTGGGACGTGGGACTGATTCAGATGGTCCACAGCAGCAGACTATTTGCCTCATGTGGACTCTTGGCCAGCTGAGGACTCTGGAGAGGGGCCTCTGAGAAAGAAGGCAGGTGTGTCCCCTACCCCCCATCCCCTGCTGCTCCTGGCTGCTGCTAATACAGTTTGGCAAGAAGTTGGAGATCTCCTGAAACAAAGATTGGACTTGCCGGAAGGAACCCAACGACCCTAAACAGCAGGAAGTAGCCAAAGAGAACTCTGGCTTCTCCCCACACTAACTTTCCTTCTCTCCTGCCTGGTATTGGGGTGTTGGAAGGGACTGGGTAGGAAAAAAGAGGTAGAGATATAAGAAACCTAAATTAAAGTAGATTCAAAAGTGCGCTAACAATCCAAGGCTCTGTAGAGAGACCCCGTCCAAAAATAAAAATGGCATGTGTTTGGGTGTCAGATGAAAGAGGGTGACCTTGTGATAGTTAACCTTCGTTGTCAACTTGAGCAGATTTATCGTCACCCAGGAAGCACCTGCTGTTGAAATGTCAGGGTGTTTCCCAGGGAGGTGAGATTTTTGGAGGACCCATGAGAGATGGCATCACCCTGCGGGCTGGATTCTGGCCTGAAGACTTTCAACGAACCGAAAGCAGTTGGCCATCACCATTCCTTTGCCTCTGCCTCCTGACTGGATACAGGGGCCACCTTTGCTTGTCACCGTGGAGGGCCTGTCTCTCGAGCCACAAGGCTGGATGCACTTTTCCTCATTTGTTCCTTGTGAGGCATGCTGTCACAGCTGCACCGACCGGCGCTGGAAGCAACTTCTGGCATGGCTTTCTGTTTCTCGCGGTGCTAGTGGCGGTGTCCAGTGCCTTGCACACTCTTGGCAGGTGTACCACGGCAGATCTACACACCTGAGACAGTCTCACTGTGTGGCCCTGGCCGTCCTTGAACAGCAGGTCCTCCTGCCTCAGCTTCCAACATGCTGAGATTAAAGCTTGTACCACCATGCCATCTAGCATCTTTTTCCAAGGCTGAGCACGGTGTGACCTGGCCAGATTACCCACCGCACAAGTGGTGGGGATCCTGTCAGCTGCTGTTCCCCCCCTTCTGCAACGGGCTAGAAGGTCTCTGTCATCCAGAGCTGCTGCAGTGGGTCCTGCCTTCTGCTCCCTGCGGCTCTCTATCTTCCAGGAGGAAGGAGAAGCAGGGGCTGTCCCCTCGGAATCACTGAGTCCCTTTCCAAAGAAGAAAATTCCTGCTAACACTGTGATTGGTGTTTTTTCTAAGTCCCCGTGGTGAAGCTACTGCTCTGTGACCATTCTGGAGCCTTAACAGAAGTTCTAGAACTACAGGTTGAAGGTGTCACTCACCAGATTAGTGCTTGCCAGGTGTGTGCAAGGCCATGGATTCCATCTCCAGCACTTACACAAAACAAAAAGTTACCCTCAAAATTATGCTCGCACGAGCACATGGGCATACTAAGCTGCGTGTGTGGAGCAAGCCTTTCAGTCTAGCACTCAGGTGGATCTCTGTGAGCCTGGAGCCAACCTAGTCTACACGGTAAGTTCAAGACCAGCTAACCCAACCAATATGAAAAGCCTGGGGGTGGACTAGGGATGGTGCATGTGTGAGGTCCTGGGTTCCACCCTAGCACGAAAACCACACCTCAGTGTTTCAGCAGTTTTATTTATAATCACGGAAGACTGGAAGCAACCAAGATACCTTTCCATTTTTAAACGGATAATAGACAAATTGTGCCACATCAACATATGGGGTATTATTTAACTGATACAGACTTTTCAGACAAGAGTGGTAGTACAGAAGCTGAGGCAGGAGGATCTCCAACTCAAGGATAGCCTTGGCTACACAGGGCTACTATCTCAAAAAGAAGTTAGGAAGTTGGGCATGGTGGTGCACACCTTTAATCCCAGCAATCATGAGGCAAGAGATGTGGATCTCTGTGAGTTCAAGGCCAGCCTGTTCCACATAGTGTAAGGGTAGAAAATTTTAACTTGGCCCTAACCATGGGAACTTAAACTTGTGAGCTTTACATTTCTAAGGAACGCCCTTCTTTGTTCCTGGACCGAGAAGTGCAAACAGTCTCTAACCGTCCCCTAGTCACCACACCTGGGCACAGCCAATCACTGGCCGCTCCATTAGAAAAGTCCCTTACCCCTAGACCCCCTCCTGTTTTGAGGTTTTTGCCTTCATAAACTCTGTGATTCTGCTGCTCAGGACTCTGTACCACCCCCTTGCGTGGGCCGGCTACTGAATAAAGCCTCTTGCTGTTGCATCAAGCTCTCGTCTTCGTTGGTTATTGGGGTCTAGCATTTGTCCGGAGGAATGGAGGGTCTCCCCACCTCAGGGGTCCAACATTAGCAGGTTCTAGAACAGCCAGAGCTATTCAGATTCTGTATCAATAATAACAATGAGAATAACAATAATAATAAATGAAAACTAAGCACATATTTCTAAATCAAAGATGCCTGTGTAGGCCAAGCATGGTAGTCTACGCTTGTAATCCCAGCACCCAGATGGCTAAAGAATTACAAGTTCTAGGCCAGCCCTGGCCACATGAGGCTCTGTTTCAAAACAACACACAATAAAAATAATAAATAATAAGTGAGACACGGATACACACACAAGCTCCAAAAAACAATAATAGTAAATTAAGCAATAATATAAATATATAACTATATTAAATAAATATAAACTGATCAATAATAAATTGAGCAATAAAATAAAATATGTTGAGCCTTAACTCAAAATATAAAACAAATATTCATGAGTCCATAAGGTATCAGTAATATAAATTAATGCATAAGTAAGTAAATAAATTTATTAGTGGGAATAAATATCCCATACAAAAAATTTTCATGTAAGTGTTCTATTTTCATGGAGGGGAGAAGCAGCTCTCTCTATTTTTGTTTTATTTTTATTTTACTCTATTTATTTATTTTGTTTTTTAAAAGAATTTGTCTTTAGCTGTTTTGCCATGGTGCTTGCCTATAATCCCGACACTCAGGGAGGTTTAGGCAAGCAAATCTCTGTGAGTTCAAGGCCAGCCTGGTCTACAGAGCAAGTTCCAGGACAGCCAGGGCTACACTGCCTCAAAAAACCAAAACCAAACCAAACGAAAATAAGACAAGAGTGGCTCCTCTTGAAGAACTGCCAGTGCTTTTACCTGCCGACTTTAACTCCAGCATTTGGGAGGCAGAAGAAGGAAGAACCTCTGAGTTTGAGGCCAGTGTGGTCTACAGGCCAGCCAGGGCTACACAGAAAGACCCTATCTATAAACAAGCAAACAAGTAAATAACAATAAATTAAATCTTTTTTTTTTTTTTAAGAAGAGAAAAACAAGGAAAGTTTGAGAAACTGTGACAGTTAAATGTAATTCAGTATTCTGTATGTGATCCTGGAACAGAAAAGGAGTCAAAGGAAAACAAAAGAAAGCTGGATAAAGTTTGGACTTAAGTCAAAAATAATGTTTCTATGTTGTTTCATGACTCACGGCAGTATATGATAATAGTGAAAGATGGCATGACGGAAAACTGCGTGTACCTGTGGTGTCACCCAGTACGGCAGCTCTGAAATCGCCACTACTCCACATGCTGAGGCAGGAGGATTTGAGTTTGAGGCCTCCTGTAGGCTATACACAGCAAGATGGTCTCACATAAATTATATGACCCAGATCTGACCAACAGGGCTTCTAGCTTACAGACTAGTGCGGTAAACTGAGAACAATAGGGACGTTTTTGAGGAAGTCCTAAGACAGGTATGTTTGAACAAAGGAGGATGAGGCTGAATATGGACGATTTGGAAAAGCCATCAGAAGATGCATCAGGTACATCCTGACCCGAGATATCACCAAAGCAAGGGGCATGGGCCCCCAGGAAGTGGAAAGAGTTCGGTCAACTCCCTACTGTTCAGTAAACTACTGAGATGTAACACCAGCCCATCCTCCCCTCTGGAGTTTGTCCCATTTTGTCTTTCCCATTTTACAAGGGGTTTCTGAAAAGACAAGTAGCTTGCCCATGGCCATCCAAATGGAAGGAAGGAAAATGCAAACGACAACTCAGCGCTAAGCAAAGTCCCTGCCTTCTTCCTTCACGCTTTCCTTCTTCCCTCTTTTCCGGTTTCTTTCCCATGGGTTCTTTCAAACAAGTTTGCTCTCTGTAACCTAATCCTCGCCGGAGAGGAGATGGAGATCCTTTTCTCGCTACAGCTCGGTGCTAGACCAACACTTTATTGGGCCTTAGGGGATCGGCGCCTTCCAGCAGGTGTGTCCCGTGCCCGGCGGGCGGTCCAGCAGCTTCTGGGCGGTCCTGGCATCTCAACCGCGCTGGGCGTGGCTGCGGTCAGCCCAAGCAGAGGTGACCTGGGTTGGAGGGCGAGGCCCGCCGCCCACAGGGGGAGCTGTCCATCCCCCCGCGCTCTGCATCCGGCGCACCCCAGCTCCCGGGCTGCGAGAAAAGCTCGGCGCCCCGGGCCCCCTAGCCGAGCCAGTCCCAGGCCTTGGCGCCGGGGCGGGCAGAGTTAACGCCGCCCGCTGCAGCCCAGGCCGAGGGCCGGGCCGCGGGGAGCGGCTCCCATTGGCCGCCGAGCCGGCTCTGCGCTGGTTGGCTGGGGCGCTCGGCTGCGGCTCCGGCGGAGTCCCCCATTGGCGCTGCGCTCCGGGGACCCGAGCGTGGCGGCCCGGCCTCGGCAGGCTACCTCGGGTAAAGGGGCTCCAGCTCCCGCAGCTTGCCACGCTCATCCTTAGCCGGAACCCTAACTTCCTTCGCGTCCCTCCTCTTGCCGTCGCCGAGCCACCTCCCGGTCCCCCCTCTGATTTCTTGCCTCCTGTTGCTCTTCTTTTTCTTGCTTCTCCAGCTACCATTTCCCAACTCCGCGTTTTCCTGGTCCCCCTCGCCTGTCATCGCCGGCATCCCCACCTGCCAGCCTCCAACTTCTGCTCCTTCTGACTTAGGTCCCTCGATTAACAGGGCCTTCTCGCCACACTACCACACAGCTCCTTACCTCTTTGCCACCGTCTGACCCCCAAATTCCCTCTAACTTTAACTTCACTTCTTGGCATTTGACCTTGGCACTTTAGCTCTCTGAATTTCTACCTGTTGCAGCGTGGGCTTAAAGAATACCTGCCCTGAGATCCATCCCCTCTTTCTGAGGCTGTTGCATCCCTTACCATGGACTTCTTGATGAGTGGTCTGGCAGCCTGCGGGGCCTGTGTGTTCACCAATCCCCTTGAGGTTGTGAAGACCAGAATGCAATTGCAGGGAGAACTGCGGGCCCCAGGCACTTACCAGCGTCATTACCGAAACGTCTTCCACGCCTTCTTCACCATTGGCAAGGTGGATGGCCTGGCTGCCCTGCAGAAGGGCCTGGCCCCTGCACTCCTGTACCAGTTCCTGATGAATGGCATCCGACTGGGCACCTACGGGCTGGTGGAGTCTAGGGGTTACCTGCGTACTGCTGATGGCACCCACAGTCCTTACCGCAGCGCCGCAGCTGGGGCCATGGCTGGGGTCATGGGAGCCTATTTGGGAAGCCCCATCTACATGGTAAGAAGATGGGTCTTGTCCGGGGCCTTCAGGAAAGACCCCTTGTGTAGGGTGGGAGCTCGCCCTTCACGAGGGCATTGGTGCCAGGGTGCTGCTCCCTGTAAGCAGGAAAGTTTCTGGCAAGCTTCAAGGCTTTCTGATCTGCCTCATACATACCCATCCAACTGACTGCAGTGTGTTGATGGGGATTACAGACTGCTCCTGGAGACTTGGAGTGGGGGTGTCGTTTGTTTGCTGAGGTAGTGTCAAAACTTCCTCTGTAGCACAGCCTGGCTTCAAACCACGGCCCAATTTCAGCCTTGCCAGTGCTTCAGCTAACAGGTGTGTACCGCATCTGCCTGCACCTGAGCTTTGGAATCAGGCTCTGAAACTCCAGTCCTGGCTTTGAAATTTATTAATTGTTGCCACATCTGTAAAACAGGAACAGTTATAGGGCTTTGTGTGATTGTTTGAGGATTAAAGGAGACAAGATGTATGTATGAAGTATTAGTAGGTCCTGGCAGGGGTAAGCACTCTTTCTTCCTTCCTTTCTTTCTTCCATTCTTTCTTTTTGGATGCAGGGTCTGGCTATATAGCCCAGACTAATCTTAAACTCACTATGAACCCAAGCTGGCTTCAAACTCTTGCCCCTCCTTGCCTCTGCCAGGGAGTGCTTTGGTTACAGACGTATGCCACCATGCCCAGTGGGCACCTAACTTTTATTGTCTTATTATTAACTCTGTGTAGCAGAGTAGGCAACCTGAGTATAGGATCAGCAAAGTCCTGGGCAGCACAGAATTGCGAACTCTCAGTTTAGTCCTCCAAGTTATCAGATATAGGTGAGGGGTTGGGAGCCTGAGACCCAGAGGTGGTAGGTGGTCTGCTCAGGGTCACACAGCTGTTTGTTGTGGGGACTAGGCCAGGCTTAGTGCAGCTGAATGAGATGATCTATAGGAAAGCCAATGTGGTCTCTCCCCTAGTGTATGAGATTTGAGAACAAAGGCATCTTCACACATCAGCTGAATTGATACCCACATTGGGTCCTGGGAGCCCAAGGACACATTTTGGGTGGTCTGACAGGGGGCTGGTGGAGCTGGCGGCTGGAGGTCGGATCCGCAATGGGAGCTGGCAGAAGAGGCCAGGAATCCAGGTCCTGCCTAACGTGGAGTCTTAGGAAACATTGAGATTCTTCAACCTCCACTCCCCACCCCCAACCCAAGGGAAGTAGGATGTGCGGGGGCAGGGTAGCTTGCAATGCTGGGAGGTGTGTCCCCCGGGACTACAGCCAAGGGACACAGAGTCTCATGACTAATTTGTTAAGTGGGAACAACAGTAATTGCCAGATTAAAGGGATATATTTGTTACTTAATACCCTAGAGGAAGCGTGAGGGGTGTGAGTGTTTGGGTCTTCACGGTGGGAGGATACTCAGTAGGGCACAGGCTGTGACACTCTCTTGTCCCCAGGTGAAGACACACCTCCAGGCACAGGCAACCTCTGAAATTGCCGTAGGGCACCAGTATAAGCATCAGGTGAGGGTTCCCCAAACCCAACCATCTCCCCCATTTTCTCCCAACTTTCTGACTGCACCTGGCAGCTCCAGCTCCAGCCACTGCCTTGCCCAACCCCATCAAGTTTCACCCGTCAAACCTCTCGTCCGCCCGATCCTCAAGTGTCCTTGCTCCTCAAATCCCCTGCACCTGTTTCTCCTGCCCGATTCTCTTCACCTGTGATGTCCTCCAGCCAGAGCTCCAGCCTGAGCTCTGGACTGGCAAGTGCCAGGAATCACCTGTGGTGGTCCAGCTCGGCTCTGAGCGGACACTGAACTTGCTGTCTGGACAACAGGTGCATGGTCCCTGACAGTGTTAGCAGGAGGCCATCCCTGAAGCCCTGAAGCTAGGTGACTGAGCCCCAACCCCATGGTCTCCCCTCCCCCAGGGCATGTTTCAGGCACTAACCGAGATTGGCCAGAAACATGGTCTAATGGGGTTGTGGCGTGGGGCCGTGGGTGGCCTGCCCAGAGTTGTCATCGGCTCCTCCACCCAGCTGTGCACCTTCTCATCCACCAAGGACCTCATGAGCCAGTGGGAGGTACTGCCTGGGAAGGTGGGGGACCATCCCTGAAGTGGGAACGAGGGTGGGGAAAGGGAGGTGGGCCCTGAGAGGGATGGTTCTAAAGAGAGGGAGTGGCAGGGCGGCTCAGGCAGGAGTCTGTCGTCATTTCCCACCAGAAAGGGTACTGAGCTGTCTGCACACTCCTTTGGAGTTATCGCTGGTGGTCGGGAAGCCCCGGAGTTACCAGTTTTCCCAGGGCAGGGCCTCTCTTGCCCTAAGGTTGAATGACTATGTGGTTGATACCGTTCTCTTTCTTGTAGATCTTTCCTCCCCAGAGCTGGAAGGTGGCTCTGGCAGCTGCCATGGTGAGTGGCGTTGCAGTAGTCCTGGCCATGACGCCCTTCGATGTGGCCAGCACGAGGCTTTATAACCAACCCACTGACACTCGAGGCAAGGTAAGGGGGCTCTGCGGGGTTCCAGCCTGGAGAAGCATCTGCCTGCGAAGGCATCTGCCCCGGCTCTGCGTGCTCATCCTGTGCTCTCCTTCCCTCCCTCACGCGCTCCAGGGCCTCATGTACCGCGGGATCTTCGACGCTCTGCTGCAGACAGCTCGGAAAGAGGGCTTTTTTGGCATGTACAAGGGCTTAGGTGCCTCGTACTTCCGCCTCGGCCCGCACACTATCCTGTCCTTGTTCTTCTGGGACCAGCTGCGCTTCCTTCATAACACATATGCTAAGTAGCCTTTAGCCATTGCTCTCCTGCACTCCAGATCTCTCTTTGGGCACCTCTGCCCCTATTACCCACCATCTTGGTGACCAGCTGACTTTACATCACCTTAGGGGCACGGTCACGCCACCTCTTCTCTGTTCTTTCAGGATTGGCAGTAATCCTGAGCAGCAATTTACATCCAGGTCCCCTCCATACTTCACACCCGTCTCAGGGTTCAATCAGTCACTCCAAAGTATATTTCTACTGTCATTCTTGGGTCCCTTCTGTTCCTGTGCACAGCTTTAAACTCCCCTTCCCAAGGCCACAGGGAACTGGGGAGACCCAGGTGTCCGCTGAGATTCAAAGCCACAGAGATCATGTTGTTTATAAAGCAAGTTTATTTCTGCAGAGGAGGTGTCTTATGTTTACATCCAGGGAAGCAGAAGAAAGAAACTCCACCTCTCAGAACTAGGTCCCTGAGTCTTCAGCAGCAGTATGCTGTGTTTCAACCATCTTTACTGGGGGCCAAAGATGTTGGGATCATGAAGAGTCAAACTAGTCACCAGTTGTTCAAAGTTACCCAGGCTCCAAGGTGGACATGACAGATTTTCGGGGCCAAAGGACCTGCTGTTAGACCTTAGGGAAGAGGAAGAGAGGGAGAGAGAAAATGGTCCAAAGTCTGCAAGATTGCACATCCCAGTCCCCAGAGGCCCAGGAACCCCTGATCCCTAACGTGGTGAGCTTCCCACCCTTTCCATTGTCCTTACGGGGGCTGATTGAAGGTTAGCAAGAGATCAGTCTGGTACTGGGACAGCCGAAGCAAGGCCTGATGTAGCGTGACATCCTTTGCCACCTGAAGGGGTCAGAATCGGTGTGCTTACCAGGAGCTGGCCCTCCCCCACCCCAGGGCCTCCCCCTCGCCACGGCCCTCACCTGCTGGTTTTCTTTAGCTACCTGCTGCTTGCCAGAAAGGAACCAGGCATCTTGACAGCACCCCCTCAGGGACAAATTCTCCAAACAGAGAGGCCCCACAGATAACACGTGCGAGGCCCTCGCCCCCTGCACCCCGCCAACGTCCTCGAAATGGTACCTGGAGTTGGGGGGACAGGGGTAGGGAGGGGCATCTCTGAACAACCCATCCCCACCCTCGAGCCGGGCTCTCCCCCGGCCAGTCTGCTTTTGCCCTTGGAGTTTCCGTCCTGAATAACCGTCCAGCCGCAGGCCCCGCCCACTCCCTCGGCTCCCGGCCTCCCGTTGGCTCGCTTTCTCACCGCGCGGCCGCTTCGCCCCGCACGTGGGCCTGCAGCTCCAGAAGTTCCACGATCACACTCTGGTCGGTCACGGGATGGCAGAAAACTTCTTGGTTATCCGGGACCGGCCGGAGGTCGCTGGAGAGGGGCAGGGGCAACTCGAGTTGTCTCTGGCTTCTTCCCGCAACCCCACCCGAGCGGCCTCCGGGGCGCCTGGGCTTTCTCACCTCACATCAATGGCCCCAGGGGGGAGGATGGCGGAGAAGGCGCCTCCAAACAGTGGACAGTTTCTGGTGGGCTCCATAGATCTAGGACTTGAGCCTGGACATTAGCGAGGTTCTCAAGACGCCTACATGGGTTCTGGAGCCATCACTTGCCCTGGGGTTCCCGGAGCGGCCACCACCTCCTCCCGGCCTAGTAAACTCACTAAGCTGTGGGACCTTTAAGATCTGGCCACGCCCCGCGGTCACGCTGGCCAATCGGCGCCGGCGCCTTGGGGGCGGGGCTGTTCTCTAAAGCCCTGCTCTTCGGAAGGAGCAGGGTTGGAGTTTGGGATAGGGTTTGCTGTTCTACCCGGGTTTAAGATTTGTGACGCTAGCGATGGGTTAAACAGTCTCGCCCACTCCCTCCTTCCGTCCTTAAGAACAGTTGTTCAAGGGCCTGTCTGGATGGGGGTCTCCTGAGTAAGGGGAGAATCCTTTGAGGGTGTTCTGGGGCCCCTTGACCCCACCGGGCTGACAACGAGACCACTAATTTGCGGATCTCATGCTGGGAATTAGGAAAACAACAGGTCCAGGTGTGGGTCTGGGTTAGGATTCCTACCTCAAGCCTCGACACCTAACCTGAGGATTATGGTTCTAATCTCTTTCAAATCTTCCTCTTTGGGGGGGACAAGGGGAGGCTCTCTCTCCCAGTACACCTGGACCAAAGCACGGATTAAACTGTTCGTTTTTCCTTTACAGATTATTAGAGTGTTCTTTAAGTATTTGTTCAACTTGATCCTTTCGGTTAGTTTGCCCATTCGTCCTTGATCCCCAGCACCTGCATAATGTTTGAAACATAATAGTCCTGGTGGTGTATTGTTGCACTACTGAATAAATCTCCTAGTGCCAATGCCTGGGAGCCACGAGGCCACCCATGACCTCATGGGACCTGCTTCCCAGTTGAGAATTAGGCAAAGGGGTTCTCATCCTGGCCAGATGAGCCATAATTTACTGAAATAGAGCCAAGGCTTGCCTCTCTTGATGCCGGTGGTTGAATTCCATTTCCTCCGTGGGCTTGGCAATACAAAGGTACTGAGGTGTCAAGGTGTCGGCTGAACTTGTTTTGAGACTTACAGTTTGATTTACAGAGCTCCTGATGGCATCCTAGAGGCATTCCAGCCAGGACATGGGTGTGGTAACTTGGAGGCGGGAGTGTGTACTCTAGGAAATGCAAACGAATGTGGAGGGAGGTGGTAGATGGAGATGTGAAGATGGCCAAGTATGGGAGATCTTGCTTGTTCATTTGCCACACTGGGAATTGAGCCCAGCGTTCTCTACCACTAGATTCATTTTTTTCTCTCTCTCCCTCTCTGCCTCTCTTCTTCCCTCTCTCCCTTTCTCCTCTCTAATTGTAATCTTCCCACCTTAGCCTCCTAAGTGCACTGAGCATGTGCCACCACACCCAGCTTGGATTCCTTATTTCTTACCATAAGCATCTGGCTTTTCTCCGAGCTTTTCCTCATCTCTAAAGCACAGTTAGGAGTGAAGTGTGTCCAGGTGTGGTGGCGCGTGCCTTCAAGGCCAGCACTGAAGAGGCTGTGGTTGGAGACCTGTTCTACATTGTCCCAGGCCAGCCGGGGTTATACAGCGAGACCCTTCATCACGAAAGAAAGAGCTGCCAAGGTGACTTGCTGTTAAGAGCACTGACTGGGGCTGGAGAGATGGCTCAGTGGTTAAGAGTACTGTTTGCTCTTCCAAAGGTCATGAGTTCAATTCCCAGCACCCATATGGTGGCTCACAACCATCTATAATGTGAACTGATTCCCTCTTCTGGCAGGTGTAAATGCAGATAGAACACTCATATACATAAAATAAATCTTTAAAAAAAAAAAAAAGAGCACTGACTGCTCTTCCAAAGGACCCGGATTCAATTCCCAGCACCCACATGGCAGCTCACGACTGTCTTAATTACACCTGTAATCCCAGCAGGCAAGATCTCTGTGAATTCAAGGCCAGCTTTGGTCTACAAAGCAAGGCCCAGGACATTCAAGCCAAGGCTACAGAGAAACCCTGTCTTGGGGAATTAAAAAAAAAAAAAAAAAGGAAAGAGAAAGAAATAGAATTGGGATGTAATTTCTGGGTACTGTAAGTAGGTTTACTCTGTACGAGAAGGGGTGCTGAAGGCCCCTATGAAATAAAAGAAACCTGGCCACAGAGGTCTCTCTGTGTGGACCTTTCTGTCCCTCCTCCCACCAGGAGCAACAACAGTACCAGGAACCTGACACAGGAGGAGAGTTTCTTCAGCTTTCCCCTTTGGGGTTCCTGGCATGCCTCATGTCTGCTATCAGACCTCTGCCTTTCCTTTCTTCAGGTATCCTATCTTCTGATAGGACATGAAGGAGAGAGATGTGCCAAAGCCTAGGGCCAGATCTGCCCTGGCCACCTTGTCTTGGTGGATCGCTGTGCTGTGTCCCCTGTTGGCTAGCCCTCCCTCCCTCATTATCTGCCATCTCTTTTGGTCTTCTCAAAGCTGACACCCCAGAGTGTTCACACTCAAACTCCCGAAGAAACTGGAGCTATCTGGGTCAGTCTGTTGCCATATGATCTGAAAGTACCTATTTGGCAAGCTCTCCTGCTTGCATCTTCCCAGGCCTCCAGCCAGAGTCCGGTGAAGCGTTTGGCACAGCTGCAGCTAGGATGGGACAAATCTCAGATGACTCAGCTGCTCTTCTCATGGTATCAGTGTCTCTGTCTCTCTACTGGTGAGACAGGTGGTTCTGTGTTCTGGGATGGCCCCTTCCCTTTGAAAGAACCAAAAGACAGGCTTTAAGAGGCCGGAGAAATGGGTCAGCAATTAAGAGCACTTGACCTTGTAGAGGGACCGGGCTCTGTTTCTAGGCTCACAACCATCTGGAACTCCAGTTCTAGGGGTACCGGTACCCTCTTCTTACCTACACAGGCAACAGATAATGGTGCTCATAGGTGCAGGTTATAAACTAAATCTAAAGAAGAAAGAGGAAAAGGCTTTGCCCCCCCTCAGCCCCCAGTGATGCAGCAACCAATGCCAGCTGTCCAGCTGTCTCTCTATGGCAGAGTTAGGGCAACAGATTTCTTGTGCACAGCAGTTTTAAGCCTTCAGTCCTACCATGGGTCTCTTTGAAGTTTTGGGGAAATTAGTTGGTTTGTTTTTCACTACGTAGTCTTAGCTGGCCTGGAACTTCACATATAGACCAAGCTACCATTGAATGTAAGGGCACCTTGTGTGTGTGTGTGTGTCTGCCAGCCAGGTATGTGTAGGTGTCCTTGGAGGCCGGAAGAAGGTGACAAATCCCCTGGGAGCTGGAGCATGTCAGTGCTGGGGGCTGAGCCTCTGGTGGAGCAGCCAGTGCTTGCTCGCTTGCTTTTTCTTTCTTTGTTCTTCCTTTCTTTTTCTTTCTGATTTTTTAAAAAGATTTATTTATTTATTATTTATTTAATGCATATGAGTGCTCTATCTGCATGTATAGCTATATGACAGACGAGGGCATCAGATCCCAGTATAGATGGTTGTGGGTCATGTGGTTGCTGGGAATTAACTCAGTCCTTGGGAAGAACAAGCTCTTGACCGCTGAGCCATCTCCCCAGCACTTTTTGTTTTGTTTTTCGAGACAGGGTTTCTCTGTGTAGCCTTGGCTGTTTTAGAACTAGTGCTGTAACCTTGCAGGTCTTGAACTCAGAGAGCTGCCTGTCTCTGCCTCCCAAGTGCTGGAATTAAAGGCATGTACCACCACCACCACCTGGTGCAGCCGGTGCCCTTATGGCTGAGCTATTTCTCCTGCCCTCAAATACGTATTATTCATTTACTTATTTCTTTGGTTTTTGAGACAAGGTCTTACTGGAGCTAGCTAGCCTAGGATGGCCTTCCCCCAGGCTCCTGAGAGTGCTAGAATTAAAAAAAAAAAAAAGTCATCTCATCCACTAAAGCAGAATAAAGAACTTAAATACACTCATCAAAGTCCAGAGCTTAATCAGGCTTGGGAGATCACTTCTCTTATCCCAGCACTCAGGAAGCTGAGGCAGGAGGATCTTCAGCTCAAGGCCAGTTTGGAGTACAGAGAAAGTACTCAGAACCATCACAGAATGAACCAGTCATGGTGGCTCTTGGGAAACAGTAAGGATAGGAAGTTGAAGGCTATGGCTAGAGAGATGGCTCAGCGCTTTTGACTGCATGCTGCTCTTGTAGAGGACCTCAGTTTAGTTCCTGGCATCCATCTTGGGCAGCAGTGTCATTTGTAACTCCAGTTCCAGGGAGCCAACCCCTCTTCTGGACTCTGTGACACCTGTACTCACATATTATCACACAGACACACATCTGAAAAATAAACTAAAAAGCCGGGTGTGTTGGCACACGTCTTCCAATTCTAGCACTCGGGAGGCAGAGGCGGGTGGATCTCTATGAGTTTGAGACCAGCCTGGTCTCCACAGCGAGTTCTAGGACAGCCAGGGCTCTGTAGCGAGACTGTCTCATAACAAAGCACTACTGTGTTAGTGACTTCTCTATGGCTAAGACGGATGAGCAAGGAAGCTTACAGAAGGGTTTGTTTGGGGCTTCTGGCTCCAGAGGGTTACAGTCCATCATGGCGGAGCAGACAGCAGGTGACCACAGCCGAGAGACCCTAAGCCAGAAGCAGGGCCCTGGAGAGCTACTCTAGAAGCAGCCAGGCGACTGGCAGTGGTGGCGTACGCCTTGAATTCAGCACTCGGCAGGCAGAGGCAGGGGGATCTCGGGTTCTAGGCCAACCTGCAAAGTAAGTTCCAAGACAGTCAGGGATGTCCAGAGAATCCTGTCTTGAAAAACAAAAGAAGGAAAGAAAGTGGAAATAGAGTCTTTTGAGACTCCTTCAGGGACATACGTCCTCCGGCAAAACCACACCTCCTAACCCTTCCCAGGCACCAGCCAGGGCACAGGGATTCAAATGTATGACCACCCCCCCACACACACACACCATTTTTATCACCCACCCTGGGCCATTTTTATCAAACCACCACAAAAATGAAGCCAAAAAAGGATGAAAGAAAGATAAGAAATCTTTTTTAAATTTTTACTGTGTTTTAATGTGTACTCAGGTGTGCCTATCTGTGTGCATGCCGTCTGTGTGCTGGTGCCCGAGGCCAGATGGGAACATCACATCCCTTAGAGCTGGAGCTACAGCTGGCCATAAGCCGCCATGTGGGCGCTGGAAACCAAGTTGTGCTCCTCTACATGAGTGCTTAATGTCTGCGCCATCTCTTCAGCCCCATGAAAACACACCTTTTAGGAAGTCCAAGGTCATCCTTGGCTGAGTGCGAAGCTGTGGGACTCAGGCTTGGTGGAAGGGGGCTTCTGTTCAACCCTTCACACTAGGATAAGAGGAAAGAAGGCACATGGAACCTTTTCTTTCTCGTTCTGTTTACATTGCCTTCAAAGCCAGACAAAAAGGAAGCGAGGTCAATTTTCCCTGGCAGAGCTCCATCCAGATAATTTTATCTTCATTTCCTCTGAGCAGTAGGTAAACATCATAGTTCATGTTTTTTTGTGCAGGTGTGGTTAATTAGGGCCTGTAGTTCCAGTACTCCAGAGGCTGAAGTAGGATTGCCTCAAGTTTGAGGCCATCCTGGGCTACATAGTAAGTTTCAAGCTAGGTGGGGCTACAGTGTGAACCCCCTACATACACACACACACAAAAGTTTTATTTTCCTCTGCTCTGTTACACCACCAGGAAGAGGCTGAAAACATATTATAGTGGGCCTTGTCTCGGTGACCCAAAGGCCTGCCACCAGCCCCACTTCCTAGCCAAGGTGGAACAAGTAAAGGCAGAGCCTATTCAAACCACAGGACCAAGGACTCAGGGACAGCCAATCCACAGCCGGCTAACAGCTCATGCCTCCAAACCAGTTTTCACCAGGCTCATAGCCCCTGCATGTCCTACCTGTCTCAACACGTTTCCACAGGTAGAGGGAGGCTAAGATTTGGACAAGCTATTGAATGACAGGGTGTGTGGTATCAGATCCAACCTGGTGACCCACTGGACCCTAAGAAAGGGTGTGCGTGTTCATGCGTGTGCATGTGTTTGTGTAGAGTGGATTCCTATCACAGCTCTTCAGAATCCCATGGACCTCCATGAGGGAGAGAGACCCACAAGTGACAGAGTGGGTAGGAGATTCCCAGGCCTACAACCCAAGCCAGGATCTTTGTTCTTTGGCCCAGTGAGGCAGCAGCTGACCTTTCCTTAAGAACCCTTTTCCTTAGGAAAACCCATAGGCGCCAGTCTATGAAGCTACAGCAGAGGCTCCCCACCTGCTATATTTGGCCAGACCTTTGTAAACCCCCATAGGTGAGGTGTTAGGCCAGGAGGGCGGGCCTACCGCACTGCAGTGGCAAAAGAGAGGACTTTGCCTCTAGGCAAAGATTGAGTCAGCTGAGCTAGGACTCCTTGGCCGAACAGAGCACTCTCTTCTTGCCTTCTGAGTGGAAAGCCACTCAACCGGTTAGACCCGAACATGGTAGCCAGTTATTTCTACTCTGACACATACTTTAGTGCTGAACTCCTAGACCTGCACACTCCTACTAAATAAACTTCCTCATCTACCCACATCACAGTGCCTCAATCCCTTCTGACCGCCTCTAACATACTTCCACCAGCATGTTCCACTGACACCTCAAACTCAGTAATTCCAAAGCAAATCGCAAGATACCCCCCAAATGCATTCCTCCTGCCTTTAGTGAAGTGTTTGCACACCCAGTGGTCCAGAGGGCAGGCCAGGCTTCCTCTCTCCACCACCTCCTTCCTTATCCCCCCTTCATCCTATCTCCTTAGACTTCCATGCCTGCTTTCTGGTTGATTTACCTTCCACCTGTTCTCAAATCCTCTCATTTCTCTCCATGTTTAAGTCCGGCTACTGTTCCAGACCAGCACCGTCGCTGTGTGGCCACTGCATAGCTTTCACACTGCGCTCCACCGCCTCTGCTATAATCTCCAAGTCGCAAGTCTGGGGCAGAGGATGCAGCTCAGTGCAGTGGCTTGCCTAGCATTTGTGAGGACCTAGGTTCAGCTCTGAGCACCACAGGAAGCCAGCTGTGGTGTGCACCCCTATAATCTTAGACCCCCGAAAGTGAAGGAGGGAGTTTAAGGTGACTGTCAGCTACACAGTGAGTCTGGGGCCAGTGTAGGTTACCTGAGCTCACATCTCAAGACAGCCAAATCACAAGTCTCTTCACCCCTACATTCCCCCCTCCCCCCCCACCCCTTCAAGCGCTTTCCCACTGTCCTTGGGTAGTCCCGGTTCCTTAACATGTTCTGCTAGGTCTTTGTGTGGTCTGTTTCGGGTTTGCTCTACACGTCCCAGACAGACGCAGTTTCATTCTTTCAGCTCCTTAGCACACCCCGTCCAGCCCCTGAGGCTCTGCAAATACTGCTTTCCATGCCCCTCTGCCCTTTACACAAACTGTTGCCTGTTCTTGTCGCCGGAGCCCTGTGCTGTTGGGGGCAAAGTAAAAGAAAGACATCACTTGCTCCACTTCGCTCCATTGTGCCACGATGCCAAGGTTCTTCACAATAGTTATGTGGAGGGCCGGCCCTGGTTCCACGACCCAGACCGGATGGATGGCGATGCCCGTATCCATTTGTGCTGGGTGACCCCATGCCAAAGGCAATCCCAATGACCAGCTTACCTGGACTAATTTCTAAGTCCGAGAAATGCCCATCGGGCAGTCCCCTAGTCTCCACCCCTGGCTCTTTACTGTCCCCAAGTGTCCAGTGATAGACCAGAGTTCTTGTTTAACTCTGGCCGCTCTCCCGGGGGCTTGTTCTGTCCGCGGACTCACTGCTGCCTAGTACCCACCTCCTTCCCTCGTCACAGTCCCCTGCTTGGACCACAGTGTGCATGCGCGTTTGGAGGGCAGCAGAGACTGGGGCTAGTGCAGTAGGACAGAGCGGTCCCGGCAAGCCTCCTGCTGCCTGTCTGCCATCCCCGCAATGGCGCCCCCTTCTGGCACAGACTGAAAGCAACAGTCATATTCTGTGATACAAGCTCCTGCCAAACAGGAGACTACGGGAGAGGGGGAGGAGGGGGGAGGAAAGAGATGTCAAGCTAGTGTCTCTCTTGGCCCCATGACTAGAACTTTGTTAACTCGGAGTGACTGGACAAGCCAACAAAGGGGATCAAAAGCTGCATGAAGGAGTAGTAGAGCCTACCTACCTGCGAGCCCAGTCCTCTGAAGACACTGTCTACTAAGCAAACATCTTTTGTTTTTAAAATGAAATACTGCATGGTTTATTTTAATTACCACTTTTTGTTTTATTTATTTGTACTCTATGTACATTGGTGTTCTGTTTGCATGTATGCCTGTCTGTGTAAGGGTGTCATATCCCCTGGAACTGGAGTAACAGTTGTGAGCTGCCATGTGAGTGCTGGGAACTGCTGGGACTTGAACCTGGATCCTCTGGAAGAGCAGTGCTCTTAACTACTGAGCCACCTCTCCAGCTCCCAAGGGAAAAAAAATTTGTTTTAATCCCAATAGTCAAGAGGCAGGCAGATCTCTTGAGTCGCCAGCCTGGTCTATAGAGTGAGTTCTAGGACAGCCAGGGCTATACAGAGAAACTGTCTCAAATAACCAAGAAGATCTATGCCAGGGGCTGGAGAGATGGCTCAGCAGGTAAGAGCACTCCCTACCCTCCAAAGGACCCGGGGCTCAGTTTCCAGCACACACATGGTGCCTTAAAACAGCCCGGCAACTCGAGTTCTAGGGATTCCAATACCACCTTCTGGCCTCCAAGGGCACTGCACACGGGGCACATACACACATGCAGGCTAAACACCCATACACAGGAATCTTTAAATACGGGCTGGGCGGTGGCAGCGCACACCTTTGATCCCAGCGCTCTGGAGGAGGATGCAGGAGGATGTCTGTGAGTCTAAAGCCAACCTGGTCTACAGAGTTCCAGGATAGTCAGGAATACACAGAAAAACATCTTGGGAGAAAAACAAACTGTGATTGAATTGCTTAGTGGGCAAGGCCCTTCCCTCTAAGCCAACCTCTGCAATTTGTCCTCTGACATTCACTTGAATGCTGTGGCATTTGTGCGTCCCCACCCCACCCTGTAAATAAACGTAAGGTATTGAAATTTTATGCCAGTTTTCAGCTCCCACAGTCACTCATGTATCCAACACAGATTTACTGGTCACTTTGTCGGTGTCTGGCACTGGTGGAATAAACAGAACCAAAACAGTTCCTGGGATCATGGGGATTGCCCCATGCTGGGGAAGCAGATCTTTGATCAAAGCAGCACTGTTTGAGGTAGAACTGCAATGGTGACTTGGGATGAGGTATCTGTGCTGTTGTGACAGCACAGGGTTTGGCTAGAAATCTGTAAAGGAGACAGGACAGGACTTGCTTATGGGGTTTCGGTGCTATTTAAGATTCCGGTGTTGAGTCAGGCATGGTGGCCTACGCCTGCAATCCCAGTACTCTGGGAGGCAGAGGCAGCTGGATGGCCGTGAATTCGGCTTTCAGACAACTGGTGGTTTCAGCTGAGAGGTGATATGATAAAGATGCTGCGTCAAGCTGAAGGCATTGGGTGAGAAGGCTGGACAGAGGGAAAAGGAGATGGTGGGCAGTGCTGCTCATCTTGTCCAGCAGTCAACAGCAAGATGTGGGGGAGAGCACGATCAGCTGCAGGCTCTTGAATGTGTGGAGGGGCAAATTTTGATGACAAAACCCAAGATAAGATATAATGGGTAAATCTAGGATGGCCACTGACACAATCCAGGAGAATGCAAAATACTGTGATAGAAAACAAAGCAGGACATTTGAGTAAGTGAAGCATGGTGGTACAAACCAGAAATAATGCCAAGTCTCAGGATGCAGGCACCACAGCCAAGCTGGCCGCATGAGCCTTTATTTCTGCATTCAGCATTCAGTAAAGCCGACCTGGAACTCTGTAGACTAGGCTGGCCTCGAACTCAGAGGACTGCCTACCTCTTCCTCCACCAACCTGGCTTTTACGTGGCTTATGTTTTTAAAAACCCCTGACCTTTAGAGACACATGCTAGCCACCGGGCATGATGGTGCAACCTTGTAATGTCAGCACTCCGAAGCCAGCCTGGTCTACAAAGAGTCCAGGACAGAAACCCTGTCTCGGAAAACAAACAAACAAAAGATATATGCTGAAACATTTGTGGCCGAAGAACTAGCATTTGCTACAAAATGGTGGAGGAGGGAAGGTGTGGGCCATACACATGGCCTTTCCTGGAGCTCCGTGATGAGTGATAGGTGCTCACTGGAATGCTCAGATCTACTTTGCTTACTTGAAATTTTCCATTAACAAAAAGTTCCTTAAATATCACTGATTGGATTGACGACACACACCACAACTGGCTGCATGTGATTAACATGTGTGTGTGTGTGTGTGTGTGCGCACACACACACACAGCCTTGGCACGTCATCAGACAACTTTAGACAGTTAGCTTTCCCCTTTCACCACATGGGTTCCAGGGATTGAACTCAAAGCCATTGGCTTGTGGCAAATACCTTTACCCACTAAACCAGTACTCAATCTGTGGGTCATGACCTTCTACAGGGTCAAATGATCCCTTCACAGGGGTTGTCTAAGATCATCAGAAAACACAGATATCTAAATTATGATTTCTAACAGCAGCAAAATTACAGTTACAAAGTAGCATCGAAAGTAAGTTCACAGTTGGTGAGCAACATGAGGAACTGTGTTAAAGGGTTGCAGCACTAGGGACCACTGGAACCACTGCACTGAGCCATTTGCCAGCTCAGGTTTAACTACATTTTTTTAGATTTATAATATAAACATTTACATTACACATACATGTATATTTATGAGACAGTATGTCCTGGTTAGCCTGGAACTCATTATGCAGACTAGGCTGCCCCAGAGTGTACAATGATCCACCTGCCTCTGCCTCCTATGTGCTGGGATTAAAGGTGTGTGCCACCACCACTGGCAAAATATATATTCTGTACAGCATCAAAGGGAATGTTCACATGTCCAAAACAGCACATAGAGGGTGGAGAGATGGCTCAGAGGTTAAGAGCACTGTCTGCTCTTCCAGAGGTCCTGAGATCAATTCCCAGCAACCACACAGTGGCTCACAACCATTTATCCTGGGATCTGATGGCCTCTTCTGACATGCATGTGTACATGCAGATAGGATACTCATATACATAATATAAATAAATAAATCTCTTAAAAATGATACTTAGAAGGTCAGACCACAGAATTTGGTAGAAGACTGGATTTAAAGATTACTCTCAGATACATGAGTTCAAGGCCATCCAGGGTAACATAAGAGTCTCAGAAACACAAACAAAACCTTTAGAACTACTCTGCTTAGGAAAAACTTGTTTGCAAAGCAAAAGAGAAAAAGACCTGACCTATGCCCACATCTGTTCCTTTTGTGGTGCTGGAGGGAGATCAAATTCAGGGAACCTGCACATACCAAACAAGTCTCTACCACTCAGATGTACACACAACTGTGACTGAACACTGTTTCACAGTTCTTTTTGGGGTGCCACTTCTGCAGAAGCACAAGTACACCACCTCCCCCTAAACCCTGACATTTCAGAAATCCACGATACCCATCTGTTTTTATAGAGAAACTCATTTCATCATGATGTAGAGCTTCCCAGGAATATGTGGGTAGGAAGCAAGGGATGATAGGAAATGGCTGTCAGCAAAACCAGCCACTCTCCAGGAAATGTGAACTGCGGCTGCAGGATGATCAAAGCAGGTGTGGCTAGGTGGGTAGCCCACCTTGCTGTCCCCTTCAAGCTGCAACAAATCATAGGCAGCTTATCGTTAAACTTTGCTTTATTAACTGGAAAATGCTTCTCAAGTACCTTTCTTAATGTTTATGATAAATTACCCTACTTAGCTTGGTAGGATAAGCCAATCGCTATTATCCCAGTGCAATGAATAGCCTCCACAGGGGCAGGGCCAGGACTTGGCACCATCACTGATCAAGGAACAAGAACGAATGAATGACTGGGCAGTGGTGGCACACACCTTTAATCCCAGCACTTGGGAGGCAGAGGCAGGCAGATTGCTGAGTTCAAGGCCAGCCTGGTCTACAAAGTGAGTTCCAGGACAATCAGGACTACAAAGAGAAAGCCTGCCTTGAGAAAAAAGAATGAATGACAACAGGTCATTCCAGTAAGCTAAGGGTCTGCTCTAGGAAGGAAGGTGCCAATTACTAAAGGTGACTGCTGAATTAGAAGATAATCAGAAACAGAATCTGAGGCAGGCATAATTTAGCATGGCCAGAAGCAACAATTTGTAACAACTAGCAGAGCATGTCTGAAAAGGAACCCAGAAAGCTGCTCTTTTTCATGAGAGCAATGAGGTTGGGAGGGGCTGGTGTACACTCTTCCCAGACCAGTACCAAGCACAGTGGCACTCAGCAGTGGCGGAAGCTTACAGAATCTTGAGTTCAGGGCCAGCCTGGGCTACAGATTGAAAGCCTGTCTCAAAAAGCCAAAGAAAGAAAAGGGGACATAAAACCTCATTCAGAGCTCAAACTGAGAGAAGGGGTAAGGTGTGATGACCACTGGGAAGGGGCACTACAGACCTCGGCCCACCTCTGCTGTGTCAGCTGTCCTTGGAGCCTGAGGCTACTTGCTGGAGATGTGTATTCAACTCAGGGGCTGACAGCAGCTGTGGCAAAGGCAAGGCTGAAGGGAGTAGATCTTCCCAGCATTTTGGTTCTTGTCTTGGATGCTTCTGGAAATCACACACTCCTGAAGGCAGCAGGGAAGGCTGTGGGCCAGGGTGCTCATGCAGCTTCCCCCTGGGTCCAGCTCCAAGCATTGGTGAACAGCTGCAGCCATGGGGAGGCGGCAAGGGCATCGAAGGGAGAGGGTCGCCATGCCCACTGCCAGAGCCTCACAGCCCGCTCAGGGTGTGGCATGAGGGCCAGATGGCGGCCATCTTGAGAGCAGATGCCAGCTATGCCTCCTGGAGACCCGTTGGGGTTCAAGGGGTACTGCTCTGTGGGGTTCCCACCATCGTCTGCCCAGTGCAGAGGAACCAAACTTCTGGCCTCGACCTTGGCTTGGAGGTCAGGAGAGGAAAACGCCATGTAACCTGGGGGCAAAGGAGACAGCATGTGAAGCCAGGCTTCTTCAGGCCAGACCCAGCCCTCAACCCTGTCCTGCCCCAGCCTGACCTTCTCCATGGGCGCTCCACACAGGCAGCACGGAGCCCTCCATCCCTCGAAGCATCACGGCGGGCCCGGGCGACACACGCACGGTGGCCCACCGGGACTCGAATCGCCCAGATAGATTGTGGCGGAGCAGGAGGCCTGGCTGTACTGGTTGGCAGTCATGGCCTGACTCATCTTGCTCTTCACTGGGGTCACCTCCCACCCAGCCCAGAAGAGCCAGCAGCTGACAGCCATTGCACACACCCAGGCTGAAGGTGTCTGGCCGCCTGCGAAATCGGCCCAGCTCTTGCCTGGCCTGTGGATTGAAGGTCACAGCAGCTGCCCAGCCTAGGAAGAGCAGGCAGGTCAGAGAGGGGTGTAGAAGGCCCAAGAAAAGCAGAAGCAGGGAATGAAGGGAGACAACCGCCTTCTACACTAGTGATCAGGTCCTCTCCACAGGCCCTGGGACAAACTTGAGGGAAGAAAGAACCCTATCTACTTCAATCAGATAGCCTGATTAGAGATCCATGAATTTCTTTATGGTAAGTCAAAATATTTTTTTAAAGATTTATGTAATTATCTAAGATTCAACAGTGAGATTTCAATTGGGTGTGGGTGGCTTACACCTGTAAATCTCAATACTTGAAAAGCCAAAGGAAGAAGATGGCTTCCAGGGCCACTTTTTGAGTTTTAACGGCCTAGGCTTTGTGAAACCCTAACTCATCATCAAAAAAAAAAAAAAAAAAGAGAGAGAGAGAGAAAAAAAAAAGGTTTCATATACAGAAGCCTGAACTGAACTTTTGGCCTCTTGAAATTAGAAGATATAGTCGTGCTAAAACAATCTCCCCACAGAACAGTCTGATCAAGCTGAAGAGCAGCCAACTGTCAAGATGAGACAGACCCTCCAGGCCTACCCCACTCTGGGAAGCCAGCTGCCTCATTTCAGATACCCTTGGCACTTCTGCTGGCCTCTGGTTCGGATCTGAGCACTTTGCTTGGCTTTGTGAGGGTGGCAAGCTGGCCCCCAGCCTGGGCAGAAGGAGCCAGAGACATCTTTTCCAGGAGTGTGGAAATGGAGCACGCAGTGCTCTGCACACTGACCTTTGGCAGAGCCCAGGACGTCTGCATAGCTGAAGCCGCCGACAAAGGCCACACCACGGAATGTGTCCAGCGTGATGGCCCCAGAGCAGAGATCCTGCATGGTCACATCCCATACCTAACAGGACAGGGAGCAAACTGTGACACACAGCCAAGGTGAGATTAAGATCTCCAGCTCTGCTAGCTGCCAGTGCTTACCTCAAACCCAGCCAAGTGAAAGGCATCGGCCATTTCCCTGTCTCCATTACTGCCCTCTTCTCGCAAGATAGCCACTCGTGGGATGGGACCAGCTGGAAGACATGCCTGGGTAGAAGACTACCCGTCCACTCCAAAACCCCAGATACCTTCCCAGGGCAGGGCCAAGCACACCACCTCTGCACACACACTTACCAAGGTTACGGGGCACAGAGGCCACCGGAAAGGTGGGTGGCAGGCAGTAGCTGGGTCCTGTCCGCTCCTTCAGGCCCTGCTTCTCCTGTGTCACACAGTGTGGTTCTGCCTGTAGCAGGTCCAGCTGGAAACTCGTTTCCTCCCAGAGGTCTCTCAACTGTCCAACAGGCTCCTCCACAACTACAGCCCCATTCACGGACACTCGGACCTGGAGAGGGGAGAGGGATGAGGGGCCAGGGAAGAGGGATGAGGGGCCGGGAGAGAGGGCGCCCATGATAGTTGCAGTGTGGTATTTGCTGACATGCTCATATAACACTATACTCTCCTTGGCTTCCTCACCATAGCCTGAGGCCCAGCCATGCCTGTGTGGCCCAGTTCCAGACAGTGTAGGCCAGCATCACGGTACCGCTGCAGTACTCCGGCTACATCTGCCTCCTGTACCTCCAACACCAGGCCTGGCTCCTCAGCAAACAGCACAGGCAGCGCTGGAAGGGAAGTGGGGCTGAGTGAGGACAGCTAGGATGCTGCCAGGACTCAGGTGGACAGAGTCTGCAGGAGGCCATGGAAGTTTGCAGAGACTGTGAGCGCTCTTTGAAGCAGACAGTTCAGAACATGACAGTAATGGAGGATTCAGCTAAGACTCAAGAGGAAGGGTCAGAGCATTCTTTATACCAGAAGATCCACAAGTAAAGAAGGCAGCCCAGGCCTTAGACCACACCCCAAGCTCCTTACCGTGGATCCCGGGGGCAAGCACATCCACCTCTATCCCACAGTTCCCAGCAAAGGCCATCTCTAGCAGGCAGGTGACAAGCCCTCCATCACTGACATCATGGCCTGAGCAAATATGGCGGTCTGGAGGAGAAAGGAAGAGTTCAGCCATCTTAGGCTAAGCTTCATAGCTCCAAAGCATCTGGAGAGCCAATAAGTGAGAAGGCAGGCTCTCACAGAAGAGCCTGACCTGACCCTTAGGTACCCCAGAGTCACTGTTGAGGCAGGTGCTTGCCATATGTCTGCTACCACGTACCAGGGAACCACTCACCTTTCAGCAGCCCTTGGGTGATATGAAAGGCACGCACGAGGTTTTCCGGAAGGTCTAGGTCAGGAGGGTGCTCCCCAAGCTGGGAGAAACACTGGGCTAGAGCCGTGCCTCCCAGCCGGTGCTGGCCAGGGCTCAGAGGCACATAGAGCAGACAACCTAAGGAAACAAGGAAGGGAAGAGCAGCTCAAGACCCTGCCTCAAAGTGTTCCCAGCACAGAGTAAGACACCCCCAACTGCCAGTCCTAGAAAGTAATACAGCTCAGGACTGAGATAGGGGAGTTCATAACGTAGAACTCAGACTAACAAGCAAGCTCAGAAGACACACACAAGGAGCAGGGAGGTGAAGCCATACCTCTCCCTCCAGGATGCTTGAGGTCTGGGGTCACAGTGGCTGTGATGTCTGGACAGACAGCATACGCTGAAATGACCAGTGACCCTACCAAGCAAGGAGAAATAAGCGAATGAGGTGCCAGCCAGCCGCACAGCGCTTCCTCCCTCTCACAGGGGCCTCTTCCTTACCAGGAGCCTGCACAGTCGCGGTGCCCACCCGGGCAGCCATGCTGAGGGAATCCTTGCCACCGTCTACTGCCACACCGAGTGCTGCCATCACTGTCACCACAGCCTCACAGGCATCGGCCAGTGCTGCACCCTCACCTGGGAGCTTGGCTGCCCACATCCAGTTGCCACTACACTTTACATCCTGGCAACAGTGGGGACATGGACATTAGAGAGAGAAGGCAAGGCAGAGCCTGGGAGTTTATGTGCAGAAAATCACGGGAAAGAAGGAGAATGGCCGATGGGTGCAGAGGCTACAACTGCAGGACAGGAGCTAGGGAGCACTCACTCGGAGGTCAGTGACCAGAGCAAACACCAGGTTGGTGAGGGCTTCAGACACAGCTAGTCTGGCAGCAACCTTGGGATCCAGCAGGCTCTTGACTGGCTGCTCTCCCAGGGCTGTGGCGGCCCCTACGAGCTCCTGGTGGCTCAGTGCCACAACAGCCACATCAGCCAGAGGGGTCTGCAGGGGCCCGACACACTGCTGTTGGGCCACAAGGCCACCCACAGAGCGATCCACCTATGGAAGCAGATGCAAATGGAAAGAAGGCAAGGGTCAAAGGGGGCTGGCTGTGCTCTGCACTGCAAGCAAGATCACACAGAAAGTGGGTAGCAAGGACAACAGGCCACCAACAATGTCCTGCTCTCCACCCCACCCCCCACCCAGGGAACCCCAACAGGGAAGAGGGTCAGGATGCATGACAGAGAACAATGCAGAAGGCTGAGCAGCCAAGCGGGCTGCCAGGAGGACCTTGTTGGTGAGGTAGCGCTTGCTGGCCACAGCCGGCAGCCTCAGAACCCGTTCTAGAGCCTGGCGCACACTCAGCTCTGGGGGCAAAGCCAAAGGCTGCAGCACAGGGGGTCTCCTCTGGAGGAAGAACTCCTGGAATAGAAGAGTGGCCAAATGTACGCACCTGAGAAGGCCTGGCAAACAAGCCAGGAAAAGCTAACATGGCAGAAAGGCCACTGGCAAACACTCTCCGGCCCTGGCTCACATACCTTTTGAGGCATCTTTCCCAGAACCCAGTCAAGGTCCAGGTCCACAGGGGTTGGAGGAGGCGTCAGGGGGGCATCTCCTTGGCCACTTTTTCCCACCGGGCACTCACGATCATCCACTAGCATAATCTGTGAACCCCAGGGACAGCCCCCAAAGAAAAGGAGACCTTGACCACCAGCAGGATGTGCCTGGAGGCCAGAAAACTCTTCCCATCCTGCCTGTGGAGCTTCCCTGAGGAGCCCCTCCCTCTCCCGGGCCCCTGACCCGTTCCCCACTCCTGGCCCACTTCCCATTTGAGCTCATTTGGTCCCTCAGCATTGCTCCCCCAAGCCCACAGCACCTGCTCTGGGCCGCTGGGGCCAACTTACTCTCTTATCTCCAGTGATTGTGCCCACAAAACAAACTGGGCAGCGTTCACGAGCACTGACATGGCTCAGGAATTCCCGGTCAGAGGGTCTCAGGAGAAGCGCATTTGACTCCTGGTACTCAGCCCCCCAGATTTCCAGCGCATTCACGGTTGGGTCTCCCAGCTGCAGACAGGCAGTTAAGAAAAAGGGTCAATGGGCACTGCCTCACCTCACAGAGTTGCTAGGAACAGGGGAGGGAGGATGGCCAGGCTTCAGGGAAGAGACCTATGGACCTGGAAGCGGCTGGTATAAATGATGGCTCCTGCTGGCTCACTCAGCTCCTTTAGGACATTGCCTGGTGAGAGAATGAGGAAGAGGTGGCAACCTGGTCATGGTCAGCCCCAGGAGAGCAAAGGGAGTTTCTGGTCTGCAGAGTAGCACCTAACCCTGGTGACCCTGCAAGAGCTCCTGCTTCATACTTACTGCCTAGCCCCATGGCTGCAGCAGGCTCTACCCCTCCACCCCAGCCTGTCCAGCACCCGAGGACATGGAGAAGACGGCAGAGCCTGGTGGGAGGATGCAAATCCTCAATGCTTCCCCTAAACCGAATCTGGCCGACTAGGCCCAGGCCTGTGTCCTGACCGCTTCCCTCACCATTGCCACCAGCACCCTGGTCATGGAGGCTGCAGATGGGGTTTCCTCCTGGAGCTTCCACACAAGCTCGGATCACACGGTTCATCTTCTGCTCCATTTCTGGGTCTCCGCGTTGCACGGCTCCAAAGTCCAGGTCGCTGGTGTTGTCTCCCTGAACCTGAGGAAGCATGGGACACAGCTCACCTTAGGCAGCCTCGGAAGCTCCATCAACACTGACAGTGGACAGAGGGCCCGGTGGTATGGAAGCCGGCTTCCTTAACTGCCCTCACTCACCTGCACAGACGAAGCAGCTCCACCCCCAACTCCAATCCTGTACACAGGACCCCCAACCTTTACAACCTCCATGCCTGCAAGGAAGGAAGGATGAACCAGAACCCAGGGAAGCAACACAAAAGACCACTAAAGCAAGGCACCATGAACACAGGAGACGCTGATGTGAGGGAACAGGACCACAGCGATCCCCTAGGCAGGACCATACAACCATACAACCTAAGGAAGACAATGTGACAGTAACGCTTAGATACGCGGCTGGAGGCGTGGTTCCCTGCTTACGAGCATGGGCTGCTCTTGCAGAAGACCTGGATTCGGTTCTCAGCACCCACAGGGCAACACGCCACTGCTTCTAACTCCAGTTCTGGGGGCTAATGCCGTCTTCTGGCCTTGGTGGGCACTGTACACTCAGAGTGCATTTACACACAGAGAGGCAAAACAGTCATACACATAAAGTAAAGACAAACAACTTGCTTTTTAAAATTAGCAACACACCTATTCTCTAATGGGGAAGATATGTCAAGAAATTTACCTATAGTTTTATCCACAGGCACAAAATCATCTATGTTCAATAGTAAAGTTTGAGTTAGTTGTTTAGCTAATACAAGGTCTGTACACAGAGACTGCTAGGCAAGACTGTTAGGATGGCAATATTCCCCACAACTTATTTGTAGTTCAACATAGTGCCTATCAAAGTCTTTGCTGAGCGAGAGGCGTAGTGGCGCACGCCTTTGACTAATCCCGGCACTCATGGAAGCAGAGGACCTCTGTGAGCTCAAGGCCCACCTGGTCTATAACGTGAGTCCAGGACAGCCAAGGCTACACAGAAAAGCTCTGTCTTGAAAAGCCAAACAAAACAAAACAAAGCAAACAAACAAACAAAAAAAACAAAAGCCAAAAAACCCACAAAAACAAAGGCCTGGAAAGATGGCTCAGTGGTTAAGAGCACTGTCTACTCTTCCAGAGATTCTGAGTTTAATTCCAGGCAGTGACAAGGTGGCTAACAGCCACCTGTACTCGGATCTGATGCCCTGTTCTGGCATTCAGGTGTATATGCAGATACAGCACTCATATACATTAAAAAGAAAAAAAAAGTCTTTATGTCTTAACTTTCTTTCTCAAAAATTGATACCTTGATTCTAAAATTCCTAATATAAAGGTTAAATCACTCAAAACAACCTTTTTTAATTATTAAAAAAAGAATTTATCGGGCTGAAGAGATGGCTCAGCAGTTAAGATCACTTTCTGTTCTTCAAAAGGACTTGGGTTCAATTCCTAGCACCTATCCTCACAACTGTCTATAATGTCAGTTCCAAGGGATCTGACACCTCTACACTAATGCACATAAGTAAAATTAAGTAACTTAAAAAAAATTATCACCAGGCAGCGGTGGTGCATGCCTACCTTTAGTCCCAGCTCTCAAAAAAAAAAAGAAAGAAAGAAAAAATAAAAGATGTGGTGTGTGTGCCCACAGAATGCAAAGATGTCAGAAGCCTGGAGCGGGATTTGCAGGCAGTCATGAGCCTCACAACGTAGGTGCAAGGAACCAAACCTGGGTCCTCTCCAGCCTACACAACAATCTTGAGTAAGAACAAAACTGAAAGCTTACTCTCTACATTTATTTGTGGTACTGGGGACACACTCAGAGCTGTGTGTATCATTAGCCAAGTCCCCCACCACTGAGCCCCGTGCTCAGCTCCGTCTACTTCTAGAACTTACCACACTGCTTCAGTAATGACTGCAATGCAGCACTAGCTTTAGGAGCAGATACAAACAACTGAACAGATACAACTGTCCACTCAGAAGTGAACTCTTGTATCTAGTCAGATGACCTCGTAGGTGTAGCTAGACACTGAGCCCGAGGCCTTGCACATGCCAGGAAGGTGCTCTACTGACCAGACACATGCCCACCACTGCCAAACGAGCTTTCTTCCCTCCTTATTTTGCTCTTTTGAAAAAATGGTCTTGCTTTGTAGCATATGCTAACCTCAAGTCAAAGAAACATCCTATTTCAGTCTCCCAAGTGCTAGAATTACACATGCCACAATACTAGCTGCCAGTTGGCTGTCCAACCCGAGTGAACCCAGGCCCTAAGCATGCTAGGCAAGTGCCATGCTAATGAGCTATATTCCTAGTCTCCGCCATCTGAATTCTGAATAGACTATGAAGACAATTCAACTAGAAAGAATTTTCCAAAGCAGACTGGTCAACCACAAGTGAAAGAATGAAGTTAGATACCAACCTCATACAACATACAAAAACGAGCTCAAAATGTGTCTATAAAGGCTTGTCACAATATTCTTCCGAGGAATCTGAACTTGGTACTTAGCAGGCATGTTAGGAGCTCACAAGCACCTGCAGCTGCAGCTCCAGGGCTTTCAGGGGCCTCTTCTGGCTCCCATAGCACCCATGTGCACTCGGCATATATACAAACATACACAGATTTTTAAATTAAGATACGTATCTTAATTTATAAAGTCATATGTGGGGGCGCACACCTTTAATCCCAACGCTACAGAGACAGAGGCAGGTATGATCTCTGTGGGAGTTCTAAGCCAGCCTGATCTGCATAAGGAATTCTAGCAGCTACAGCCAAGGCTACATAGTGAGACCCGATCTCAAAAAAACCAAAGAAAGTGCATGCTTTGGTAGCACATAGTCTAAAACTGGAAAAATACAAAGATTAGCATGGTCCTTGCACAAGGATGACATGCGAATCCGTGGAGTGGTCCACATTTTGCTATATACATACATATATGCATATATGGATGTAACAACAATTAATGATAAAGAGGCCATGAATTTGAAAGAAAGCAAAGAGAGGTTTGGAAGGAGGAAAGGAAGGAAGAAATAATATAATTCTATTAAAATCTTAAGAAATAAAAGTAACAAAAATAATAAGAAAAAAGATGTTCTGGGTGTGGTGGCGGGGGTTGGGGGTAGAGGCAGGCGGATCTGTGAGTCCAGGACGACAGAGAAAACGCCTGCCTCAAACCAAAACAACACGTGGACCTGTGCACCTAAGCAGGAAACACCACAGGTACCACCAAAAGTGACTGAGTAACTGGGCACACTGTGTGTGCTGGAAACATGGGCCCTGGAGCCAGAGGAAGGTCTCCCTTCCTAAGCTCACCTCTGGAGACACGCGTGCATATCTGACAGGGCCCAGATGGCACAGGCCTCAAGCTCAAGACATAGCAAAGAACGACCTTGAACTTCTAACCCTCCAACTTCTGAGTGCTAGGGTTACAACCAAGTACCACATAGCCTGGTTTAGGTGGCTCTAAAGACCACACACAAGGCTTTGGTGCATGGCAGCCATGCTTATCTCCAGCCCATCCTTTTGAGGCCTGAGCCACACCCCACTAAGTCACCTAGTCAGTCAACAGGACCTAGACCTTTCCTTTTTTAAAAGACTTACCATATTTTATGTATATGAGTATTTATTTGCCTGCAAGTATAAATGTGCACCATGTGTGTACCTGTGTGACCACAGAGGTCAGATTCCCTGGAACTGGAGTTATAGATGGTTGTGAGCCGCCATGGGGTGCTGGGAATTAAGCATAAGTGCTGGGAGAGGAACAAATGTCCTTAAGCACTGAGCCATCTCTCCAACCCCTTCTTTTTTCTTAAATCTTTTTTTATTTTTTCTAACAGTCTTTCAGAGACTGGGTCTCTCTCCATGTAGCCCTGGCTGTCCTAGAACTTGCTCTGTAGACCAGGCTGACCTTACAGAAATGACTGTCTGTGCCTCCCAAGCGCTGGGATTAAAGCTGTGCGCCACCACCTGGCTGTCATTAATTCTTAAATCCTGTGTGTGCTGAAGCATGCAGACACCGGAGCACTCTGACACCGGTGTGGCGGGCAGAAGGACAGCCTCTGCTGTCAGTGCTCTCACATCATGAGTTCCAGACACTGAACAGGTCATCAGGCTTGCTTGCCAAGTGTCTTTACCCACTGAGCCATCCAGTTGGTCTGGAACTCTGACTTTAACCACAGCCCTGAACACATTACCCAGCACACAACTCTGTTAGGTGTGCCCTCACCATCTTCCCGGTGTTCTTGTGTTTGGCTGGGGCTCTCACCCCTACCTCTGCCTTAAGCCACTGAAGCCAATGTTTGTAGTTAGTACTTGCTTTATGCTCAGGAGTTTTATCTGCTGGCTCCCTTCAATAGAGCAAGGATGTACTGAGCCAGCAGATACAAGTTAGGTGAAGGGCCACCTAACAGAGAAGGGTGGTGGCTCTTACCTGGCTCTGGGGTTTCTTTGCCTACATGCTTGCCTTCCATGGACCCAATGCCCCCACTAAACATGATGGGCTTGATCCACTCACGCCGCTGGCCACCTGGAAGCTGGAGACCCAAAGATCGGGCAAAGCCTAGTGTGAAAGTGAAGGGGTTAGTCCCGAGGGATTTGCAGCACCACAGCCCTTGGGCCTCACCACACCCACAAGACCCTGTGGAGTATCTGTTATTCTTTACATCCCCAGGCTCACCAGCCAGTACTGGCTCTCCAAACTTGTTTCCATAGTCAGATGCTCCATTACTGGCCTCGATAGCGACTTCCAAAGGCCTTGCAAAGTTTCCAGGGTACTGGAAACTTGGATCCTCCCAGGGCAGAGCATAACCTGAGGCGGGAAGATACTCGATAGAGTATTAAAATGGAAGGCAAGAGCTGGGGAGGCAGCACAGTAATCTAGCATGGGCCCAGCATACACAAGGCACTGGGTTTGATCCCCAGCAGTGAGAGAAAAAAGTGGGAGATGGAGGACACACCTTCAGAAGACTCTAAGGCACTGGCGCTGCCCACCCTCGTGGCAATAGTGGAGAGGTGTAAAGCAGGCAGCTAGACACTAGCCTTTCCTTGTCTCATGAGAGAACTTTTGTTATTTTTTTCTTTTGTTTTTTGAGACTGACTCTCATTATGTACTCAGATAGATAGCCCTGCTTTTGGAGTGCTGGGGTTAAACCCTGTGCACGCGCAGAGCGTATTCATGTTACTTTTTATCCTCCAGTGCTGCCAGTTATCCACTGGAGCCTTGCGTATGCTAAGACCCCCACCACTCAGTCACACATACCCCAGCCCTTGAGTCAGACTGCCTGAGCGCTCCCCCATGATGTGTGTGCATGTGCACATGTGCACGTTAGTATAGGTGTGCACGTTAGTATAGGTGCCCCTGGACACAAGAGGGGGTTACTGAATCCTATGGAGCAAGAGCAAGAGTGAGTGAGCAAGCGAGAGAGAAAGAGTAGTCTTTTCATTCCCCTTTTCCAAAAATTTATTTTTGTACACATGTGTATATATGTATATGTGCACACGTGAGAGCAGGTAACCAGAGTTTAGGGGAGGGCATCACGTCAGTCTCAAACTATTCCAGACAGCAGCTGGCCACCGATCATGGGTGCTGGGATCAAACTTGGGTGCTCTGCCGAACAGTAGGTACTTTTAACTGCTAAGCTATCCCTCCAGCCCCTTCTTTGTTTTTCAAGATAGGGTTTTTCTGTGTAGCCTTTGCTGTCCTGGAACTCACGCTGTAGACCAGGCTGGCCTTGAACTCAGACATCCACCTGCCTCTGCCTCCTGAGTGCTGGGATTAAATGTGTTAGTTCACCCAGTACCTCTTCTTTTTAAAAAAGATGTTTATCATTTTCTAAAATGAGGTGGATGTGTGGGTGCCTGCAGAGGCCAGGTGTATTAGATCCCCAGCTGCAGCTGGGGTTACACAGGCAGCTGTGAACCAACCAACCAAAAGGGTACTGGGAACCAAACTCAAGTAATTAAGTGTGCAAGAGCAGCACACTTAATTACTGAGCCATTTCTCCAGCCCCTGTTGTATAAGTTTCCTCTTCCATTCCAGAGAAGCCCTTTAAGGAGAAATGTTAACAACTCAAAGTAGCTTCAGAAAGTCCCGGAAACTGACTGGATCCACTAGGCTCCTCCCTGACAGGGTAAGCAATAAAAGATGAGAGTTCCTCCAAGACTAAATGGGCAAAGCTCAAAGAAGATTCTGAGGCCAGACCAGCTGACTAGAAGAATCAGAAACCAGATGAGCTGTCTGGAAGAGGTTTAGACCAGCCACTTGGAAAGGACACTCTCCAACCTGTTGAGCTGCCTGTGGGCTCCAGGCTTCCCAGCTTTTCCACTCATGTCACCCATGCTGGGCAGGCTTTGGTGATGCCACTGTCTCTGAGTCATTTCTGCTCCTGTGAGTGACCCTTCATTTACACTCTTGGTTCACAAAGTTGGACTACGGTAGTATCCGTATTTAATCTGCTCTGAGGTAAGTAGGCATGTGTGTTTTGTGTCCCCAGGAAGTTTTGTCACATACAGCCCCTCAGTCTCTTATGGTTTTCTAAGAAACTGGATTTGGTGGGCAAGTATTGATCATAAGGTAACCTGGTCTCACGTTTTCTTACTAAGTGGACACTGGTGTCTGAAGAAAATCGTAGGTCTTCAAAGCCAGTGCGGTGGCCTCCCCCAACACACTGCTCATATTCATGGTCGGCAAAGAGGACTAGTCTGAGGCTCTCCCTCCCAAGCAAACACTCCCAGGAGACCCCAGAGCCAAGAGCTGTGCCTGCCAGGATGAAGAGTCTGGAAGGGAAGGTAGGGAGAACAGAAAGATCAAACCTGGGATGTGCAGGTTGCCAAAGCAATAGCCAGCAGTGCCAGCCACCACATGGGCCCCACGGCCTGTACACTGGACATCTCGGATGCGGCCACCTGTGCCTGTGGTTGCCCCACTGAAGGGGGCCACTCCTGCAAAGAGGAAGCAAAGGAGATGTGGGTGACAGAGATAAACCCATCAATAATGTCCTCCACGAAAGCAAGAACAACTCAGGCTCAGCCACAAAGCCTAGGACCCCTGTGCTCTCTTGCTCTCTAAACTCACTTATCTACACTGGGACTCGACTCACCCGTGGGGAAGTTATGTGTCTCTGCTGTGAAGACAACATGTCTAAGTCCCTGCTGTTGCCGGAAGCAGCTTGGTCGGGTAGGGTCCTCAGGCTGGATGAATCGGACTTCCTTCCCCTGGATTGCACTATGAACATAGTCATTCTATATTCTGTCTCCTCCAAGAGCCATGCCAATCCAACAGGTCCAAGGCCTCCCTTCTCTCCCAAAACCCCATTAGCCCTCGGCACAGCCAACCTGCTGTTGTCACAGAACTTGAGGACGTTGTTAGGGTTTGAGGACGCCTGAGTGCTCATGATGGATTCAAACAAGGAATGCGCAAGCTTCTTGCCGTCCACATGGAGCTGGCCCTTGAAGAACCAATGTCGGCTGTGCTCACTGCAGGAGTGACAGAGAAGGTTTGTCAGTGCCGCATCTCCTCAGCAGCACTCACAGCCAATTCATACTTAGATCAGGTGTCAAAGCACATTCCAGAAAATAACCCTGTGTTCTGCCACTGTGGTTTGTCCAGAACCAAATGTAAAAGCAAGAATTAACAGTAGACTCCGCGAAGGGTAAGGAGGCCAGAGCCGCGAGAGGCATGGGGAGAGCGCAGAAGGTGAGTTCTTGTGGTATTCCTCTCCAGCCTCCAGGGCCAACCCAGCAGATAAGGGCATGACCCCTCACCTATTGGACTGAGCCAAGTCAAAGGCCTCCACAGTACTGGGGTTCCGCTGTAGCTGTTGGAAGCGCTTGGTGTAGAAATCCAGGTCCCAGGAGTCAAGAGCCAAACCTGGGTGACAAACCTTGGAGAGCTGACAACATGCCTCAGGCCATCATGATCCGTGTCTCCCTCAGAACCACACCAGGCCCTTCCCTCTGTGTCCCATGGACTCCTGCTCACCTAGCTCCTGGTTGGCCTTCTCTAGGGCAGATCGACCCTCTGCTAGGATGTCGATGGTGCCATTGAGCGGGGCTGGGATGTTTTGAGGGGAGAAGCTCTGGATGGGCTCAGGGTAGTGCTGCTCCGTCATCCGGTCATGCAAGGCAGCCAGAGAAATGGCTTCCATTTCAGCCGTGGGGTGGCTGGCAAACTAGTGGGAAGACACATACACATGAAGACAACAAACAAACTAGTGGGAAGACACATACACATGAAGACAATAGATGGAGTTGAAGAATAGAGAGAAAGCACTCACTCCTGGACCTCGAACTTATTGACCCCTCTACTACCATAGAGCACCATTTTCCCATTCTGGTGCAGACATCAAGGCCAGGGTTTGTATATACTAGGGAAATGACCTACCACTGAGCTATGCCTACTCAGACCCACAGAGCATCTTTGTTCATACTAAGGGGGGGAAAAAAAAACACCAAAAATTCCTGTTCTGGACATGAACTCGTGCCAGATGCACAGAGCAGTCTGAAGTCCAGCTGGTCCATTACCCTTCAGCCAGGCACCGTCAAACAGCAAACAACCTCCCAAGCACACAGGGCAGGCCTGCGGCCAAGAGTGTTCCCCTGCTTCTCCCGTGACTTTGCTAGAGCTTAGGACCTAACCTCTGGGGCGCCTGCTCCTTGACTTCCCAGCACAATGCCCACACCTCACCGAAAGCCGGTAGCGCCGCGTGGTCTCTACCCGATCCACAGCTTTCAGCCCAGCAGCCTGGCACACAGACACAATGTTGGTGGAGGCTGGAGTGGAGAAGTTCAGCCTGAGGAAAAAGTCACGGGGTCATGAGACCTTGGCAAGCATCAGTCAGGAGGGTGGACCTTGCCCACTGCTGTCTACTCGACACACACTATTACCCACTATTACTGGCCTCCTGCCTCAGCCTGGGTGCCAAGGAAAACCACTTTTAAAAACTGATCAGAAGCTGGAAAGATGGCTCAGTGGTTAAGAGAGGCACTACTCCTCAAGGGGACCCAAGTTTGGTTCCTTGCATCCATGTTAGGAGGCTCACAGTGCCTGGAACTCTAGCTCTAGTGGGAACCCACGCCTCTAGCCTCTGCGGCCCCCTGCCCTCTGGTGCACGTGCCCTACAGAAACCCAGTATGGGAAACTTAGCAATATCAAGATTCAAAAGAAAAGCTCCTCCGTGGTACAGTGCTTACTCAGCATGCAGTAAGTCCTACGGCCAATCCCTAAGGAACGAAGGAACTGCAGTTTCAACTTCTCAGGGTGTAAGCTGTTATTTCAGTGTGAGTGAAAGGGAGATGTGCCTTGGAATGTGGGAGCAAGTTGCCCAGGACATCGCATACCTGGGCCCCACCTCCAGCAGCAAGTCATTGGAGCCAGGAGCGAGCCAGGACTCCTGAGCCACATCATCCACCAACAGAGGGCAGCCAAACAGCCACATCAACTTCTTCATGTCCTCAGCCCCTGGCAGGGTCTTGGCTGCAGAAAGGACAGGAGCACCTCAAGACACTGCCTCACGTACCCATTACCTCCTTTAAGAAGACAACACCCAGGGACAGGCATGGTGGCCCACGCCTTTAGTCTCAGACTCAGGAGACAGGTACAGGAGGATCTTTGTAAGTTCTAGGCCAGTCTGGTCTACATTTAAGCTCCAGGGCAGCCAGGACTAGACAGATCTGCAACAAATTAATTAACTAAAAGCAAGACAACAAAAACAAACAGAATTCTACACCTAGGGGATGAGATGGACTCAGCAATTAAAAGAACCAGCTGCTCTTGTGAGGACCTGGACTGGATTCCAACATCCACGTGGTGGCTCACAACCATCTGTATCTCCAGTTCCAAGGAGTCCACACACCCTTGGGGCCTCTATAGCACCAGGCACACAAGGGCACACAGACAAGCAGGTAAAACACAAACACACCCAATGTATCTGCTATGTCTGACAACCCCGAGTATGATCCAAGGAAGCCAAATGGTGGAAGTCATCTTACTTCCACATGTGAGTGCCTATATACACACACACAGAGACACACACAAGTGCATGCACACAAAAGAAAATCAAACAGGAAGTTAGAGAGACGGCTTAGGTTAGCATCACAACCCACTCTTAGAGAAGACCCAGAGTTCCAGCACCCACATCAGAAGGTCGCTTCTATCTCTAGCTCCAGGGGATCCAAAGCCGCTTTCTGGATTCTTGCACTGGTATACACATACACACACAGATACATACATATACACACAAATAAAATAAAATGTATTAAAACAAAACAAAAAAATCTGACATCAGACACTGGGTGAGAGGAGCCAAGGCAGTGAGGTGGCACTCGGAGGTGAGGGCAGTAGAGTCAGGAGTTTAAGGTCGTCCCCCACCACAGACACAGTTTGGGACCAGTCTTGGCTGCGTGACACTTGGACTCAACCAAGAAAACAAGACACAACTCAAAGCCAACGTTGGCCCAACCTGCCCAGTGCACGTTGTAGCACAGCTCCGTCTCCATATCCAGAAGCTGTGGCAGTTTCTCTTGCAGCTTCCGAAGAACACGCTCAGAGGCTGCAACCTTGTGGCCAGAGGGGCGGACATAGAAGTGAAGGACAGGGGCCATTTCTGCAGGTGACCTTCCAGAGACTAAGGTTCCTAAAAAAAAAAAAAAAAGTTTTCAAGTTCCATGGACAGCCTGGACACTGGAGATAGAGAAGGGCACTCAGAAAAAAAGGTAACCAGAAAAAGGTAAGCCTGGTGATTTTTTTAACGAATCCTGCAACATGTAGGCTTTTCAGGCTGGGAGGGCATGATTCAACCATTTCTTAGTCCTGGGCACAACCTCCAGACAGGAAAACACACCCATCATAGGGCATTCAAAATGTGGGGAAGGGCATGTAGGCGCTTCCTTAGAACCCAAGCAAGGTCTCAAAGAATGCTACTCTGAACAGATAGATCAGACAATTTCAAGTTGGTGGGCTGACACTAAGGGAGAGGGACAGCAACCTGACAGTTCAGCATTACGAAAATTGAACTGAACTGCCTACATTCATATGCTGAAGCCCTAATTCCCAATATGACAATATTCAAACAGGGGTTCTTAGGAATATTAGAGTGATGAGGGTGATACCCTAATGAATGGGATTAGTGTCCTTCTAAGCTAGATGTTGGTTCTAGACTCAACAAGGGGCTGAGATGCATATTTAACATACCAAATCGGACCAGCCTCCTTGGTCCCTCCCTCCCTGTCACTGGCATGGCTGGTATGCTCCGCCTCTACCCAGGAGGGGCTTCCCTCCCTCTTTCTGCATTTTCTCTCGCCCTGCCTGCACACTCCTTCTCTTGCTCTTCCTCTGTGTCCCTCCCCATGGTGACTTCCCTGGCCTCCTCTTTTGGGATCCACCCAAGAGCTGCACCCAATAAGCCCACCTTTACACTTTAATCTGATTTGAACTGGCTCATTTTGTCAGTGGAGAAATCCTATCACTAGAGAATTAGGTTTCTTCTATCAACACAAATACAAGGTCAGCAGTGTGAAATCTGAAGTGTTTCTACAAGAAAATGACTGTAAGAAGGAACCAAACTGAAGCCATTCTGAATAAAACTTCCATTTTGAAAAGGGGTCAAAAAAGATTTAAGTTCCCAAGACCTTCCTGGGTGACCGACACCCTAGTGGCAAGTTGAGACATGGGTGCTGGGCAAGTTGCCCCACCACAGTTGAATAACCAACCAATGGGAACAGGATAAGTGAACCACAAAGTCACGTTCCTAAGGAAGTCACCTGTCTCTAAATCCTGATTGGTGGGAAAATGTAACTATAACTTGGCATAGATGCTTGTGGATTTCAGGCTTAAAAACTGTTCTGGCTTGGGTTGCAATTCAGCTCCAAGTTTGATCTATGGCCCTGAGCAATCAGTAGTGGCCTGAATATAATAAATTTTTGTGATCTACTTAAATACTTACTAAGATAAATGTTTGCCAGTTGGTGGTAGCACATACCTTTAATACTAGCACTAGGGAGGTTGAGGTAGGCGGATCTTTGTGAGTTCAAGGCCGCCTGGTCTACAGATGAGTTCCAGGATAGCCAAGGCTAAAACAGAGAAACCCTGTTCCAAAAAAACCAAACAAAACCAAACCAAACCAATCCAAACCAAAAAGATGAACGTTATAATCCAGTCAGCTCCCGAGTCTGTGCTGTTGACCCTGACGGGTCAGTTTTGCTGCCTAATTCAAATAGAGATCTTGCTTTGCTGGACTTTGTGACCGCTTGGGTAGTTTTGGATTTTCCGACCTCAATGTGACCATGCTGGCACTTTGATCTCAGATATCCAAACTCCAGAACTATGAGTTCTGTTGTTAATGAGCCACACAGTGTACAGTACTTTGTTATAACAGTATCTAAGGCACACATCTGGAGGATGAAAATGGACCAAACCTGGCTGCTGACATCAAGTAAAAGACCCCCTGCCTCACTGCTTTCAAAATATCCAAAACCTGATAAAGACCTTTCTAACCTCTGACACTGTGTCTCAGCAGGAACATGCCTTTTCTCTAACCCCCTGCCTCACTGCTTTCAAAATATCCAAAACCTGATAAAGACCTTTCTAACCTCTGACACTGTGTCTCAGCAGGAACATGCCTTTTCTCACCAACTTTATGTCTCTCTCTTCTTCAAGATCAGCACATCACCCAACGCTGCCCTCACTGCCCCGTGCTCACAACAGAGCTCTAACCTGCACCATTCAGTCAACCACCAGCCCACCCACTGGCTCACAGCTATGCACTGCCTCTCCTAGGGAAGCAGGGGGAAAGTTTTTACTACTGCATCTCTACTTGTATGACTTAAACTTAACTCATTCAAAACCGAATGTTACACACACCTTTAATTCCAGCAACCTGGAGGCAGATGCAGGTGGATCTCTGAGTTCAAGGCCAGCCTGGTCTACAGAGTTCCAGGACACCCAGGGCTACACAGAGAAACCCTAAAAAAGCCAAAAAACAAACAAAAGCAAAACAGGGTCTCATTTAGCCCAGGGTGACCTCCAACTCACTGTGTAACTGAAGATGACCTTGAACTTCTAATCCTTCTACTCCCAAAAGCCTCTCGAGAGCTATAATTTCAGATGCTCTTCAGAACACTTGGCTTATAAGGTCGTGGGAATCGAACCCAGGGCCCAAGGCCGGATAAACATTCTACGAGCTTCACCTCCAGCCCTCTCGAGTTTTAAATTAAGATTTTCGCCTATCATTCCCAGGAAAAGATAAGGTCCAGGAATAACGGGCCCGGGTTTTATTTCGGGGCTGTATTCCCAACGGCTGGTACAGCGCCCGATACAAGGCAGGCAGCCGACACATCTGACGGACGAACCAACGGGACTGTGAGAGGAGGGTATTTCAACCCGGTCCGCCACCTCCACCGAGTGTCCGCAGGACACGTGCTCCGGCGGACGGATGCTCTACCTCAGAAGCGCGGGCCACGTGGACCCAGCCCGGCCCGACGGGGACCCCGACGCAGCCCGGCCCCGGTTCGAATGTGTGATCGCCGGAACCACACCAGGGAGCGAACTCGGGGAAGGACGCGCAAGCTCTACTCACGGGAAGCCGTCCGAGCGGCGCCACAGCTCCACGAAGCTTGGCGCGCTTTACGTCATCCGCGAGCGCCAAGGAGCTGCTTCTGCGACCCGGAGCGGCCACGCCCCTTGTGGGCGGGGCCTCCGCCCGCTCCAGCGCGAGGAGTTGGATCATCCTGAGCTTTTCTTTTCTTTCTTTTTCTTTCTTGTTCTGTCTTCTTTATTTCTTCTTTAATGAGTGAATTCAGGAAAACACAGCAAGAGGATTTTTTCTTCTCAGATGTTCCATTCTCAAAACTTACTGACTCACAACTGTCTGCAACTCTAGTTTCAGGGGATTAGACACCCTCTTCTGGCTTCCCTGGGCACCAGGCATGGTGCACAGACATATATCCAGGCAAAACACATACACATAAAATAATAAAATAAATAAATCTTAAAAAAAAAAAAAGGGCGGGCTGGAGAGGTGGCTCAGGGGTTAAGAGCATCAGCTCTCTCTACGTAGTCCTGAGTTCGGTTTCCAGCAACCACATGGTGGCTCTCAACCACCTAAAATGAGATCTGAAGCCCTCCTCTGACCAGCAAGGCAGAATACTGTATACATAATAAATAAGTGAATCTTTAAAAAAAAAAAAAAAAAGGGGGGGCCAGCCGGGGCTACATGAGAAACCCTGTCTAAAAAATGAACAAAAGCATCCCAGTAGGTGGCGTTCTTTGATGCTTAATATTTTTAGCATATATGTCAACTTTGCTATTCTATAGCTGTTTCCTTCAGAACTGAACAGTCTAAACTGAAGAGAGGCTCATGAAGCTAACAAGAAGCTCATTAGAGTCACAAGGCATCTCTGAGTTTATGTAAGTCGTAAGCTAATTTAACACAACTGATTCTGCCATAGCTCTAATAACTTACTGGCTCACTAGCTGGACCTGCTGTCTCTATCTGTGATGACGAGAAATAGACTCCAACAAAAATCCTGCAAGGTTTGTTATCCCTACAAGGACTGACAGAATCAAAGATGAGTCTTCCAAAAGCCTTGCTTCCCATTCACCCTAACGGTTGATGTACCTCGATAGGACCCTAAAATAATCTTGGGTGTTCAGTTCCCCCTGGTTCACGCCTGGGAAAATCCTCAAAAGTTGGTCTAGCCAGATGGTCTCCTGCTCTCCCCTTCCCCTTCCTCAGCCATCTTGGAGAGCACAACCATTTATAATCAGGCTCCTCGCTTCTGAGAACATCTGTCTTTCGTAGCTGTCCTCGTCTGAGTTTCTATTTCTGTGACGAAAATATCATGACCAAAAACCAAGTTGGGGAAGAAAGGGTTTATTCAATTTACACTTCCATATCTTTGTTCATCATCAAAGGAAGTCAGGGCAGGAACACAAACAGGACAAGATCATGGAGGCAGAAGCTGATGCAGAGGCTGTGGGAGGTTGCTGCTTACTGGCTTCTCACGGGTTGTTCAACCTGCTTCTTATAGAAGACGGGACCACCAGCCCACGGATGGCACCACCCACCATGGGCTGGGCCCTCCCCCATTGGTCACTAATTGAGTAAATGCTGTGCAGCTGGAGTTCCTGGAGGCATTTCTTCAGCTGAGGCTCCTTCCTCTGTGATGACTCTAACTTGTATCAAGTTGACCATCCAGTACAGTAGCCAAACGATATTTAAAAAGGTAACGTGTGCCGGGCAGTGATGGCCCACGCCTCTAACCCCAGCATTCAGGAGGCAGAGGAAGGTGGATCTTTGTGAGTTCAAGGCCAGAGAGTTCCAGGACTGCCAAAGCTGTTAGAGAAACTCTCTCTCAAAATAAAAACAAACAAAAAAGAAAAAAAAAGTTAACATGTAAAACATTTTGGCTCTCCCTCTCTGCCTTCTTGTTTGTACAAGATTAAGTTGGTTTTCCAAAGCCATTTAATTTAGAACTTTTGTTACCTTGATCTTGCTGGAATGCAACAGCCTGAGACCTTCAGACTCACAGGAAACTGAGGGGGGAAATACACAAAAAGCCTGCTTGCCTTTCTTTGTTTTCTTTCTTTCTTTTCTTTTCTTTTTTTTCTCTTTTTCTTTTTGACAGGCTTACTCTGTGTAGCCCTGGCTGTCCTTGAACTAGCTCTGTAGAGCAGGCTGGCCTCCAACTCAAGAGTCTCACCTGTCTCTGCCTCCCTAGTACTGAGATTATAGGGATGGGCCACCACTGCCCTTACAAAAGAGCCTTTTTAAAAGCTTTTTAAAAAGACCTTGATAACAATAAAGCCTGCCTAAGATCTCTACAGACAAAACAAACAAACAAACAAAAAAACCAACTTTATCATTAGACAATGTTTCAACAGATAATTTTAGTTTCTTACAGACTTCATAATTTAGGTTCCTTTCTGTTAAGATGGCAGACTTGTTCATGTTGCTGTCTTCTGATAGTGAAGACTCTTTCTTTATATGCATATAATGGATATAAGAATATATTTATACATGACACATGTGGATATGAGAATATATTTTTTGAATAAGGAAGGATTTTGGTGTGATAAGATGTGGCCAGGCAAGGTGACTCACCTGTAATCCTAACACCTGGGAACTGGAGACAGGAAGATCAGAAATTCGAGTCTGAGGTAAGCCTAGGCAACATGAAACCTTATTTCAAAACCAAGAAACAAACAAAATAACATTTAAAAAACCAAGGGAAAAAAGGCTTTGTCCCAGTGTTAAAGGACTAGATTTTTCCAAAAGGAAAAAGAAATAAGGACAAAAATTAAACAGTTTAAACATGTTGCAAAGGGTTGGAGTAAATCACAAACGTTCGTGGTTGTACGTGTGATGACGAAAAATGGTTAAAGTTCTTCAGCGATAAAAAACGCTGAGCTTTGTGCTCAGACAGCTGTGGGCCTCAGGATGAGGGTGCAGAGAACAACTTGGGTCCTCTGTAAGAGCACATAGCTCCTCACTGTTCAGACATTTCTCCAGTACCAAAATAAAATTTGTTTGTTTGTTTCAAGACAGGGTTTCTCTGAGTGCTCTGGCTGTCTTGGAACTCTGCCCTGTAGGCCTGGCTGGCCTATGAACTCCCAGAGATCTGCCTCCCAAGTACTTGGATTAAAGGTGTGAGCCACCTCCTCCAGGTTCCAAAATAAAATCTTAAAAGAAGAAAAGGAAATAAGCACGAACACAAACTCTGGGTCATTTGGCTCACCCTGGGAGTCTTTTCTGGGATGAAGCAAAGACTTCAGTCTTAACCCTAAATGGAAAAGGAGCTCAGGGCGCTGCAGGGAAGCAGCTCACTACTTTGTCTCTCCCTTTCCACTACTGTTAATGTTACCTGAGACATGTCTTCACACCTGTGGGATGGCGGGGGTGATCCAGTAATACTGTCAGTGATTGCTGTAGTCTAAAGCCATCTTTTCTGTCTACAATCCATCAAAGGTGAACCCCAGGTTATAGGGCACAATGTCGTAGACGGAATAAATGGAAAGGAATGATTACTTTTGATAGGTGCTCCGGTAAGGAGGCCCGCATAGCTGCAGTAGAGTAAGAGAGGCTTCAGCATCAGAGAGGGATTTCTTGTTTTGGAGAAAAGAGAAAAAGTACACAGCTAAACATTCAGGGTTTTTTATTTGTTTGTTTTTGTCTTTCCAGACAGGATTTCTATGTGTAGCTCTGGTTGTCCTGGAACTTGCTGTGTAGACCAGGGCAGCCTCGAACTCACAAAGATCTATCTGCCGCTGTCTCCCAAGTGCTGGGACTAAAGGTGTGCGCCGCCATACCCAGCCGAAAGATTCAGTTTATGTTCGATGTTTTTGTGGGTTTTGTTTGGTTTTGTTTGACGCAGGTGATCCTGTAACCCAGGCTGACCTTGAGTTCCTGGTCCTCCTGTGTCCACCTCCCCAGCGCTTCACACCCCCCACAATCATACCTGCTGGTTTTCTGATGAGGTAGCCATTCCATTGGACCTGAGATGGTCATGTGCATGCAAATCATACTGGTTCACTATTCTTGTTGTTTTCAGCAGACACCTCCTGTTTTGCTTGGTTAAGCCTCCTGTTTTGCTTGGATATGTTTACTTGGAAACCTATATAAGTGGTTTACTCTGTAATAAAGATGTCGCCTTGATCAGAGCACTATCTTGGTGTCACTTTTCGAGTTCTCTGTCTCTTTCCCAGCCCCTGTGCAGGCGGTTCTGAGACAAAGGTCTCCCTGTACGGCCTAAGCTGTCCTTGAGCTCATCCTACTGCCCCTGCCTCTCAGCACACCACAACAGCTCCAAACTTTTGTTTTATAAAGAACTTATAAAACAAGTCATGGGGATGCAATCTTAGCCTCTGGGAAGAGAAGACAAGAGGATCAGGAGTTTCCTGTCACCCTTGGCCAATTAGCAAACTCAAGATCCTGTAAGTGGCTCAATGATATAACACCTGTCTCAAAACAGCAACAAAACCGACAGAAACCAACAGACAAAAAACTTTCAAAACTTGTTATTGCAAGTAGTGCTGATTATTGACCTAGGTAGCTCCATTTTGTTTTTAAGTCGACTCTGGGTTTTTGTTTGTTTCCTTTTTTTCCTTCCTTATGAAGCTCCTGGCTCTTTCTTCCATTTAGTTACTTTGAACTTCAGAAACAACAGCCCTGCCGGATGAATATCTTAAAAGAAAGTAATAAAAGTACCTCTTAAACAATAGGCTATCTTAGGCTACATCTTTTTAGTTGGGGCCATGCCTTTGGGGTTGGCTAACCTTTCTATCTATGAACCCTCAAAGGTGTTGCCCTAGCTCCTCCTTCATCGCCACAGTGCATACTTCATGAAATAAGAAACAGTTTTCGTCAAAGTGGAGTTGAATGAAGGGCTACGGTAATTTGTAGGTTTAATACTTCGCTGTTGTTTTATGTTGCCCAGGCTGGCTTTAAACTCATGACGACATGAAGATACTCCTGCCTCGGCCTCCTGGAAGCTGTGACCGCAGGCACACCACACCTGGCTGTGCATCTTTCTTTCTTTTTATGTGTGTGCGCGTTTGGCCGGCATGCACGCGTGTGCACCGCATGTGCGCAGATGCTCTGGGAGGCCGAAAGGCTTTGGGTCGCCCATATTACAAACATTCTATATATTTTGCCCGTCTTCCCCTGTCACTCCCCCTGTCTTAGACCGAGGCGGGGGTTTGTTTTTCTTTTTGTTTTCAAGGCCGGGACCGGGAGCTGGACTGCTTGGTGACGTCACAAGCTCCCTCCCGTGAGCCCTCGCGCCGGCGTTCGCGCGTCCTTCGGTAGGGTTTGGCTCGCCATGGCTGCCTGCCCAGCGCAGGCGCCCTCCTCCGTGAGTGCGGTTTGTGGGGTTCTCGTGGGGTTTTTCTTTCGTCTGCCCTTCGCGTCCCAGGCTTTCTGCGTCCCTCCGCCCGGAGCGCGCCCCGCCACTGTCGGAGGTTCACGCTCGGCGGGAGACCAGCCACGGGCGGGCAAGGAGAAACCGCGGTCCTGGGGTGCGCGGACGAGCTGGCCGGGCTGCAAAGCATCGGAAGACGCTGCTAGGCGGCAGAGCCACGCTGAGAGCCACAGTTAGGAAAACTGAATGCCGCCGGGCGGAGGTGGAGGGGTCTGAAGGGAGCGCGGGCGCCTTGTGTCTCCGAGCCACAACTGCTTTTTTAAGACAGCGTCGTGTTAAGGTCGCGAGCCCCTGGTGCCTGCGATGTGGTAATAACTCCCTAGGCTAGCCTCGACAAGCCCCGGCCTCCCGCGGGCCGCCACAGCACTGTCACGCCTCACACTTGATGGCCCTTTTTGGACAGAGGAGTGAGTGGATGAGATTTGGGTTCTGCTTTACTGAAGGGGTAGTGTTGAGCTGAAAGACTGTGGGCTTGGCGCACGCCTATAATTCGGTGTCAGAGGCAGGGGGATCTCCTTGAGTTCGAGGCCAGTCTACCTTAGTGAGTTCTGTGACAGTTACATGACAGCTGGGTCTCCGGAGAGAAGCCCTATCTCAAAGAACAAACCAACCAAAATGGAATAAGGCGTTAGGATCTAACGGACTGGAAATTGTGAAAGGCAGGGAACGAGTTGAGTAGTCAGGGATTCAAGCCAGAACAGCTAGGCAGTGAACCAGCTGTTGTTGTGACGCTCTGGTTGTGAAGAGGGCATGTGAGGTGCGTGGCCAGGTAGACTGTGATGGCTAGACTGATAGGGCCAGATCTCAGGCTAGAGAACATCTGAGGGCGACAGTCGTCTGTCAAAGGCTGTTCAAGGTAGGCAGGTCAGCAGGGGTGCTGGTCCAGGCCTTTAACTTGGGAAGGCAGAGGCAGGCCTAGCGCGCGCAGCAAGTCCCAGGGCAGCAGGGCTGCAGAGGGAGACCCTGTTTAAAAACCAACCACAAAAGGGTAGGCAATTCAAGTATTTGAGGGTAAAGTGTGTAGTGTTAAGCTTACATGGTACAAAATGAATCTTGGCGAATGTGGTTTGCCTTTCTGCCTTGAACAACAGCAAAAACCAGTCTTCCCTATTGAACAGAGGCTGACCTCATATGTAGCTCAGGCTGGCCTTGAATTTGATATCCTTGCTCAGGCATCTACTGCTGGGCTTAGAGACACACGCTTCCCCCATCCCCTGTTTCCCTGTTTGTTTAGAATTACAGTACCCCAACCTAGCCATAGGAGATTCATTTATTTTATCTGTGATTTGCCTGCATATGGGTGTTTGCGCGGTGTGTGTTCCTGGGGCATAGGGTGCCCTGGAACTGGAGTTAAAGGCATCTGTGAGCTGCCATGTATGTGCTTCTGGACGCTGGGCCAGGTCCCCTATAAGAACACGCCCTTCCCCACTGCCATCTCTGTGGCCCCAGTGCCGAGTGTAGTTTTCCATGGAGATAGACTCTTGCTGTGTCTCCTGCTGGCATCACACTCAAGATTCTCCTGATTCTGTCTCCCAGGGTTGAGTCACATGTTGTGTCCTATTTAGGAACAATTTTTGAAAGTTTATTTTTGGTTTTTCAAGATAGGGTTTCTACCTGTGTAGCCCTGGCCGTCCTGAGACCAGGCTGTTCTAGAACTCAGATCTGCCTGCCTCTACCTCCCGAATGCTAGGAATAAAAGTGTGGATTTGTTTTTTTGTTTTGTTTTTAACTGTATAGCCTTGGCTGTCCTGGACTTTGTAGACCAGGTTGGCCTTGAACTCCCAGAAATCTGCCTGCTTGTGCCTTCCCGAGCACCAAGATCACAGGAGTGTGCCACCTCGCCCAGCAAAAGTATGGATTTTTGAAAGCAGTTTTTCTTATTTTTTACTTTTCAGCTTGCTGACTAAGAACCAGACTCCATGTAAGATGGGATAACCCTACCCATGGGGCTGTGTAACAGACAGGTGGGCAAGGGACAGCACTGCGTAATAGACACATGTACCAGGGACCGTGTTAACTCCAAGGTCAGAGTGGCTGTTGACCTGGGATGGCCAGAGAAAGGTCTACAGAGTGGATGTCTGTGTGCCATGTGTGTTGAGTGCCTACCAAGTACATGCAGTGTCCACGGAGGCCAGAGGAGGGCATCAGGTCACCTGGATCTGCACTTAACAGACAGTTGTGAGCTGCTGTGGGGGTGCTGGGAATTGAACTTGGGTCCTCTGGAAGGCTTACCTGCTGAGCCTCTCCAGCCCCCCGGAGTCTGTTTCAAGTGAGTGTTTTAAGGGTCAGCACAGTTTGTCAGAAGAAGCAACATTAAGGCCAAGTGGCCACCTGCTTAACTAGGACTGGACTCTGTATGGCAACCACTCTTCTCTGTGAAGCTCTGCCTCAGTGTTGGACTAACTTTTAAAACTTCTTTGGTAAGCAGGATAGTTGTGAAGATGTTTTAACTGGATTTACCTTCCTCAGGAGCAAGTTTGGCTTGAGGCCGCCCAGAGCTTCATCCAGGAGACCCTTTGTCCAGCTGGCAAGGAGCCCGATAAGCAGTTCACTCAGTCGGTGATTGGCTGTGTGCAGGAGACGTGGCTGTCCCAGGGCGAGAGCCAGGATTTTACACTACCTCTGAGCTACAGGTCAGGGAGGCTGGGCTTGCTTGGCGGTTAATTCAGAGTTGGGAAGGAAGCAAGAATGTGGGAAGGGTGATCTAAACAGGCCCTCCTCCAGAATTTCCTGTTCTCCATTCAGCTTTCTCCTTAGAGGAGAGAGGATGAGCAAAGTGATTGAGTATATATGAAGTGTGCACACAATACTCTGCGGCCATGGAATCTCTGCCCACCCTAAAACTCTTGACATTTTGTCATGTGTGCTTTGTTCTTTGTAGGATGTTAGGAAGAAGAGTTAGCAATCTTGTAACCCTGCTCCCATGGTTCCCCCTCACCACTTCAGAAGTAATCACCAGCCCAAAGGGGAATGCTAAGCCCTCCCATCTCAGAAGCTATTTGCATATTGTTCTCAGTGGAATCAAACCAGTTTTATTCATAGAACGGCATAATTCTATATCGTTTTTAAATTCTTTATTAAATTTATTTTATGTATGAATTGATGGAACCAGCTATAAGTAATTTGGGACATGATGGAGAGAGTGGGGATTGAGAAATTGCAGGTTAAAAGAAAGACAGAAAACTTAGGATAGTTTTGGGAGGGTTTTCAGTCAATACTGAAATGCTTCGAATTTATTCAACAGCTCCTTTTTTCTTAATGTAATTTATTTATTTTTATATTAATCACAGGTTAGGTACTTTGCATCCCAGGCATAGCCCCCTCCTTCATTCCCTCCCACTCTCCCCATCCCTCCCTCATCTCCTCCCCGCCCCCTCCAAGTCCACCGATGGGGGAGGACCTCCTCCCCTTCCATCTGACCCCAGTTCATCTTGTCTCCTCAGGGCTGGCTGCAATGTCCTCCCCTGGGATCTAGCCAGGCTGTTACTCCCTGGCGTGTATGGGGGAGGGTCAAAGAGCCAGCCATCAAGTTCATGACAGAAACAGTCCCTGTTCCCCTTACTAGGGTCTTCAGTTGGACACCGAGCTACCATGGGCCACATCTGAGCGGGGGTTCTAGGCCATATCCATACATGGTCCTTGGTTGGAAAAACTGTCTCGTAAAAGACCCCTGTGCCCTGCTCAATTTGGTCTTTGTGGAATCAACAGCTCCTTTTTAAAGACAAAGCAAAACAAGTCATATCAATACAAGGACGGGGTTCCTGGAACAGTCAAACTTGTTTTCTTAGACCATATTCCTGTATGGCAGACATGGTCCAAGGTCTCACAGACAAGTTAAAGAAACTTGGCAAGACCTCCTGCTGATTTCTGTTTCAAAAACATGCCCCTCACGGAACACTCAGCAACAAAGCAGCCTGCCAAGCAGGCACCTCTCCACACACACAGCTTGAGAATGAACTTTGGCATGTATGTCTGTGTACCATGTATGCCTGGTGACCTTGGAGGCTAAAAGAGGGCATCAGATCCCCTCTGATTGTAGTTGTGAGCCACTGTATGGATGCTGGGAATTGAACCTTGGTCTTTGGAAGAGCAAACAGTGGTTTGGTTTGGTTTTTGAGACAGGGCTTGGGTTTCTCTGTGTAGTCTTGGCTGGCCTGGATCTCTCTAGACTAGACTAACCTGAACTCACAGATCCGCCTGCCTCTGCTTCCCAAGTGCTGGGATTAAAGGCGTGCGCCGCAACCATCGCCACCACTGCCCGGCTGCAGACAGTTCACTCTGCTGAGCTGTTGCGCCAGCCCGTCTGTGGAGTCTTTAGTGTTCTCCATGCACACATGTTCCCTCTGCTCCTGCAGTCTTCTATGAAGAAGACTTGGTTTCCTGGTCCCTTGCTGTAGAGCTATTATCGGATTTTCTTCCTGCTCCCCTTAGAGGCATTGTCCAACTTTTAGCTCCTCATCCTTGATTTTCTATGCTTTAGACAAACATCCCAGAGTCCACGTTCTCCTTGAGCCCCTCTGTTGACTCTTAGGGGTATGTCAAGGTTGAAAGTATTTTCTTAGACGGAACTGAATTGCAGAACTGCTTTCTTCACTTTTCAGCTTTGTCTCAGTACAGAATCTCAAGACCCCTCAGACTCTCCCATGCTGCAGCCTCTTGTCCTGGAGCAGCGGTGCTTACCAGGCTTTGTCCCAAGGGGCTGGGCCAGGGGCCAGTGTCCTGCCCCGGAAGCAGCTGCTACTTTTAGGGACACTAACAGATCTGCCAGGGGATTTGGAACAGGAGGGCAGGAATGGAAGCCTGTATGTGAGAGATAACACGGGAACCGTGGGCTGTGAGGTGAGTAGAAGAAGGCCAGCCGCCGCAGTTCGGGTGGGAGCGGCCCTGGCTGAGGCCCTGGCTGACCTGCACCTCCGATCTCTTCCAGCTCATCCATCTAGAGCTCTCCTGGTTGGGCCATCTCTTCCTGTTCCCCAGTTGGAGTTACCTCCCTCCTGACAGGAGGACTGCCTTGGGGGAAGGGCACTTGGAGCTGTGGGGAACGCCTGTGCCAGTGTTCCCTCTGACTGTCCCTCCCAGCCCCCCCGAGCCTATTGCTGTCCTCTACCCGGAAAATGCGTCCCAGCTGCTCAGATACAGGTAATTTCCTGCTCTGAGGAAGGAAGAGAACATGGTGAAATTAGGGGAGGGCGGGACTTCAATGGAGAAAAGACACTCTGGTGGTAATATGGATGCTAGATGGACAAAAGGATGATGAGGGCTTGAATATCACAAAAGTCCTGAGGAAGGCTCTGAACTGGCCGCGGCTCAGCTCTGTGATCCAGCATTCAGGATGCAGCAGTCGGAAGGCTGTGTAGCCCAGGAGGTGAGTGCCAGGTTTGTCTTTTGAGGCCCTTTCTCAAAAGATTAGAGAAAAGTAGGTTGGAGAGATGCCTTCATGGTTAAGAGCACCGTCTGCTCTTCTAGAAGGCGTAGGTTTGATTCCTGCCACCCTCAAGGTGGTTCCCAGCCATCTGTTTTTCCAGTTCAAGGGGATCCAGTGCCCTCTTTTGGCTTCGCTGTGCCAAGGCACACATGTGGTGCCCAGACATACATGTAGGGAAAACATTCATACACAGAAAATTTTTATTTTATTTTTTAGCAGTTTTTTCTCTTTCTTTCTTTCTTTCTCTCTCTCTTTCTCTCTCTCTCTCTCTCCGTCTTTCTTTTTTTTAAGACATTTGTTATGCACTTAGTGTTCTGCCTGCACACACATCTGCAGACCAGAAGAGGGAACCAGATAGTTGTGAGCCACCATGTGGTTGCTGGGAATCAAACTCAGGACCTCTAGAAGCTCAGCCAGACAGTTAAGCTCAGCTCTTAACCTCTGGGCCATTTCTCCAGTCTTTTTTTTTTTTTTTTTTTTTTCAGGGTTTTCAAGACAGGGTTTTTCTGTGTAGTCCTGGCTATCCTGAAACTCTGTAGACCAGGCCGGCTTTAGAGATTCACCTGCTTCTGCCTCCCAGCTGCTTAGAGATTCACCTGCTTCTGCCTCCCATGTGCCAGCATGCCCACCTTGATAATTTTTTTAAAATTCTTTTTGTATGGGTGCATGCATGTGTTGGTCAGAGGACAGACTCCGGTGTCCTTCCATAGACATCATCCACCTTTTTGTTTTGGAGACAGGGTCTCTCATTGGCCTTCCTGTCTCTATCTCCCACCTCGCTGGTTTTGTAAAAGTTGGTTCCAGGAGTAGAGCTTATGCTTAGAAGTCAGACAGGCGCTATCTCCCTGGTCCCTAGGAGGATTCTTTGTGTGTGTATCTGTGAACTTCCCATTTTAGCACAGAGGTCAGAGAATAATTTGTGGGAGAGGGTCCTCTCCTTCCATGGGTCCCAGGGATCAAATCTGGTCCTCATCCTTGGCAGAAAGCACCCTTCCCATTAGAATCGCCTCTGACTGCCGAAAAAATATGCCGTGTCTTAGGGGAAGAAGGGGGAGAAAGTTTTTAGATAATAGCTTTGAATCATGGACATTTTACATTGCTATGAGATTGTTTTGTACAGTGGAAGGGAAGACTTGTGTAGAGGAAAAGGAAAGAAATCAAAATGTCTTCCTTCCTTAGGAAGAGACACAAAATAAAGGAGCCAAATCTGGCTGGAACACTGGTCCATCTGAGTGCGCTGCTGATAACTCAGAGCAAAAGGTACTTCGTCATGACTCTTGGGGAATTATCCCAAGATAACAGCCAAGCTGGCAGCCAGGTGTCCATCATGGTACAGGTGAGGAACAGGATAAGGTTGGACCTGTGGGCATAGAAGGGATGTTGGAATAACACAGGGAGAACCACAGAGTGCAGGATGCAAGCCAGATACAGAAGGGCAAAGCCCATGTGGTGTCTTGATTAATACGTAAAACACGGAAGTAGAAACTGTGGGGGAAGGAAGGCAAGCAAAGAAAGGATGATGGGAGAAAACAAAGACAGCTGAGGAGAGGGCATGTTCCCTACAAGCCTAAGAGCCTGAGCTTCATCCTCATGTGAAAAGCTGGCGCAGGGCCTGACCCCTGAGCCCAGCGAGAGGGAAATGGTGAGCAGCGCCGCCTGTGTTCCCAGTGGTAGTGAGGTGGTGAGTAGAGGTGGGCAGCGCCCTGGAACCTGCTGGTCAGCTAGCTTAGTCTTTTTTGGAACTTCCAGTCCAGCGAGAACCCCCGCCTCAAAAGGTAGAAGACTTCGTAAGAAATGACGCCTGAGATTGTTCTTGACATCCATGTGAATGGGCACAGTGGCATCTGCCCACATGTGCATCTGCACGCATGTGCACCCCCCCCCACACACACATACTAGAAAGATGGATGGATGCTGGGTGTGGTGGCTCATGCTTTTGACCCTTACACTCAGGAGGCAGTGGAAGGCAGATCTCTGAGTTCAAGGATAGCCAGGACTACACAGAAGCATTATCTCAAAAATACCAAAAAGGAAAAGAGAAGAAAAAAGAGAAGAGAAGGGAAGGAAGGAAGGAAAGAGAGAAAGAGGAAAGAAAATTGTGCCAAGAGGTGGTGGTCATGCCTTTAATCCCAGCCTTTAATCCCTTGGGAGGCAGAGGCAGGAGGGTCTCTGTGAGTTCAAGTCCAGCCTGGTCTACAAATAGTAGTCTAGGATAGCCAGGGCTACACAGAGAAACCCTGTCTCAAAAAAAAAAAAGAAAGAAAGAAAGAAAGAAAATGTGTTTTGCTTCTGATATATGATCACACGTGGCTCTGTATTACTGTTTAGATTTTTGTCTTTCAAGTAATTTGAAACATGTTAAAGAGGAATGGATAATCTGTCATTTAACATGTTTCAATACTTGAATCATGTGTTTGGCTGATGTTAATGAAATAAATGGTGGGCTTGTATGTTCTTGGTGAGAAGAGGACATGTTGAAAGAACATGATTTTCTTGATGGGATATTTGTTAGTTTTGAAGGAAATTTTGGATGGTTTGTATCTTTATGAGCAGGTTAGGAAATATTTAGCATTTTCTGTTAACATGGAGAGAGCCTTAAAATTCAGAGGCTTCAAATAGTTAAGTTCAACACTAGTCTTGGCTGCATAGTGATTTTGAGGCCAGCCTAGGCTTTATGAGGCCTTGTCTGAAGCAAAACAAAGCTAACTAAAAACCCAACCAGACAAACAGCAGGTAAAGTAAGAGCAGAGTCATGAGGTCTGTGGAGTCCAGTTGTGATGAGAAGGGCCTTTGGCAGAAGAGCATTATGGGATAGGGGTTGAGGATCTCGTGTGTTGCCTCCTCCTGCCTAAGCCAGGTTCCTGCCCAGATGGTGTGGTACCGAGCCCTCCAGCCTGGCAGGGCCTATGTGCTGACCAAGCTGCGGGTGACCAAGATCCAGGGTTACCGATCCTGTGTTTGGACAACCATCCAGTCTTCGGCTCTGATGTCACTGAGACCAGAGTATGTGCAGGAGCTGGAGCTGGACATGCCACACTTGGAAGCTGACCTTACACCTCTCCCCCAGGCCACCACTGCCAAACATGGCGGGGGCCAGGAAGGTCTTGTCCGGGATTCCAGAGTCTTGCATTTTACGGTGAGTGAAAGGAGCTGGAGACTGTGGCACATGAAGTGCGGGCTGTGCAGGAGGGACTAGTGAACAGTGTGCTCTGTGTCCTGTGCAGGGCACAGTCACTGCTGTGTTGAATCAATCCGCCTGCCTCTACGTCCTGGATGAGCAGCTGATTCTCTGTCTCGCATACCAGCAGATCCATGGCCTCAGGCGGGTGATTCGACCAGGGGTCTGCATTGAGGTATGTCAAATATCAGACCGGGAGGTGAGTGGCCGTCAGTTCATGGGTGGGTGACCTCAGAGAGAGGGAGTTTGATAGGCAACACTGGGGAACATGGGTTTCTCTTGGAACCTAGGACGTGGAGAGACAGAGTTTCCCTGTGTAGCCCTGGCTGTCCTGGACTCTCTCTGTAGACCAGGCTGGCGTTGAACTCATAGAGATCTGCTTGCCTCTGTGTCCCGGAGTGCTGGGATTTATAGGTGTGCACTACCATGCCTGGCTTCCAAGAATAGTACTTTCTTTCAACTGCTGAGCTATGTCTTCAGCACTTGAGGAGTTGTGGTTTTTTTGTTTGTTTTGTTTTGTTTTTTTTTGTTTGTTTTTTTGTCTTGTTTCTTTGTTTTGAGACAGGGTCTTACTTTGTAGACCTGGCTGGTCTGAAACTTGCTATGTAAAACAAATTGGCCTGAACACCACAGAGACCCGCCTGCCTCTTGCGTCTGGAGTGCTGTAATTATAGGCGTGTGCTATTTGTATTTTTTAGGTCTTAGTAGCTCAGGCTGGCCTCAAGCCTCTGTGTAGACAAAGATAGCCCTTTATCTTCTAACTTTCCTGCCTCTGCCTCCCCAGTGCTGGGACTCAGCTATGTCCCACACACTGTTTACCTTTGCTTCTGTCTTTTCCTGCAGCTCCGAGATGTCCATCTTCTCCAGTCCGTGGGTGGAGGAGCAACCAGACCTGTGCTAGCACTTTGTCTCCACGGCACCGCTCTGCTCCGAAGCTTCTCTCCTCTGAAGCCCGAGACATTGCCATTCTTCAAAGTTAATGGCTCCTCATTATATGAGCAACTCGTGTGGGATTGTCATTTAGGACTTCCCTTATACTTATGGGCTACCAAGACCCTGGAGGAGCTGGCCTGCAAGTGAGGAGGGTGGAGATTGAGGGCCTGGAGTGGAGGGGTGGGAGGGTGATACTTTCTCTGTAGGGAAGCAGGATCCTGGAAGGGACAGACCTTGGGGAGATGACTGTGTTTCTCTCCCTGGCCAAGGCTGTGCCCCCACGTGCTGAGGTACCACCATCTCCTGAAGCAGCCCTCTCCTGGGAAGCCCAGCTTGGGACTGCAGCTCCTGGCTCCCTCCTGGGACGCTCTGATTCCACCTGGCAGTCCCACTCGTCATGCATACAGTGAGATTCTGGAAGAGCCCCATAGCTGCCCCCATCACAAAGTATGAGGCCACGGCGGGGAGGGTGAGAGCAAAGCTAATGCCCGAGTGCACCGGCCAGGGCCACAGTGCGACCACTGCTTTCTCCCCACAGTACACTCCGCTGCAGACCCCCTACTCCTTTCCTACTCTGCTTGCCCTGGCAGAGGAAGGGCAGCGCAGGGCTTGGGCTGCCTTTGACCCCAAGGCCCTTGTGCCTCTCCCGGAAGCTGCTCACCTGACCAGCTGCCAGCTGAATCGCCGCCTAGCCTGGTCCTGGCTCTGTCTGCCCTCCCACGAGTTCCAGCCCGCACAGGTGAGGTGGCCCTAGAAGGCTCAGGGGACTACTTTTTGCCATCCTGGCAGCCACTACCGTGTTCAAATCACTTGTTGGTTTTGTTGTTTTTCAGTTTCATCATTTTGGCTGTGCTGGCTTTCTAATTAGACTGCTGTATCTGTTCTTGCCTCTCACCAGTTTGTCCTTTTTACAGCAGCTGGGAAGAACAGCAAATCGTATCTTGGGTCAAGTGTGGTGGTGCACACCTTTAATCCTAGTGCTTAGGAGGGGAGAGATGAGTGGATCTCTGAGTTAGGCCAGCATGGACTACATATTGAGGCTCTGTCTCAGACAACGACAGCAAGGACCACGCTGGGCATGGCAGTTGACCTGCTTCAGGCTACACAGTGCCTGAAAGACAAAAACAGTCATCAATAAAGGCTAGGATAAAGGCTCTTGGTGTTGAGATTAGTGAGCTGACTTTCATCCCTAGAATCTACATGCTGAAAACTCCCCCAAGTTGTCCTCTGACATTCACAGAAGTGAAATGACGACCCCCCCGATAAATGTCATAAAACAACCCCCAAAACTATAGCTTGGACTATAGAATTCTGGTGGGTTTTGCTATGCCTTGTTTTTGTTATTACCTCTTCTCCCCCTGAGGCAGTCTTGCTGCATAGCCCAGGCTGGCCTTCACCTCCCGAGGTCTTCCTCTCTCAGCCTCCTAATTACGGGGACCACGAGCATGTGCCGCCACACTCGGCTGTGCAGTTTTCTTACTCCTGCATGTGTGCGTGCTTGTCTCTGTTATGCTGGTGTTTGGGACACATGACACATGGCAGATGCTCAGGGGAGTTGTGTTTTATTTTTATTTTGAGACAGGATCTTACTGTGAACCTTGCCTGGCCTGGAACTCATAACATAGACCAAGATGGCCTTAGGCTTAGAACTGTCCTTCTGCTTTCCCAGACCTGGGTGTCTAGCTCTTGCTGTCTCTATCAAATATTTAGTAGCTTGGCCTTTGTCTTCCTGCAGGTCTTACTTGGGGTGCTGGTGGCTTCGTCTCGTAAAGGTTTCCTGCAGCTTCGGGATCTCCGAGCTTCCTTGCCTTGTATGCCCTTGACCGAGAACTCAAAGCCCCTCACTGACCCGAAGCTCATAGGTGCGCGGTCTAGGCATGGAAAGGGGTGGTGGTTGGAGGTTCTCAGCACGCAGGGAGCCAGGAGGAAGCGCCAGTTGTGTGTCACTGATGGGAAGCAGTGTGGAGAAGCATGAGGCTGCGCATGGCGGAGAGCTGGAGCTGCAGCTCCCGGCACCCATGTCTCCCCGCTCGGCTCCCTGTTTCCTACGTTCAGAACCTGGAAGAACACTGGTCTTTTTTGACTTGCTGAGACTCATAAGGAGGGGCCTGGCATGGTGGCTTACACTTTTAATCCCAGCAGAGGCAGGTGGATCTCTGGTTTTGAGGTCAGCCTGACCTACATAGTGAGTTTCAGGACAGCCAGAGCTAGATAATAGAGAGACCCTGTCTCAGAAAACAGACAAAGGAAACCCTAAAGAAGAAGAGGCATGTTAAAGCTTTATGGAAAGAACAACAAAGGCCTCTTAGTCTGTGAGGCTGGGGGCTGGATTGTATGTGCACATGGAATGATTTCTGCTTGGAGTGGTTGTAGAAGGGCTGAGGTGATCAGGTGTGGACAGCAGTGGCTCTGGCCTGGGGTGGACACAGCTACCAGGCGCTCTGCTTCACTGCTTTCCCATGGTTCTTGCTAAGACAGAAAATATTCTCCATCTAGGCTGCCTGGTGCGGGTAGAGAAATTCCAGCTGGTCATAGAGAGAGAGGTCAGGAGCAGCTTCCCTTCCTGGGAGGAGCTGGGCCTGGAGAGCTTCATCCAGAAGAAGGAAGCCAGGTCAGAACCCTGGAGCGGTGCTTGCCCTCCTGTGTCTGAGGGGAGGAGGGAACCTGCTGGCTGGGGCTCGGGACCCAGATCTCCCGGTTCTGTGTTACAGAAGATCTGCCTCTTCCAACAGAGTCTATGTCCAGTTCTACCTGGCTGATGCCCTCATCCTGCCTGTGCCCAGACCCACCTTTGACTCAGAACCACCCCAGACAGACTCCTGCCCAGAGAGACCACATGTGGCGCAGAGCCGGCTATTCTTACTGTCCTACAAGGAGGCCCTCATGAAACGCAATGTTTGTGTCCTTCCGGGAGGCAGTTTGCGGCCTCCAAAGCCCAGCCTGAGTTTCCATGTGTCGGGCACTTGGCTTTGTGGTACACAGAAGGAGGAGGGCTCTGGATGGGGTCCACCTGAGCCTCTGGGAGCTGAGAACAAGGATCAGAAGGTAAGCTGGGACTCTGGTAATGACGGATGACCTCGGGTACTCTGGGCTTCCCACGGGCTTCAGTGCTGGCTCTCCTTCCCACAGGTCTTCCTGGTCTTCTTTGGCTCCTCAGTTCGATGGTTTCCATTCTTGTACCCAAATCAGGTCTACCGACTCGTGGCTCCTGGCCCCTCGGTGAGTGCTTTCCTCTTAACCATCTGAGGTCTGGTTGGGCTGGAGTCGGGTAGGCGTGTCAGAGCTGTGTCCTGTAGGTCTCCTGAAAGAGGCTGAATATAGAGGGACTGAGCCATGGTCTGTTGGGATTCCTTCCTTCCCCAGGCTCCAGGAGGAAATCAGCATTGGAAGACTTAGGAGCCTCCCTCTGGCAATTGTCTTCATGTTTCCCAGCAGACATCACCATTCCAGGCGGAGCATTCATCCACATGGCACCGCCCTCTGGAACTGGCCGACTGTGCGTCTTGCCTCACTGTTCAGGAGGACTGGACCCTGGAACTTGGGAGCTCTCAGGACTTACCTAGTGTACTTGAGATCTCCAAAGCCCTGCCTGAGTCCCCGCTGGCCCACCTGCTCAGTGACAAGTAAATGTTCTCCATTGTCTGGTCCTTCTGGCCATGCTGAGTGAGTGCTCCCTCCTGTGCTGGCCATGCCCAGTGAGTGCTCCCTCCTGTGCTGGCTGAGCCAAGTGGTCTGTGCATCCTACACATTTCTTCAGTGGGATTTAGTCTGTAGAGGAATGATGTCAGTATGAAAGGGGGCTTCTCTTTCAAGCTGCCTCTTGTCACTGTGGGATAGTCACTGTCCCCACCCTCCTCTGTCCCCACCCCACCTGTTGTTTGGTTTTGAGACAGGACCTTGTCTTCTGGCTAGTCTTGAAGTTGCCATGTAGTTGAAGATGACCTTTGCTTCCTGTCTGTACCTCCTAAATGCTGTGTACCGTTTCAGCTGAGCAGATACTCTCACAGTAAAGGGAAACAAGCATAAGGCTGCATAGGGAAGGCGACGGAAGGCAGAGAACGGCCTCTGTTTAGTGTGGAGCGTAGGTGAAGGCAGGGACATGGTAGTTCATGGACGCTTTTTGTTGTTTTGTTTTCTTTTTGTTTTCTGAAACAAGGTTTCTCTGTGTAGCCCTGGCTGTCCTGGTGCTTTGTAAACCAGACTGGCCTCCAGTCACAGAGATCAGTCTGTCTCTGCCTCCCAGGCTCTGGGATCAGAGGTATGCGACACCACCACCCAGCATCATCAAAGCTTTTGTAGGTAACTGCAAGTACAAATGAAAACACTGTTTCTTGTGTAAAGAAAATCCTACTGGACCGTGTATAGTTTTTATGAGACTGCTTTTTATTACTAAAAGTGAGTATAAGCCAGGCATGAGTGTACATGTTTAATCCAGGCACTCGGGAGGCAGAGGCAGGTTGATCTCAGAGTTTGAGGCCAGCCTGGTCTACATAAGGAGTTTGGGCCATCCAGGGCCAAATGGTGATTGCTGTCACTGAAAAGGAGCAGGGAAAGAGTAAATACAGAGAAGTGGAAAGATGCCTTTGTGGGTGAAGAACTGGCTGTTGTTTCAGAAGGCTTGGGTTTCATTCTCAGCACCTACATGGCAGCTCACAACTGTCTGTAACTCCAGTTCCAGGGGATCTAGCGCCCCTTCAGGCTCCTGAGGGTCTTGGTGCACAGACAGTTGCAGGAAAAACCGCAGAAGCAGGAGGAGTGTAGACTTGGAGGTGACTGTGATCCCAGCACGCAGTCTGGGGGAGTATGGCCACTGGCTTTAAGACAGATCTCGTCTAACACACAGGAGAAGGAGATTGTCTGTAATGTTTAGGAGACTGACCTTTATTATTAGAAGTGAATGTAGACTGGAGTTTGTTTGCAAGGCATAGTACACCTTTAATTCAGACGGTAGATCTCTGAGTTCAAGGCCAACCTGGTATACAGAGTGCGTTCCAGGACAGCCAGGGCTACACGGGGAAACCCTGTCTCAAAAAAAAAAACAAAAATAAAAAAATAAAAAAAAAAAAGGAAGAGGAAGAGGAGGGATAGTTAGAATGTTTCCTAGCAACTCACATCTTCAGGTTCAGGAAGGGCTTGAGCCCCAAAGCATAAGACTTAAGTGATGGAGAAGCTGAGCTCTAAGTACAAATGCAAGGGGTTCGGAGCCTCTAGGAAGGCCTCTTCAGCGCGGGAGGTTTCTTCTTTGTTTTTTGAGGGTTTCTCTGTGTAGCCCTGGCTGCTCTGGACTCCCTTTGTAGACCAGGCTGGCCTCACACACACAGCCCACCTGCCTCTGCCTCCGCGCCCCGATGTTCTCTTTCTCTTTTAAAGTTAGGTAGGCTTTGACTCTGCTACAAGCTATTTTTTGCAAATGCCCTTTTACTTTGAGTTCCAGGGCTTCTGGGGCCTTGTTTGTGGTGTTCCAGCAAATAGATGGCTACTTTTCCGTCCTGTGAGCTCACTCTGTTACATGTCTCCTCACGTATTTCTCTCTCTCAGCTTCCCCAGTTCCTTGGTGTCTTTTTCTGCTGAGATTTTGTCACGGATGCTGTGTGAACCACCTCTGGCCCTCCGCCGGTTAAAGCCTGGTAATGCGTGTCCTGTCCTCTGGGGAAAAGGCATGAAGTAGAGCACGGGAGCCTGTAGCTCCGGCTGACCATGCCGCCTTCCCTCTGTCTGCAGGGAACACCAAGGCCATTAAATCTGGTGTGAAGCTGACAGTGGCTCTAGAAATGGATGGTGGAGAATATCCCCCACACCTGGACGTGTATATCGAAGACCCACACTTGCCGCCCCAAATGGGACTCCTTCCTGGGGCCCGGGTCCACTTTAGCCAGCTGGAGAAAAAGATTTCCAGGTGAAGGCCTGTGTCCACGGCCACACCTGCACTGGTGACAGATGCCCTGTGAGCCCTGCCCCACCAAACTGCCGCAGACACACCTCTGCTTAGCTCTACTATTCTGTCTTAGGACAGGGTCTCACTGTGTAGTCCTGGCTATCCTGCAGCTTCCTGGGGTCCCCAGGCTAGCCCCAACACACAGCCACCCTCCCGCCATCGCCTCGGCCTCCCTAGTGCTGGGGTTGCTCTGCTCAGCTCTGCTGTGGCTGTGGTTGCTGGTCTGTCTGCTGTGGAGCTGAGTATGTGCCCTGGGCCTGTGAGGCGAGACCTCAGTCACCTTCCCCAACCTCACCGACACTGCTGGGTCCCGCCTGGGGTTTAACGTTAAGACCGTCTGTCCACTATAAGCCTGTTAGCCTTTGCTGGGGTAGCCCCTCAGCCAGCCGTGTAGACTAACCTGAGGCCCCGGCTACCCCTTCTCCACTGCATGGCTCTCCCTGCTCTGCATCCCTGTTCTCGTCCCTGCAGATCCCACGTTGTTTACTGCTGTTTCCGGCCATCCACTTCTGTGCAGGTCCTCAGCTTTCCCCCAGAGACCACAGCCAGGTCAGTACTGAGGCCCTGACCTCTAATTGTCTCAGCTGCACACTGACGCTTTACTCACGTCCCTGGCTCTGGAACACCTGCCACAGGGGTAGACTTCTCTGATCACAGGAGATGGGTTGATTCAGAGGGATTTCATATTCTCCAAACAGAAAAAAATGCCCAATACCTATCAAGTTACCCAGAACAACTTGAGGTCCTAAACTGTTAAAGGCCTTTCCATCTAAAATGTAGGTGTGTCTTTCTTGTATGTCTCTGTATTTGAGCCTGAGAAGTAACTGCTGGCTCTTGGAGATCAGGAACTGGAGTGTGGCAAGGGCTGTGGGCTTCCAGGGCTGTGTAGAACTCACTGCTGTGCCTGTCCCTACCCTATGCTTATCTCCTGTCCTATGTTGGTGTGTGCCAACGCCTTGAGGCCCTCTTCTTTCTCCTCAGAGCTCCCCTGCCCCTCATCCACCTGGCTGAGCTTCTTCAAGGCGGCCCAACTCCGTTCCAGGCCACTGCCTCTTGCCATATTGTTTTCGTCTTGAGCCTTCAGATCCTGTGGGTGTGTGCCCACTGCGCCAGCATCTGTCCGCAGGTATTGGGGGAGGTCGGCTGAGCTGGCTGTGAAGTGCGGGAGTGCTGCCATCGGCTGGGGAGGCCTTTTCCAACTGTTGTCTTTGTCCCAGGGCAAGTGCAGCCGTCAGGACCCCAGTTGTCCAGCGCAGAGGGCCATAAGCCAGGCCAGTGTCAGGTAGGCAGCTTGTTAGCGCCCGGCACACAGCTTCTGACGCCTACCACAGCATGAGCTTCGTCTCATGAAAACTGCT
>CM053757.1:54071608-54122412 GCA_028658305.1 Pachyuromys duprasi
TATCAAAATTTGCATTTATCATCCTAAAAGCAATCTACTTAGCCCTAAAAATATCTTTTAAAAACATTTTTTTAGCTCCTAAACAACTTAATTGTAAGGCTATAGCTATCTAGTCTTCAACCCCAGAGACTTCAGAAGGAGCAGGAGTGCAGAGCACATATCTATAGTATATCAAAACTGCAAAGTGAAACATTGGGTACCCTTCGGGTTGCTCCCTGCAGGTAATGAAGTTTGGTTATACAAAGAACAGTTAACATATTCCCTTAATAATATCCTTGGCTTGTTAGAAAGTGTTAGAAAAATCTTTCTTTAAACCTTTGCTGTTAAAGTGATGTTTTTAATGAAATTCTGAAGCTTCTAGTGCACTTCCTACTAATAGTTGATTTATTTCATCATTACCTTGTGCTTGAGGGCCTGGCAGACACGTATGTGTTCTGACAGATTATATATGATGGATGATTTCTATTTCTGATTGCTTGTTGTAGTTGAACAAATAGTGAAGTTAATTCTGAATCATCCTGAGTAAGTTCAGCAGTTTCTATATATAAAAAAAACTCCTTCTGCATATTGTGAGTCAGTAACTATATTAATAGATTAGTAAAATCTAATAATACTGTAAGAATGGCATACAGCTGAGTGATGGTGGCCCATGCCTTTAATCCCAGCACTCGGGAGACAGAGGCAAGTGGATGTCTGTGAGTTTGAGGCCAGCCTGGTCTACAGAGTGAGTTCCAGGACAGCCAAAGATACAGCAAGAAACCCTGTCTTGAAAAACCAACAACAGAAACTAAAAAGAATGGCATGCAGCTTTGGTTTTTAACCTGAATTATAGGGACTTTGAAACAACTTGATTTTTTCTGACTTATAACCTGCTTGTCCTGACCTATTTGCATCAGTATAGAATGTAGGGGCTCCTGAAAATGGTGTTTCTTTTACTATATGAGGAAACATCCAATTAGTTCTTTTTATAAACTGAAGTCATTTGCTTTGAGGGTATTTGTTAATTTCTAAAAAAAATATTGTAAGCCCTTTGGCAATGTTTATTTTCTCTGCATAATGAGGTAATTTCTGCATTAATAAAAGGTACCACAAATTCTGTTGGCTCTATTCCTGCTAATTGATGAAATCTCACTTTTCCTTTCAGACTCAATTCAGAAGCATCTTCTATACAAGCCTTTAATTTTTTTATTCTGTTTATATGCTAAAATATCCATTCTAGCCGGGCATGGTGGCTCATGCTTGTCATCCCAGTAATAGGGAAGCAGAGATAGATCTCTGAGTTTGAGGCCAAGTCTGGTCTACAAAGCAAGTCCAGGACAATCAAGGGTACACTGGTGGACACAGAAACCCTGTCTCCAAAAAACCAAAAATATCCATTCTAAGATATAATCTTTTCTTTGTATAATAATTCCTGTGGGAGAACGCAAAATTGTTGGACTCCCGAGGTGGGGAGAGCCTCTGTTCCTCGGGATAGACGCCAGACCCCCAATAACTCACAAAACAGAACTTGATGCAAACAGCAAGAGGTGTTTACTAGTAGCCGGCATGCCGGGGCTCTGCACACAGCTCCCACGCAAGGGGGTGGTACAGAGTCCTGAGCTGCAGAATCACAGAGTTTATAAAGACAAAAACCGCAGAACAGGAGGGGGTCTAGGGTAAGGGATTTTTCTAGTGGGGCGGTCAGTGATTGGCTGTGCCCTGGTGTTGTGACTAGGGGATGGTTAGGGACTATTTGCACTTTTCAGTCCAGGAACAAAGAAGGGCATTTAGGGCCAAGTTAAAATTTCCTACCCTTACAAAATAATTAAAATACAAGCCATCTTTGGATCCAAACTATCTATATGTACATCTTATAATTTCTTTTCTACCACAGCCAATTCCTTTTCAGCCTCAGTTGCTAATTTTTTTGGACTATTTGTCTTTATCACCTTGTAAGTTCTCAAGTAGCTCTTGAATAATTAATTCAATTGTGGGCCTCAGCCAATTAATATCTCGAAACAATTTTGAAAATCATTGAGTTCTTAATTGATTTGTACCTTCTGTGGTTGAATCTTGTAGACGTATCTGATATCCTAGATAATTAATAGAATCTTTGTATTTTTTTTCAGGAGCTATTTGTAAACCCCAGCAAGGCAAAATTCTCTTTTATTTCTTCTAACGTATTTGTATCTGAGTCAGACAGTAAGATTTGATGCATGTAATGGTAAATTGTGGAAAGAAAACTGTTTATGAATCATTTCTAGGGGCTGTTGTACAAAATATTGGCATAGGGAAGGACTAAGACTCTCTAATGATATCTCTTTATCGGACTAGTTCTAAAAAAACTAGGTACTTATGTTACGGTACGAAATTAGCTGAACAAAACCGCGGACTCTTGGCAGTATGCGAACAGCAAAGCGCGATTATTCCTGCAGAAGTCCGCGGGGATCATCACAGCTCCACCGAGCAGGCCGCTGGCTCTCGCCTCCGGCCCCTCGGGTGGGGGGTCCCAAGCCTTCTTCGCGTGGCCCGAACGCTTTCCCCGTGCTGTTGCGGGGAAGCCGCAGCCGCCCTGCTCAAGGCCTCGGCTCTGCGACTCCCTCTACAGCACCCGGCGGGCTAGAGGCGCTCAGGTTCCCGCCGTGCCCCCGCGGCCACAGAGCTCCTGTCTCCGCGCCGGAACTCCCGCCCCCACTTCCGGCCGCAGCTGATGGGCCGGCAGCGCTTTATTGACAGGTGCTGCGTCCATACAGCACGCGGGAGGCCCTCCGCAGGCCGGCAGCGTGGCGACGGCCCGCTGGGGCGCTTCTCCGGGCGCCTGCCCGTCCGTCCCTGCAGAGAGTGCCGCGGAGATGGCGGGGAGAGCGTCAGTCCAGGCAGGGAGGTCAGGACGCAGTCCGTAGTCGCCGTCGCCCGGTTAATGTGGAAGCGCGGCGCGGGAGCCGCAGCCCGTGGGCCGGCGCCGCGCCGCCGCCAGCGCCGTGTGAACGGCTGGCCTCCCGCCGCCCGGGCCGCGGCGCATGTTCACGACCTCTATGGGCGTCTGCAGAGGTGGGCGCCTGGCGGCTCGTTGGTCTAGGGGTATGATTCTCGCTTCGGGTGCGAGAGGTCCCGGGTTCAAATCCCGGACGAGCCCTCCTTTTGCCTCGGGCGGCAGGAAGGTTAGCGCGGGTCGGATCCTACAGTCAGCCCCCCGGCTCGGTGTCCGTCTTGGGGTGGCGGACGGCCGGTGGGCATTCCGGGTCCTCCTGCAGAGCCGGGGCGGACACAGCTCGGGGCCCCGGCGCCTTAGCTCCCTCCTGCTGTTCGCCTCCGCCGCGACGGGGCGGGACTCGCTCTGGAGCCCAGATCAGGGATCTGGAGAGACCACCGTCCAGCTGACTCCTCGTTAGTATAGTGGTGAGTATCCCCGCCTGTCACGCGGGAGACCGGGGTTCGATTCCCCGACGGGGAGAAGCGTTTTTCTTTTTGTCGTTGTTTGTTCCGTATCTGGTGACTTTCATGGAACTCGCGGAACCCCCGAGAAGCCGAACTCTGAATTTCCACCGGGGTGGCGCGGGGCCGCTCGGGAACGGTAACGGGGTAGCGTGCGCACTCGGGAGAGGCCGGACGTCTAGATGCAGCGACTTTGCCAGCTAAAGGAAGGAAAAAAAAAAAAATGGCCTCTGCGTTGGCCGGGAATCGAACCCGGGTCAACTGCTTGGAAGGCAGCTATGCTCACCACTATACCACCAACGCAGGCGAGGGGCGCCCTCGCTGCGATCTATTCATACTCTCTTTCGCGCGTCTCCGCCGCCGCGCCGTCCTGCGGGGTGGAAGCCGAAGCCGCATCCAGAGCAACCAAAGAGGACGGGCTCGGGGTGTAGAGATTAGCACGACTGGGATGAAATGTAGGTCTCGGCCAGGAGTCACCTGCACCATGGAGTCGCCTTTTAATTACATTTTCATTTTGTACACAAATTACACTTTATTCACTTTGTGTCCCAGCCGTAGCTCCGTCCGTCCTGCCCTCCCTCCCTCGTCTCCAAGTGCGCCGGTCGGGGAGGACCTCCTCCCTCCCCTCCGACCCTAGCCTGTCAGGTCTCACAGGACTGGCAAGCGCCCTCAGCGGGCGGTCAAAGAGCTAAATGTGGCCCAAAGTGAGCCACTTGGCCTTCCTGCCACGCGCACCAAGGCGCGTCCCTTCCAGAGCTGGCTTTCCGCCGCGCTCGGGCTCCGAGGACGGTCCCTGCTCGCTTCTGTTCAGAAACCTTACCGACCCGCGTCCACACCGGGGCCTCGTGGCGCAACGGTAGCGCGTCTGACTCCAGATCAGAAGGTTGCGTGTTCAAATCACGTCGGGGTCACTGTTGCAAATTGTTTTCTAATTACTTTCGTGAGGTTAAACAACCTATTTACCACAGTGAGACTTTTTCCTACGCCTTAAAGTGTCTAAGATGTGTTGAGAATTTCTGGTTCCTGCCAAAATAGCCAAGCCATTGAGTAAATATTTAGTTATCCTAACAGAAACTGTTAATGAGCACTCTCCCAAATCGTTTAGAAAATGTATTTATGGCAAAAAATGTTCTTTATTCGGAAAAAAATATGTAACTATAGTTAATCACTTTAAAAATAGCACTCATGCTTTGGACTGCTATATTCCTTTTCACCGGTGGTGTTTTTGTTTCTTTTACACAACAGCTGTGTTAAAAATATAATTCTGTATTCCTTATAATTGTAGCGACAACCTAAAGTTTGATGATAGTTGTGTGAATATTAAGCAGTTTTTCTGCGGCTGGACATCTTGGCTATCTCCCTAGCCCAGGCTGGCCCGGGAACCCCCAGTAGCTGCCCTCTTGATCTGATCCTGTTCTCTCTCCCAAGCACGGACTTCACAGGCTTCTGCTTCCAGGTCAATCATCTTCTTTGCTTTTACTGAATAAAATCTGTGGTGTGCATTCCTAGAATGTTACGTTTTGGCTAAAGGTTTTCCTTCTGTCTTCAAAGGACATGAAACTCTTTCACGTGAACTCCAGCACTGTGTTTTGCATTAAAAATTTAAGTTTTGCCACTGTGAGTTCTTTGGGTGCGGTCATCAGCTCTGAGCACCTTTCACCAAGCCTCGGGAATGAGGAAGTCAAGGACTTTCTGCTCACAGCCAGGTAGAAAGATGCCAGATCCATCAAGATCAAGAACACGGCGAGTGTGAAGTTCAAGGTTCTCTGCAGCAGAGGTCTTCACCCCCTGCTCAGCACAGACAGGGAGAAGGCAGAGAAGCTGAAACAGTGCCTTCCCCTGGTTTGACAGTGAAGGTGCTGAAATGAACCAGACCTCTGCATTTTAAGTTCATTTTTTGTTTTGGTTTGCCATTTTATTTTATTATTTGGTACTCCTGGCTTGAAGCTTACTGTGTAAACCAAACTGCCCTTGTATGAGCCTCTGACTCCAAAGTGCTGGCATACAAGTACCGGTGAGCCGCCACGGGTGGGTCCAAATTGTTTAAAGTATTTTTGGTAATCTCTGATTAACTTTGGGTAGAACAAAGATTATTGCATATAAATGTTAATTCTCTTCTTTTTGCTGACTTTATTTTGTTTGTAAAAGAAAAAAAAAGCAGAACAAAAGCAAGAAAGAAAAAGAAAAAGAAACCCAAGCTACCAAACACTTCTCATCCAACCCATACATCCATACACACATACACACACAGGCCTTGTCATCCCAGCCTCATATCCCAACACTTCTTGGCTCCACAGCTACACCTTTGTCAGCGTGGCTGTGGTTCCTGGTGAGGAATTTGGGCCTCAGAATACTACCTCCACAACAGATGCCAGCCCAGCTAGATTCTGTGCCTTGCTCATTTCCCTCCCTCCTGGCCTAGCCTGCCTTGTTCCGATCACAATCACTCACTCTGTACCGAGACAGTGTCAGACAGGGGCCTAGTCTTTGTTGTACATGCCAGAGCTTTGAAGCCCCCAATAGTTGACCCTTTACAATCATGTGAAATAGCAGCCCTTGGCAGTAAAACTGTGACAATGCACCTCATGGCCACTGTCCCTGTTATTTGGCCAGTAGAGTCCACATCATCTATAGCCCAAGTGATAGAATAAAATCAAGAGTTAACTGATCAGGAATTGCTAATTGAGAGAATTAGAAAACATTTAATGTATATACTTTCTGGGGTGAGTGGCTCACACTGTACCCTGGAATTCCTGGCAATCCTCCTGCCTCAGGCTCTAGAGTGCAGGAATTACAAGCCTGCTGTTAGAATTAGGGACCTTGAAGGATTTTTTTTTTAACATTTTTAGTTTATATTAATCACAGGTTATGTACTTTGTATCCCAGCCGTAGCTCCCTCCCTTCCCTCCCCCATCTCCTCCCTGCCCCTTTCCAAGTCCACTGATAGGGGAGGACCTCCTCCCCTTCCATCTAACCCTAGCTTATCAGGTCTCTTCAGGACTGGCTGCAATGTCCTCTTCTGTGGCCTAGCAAGGCTGCTCCTCCCTTGGGGGGCGGGGGAGGGTGTCGAAGAGCCAGCCATCCTTGAAGGATTTTTTTAAGAACAAAAACAGTAAGGACACACAAGCAAAACCTTTGCAGGAGAGTGGATTTTGTGTGTGCCTAGCCCCGGAATGTAGAACATGCTGTTTTTTTCGGATTGTGTTCAAATGGAGCAGCTCTCAGGGAACTATCGAAGAAAGATCCACCCGCTGAAAGCGCCTTCTAGGAACTTGAAGGACAATTTAGAAAAAAAATAGAAGTGTTAAAAACAGGGGATTCTTCACTGAATGAGAGGCCAGCCTGGGCTGCACAGAGACCTTGTCTCGAATAACCAAAAACCACGTACAAAGCAGACAAGTAGAATACAGCCTGGAAATAAAGCTCCATTTCACGAATTCTACATCCAAGAATTCAACTAAGCGCTTGTCTGTCTGTCCGCCTGCCTAAGCTGCACTTCTACCCATTTCATCTAACAGACTGCATCTGTACGGAGCAGCAGGCCTCGCCCCTGCTGACCAAAGGCCGCCCCGCCGCCCCACGCGTGCTTCGGCGGAACTGGAAACCCCGGGCAGACCCGGTCGCCTGCAGTGCCGGGCCTGTGCACCGCGCCCTCCCGGTGCAGCCCAGGCCGCCCAGGAACTCCCGCCTTAGCCTCCCCGAGCGCCGGCAGCAGGAAACGGAAGTGTGCGCCCGGGAAAAGGCGCCCTCCGCCCTGCGCCGGCGTGCCTCCGGGCGCGTTACGTCACAGGAGCCGCAGCCAATGGGAGAGGGGCCGGCGGCGGCTCAGCCAATGGGCTCGGAGAGGGCGATTTGAAAGTGTCGGGGTCGCTAGGCCGCCGGGCGGTGTCTCCCGGTGCAGGGCCGGGACTCCGGAGGCCGCGGGCCGCGCTCGTGCCGTCCGGCCGTCCACTGCGGGCAGCGGCGCGCGGGTGCGCCCGACCTCGCCGCGAGCTCGCCCGCTGCCGCCCAGGCCGCGGGTCCGCCCGGCTCCTCCCGCCGGTCCTCGGACAATGGCTCAGAAGGAGAACGCCTACCCGTGGCCCTACCGCACCTACTCGGTAAGGTCCCGGCCACGTTCCTGGCCCACCTCCCCCGGGACGGACGCCCGTCCCCCTCCCCCGGCGAGCCCCGGCCGGACGCTGGCCCTGCAGACCTCCTGGGAGAGCGAGCCCGTCTGTCCCCCTCCCCCGAGGGCGAGCCCCGGCCGGACGCTGGCCCTGCAGACCTCCCCACGCGTCCGACGTGCGGGCCCCAGGCGGTGGCTTGCCGCCCAGGCGTGGCAGAAGCGGCCACCCCGAGCCCCGGGCGTCGTTCTCCTGCACAGCGGGGCCTGAAGGAGTGGGCAGCGCCGTGCCTTCGGGTCGCGAATCCCACCGTCGAGTCTGAAAAAAAAAAATAGCTACCCAGAAGACAGCCTAGGGAAAGGATGTCCGGTTTAAAGGCCCGGCATGGTCTAATGTTTACTCCTGATACTGAGTATAGAACACGGAGCTTCAAGTCTTGATGTACCACGGTGGAGCGACGCTGCGGCCCAGGGGTTTAGCTGAGCGGGTGGAGGGAACTGAGGATCCGAATAGATTTGAGACGCTGTGTGTGCGTACACGCACGAGTGTGCGAATGTCACTGGGGGAGGTTTGCAGGCACACGGCGGTGCACACCCGCAGTCCCACACTCCACAAATGAAGAGCTCTGAGAGAGACAGCGTTACTCTTACGCTGATCACTGTCCAGAGAAATTAGTCACTCAGGGAAGTGTGAAGGTGGAGAAGTGGCTCGAGGCCTTCGGGGTATCCCTCAGCTCTGCCCCTGGAAGGGTTAAACACTGGTGTTGCACCTTTTTTTTTTTTTTACTTCGATTTTTATTCGTGGACTGACTGTTGGGGATTGTCTTGAAGTTCCTAAGTGCTCGGGTTATGGACTGCCACAGACACCCAGCTCTCAGGGTGGTTTTGTTTGTTTGCGGCCGTCCTGGAACTCACTCTCTAGACCAAGCTGGCCTTGAATTCAAAGATTTGCCTGCCTCTGCGTCCTGAGTGCTGGGGTTAAAGGCGTGCACCCCGAGGTGAGTGGATGAGTTCTTTAACAAGTAGCTGAAGACCGGGTATGGAGTCCAGGATAGCCAGGGTGTGATGCACAGAGAAACTCTGTTCCCCAAAACAAACAAACAAAAAAAACCCCAAGTAGCTGCAATGCTGCTTCTGGCACATTCCAGCCACAGGGACAAGGACACCCTCAGAGCCACCCTTTGCTCCTCAGTCTCAGTCGGGCCTGAAGACCCTGCCCCAGAGAGTCCTGAGGAAGGAGCCTGCTGTGAGCGCCGCGCTTGCCCTCTCCAGCCGCTCCAATGGCCAGTCCGCAGGTACCTGGGCGATGGGCAGAGGACTGACCCAGAGGGACCAGAACCTAAGAGAGGGGGCAGGGTGAGGGTGCAGAGGGAACTCAGCACCCTTGCTCTCTCCTCAGCCACCCCTGGCCAGAAGCTGACTGAGAACATGAGCCAGGGCTCCACTGCCATGTAAGTACCAGATCGGGGACCCGGGAGGAGGCAGAGATGGGGGAGGGGAGCAGGGCTGTGGAGAGGTGCAGATGATTAGGGAGAGATCAAACACTTAGAGAATGTAGGCCAGCCGCCACTGAGCTGGCTCTACCCCCGCTCTTCTGATCAGGCGGTCCCTCACCATCGACGACTTTGAGATTGGACGTCCTCTGGGCAAAGGCAAATTTGGAAATGTGTACTTGGCTCGGGAGAAGAGAAGCCACTTCATCGTGGCGCTCAAGATCCTCTTCAAGTCTCAGATTGAGAAGGAGGGAGTAGAGCATCAGCTGCGCCGCGAGATCGAAATCCAGGCCCACCTGCAGTACGCCGCCACCCCGGCCCTCTGCCTTGTCTTACCCACCTGGGCCACCTGCCCCAGCTCCTCCTACCCGCTCCCTGATCTAGGTGTCTGCCATCTAGACGTAAACTGAAGCTTCCTTTCCCCCTGCCCCAGACATCCCAACATTCTTCGGCTCTACAACTACTTCCATGACCGGCGGAGGATCTACTTGATACTGGAATATGCCCCGAGGGGGGAACTCTACAAGGAACTCCAGAAGAATCGGACTTTCGATGAGCAGCGAACGGCCACGGTCAGGGCCCGTTGGGGTGTGAGGCTGGTCAGGGCCCCATGGGGTGTGAGGCCAGGGCTCCTGCCGAAAGCTGGAGGCCTGACATTGTGCGGTGTGGCCACGCAGATCATGGAGGAGCTGGCAGACGCCCTGATGTACTGCCACAGGAAGAAAGTGATCCACAGAGACATAAAGCCCGAGAACCTGCTGGTGGGCCTCCAGGGGGAGCTGAAGATCGCCGACTTCGGCTGGTCTGTGCACGCCCCCTCCCTGAGGTACGGTGGGTCTGTATGCTCCTTCCGAGTGGGGGTTTGTCACCGTGCGGTACAGACATAGTGGCATCCTTACAGGAACAGGTGACTCAGTAGTTTATGCCCTGGATTTTCTGCTCTTTTTCTTTTCCAGTGGGCCCTCTCACAACATTGATGAGGAAACTCCCACACTCCTGGTTGATTGAGTGAGTGACTGGGACAGGATCTTATGTAGCACAGGATAACTTCAAAGATAACCTTGAACTTCTGACCCCCCTTGCCTCTATCTACACACATACTAGGATTACAGGTGTTTATCACCAGGCCATGTTTACCCTCGCACAGCCAACTCCTGTTTTTAAGGAGCTATGGTCTCACTATGTTGCCCAGGCTGTCCTTAAAGGCCTAGGCGCAAGTGAGTGGCTGGTATTATAGGCACACGGTCTGCCTGGGCACCCAAGTCACATTTTATTTGGTTTGGTTTGATTTGACAGTGTTTGTTTGCTAGGGCAAATGCTCTGTGACTGAGTTGCATCTCTCAAACCCTCTTCCCAGTTTTTAGACGAGATATTACCTTGTAGCCCAAGCTGGCAATCTTACCTCAGCTGCCCAAGTGCTGGGATTAAGCCAGGTGCAGTGGCACACTTTTAGGTCCAGCCCTGGGGAGGCAGAGGTAGGCCAAGCACTGAGTTCAGGGCCATCTGGTCTACCTAGCGAGTTCCAGGTCAAGCTGTATAGAGAGACCTTGTCTCAAAAGAAAACAAAAACAAAAAAACAAAAGATCCCCACCAAGTGCTGAGATTAGAGGTGTACATCAGAGCATCCAGTGACCCCATCTTTGCTAATGCTTCATGGCATTGCACAGTCAAAATATAATCTGATTTACTTAAGTAGCGTATGCTTAGTGGGTATTAAAGGTGCCTCTGTTTTTTCTTTGAGCATTACTCTCACCTGTGACTGTTCTTTTTTTTACTAAGACTAAGATAATCCATTACGGTGGCCATGGTGGCGCCATGTGTGCCCACGTCTGGCACTTTGGGTTGTGTCGTTTTCAGACACTCAGTCTGAGTTGGACACCCCTCCCCCAGCGCCCCCTGTGGCCTCTGGGCTGCCTGCTGTGGAGCACAGAGAAAAGAGCAGCTGTTCTGACCCCTGGGCCTCCCACTTCCCTCACCCACCAGGAGGAAGACCATGTGTGGCACCCTGGACTACCTGCCCCCGGAGATGATCGAGGGGCGCATGCACAATGAGATGGTTGATCTGTGGTGCATTGGGGTGCTTTGCTATGAGCTGATGGTTGGGAACCCACCCTTCGAGAGCCCTAGCCACAGCGAGACATACCGCCGGATTGTCAAGGTGGGCTAGCTGCCTGGCTATGTGCGGAAACCACAGAGTGGGTTTACAGGCTTCTGTAGAAACCTCCCTGTTCGATGAACACTTTTCATTTATTCTCTGACAATGTCATGCATGTGTGCCATGAACCTTGATCATATCAACCCTAACCACCCTTCCACTCCACCCCTAACTGCCCCTCCCCCTCCACTCCTCCAACACATGCCCTGCCCTCTTTCAGGTCCTCTTTCTATTTATAGCCCACTGAGACGGGCTAGTGTTTGCCTGTGAGCACCACCAGCCTACCTGTATGCACACTCAGAGTCCCTTTCCCAACAGCCATCCATTGCCAATAACGCCTCCTGATCATAGTCAAGGAAAATGTAGTCAGGTGACACAGGTGAGATGGTCTCCTCTTGTCATCTGCAGGTGGACCTGAAGTTCCCGCCCTCTGTGCCTGAGGGGGCCCAGGACCTCATCCGCAAGCTGCTGAAGCACAACCCCTCAGAACGGCTGCCCCTGGCCCAGGTCTCAGCTCACCCCTGGGTCCGGGCCCACTCTCGGAGGGTGCTGTCTCCCTCCGCCCTTCAGTCCGCTCCTTGATCTCTGTCCCTGTTTGCTCAGTTTTGTTTGTTTGTATGTGTTGGGGGAGGGGGATGGCAGTTCACAACTATCCCCAACTCCAGTGGTAGGGGCTCTGAGCCCACACTCTGACATCCACAGGTCAAACCAGGTGTTTATGTGATGCACACACATGTGGGCAAAACACATAAAGTTAAAAAAACAAAAGCCGTGCTGGAGAGATGGCTCAGCAGTTAAGAGCACTGGGTGTTCTTCCAGAGGACCCGGGTTCAATTCTCAGCACCTTGTACCCACTGGCATCTGTATAACCCTAGTCCTGGGGAATCCGGCATCTTCTTAGCCTTTGCAGGCACGAGGCTGTGATACCCATATCTGCAAGTAAAGCAGCTACACATAGAACTTTTAAAAACCATCTAATCTGACTCCTTCAATTTGCCAAACGTTGAATGCTGTTTTAAAAATTCTGTAAGCCAAACATGTATTTATAGTTTTCAAAATCAGTACTTTTTAATGGAAACAACTTGACCAAAAAATCTGTCACAAACATGTATTTAATACAGTTTATCTATGAAACATGGCTTAGCCCAGCCTATCTTCAATTCAAAAAAAATTTTGTAGAACAAAGCATATTTTATAATAAAGTCTTAAATTTTCATGTTTTTGAATACAGTATTGAAAGTAAAAAATTGTTGGTACAGTTTGGCAACATTGAGAAGCCAACCGTGGTGGCGGCGCACACTTTAATCCTACTGCCCAGGAGCCAGAGGCAGGAGGAGCTCTGTGAGTTCCAGGACAGCTGGCACTTCACTGTGAAACCCTGTCTGGGGTTGGGGAGGCGAATTGTGAAGTTTGAGGACAGCTTGGTCTACAAACCAGGTTCTAGGAGTCACACAGGGACGCAAGCAAAAGCCTTTGCCTGCTCTTGGGATTGTCTTCCTCCTGTTGGGTTGCCGTGTCCAAGTTCAATATGAAAATTATTGCTTTATCTTACTCATTTTTTTTTGCCATGTTTGATTGTTAATTTCTTAGAACTGTGTTCTAATGAGACAGAAATGGAGTGGATCGGGAGGGAGGGAGTGAACCGGGAGGGAGAGAGGTGGCAAAAACATAATAGGATGTTATATGAGAAAATCATTTGTTTTCAATTGTAAAAAGCCAAGCATGGCCAGTCCAGGGGCCTGAGGCACCATGCACAGACACATGCGGGCAAAGCACTCCTACACATTGAGAACTAAAAACGTCCTGGTCGTGTCCAGAACAGTGGGCACCCTTTAATCTCAGCACTTGAGAAGTGGCAGCAACAGAATCGTCATGAGTTCCGAGCCAGCCAGGGGTGCACAGATCCAAACCAGTCTTGGCTACAAGGTGAAATCAAAATTATAAAAAGCTGCACACTAAGCAGTAAGAGTAAGTACACTCACCAGCTTTTCCTTGTAGCGAACATCTGAGCTAGTCAGCTTGGTTGCCTGTCACTTTGGGGTCTGAAGGAAGACAGCACATCATGGAAGGAGCACACAACAAAGCAAAACAGATCACTTCATGGCCAGAAGTCAAAAGGCAGGAAGCAGAGCTGCCCGGTCTTCTCTGCAGGCACCCTCCTCAGTGAAGAGCTCCCTCCAGCCTCATTCTTCATGTTTCCACCCTCCACAACAGTGCTGCCCTGGGGACCAAGGTTTCTAGCATCCTATATGGAAAGCTACAGCCCCTAACTAAGGCAACACAGACTGTACATGCGTGAACAAACAGGACAGTAGTCCACTCCGCCCTGTTGCTGTAGTAAATTCATTCTCATACCAGGAAATGAGATTGACAGTGGAGACAGTCTGCGCTCAGTTTACCCAGGATGCCCCTTTCATCACTTTTTTTTAATAGAGAAGGGCTTCTCTCTCTACCTTTATAGAGAAGGGCTTACTCTCTATAACTTTGACTGTCCTGGACTCGCTTTGTAGACCAAACTGGCTTTGAACTCACAAAGATCCTCCTGCCTCTGCCTCCAGAGTGCTGGGGTTACAGGCATGCACTACCATGCCCACCATCGTAGTTGGCAGCTTTTTCTGGGGAAGGGCAGGCCCACAGTAGACACATTGAGGGCACGAACATGAAGGATGCCAGCGAGCTTCCTGTTCAGCTCTGGGATGACCTTGCTCACAGCCCTGTCAGCGCCAGTGGATGCTGGGGTGATGTTCTGGGCAGTCCAATGCCATCATGCCACAGTTTCCCAGAAGGCTCGGCACAGTCCTCTGGGTGAAGGTGGTGTGGACTTAGTTGACAATGTCCGGCCACCATGACCTTGACCAAGGAGTCTTAGCAGTTGGAGACTCCCATAGAATCAAGGATTTGAATACTGGGTCATGGATTAGGAGGTGTGGCTTTGCTGGAGAAAGTGCAGACTGGGCTTCAGAGATTCCAAAAGCCCATTCTAAGTTGAGGAGAGATGCTTGTGTGTCAGGCTGCTTTGCTATTGAGTTCTCAGTGAAGAATATGTTTTCTTCCTGGCCTTCACCTGGACACAGGGATAGGCAGGATGTTTTGCCATGTTCACTTCCTTTTGTATGTATGAGGATCATACAGACAGGTGGTCGAGGTAAACAAGTGTGACTTCTCCATGAACCCCTTCATTGTACTGAGGTGCTTTGCTCTGACTATAAAAAGGAATTGTGGACTAAACCAGGGCAGCAGTTTGTGTTGGCAGCCGGCTGAAACTGATCTGGTGTGTAGAGTGTTATTTTTTATTTTGGTCCTCACTCCCCACTCAGGAGCTATTCAACTCTGCCAGAGGGCCCCAGCACCAAGTGTCTCAGCACAGCACCAGAACCCTGACTGGTTCAGTAGGCATCGGAGATGATTTTGAGTTACCATACTTCTCATTCTTGCCCGTCATAACCATGAGGGCATCAGCAGATGGGTCAGAGCTGACTGCCCTTTTGGCTCCACCCCTGAAATGGGCCCTAGGCTCCTCTGTGAGAATGAAGACAGTAGTAGACAGCACAACATACTTGATGTTAGCAGATGCTAGCTCCTGAAAGATGGAGATAGATGGTTGATTCCTGAGTTTCTCGTGCTCAGCCTTGACTTTGCTGAGGGACTTGCCATGATGGAATCATATTGGAACATACAGACTTTGGGGCTGATGTCAGTGCTACCTGCTTTATCAAAGCAGAAGGCAACCTGGGTGAACAGGTGCCCAAAACAGACAAATCTCTTCACTCTGATCTTTACTGTTGTGTCTCAGGGTCAAGGTGAAACTGTATGAGAAGATCCAGAACAGGGAGGAGCAGAGAGCCAACTCTTTAAAAAACAAACAACAAACATTCATTTATTTTGAATGTGTGTCCATATTTGCTCACGCCATGGCTCACATGAGGAGGATAAAGGACAAGGTCTGTTCTCCCCTTCTAACATGTAGGCCATGGGATTAGACTCTGGCTGCTAGTTGCCTGATATCTTGGGGGTAAAAATCTATTTGTTCCTCTGCTCTGAACACATACACACACACACACACACACACACAAATATAAAGGTGGGGTATGGTGGCTCATTCCTATCACTTGGGAGGCTGAGGCAGAAAAATCTTGAGTTCAAGGCCAACCCAGCCTTGAATTTACATGAGCATGGACTACAAGGCTTAGTTATATTGCTTAGAAGAAAGGAAAATTCTTGACAATGAGAAAGCATAGGAAGGGAGTTATTCAGCATGGTTCATGTTGGGAATTACATGTTTGCTAAAGGGGACAGAATCGGCAGGAGGTTCTAAGATGTATAAGGCAACCATGGTTCTCATAATAACTCCAAGATGTGTAACGGCCTGGGCTGGGACAAGGGTACTAGATTCCACCACTCTGGAAAGGCGATAGTATTTAAAACAAATTGCTGGGGAAAAAATTGGCCAACAAGATTAATAAAACAGGCTGGAGAGATGGCTCGGTGGTTAAGAGCACTGGCTGCTCCTCCAGAGGTCCTGAGTTCAGTTCTCAGCAACCACAAGGTGGCTCACAACCATCTATAAAGGGACCTGATGCCCTCTTCTGGCATGTAGGTACATGCAGATAGAGAACTCACACATAAAATAAATAACTTTTACAAGAAAGATTAATAAAACAAGTGGTAGCCCATGCTGCTGAGGATTGGGGGAAAGAAAAACATTCATTCATTGCTGGTGGGAGTGTACACTGTACGGCCACTTGGAAATCAGTGTGACAGATCCTCAGGAAGCTGGAAATTCATGTACTTCAAGATCTACTTATACCACTCTTGGACATATACCCCCAAACCATTACATCTGCTACAGAGATACTTGCTCACCCGTGTTCATTTGTAACAGAACTGAAAACAGCCTAGATGTCTGCCAACTGATGGATAGTGGAAACGTGGTTCATTTACACAGTGGAGTATTATTCAGCTATTAAGAAAAAACAAACAAACAAAGAACCCAGCACGGTGGCACACACCTTTAACCCCAGCACGGGGAGGCAGAGGCAGCCTGGGCTATGAAGAGGGTCTGGGACAGACAAGACTGTGTTACAGAGAATCGCAGCCTTGAAAAGCCAAAAAGAAAAAAAGAGATTGTGGCTGTTAACATTTAGGCATTTTTTTAAAGATTTACTTATTCATTATGTATACAGTGTTCTGTCTGCACACCAGAAAGGAGCACCAGATCTCACTATAGATGGCTGTGAGCCACCATGTGGGTGCTGGGAATACGAACTCAGGACCTCTGGAAGAGCAGACAGTGCTCTTAACCTGTGAGCCATTCCCCCAGCCTGCATTCGAGTGGTATTTGCGCTACAATCTGAGTTACAAAGGTCAGGTACTGGGCAATTTGAACAAAGACCCCCACCCACCCTGGGCACATAGGGAGTGGCGCATTAGGAGGTGTGGCTTTGCTGCTGGAGGAGATGTGTCCGGGTCTCAGCTCCCCCAGCATGTCTGACTGTAAGCAAGCACCAATGCTTTGCTTTTTGGAGGAAAATAGAATATATTGTTATAGACAAAGGGGAAACTAGAATAGGGGAATAAATGATTGGGGGAAAGAAGGAAACAGGTGGGAGGGACAGAACACTAAATGCTGTTTAGAAAGTCCTATGGAAGCCTACTGTAGACACCTCCTAAAACATATATATATATGTATGTATATGTGAAAGGAATCTGAATGGAGTCACCAGATACCAGGGAAGACACTGCCCCAACCACACATCCTATGCACCAAGTAAAACCTCTAGTGCCAGGGACGGGCTACAGCTTGTTGAGTGGTTGGCCAAAGGGATCTCATGTAACCCCAGAAAAAGCAAGGGCTAGCCAGGTGGTGGTGCTGCAAGCTTTGATCCCAGCACTGGGGAGGCAGAGGCAGGCGGATCTCTGTGAGTTTGAGGCCAGCCTGGGGGACATGATGAGTTCCAGGACAGCCAGGGCTACACATAGAAATCCTGCCTTGATAAATCAATAAATAACAAAATTTAGAAACCAAAGGCTATTGGTTACTCTCCACAACCTGACAGTGAGCCCCTACTGCTGAAGATGATGCTCACCTGTGTGAGAATGCGGAGAATGCATCACCGGTAGGGACTGTGTTTGCGGTACTGGAAGGCACCCGAATGCTGTCAGAGGAGAAAGGTAATCTTCAATACCTGCCAGCTACAAACGCTGTTCTCTGCAGCGGTGACGGGGTGCAGGACACACTCGTGCAACAGTGGCACAAAGGTTATGGAAGTGACCAGCTTCTGATCGGATTTAAGGTTCACTTCCTGAGCTGGAACCCGTACCTGACACCGCAAAATGGCCACGAATCTGCCTAAATAAGCCATGGGTCTAGGGGGAAACCTACCAACATTCTACTACAGGACACAGCAATAAGACTCCTAATTACACACCGCTGTGCCCGTAGGTCAGGGCCTTGCCCAGCCCATGTCACAGAAGCTGCTTCTTCCCACAGAACATAGGGACGAAGAGACCTAAAACTGACAGCAAGCAGAGGGGGAAACCCTGAAGCACTCAGGCCTGAATGAGGTGGATGGCCTCCTCAGAGCCTCAGGGCCCAGCAATCTCTGTGGAAGAGGTAAAGGACTGTTACAGCCACACGTGGTGGGTGACTCTAGGGACACGATGTCTGCCAGGTCCAATGGGCTGTTGCACACACGGACTTGTGAAGACGGTGGCAGTGTGCACAGACCTGCACAGGTTCAAGCCGGACAGCAGCCCAGCACTGGAGCGAGTGGACAGAAGGCCCCAGCCCTGGTCCAGGCACTATCTGCAGTTGATGCCTGCTGGCAAAGGGAAATCAGTTTGCTCCGCAGTCTCCTTGGCTTATCAATCACATCGAAACGCCCAGGAGTAGTTGGCTAATACAACAGCACGTCAGTGGAATTTTTAGACTTTGTGTTTCATTTTGCTTTGGGTATTTTGGCCTAGTAGTCTTTTGCTTGATTTTGATTTTTGTTTTTGCTGTGTGTTTCTTGTTTTGCTTTTTGTTTGTTTGGGTTTTTTATTTTGGAAGAGTGAGAAAGAGCATAATATTGGGTGGGTAGGGAGATGAGAAGGCTCTTCGAGGAGCTGGGGAGTGAACACATGACTAACATATATTAGGCAAAGAAACGGAAAGAAAGAGGGAGAGAAAGAAAGCAAAGAAAAAAGAGAAAGGCCAAATGTATACCGACTCTCACACTAAATGTCATCTTGTTTTAATTTAAAACCCATTTTTGTGGTGGCAAGACATTTTTGGCATGTTTTATGATTCCTTGTCAAAACTTGCAGAAGATGGCTTCTTTGAAAGGAAAAGGTCCTCATGAAAAGAGCAAGGACACAAGAACAGAATAGAAGGGGCTGCAGAGGTCAAAACTGGTACTGGCAAAGCAGGAAAGATTCTGCAATGGTTAGCCACAGTAATTGTACAGTCTTTTCACACAGGATTCCGTTTCAAAAACAGGAAATGCGTGGTAGTGCATGCCTTCAAACCTAGCACTTCGGAGGCAGAGGCAGGTGGATCTCTGAGTTTCAGGCCAGTCTGGTCTACGAAGCAAGTCCAAGGACAGCCAGGGCTACACAGAGAAACCATGTTTCTAAAAACAAACAAACAAAACGAAAGAAAAAAAAATACAAAGGATCCAGAGTTTTGGTTGTATTTTGCAGTTGGGAACTTTTCTACCAACTGTTTCCTGTACCAAAACCCTTGGAAAGAATCTGCACCAGCTACAGAAACTACAGTGTCCTGCGAGACGTGGCCCTCAGAGGCCCGAGTCGTCTCCAGTGTCTTCTCTCTGGAGGCAAAGTTTCTCTGCCTCTGAGGTTTAGGAGAGCAGCTCTTCCCTCGGCCAGATGACTGAGTCTCCCCAGCAGAGACCTTTCCCGGCCGAGGCCTCCTCTACCTAGAACCACTTACTCTCTGTCACAGCCCTTCACTTCCTTAGCGCTTAGCGCCATCTCTTATCACCTGCGGAATGTTTTCTCTCGTGACATAAAAAAGAAGCCATCTATACACTCCAGTGGGGTCAACAGCTCCACGCGGAAGGGGCTGCAATTCTGTCCACCGTGAGCGGCCCTGGGTCCGCTGAGAAGGCCGTCTCCATGTTTCTCGGTTCTGCCTTTCTTCGTCGGTTCCCTGGCCACGTTCGCTGCGACCCTGGGCATCGAAGCGGAGGAAAGCACTCCCCCCAGGGCCCTCGCGGAGCCCCAGGCCCGAGCCCCGGCGCGCAGACCCAGCGCTGCTCCGCCGCGGACGCAGAGGCCAGCCCCGCCCCGCGGGCCTCGGGCGTTTCCGGCTCCTGGAAGATCCGCCCCTCGGCTTTCCGAGGGGGCGGGGCGGCGGGCGCCGTGTCGCCTCCGAGCCGCTGCCCGGCCGGCCTTCACGTGGGCTCCGCAGCTCAATAACAGCGCTGCTTCCGGAACTTCCGGGGGCGCCGACCAATCGCAGAGTCCTTCCTGTCCGAACCGCCGGCAGCCGGCAGCCAATCGGCGCGCCTCCGCCAACGCCCCTTAAAGGCGCCGCCGCTGCCCGCGGAGCCCGGCGGACGATCGCGGTTCCGGCCCCCACCCGCGCTATGGAGGCCGCCGGGGGGCGGCTGGGGCCGGAGCCGGCCCTTCCTGCCGGAGCCGACCGGCAGGCCGCGGTCTTCGGCGGCAGGCCGTCCCGAGCACCCTCGAGGCCGCCGTCAGGCCGGAGGGGGTCCGGGGAGGAGGAGGCTGACAGCGCTGGGGTCGCGAGCCGTCGTCACCCCCGAGCGTCCCCGAAGACGTCGAGCGGCGGCCCCGTCCGCCGGCCGGGGCTGGACGCCTGGGGAGACGAGCCAGGCCCCGGGGCGACGCCGTCAGGGGCCGGGGCCCGCCGGGGGCCGCCGGGTTCCGAGCGCGCCCCGCTTCCGTCCTCCGGGCACCGGGAACGCGAGCCCGGCCAGGACCCCCAGCCCTCCGCCCCGAGGGTCTGCCGTCGAGGGAGCCCCGGAGACGGCATGGATGTGGAGCCGCCGCCGCGGGAGGGGGAAGGCCGCGACGACGAGGAGGAGGCGGCGGCGAGGGCCGGCCGCGCCTTCTCCAGCCGCCTTCAGGACAGCCGCAGCCTGGACGGGCTGAGCGGGGCGTGCGGCGGAGGCGCGTCCCCGGCCCCCGGCGAGGCCGGCGCGGGCGGCGGGCGGCGCGCCACCATCTCCAGTCCCCTCGAGCTCGAGGGCACGGTGAGCCGCCACGGCGACCTTACCCACTTCGTCGCCAACAACCTACAGCTCAAGATCCGGCTGAGCGGAGCCCCGCCGCCCCTGCCCCCTGCCCCCGCGCGGCCCTGCCCGACGCCCGCGCCCACGCCCACCATCCCTCCCATCGACCCCGACGTGCTGAGGGATCTGGAGAGGCTGAGTCGCGAGCTGGGCGGCAGGGTGGACCGGCTGCTCCGCGGGCTGGGCGGGGCGGTGCAGGAGCTGACGGCCCTGAGCGTGGGCTGTATCCAGACCTACCGCGACGCGGTGGACTCCTTGGGCGAAGCCGTGGACATGAGCATCAAGGGCATGTACACCCTGCTTGCGCGCTGCGAGGAGCTGGAACGGGCTTTGCAGCCGGTCCAGGGCTTGGCACGCCAGGTCCGAGATATCCGGCGCACTCTGGAGGTGTTGGAGGCCCTGTGCAAGTGACCAGGAGCACAGAGGAGAGGCCGTGCCTGACCTGGCCAGGCCAGGGTCCAGTAAGGACCCTAAGGACTCTTCAGGGAGCCCTGGTGGAACCTGCCTGCCTAGGGGAGCCTGTACGTTAGAGGCTCTTCCACGAGCGTTCGGTGGCCTGTACCCATTCCAAGCCTAAGGAGTGCGAGGGGGAGGTTGTAAGGTGGGCAGGGAGGCAGCCTTGCCTCTCTTCAGTCGGCCGTCTCCAGCTTCCCCGTTCCTCCCGGCGCTTCTCCCTAGCTAGACCGCCGCGCTTGGGAACCCAGGCCCTTAGGTCTCCGCTGGAGGGCAAGACCCCCATGTGTGATCAGAAAGGTAACGCAAGAGGCCTCAGCCCGCCGCGGCTACCCGGATTGCAAGTGGTCACACCTCAAGTGCCAGGGCCTTGTCCACACAGCGCGCAGGCGGCGGCGCACGTCTGCGGAGCCTGCTTCTTCCCCTGGTCCCCTGAAGTGTCGCGGGCGCAGCCCCCGAGCACGGTTCCTGGTGAAGTGCGGCGGGGCGTCCCACTGCTCTCGGCGTTCAGGGAGAATCGCTGCTGGTTTGGAAGCCCACCTGCTGTGGAGTGTTCTAATCAGTTTTTGGCTTTCTGAGTTTTTGTGGAATTAAAGTGCTGCTGCTGCTGCTGCTGCTGAGCCTGAGGCTGTTTTTGTGTGAGGCGAAAGGGTTCAGAAGCCAAAAGAATGGGAAAGGAGGCTGGGAGGGCTCACGGGGCTCCCCGGGCGGGAGCTGGGAGAGAGAGGGAGGAATCTCAGGGTACATGGGAAGGTGATGGCCAGATCTGGAGATGACTTCACGAAGGGCCCAGAGAGCCAGTGAGAGCAGAAACACAAGCCAGGCTCTTGAGGGGACGGGCTTCTCTGCTGCCGACGGCCACGACGCTGGGCAGCTCGGCTACCTAGGTTACAGAGGACGTGCGAACTGGCGGCTCCGTTCCCGACGCCTGTGCTCACCCGTCAAGTACATTTGAGAGAGCTGTGTTCCAGTCGCAGAGGCTGTCTTCCCACAGTTTACGTAGCACACTCAGGAACTGTCTGTTACGATCATAAAATCTCCAAGATCACCAAGGTAACGTTTCCCGCACCCCAAGCCACTCCCACACTTGGACCGCACTCAGGACGTTGGTTTAGACCGAACTGTTTCAGGATCAGAAAGACTGACTGCTCTAAGAAATCTAAGACATCTTTTCAGAAAACAACTAAAACCGGCAAGGTCTCTTATCAGAATACAGCCGAAACTTAAGAGAATTTATTTCATAGTGGCTGAGGACAAAGTACTCGTGTGGTGAGCTTTTCACTAAAAGATCACATCATTACTGGCCCGTACGGGGATCGAACCCGCGACCTTGGCGTTATTAGCACCACGCTCTAACCAACTGAGCTAACCGGCCAGCCGCGGAGAGGCTCCTCTTTTAAAGCTATGTAAATGCATGGAGGTTTTCATTCTTGCCAGGGAAATTGTTTTCAAGCCAGGTTATAAAATGGGAAAACAGAACATCCAAACTCGCTTACTCGTTAGCAATCACGCTGCGGTTCTGACAAGCTAAAAAAGAAAATGCGGTTTTGCCATTTGATCGGTGGTCGGAGCGCAAAGACGGTGTTGAGCCGGGAGAGATGTTCTAGCGCCCACTCCCACGTACGGAGCTGCAGGATGCCAGAGCCCCGGCGCGGAGTGACGTGGTTCTCGTTTCCATAAAAGGAGACCGCCGGGTCTAAGAGGCACCGCTGGGATTCGAACCCAGGATCTCCTGTTTACTAGACAGGCGCTTTAACCAACTAAGCCACGGCGCCCACGCGCGGGCCTGACACGCTCGCTCCTTGGCCAGGTCAATCCCAGGGCACCGGGGGGGGGGCAGGAAGCCGCTCTTGCCCGCGCTGGAAAAGAGAGCTCCGGACAACGGCGCTGCGGCAGGACCCTGCGCGGTGACCTCGTGTCCGGACGGCTGAGAGCCTTGTCTGTCCCCAAAGGCAAAACTGAATGTAGACTTCGGAAGCCACACACGACGAGGATGGGATTCGAACCCACGCGTGCAGAGCACAATGGATTAGCAGTCCATCGCCTTAACCACTCGGCCACCTCGTCCCATGCACCAAGGCCTTGTCTGGCTTCTCTGAGAGCTGGACCCGTGCTCGAGGACCTGCCGTGGCCGCAGGACGAAGCCGCGGGGCGGCGGTGGCGCTGTGTCCTCCGCGGCCCGAGACCCCGGCCGCCGGCGCAGAAGCCCCGGGATACCCGCAAACGCGCCCCAGAGGCCCCGACAGGAAGCCATCGCGGCACAACTTTCCGTGCTCGGTCTTTGAGAGACGATTCCTCTGCTCGTTGGACAAAAATAAAGAAAGTCCAACAAAGGTAATGCAGGCCGTAAAAAGGATTGACCCCGACGTGATTTGAACACGCAACCTTCTGATCTGGAGTCAGACGCGCTACCGTTGCGCCACGAGGCCGGCCGGCCACTGGCGTGGACAGGTCGCCTCATGGCTACTGCGGGCGGCCCCGGCCCCTGGCGCCAGGCTGCGCTCTGAAGACCCGGGGGGAGCCGAACGAGCCCGCGGCCGGGCGCTCTGTCCCAAAGCCCTGGCGCCTCGCAGGGCGCCGCGCACGCCGGCTGTCGGGCCAGGCGCTGCCCTTTCTTCCTCCCGGCCCCTGCGCGTGCCGTGCCCGGCCAGGCTGCGGGGGCGCGCTCGTGCGGGCCTCCTTCCCCTGCTCCGCGCGCTGGTAATCGCAGGACTCGGAGGCACTCGCCGGGATTTCCCGGAGCCGGAGGCTGGCTCTGCGCAGGGAGTTCCAGGTCAGCCAAGGGCCAGATGCTGAGACCCTGCCTTAAAACAGCAGCGAAAGGAAACCACCTTTTCTTCTTTATGAAATAGCGAGTGAAGAGCGAAGCCCGGGGGGCGGGGAGAGCCCTGTAATTCCGGCCCTAGAGGACCGTGAGGCAGGGTAATCCCGGCTGCAAGGCCAACCTGGGTTAACCGATACAATGTCTGCAAAGAAAACAAAGGCCCGGAGTGCCAGCCGCAGCCCCCGCTGCTCTCCAAGCCCGGCTGGTTAGTTTGTATTTGATGGAGGAGTAAAACTAACGCGATGGCTTCTCTGTAATGAAAGAGGGACGCGGAGGTCTCCGGGTGACAGCTCTGCAGGTTTGTGCTTTGGAATCATGTAAATGGTTAACACCAGTATAAAATAAAATTGAAAAGTTAGGATGGCAGCCCGGGGACAGGCCCTTGACGCCCACCCCGTGCCAGTCTGTAGGCGGTTCTGTCATGTGCTAGGGGCGCGTGCCCAGCCTCTCTTGGCATGCCCTCTGGGACCGCCAGCACTGTCCCACCATCTCGGCAGTCCTCAGCTCCACTGCGGAGGAAAGGGAGGGTCACAGCAGCGCCTACTGCGGGCCCTGTGGCGGCAGAGCCGGCCACATGAAGGCAACCTAGGCCAAAACTGCCACAAGCACCGCACAGGAAGTTCATCCATCCAGGCAGGGTCCACCCGGTGGTCCTAAGAGATCCCGATGTCGCGGCCAGGCAGACTCCCCAATACAGGGAAGAGATGGTTTTCTGACAATCACACACCAGTAGTGTCACGGCCCTTTTGGGAGAGGTAGGCACAGGCCTCCACTGTGAAGCCTTTAGGCTGCCAGAGCACATCCAGGGGGAAGCTGGTGCCCAACAAGTGTTACCAAAAGGCAGCTAACTGCCAAAAGCGTACCAGGTACACGCTTATGTTCCCTCCCAACAGGGGCGATTTGAACGATCAGATAATGTTAACATTCAGGGTCACTTTTCCTGATTCCTGTCTTTATAATCTTAGACACTCTTCTCTCTTCTCTCTCTCCCCCACCGTGTGTGTGTGCACACCTCACAAATATTAGCAGGCTACGAGTCCCAGACCTGAAGTGAGAAACCATTTGAAGACGGGGTGACTACCGGTTACCCATAGTACCGCCTCTGGCCACAGGGTGGCACTAAAACGAAAAATTAAGACTCAGACACAGCCTTTCTAGGGCAGGCCTCTGAGAACAAAGGTCGTGGAAAAAGACCAGGCGTGGCCTACAGCGCTCAATTCGTTTCATTACCATATAACTTGACGTGAGACTACCTAGTGTCTACCATGTAGTAGGCCCCTTAGCAAAGTAGCCTATTAAGAGAAAACCCCAAGCTTCCAGATGCCAGAACCCCCAACCCCAATCCCACAGCCAGACCAAGACCTTTTCCCTCTAAATATCTCTCATGGGTCATGGCACTGAGCAGAGATCCCAGAATTTGGGAGCCTGAGACAGAAAAACGGCCATGAGCACAGGGCCACCCTCGGTTACACAGTGAATTTCAGGCCAGCCAGGACTACAGAGTGAGACCCCAACCTTAAAAGCAGTAATAAATCAGTATTTCTAGATCTCTTGATTCCCTCTCCTCCAACTCACTTGCTTGATTCCATCCTGATTCAGCCTTAGGCTGCCCCTTCTAGATGTTTCTTTCATACCTTCCTCACTCTGCTGAAAATCTATTTTCCATGTTACAACCAGAGTCCAGAACACAAATAATGTCTTTCTGTCTATCTGCAGAAGCTGAGGAAATTTAGCTCCAAAATTTCCCCCCTCCGCAGGCAAACACAGAAGGTCTTTAGCCCTGGCCCCTCCCTCTGTCTGGAATGTTGTTTCCCCAGATCTCCACTGGGCTGGCTCCTGCCGGCGGGCCTGGGAAATCTTCAAAGCCGTCCTACCCTCTCCTGAGTGGCCTTCCTCACTCTTGTGAGCTTCTGGTGCCCGGGGATGGTCATCAGCTGCACAGGGAGCGGCCCTTCCCTTCTCATGGTCACCGGCATTTGTACGCTTTCCTGCACTCTCCAATTCTGTGACAGAGAATACAGCTCACCTCTCGTATATAAATAAATAGTAAATAAATGAATAAGTACTATAGCTAGGTGTGGTGGTAAACACTTTTGACCCCCGCACTCTGGAAACAGAGGCAGGTGGATCTCTGTGAGTTTGAGGGCCAGCCTGATCTACAGAGTGAGTTCCAGGACAGCCAAAGCTATGCAGTGAGACCCTGTCACAAACAAAACAAAATAAAAAAAAGTTTGTTATCCCTGGCTGTCGTGAGTGTGCCACCACATGAAGCTAAGAGGTCACTTGATTAAATTAACTAAGAGGTCACTTGATTAAATTACCTTTTTTTTTCTTTGTTTTTGGGGGGGAGTTTCAAGACAGGGTTTCTCTGTGTAGCCTTGGGTGTCCTGTATTCACTTTTGTAGACCAGGCTGGCCTATAACTCACAAAGATCTGCCTACCTCTGCCTCCCAGAGAGCTGGGATCATAGGAGTGTGTCACCACAGCTGGTTTATGTAACTTACTTTAAAGACCACAGGAGTTCACTGTGTACTTAACCCTAACTTCTCCTGATTGCTCCATCTAAAGTGCCAGCATGCCTAGAAACTCATGTTAAATCGAGTCTGACTGAGTCTGTGGGTGCTTTGAGAGCGGAGTACGAGGGCGTGTGAGCAGTACAACAACTTTGGTGCTGAGAACTGAATTTAGGAGGAACATTCCGCATTTCTTTCACTTAGGATTTCTCTGTGTAGCCTGGCTGTCCTGGAACTTGCTTTGTGGCCAGGCGGGCCCTGAACTCGCAGAGATCTGCCTGCCTCTATACCACCGCCTCTCCTCTGGGGGCTGGGATTCATTCCTGGTGCTAGGATTAACCGGAGCCACCTCTCCAGCCCTGGCTTTTTCTTTTACTGAAACAGGCTCTTATAGAACCCAGCTTGGCCTAGACTCACTATATAACTGGACATGACCTTGGATTTCCAACCCTCTTTACCTCCCAAATGCTGGGAATGTAGGTGTTTGGCCCTTTTCCAGCTTAAAAATCAATTTTATATGAAAAAGTTACAAAGTTTTGCTATCTAGGAGCTGGAGTGGAGCTCAGTAGTACAGCATTTGTTTCGTACCCTGTGGCAGCACACACAGAATATGCAGGAGTGAGTCTGCAGGGATACTCGGTGCTACAGAGTATTGTCTTAGAGTACCATCCCGTGTGTTAGTGCCAGAAGACTCAGAAGGGAGGGCGGGTGCTTAGCTCCTCGGAGAGGCCTTACCTTTATGAACAGGTCTGGAGTTTTTCTCCAAAGCTGAAAAACAAAAACAGGAAATCACACTTTTACAATGCTGTTATCTAAGTTACAAACCCTGTACAAATTTTGCCAAGCATTCCATCACAGTCTTTTATAATAAAAATGGGGGGGCAAGGGGGTCTTTTACCTGGTTTGGGATGGCGTGTCACATCAGACTTGTTCCCTTCATTCAAAAGAGCTCCCGCCTGTCCTTCATGACCTTTAACTGAGATATATTGACTTTGAATTCTAAATATTTTTCACTCATTGGTTTAGGAAAAGGAAACCTAATGATTACTTTAGGGTGTTGAAAGGACCCTGCTGTTTGAGGCTGCAGTCCTCCCAGACCGGAGAGCCATTCTGAGCTCTGAGTTAAGGTGCAGGACTCCCTCTCCCCAGCAGGGCCGCCTGCTCTCTGCCTGACCTCATCTGGAGAGTGTCTTTAGACACAAGACACTCCTAACCACATTTGACATGTGGCCTCTGACACAGCTCCCAGCTGGCTCTCTCCTCCCCGGGCCTGTAGGATAATTAGGACTGTGTTCCCGTTCAAGCTGTTGAATGCAAATCTAGCATCCTCGGAAGTGCCTAGCTCCAACCGGTTATGTACCCCTATCCTAGGAGCCCGCATGTTCTCTGGAACTGAAGTTGAACTAGCTCCCTGAACTGGTTCCTGGAGTGTCTGATCTCTGTGGTACTCTCCAGCCTTCCAAGCTCTCCACCTCATCCTGTCCCTCCTGCCTTCATGGGCTGCTGGCACACAACCCTCAACCCCCATCCCCGGGGAGGAGGAGAACCACACTAGGGAGACAGAAACATATTTCTTTTCGTGGTTAGGCCAATCCCTTGAAACAAAAATTTAGGAATTATGCTTTCAAAGCTCTCCTTTGATATTATCTAAGTGTTACCCTTTAATTCTTTTTATTTATAGTATCCATTACCTTGCAGTTTTTTTTTTTAATGCTTGTTATCAATCTTCCTGCCTAGAATATAACCTAGAAGGAGAGACTTTAGCTTATATATCAACGTGCTCTCAGAGCCAAGCAGAGGGGCCGGCCTTTGGGAGACATCAACAGATATTTGTTGAACGAATGAAATCAGAAGTAGCCCTGAGCCTTGCCTTTCAGACACGAGTGAAAAGGAGGGGGAGAGGAGAGGATGTGGGCTGGGGGGTCACTGTGAACATCGACGATGGTGAGAAGCTTCCGATCTGCCTCAAGTCACCCCGTAACTGAGCAGGGCCCGGGGCCTGGCATCCCGAAGCGAGAGTGACCTCGACGGGGGGGTCAAGCCCCGACTTCACCCTCTCTGAGCCCCTGGGCTCCCGAGGCACTCACCTCCCCACCTCCTATCCTAACCGTCCCAAGGCTCTCAGATCTCTCAGGAAACCGAGACAAGTGTTTGGGCGCAAAGAGTTGGTCTGGGGCGGGGGTGGGGGCAGAAGGGGCCCCTGACAACCCGGGCCCGGGTGACTTGACACCACTGCGGGGCAAACACGGCACAGCCGCCCCCTCGCTCCTTCTCTCGCCTCCTCCTGCCCGGAGAAGGGAGGATCGGCTGCGCTCCCTCGGGTCCGCTCCGCCGCACACCGCCCCACCCGCAGCGGGGGGCCGAGCACCGCCCCCGGGATCGCGGCCGACGGGCAGGTACAGGGGGCGCCGCGCTCTCGCGAGACTTCCAGGAACCGCGGCGCGGCGCCCGCGGACGCAGTTGTCACGGCAACCGGGCGGCGCCTGAGCGCGCGGGAAGCGGGCCGGCCTGCGTGGAGTGGGAGGCTGGAGAGCGGCCGGCCACCTCAGGCTTCCGCCCCGAGGAGCCCCGGCCTCCCTCCGGGGCCCCCGAGGCCATGGGTCGGATCTCCGGGCTCGTGCCCTCGCGCTTCCTGACGCTCTTGGCTCACCTGGTGGTTGTCATCACTTTGTTCTGGTCCCGGGTAAGACGCGGGCGGGACGCGCGCTCGCCCTGCTGTCCCGCCGCGTTCTCCTGCCGCGGTGGGTCTCAGCGCGGTCCGCCGAGCCGTTCCCCGGCCGCTCCCCAGCCTGTCCCCGCAACCCCACCCGTCTTTTGACATTTCTGTCTTTCTGCCGGGCTCCCAGGAAAGCAACATCCAGGCTTGCCTGCCTCTCAAGTTCACCGCCGAGGAGTACGAGAAGCAGGACATCCAGTGAGCTCTCGGGCGGGGCGACAGCGCAGGGGTCCCCAGAGGCCTGCGGAAGCCCCGACCCACCTCCTTTCTCTCTGCAGGCTGGTGGCAGCGCTGTGCCTCACCCTGGGTCTCTTTGCAGTGGAGCTGGCCGGCTTCCTCTCCGGAGTTTCCATGTTCAATAGCACCCAGAGCCTCCTCTGTATCCTTTCCACCTGCCCAGCGTTCCCGTAGGGCTCTTCTTCCCACCTCTGTAGACCTTTTGGGTAGAAGTCAGTGCCCCGAGAGGTTTTCGACAGTGTAAGGGAATGGGCAGTCTTCACACATTTGTTAAACTCTGCTGTGAGCCGGGTTCTGGCCATCCCCCAGAAGGGAAGAAGACCGTTTGAAGGGGAGACAGATACGCCTCTGGAGGAGTGTGTAAAATACAGAACACTGTGAGAACTCAGAAGGGAACAAGAAAATGAAGCACACAGGAAGGTTTGCCACGGCTGGGCGTGGTGCCGCACGCCTCTTAATCCCAGCGCTAGGGAGGCAGGAGCAGGTCAATCTCTGAGTTCGAGGCCAGCCTGGTCTACATAGTGAGTTCCAGGACAGCCAGGGCTACATAGAAAGACCCTATCTCAAAGAAGGCAGCTCTAAACTCTTGGACTGTGGACAAGGAGGACCAGGGCACCGGAGAAATTCCCAGTGTATCAGGCCTGTAGGTATTCTCGCGTGGCCTGGGGCATATGTGAGGGCAGCCTCCCCAGAAGAACAAGGAGAGGTCAGCTCTGGCCCCGTGAGCGCACTCTCCACACACTCAGAGGGCATGGCTGCCAACTCCGGCACTTGCCTCATGGGAAGGGAACAAGAGATGCACTCGGGTCCAGATATCAAAGGGGCCCATCACTGCCTGTTACTTTCCTTGACCGTGTTGTGTTTTTAAGCCATTGCGGCCCACTGTAGCGCCTCTGTGGCCCTGTCTTTCTTCATATTCGAGCGATGGGAATGTACCACATACTGGTACATTTTTGCCTTCTGCAGGTGCTGTTGCACTCAGTATTTTAGAATAGGGGTTGGTAAGGCTGATCCCAAATCTGAAGCTTTCCTGCACGTGTGAAATTAGTAGTGTTCTGAGGTCATACCTGTCCCCAAAGCCACTCTCATATAGGGTTTGGAAGTTTAGGTATTTGGGTTGGAAGGAGCCCTGAATCCACCCCTTTTTTTCACAGTGCCTTCCCAGCTGTCACCGAAACTGCTTTATTCATCGCTGTCTTTGGGCTGAAAAGGAAACCTTTCTGATCACGACCTGGATGTAGGGACTAAGGCTGGAAGAGTGATGGGCTTCCTCGGTTTTCTCTCTCCCTACCCTTTTGCCTCTCCCAACTGTTTCTAAGCAGAGGGTGGCAGCGTTGGGATCATCTCTCTCAAATCTTGTTAAAGCTTTGTAATAAAATATTTTATAATAAAAGCGAGGCTTTACTATTTTTCAGAAGACAATCGGGTGGGCGTAGAAGCTGGTGTGAAGGCTTCTTGCTTTACGTGATCTTAGTATGTGATGTTTCTATTTGGATTTTTACGGTACAATCTAGGCGGAAGTAGGTGGGCGGAGATATGTAAATAAGCACGGCTCGCAGAGCTCTAGTTTGCCTCGTGAGTGGCGCATTCTGGGAGGATTTTGTTTTCCTCCTTTTGGCGCCGAATGGGAACGTAAATTATTTTAAGCGACTTGTGAGTGGATGTTCGTGTTGGGGGTGCGAGAACCCTGGGTCGCCGGGCTCTGCCGCGCGCGGTGTTCTCGCCCTCGCTGAGACGGGGCCGGCCGCGGTTGGTGGGGCCTGGGCGGGCGGCGGCGGGCATCGTCAGGAGGTTAATCCTTGCCTGTTCCTCCTCGCGGAGGGCAGATAGAAAATGATGATCGGAGCGCGCATGACCTGCTGATTAGCACCTCCGTGCGGCCGGGGCCCGACAACACCCCGCTCGCTCCTGTCTGATTCTCTGACGATCACTCTTTCCCGTGGAAACTGGCAGAACTCGGCAGCGGCTCCCCCGCGGTCCAGCTACTTTTGGGGGAGCTTTGCTGACAGGTTGTTTGAGTTGAACCGTGATCTCGCACTTAATCGGGTTATGCTCACACTGGAGGCCCTGCGCTGGCCTCCCTCGTGTGTTTCCAGCCAAGCACGAAGCCTTCCCAAGCTTCCGCCTCCGGCAGTAGTGTCCTACACACCCTGGAGAATACTTCCATGGCAGGGGGCAGATGTTAGATACAATTTAACATAGCACAGTTAAACGTGAGCTCACCTCCCTAAAAAACAGGAAAAACATTAAAGGTAATAGAAATCTGGCATGGTCCTTTTCTCAAAAAAGAAAAAGAAGAAATAAGAGGAAGAAGAGGAGAAAGGCCAGAGGTAACATTATTGCAGATTAGTCCTAAGAAGTTAGAATTGTTACATTGTCACCACAATCCGTATCTATCTAGCTCAAGTCATTCAGGTAATCCAGGGACTTTTTTTGTCTTGCTCATACACGCACATAAAAATAGCTAACAATTTCATAGTACTTTTGGTTTTGTTTTTCAAGACAGGATTTCTCTGTGTAGCCCCTGGCTATCCTAGAACTTGCTCCATAGACCAAGCTGGTCTGGAACTCAGAGATCCACCTGTCTCTGCCTCACAAATGCTGAGATTAAAGGGGTGCACCACCACAATTGGGAGATGCTCAATGATAAGACGACCGGGTTCAAATCCTAGCCCCATGTGGAGGCTTGTTCCAGTTCCAGGGCATCCAAGGCCTTGCTCTGTCCTCCATGGTCACTAGGCTCATACCTGGTGCACAGATATTCGTGCAGGCAAATACTTATACATAAAATAATAAAAAAATAATATTGTAGGATTGGGGGTATAGCTCAGCGAGAGCGTTTAACTAGCATGGCTCTGGGGTTGCTCCTCCACAGGAAGAATACACTTTACTATTATTTGTGTGGTAAAATACATAATAAACATATATATGAACACTTTTCCTGGAGACACACCTGGCCCAACCAGTCCATGAAAATCAATCACCAATTACTTTTTTTTTTTTTTTTGACACACGGTTTTTTTTTCTGTGTAACAGAGTCCTGGCTGTCCTCTGTAGACCAGACTGGCCTTGAACTCACCGAGATCCGCCTGCCTCTGCCTCCCTGAGCGCTGGGGTTAAAGGCGTGCACCACCATGCCTGGCTTTCAAGCTCATTCAATAGATGTTTTGTGCTGGTTGGTTTGTGGAGGTATTCATGAGTGTGGCCACGTGTGTATGCGTGTCAGTCACAGACATCATTTCTCAGGAGCCATCGCTCTGGTTTATTTTGCTTTTGTTTGGAGACAAGGTCTCTAATCCCATGCTGGGATTAAAAGTATGTGCCCCATGCCCACACCTGGCTTTTTGGGTGCTAGAATGCACACTCAGGTCTACGTTCTTACAAGATAAATGCTGAGCTGAACTCTGTCTTCACCTTCTGATATTTAAAATAATGAAATAGAGTGTGTGTGGCAATCGCTGGGGACACAGTACTGGGCTGTCTCTCCTTAGCTTGCCCATTAAATAAAGGTGGGTGAGTACTCTCTCCTTGTCACCCTCCTTTTCTTCTTGTGGGGCTGAGGACTGAACTCAAGACTTCATAGCCTATCCAGCCCCATCACTGCCACCCCCACTTCTTAATTACATTCCATTATTTTTTCATGTGTGCCGCCACATGCGTGTGGAGTTCAGAAGACAAGTTAGTCATGGGAGCAGGTGTTTTCATCCTCTGAATTAGCCCTCCTTTTTTTCTTTAACCTCTCTCTTTTTTAAAATACCTTATTTGTTTTAATTTTATGTGCATTGGTGGTTTTTCTACATGCATGTCTCTGTGAGGGTGTCAGATCTTGGAGTTACAAGTTGTGAGCTGCCATGTGGGTGCTGGGAATTGAACCTGGGTCCAATGGAAGCCTCTCTCTGTCCCCCCTCACTCTCTCTGTCTCTCTCTCTAGTCTCATGAGTCTGCTGGGACCTTCACTGGAGCTGAGATGACCTGTAATATTTGATCCTCATACCTCTACCTCCCATGAGATGACATGAAGGACTGTTCAGCCACGCTTGGCTCTTGTGGCATTGGGGCTGAAACTTAAGACCATGTGCACACCGGGCTGGCATGTTCCCATCTGGTCGTCCGTCGCTCCCCACCCCAGTCACCCCACTAGTCCTTAAATACAAACTAGAGCTTTTGTGTAACTGTGAAATGGCAGCTCTGAACCGAGATGCTTCCTTGCCATGAAAAAGCCACTCAGCCTCCCTCCGCCTTGGGTCCCACATCTATACTCCTAAAAACCAACTATCTATATGTCAACACCAGAGGACCTAAGTTGGCATCAGCAACAGATTTTCCTTTTGCTGCGATGACGTTGGCTTTCTAGCTCTGAGGACTGTTCATGTCTGGTTCTCTTGAACCAGGGTCTGTCTATTTTGGAGACCTGTCTGCCCTGGAACTTGCTATGTAGATTGGGCTGGCCCTGAACTCACAGATCACCCTGCCTCTGTCTCCTGACCTCAGGGATTAAAGGTGTGTGCCAACATGGCCAACAGACCTCAGGAAGGAAGCCTGCGGCCTGGGGGCTGAGGGTGACCCCCTGCCAGACACCCCGGCTCTGCAGTTGTCTGACACCGTCTGTGAGGGTGTTGGGCTGCCAGGGCTGTGTTTCCTGCAGGGCTGGGCATCTCGCAGCTTGAGCAGCGGCTGTCTGGCTTGTGCTGAACTTGCTACTTCTCAGTAATAAATACTTTAATGGGGTGTGGAAGAGAGTGCCACAGCCGCCTATGAAAGGGACCACTCCACGTCAGTTCACAGATGATATGGTGCGGCTTTAAGGGATGTGCAGAGAATCCAGGCGGGGAGCTGGTGGAAGGGCAGTAGAGTGGCAGGGTTACGACCTTTTCCACGAAAACTCGGATCATGTGACGGGCCTCACCGGTCAGCCATCCTTTTCCTAATGATGGCACCCCCCCGTTTGCCTTTTGCAGCTCCCCCGATTCTTGTCTTTGTGCTCAGGAAGAGGCTGGCGGGTCACCCCTCCTAACCCTGTGATTCAGGGGAGACTAGTTGGCCTAAACGTGGCCATCTCAGAATCCCTGCTTCCCTGTTCCGGTGATTCACTGAACCCTGACCCCAACAAGCCAGGACTTGTGCTGCACATTTGGGAAAGAGAAGCTTAGGCTCTGACTTAGGCTGAAGAGACACTGTGACCACAGCAACTCTCATAACAAAAACATTTAACTGGGGCTGCTTTCAGGCTCAGAGCTTTAGTCCATTGTCATGGCAGGGGCATTGGCGGTGTGCGGGCCAGACATGGCTGAGGAGGAGCTAAGAGTTCTACATAAGATCTGCAGGCAGCAGAGGGATGCTGAGACATGCTGGCCAGACCTGCGCTTCTAGGACCTCAAAGCCTATCCCCACAGTGACACACTTCCTCTGACAAGGCCACCCCTCCTCACAGCGCCATTCCCTTTGAGCCAATCGTTCAAACACATGAGCCTATGGAGGCCATTCATATTTAGACCACCACAGGCTCTGGCAAATAAGCTGGTTACCATCCGTGCTCTGGAGATGGTGTGGTGGGTACCTAGACTGGTACGGCCCTTGCTGAGGACTCAGTTCTGGGTTCTTACACTGATACCACGTAGTTCAAAACAACCTATAGCTCCAGCTCTGGGGAGCAGTGATACCTCTGGCCTCCATGGCGCCTGCGCTCATGGGCATATATCCACACACGCAAAGAATTTTAAAAAGACCAGGAATTGTGGTGTATGCCTTTAGTCTCAGTACTTGGAAGTAGAGGCAGGAGGATCTCTGTGAGTTGGGGCTTCCTGACCTACATAGCAAGCTCCAAGACAGCCAGAGTACATAAAGAAATCCTGTCCAATAAAGAAGTAGGTAAATAAATAAATACTTTCTAAGAGAAAACAAAGGGCAGGTAGGGGCTAGGAGATGGTTCAGTGGGTAAAGGGACCTTTGGCTAAGCCCGATGACCTGAGTTTGCTTAGGAGGACCCACATAAAGGAAGGAGCAAACCAAGCCTGACCTCTGACCTCCACATGTGCAACGACACACAAATGCATGAATAAAACGTAATAACTGCAATAATGCTATCATAGAACATCAAAACCAAAATAACCCACAGTGAGGCACTGAGCACACACCAAGTTCGAGGAGAGTAGAGCTGAGTGGATGTAAGGGTATTATTTTAAAAACAGGCTGAGGCCAGGTGTGGTGGCTCATGCCTTTAACCCCAGCTCATGGAAGGCAGAGGCAGGTGGAGCTCTGTGAGTTTCAGGCCAGCCTGGTCTACAGAGTGAGTCCAGCACAGGCAGGACTACACAGAGAAACCCTGTCATAAAAAGCCAACAACAACAGAAATAAAGCCTTGGTCATCAGTCTGTGGTGCCCCTGGAAGCCCTCAGGAGGTGGAGCCTGGCGGACGGAAGTTAGAGATTATGTCAGAGGGAGCGCAGCCTGGAGAGATGCGGGCAGCCGGCTTTCACCTCACTGGGCACAAAGGGAACATGGTGTGCTCTGCCATCACAGGCCCAAAGCGGCCAGGCCGAGTGAGCACGGATTAGAGCCTCTTGACCGTGGGGAAAACAACGGGGCGCCTTTATTTAGTCATTCATTCATTCATTTATTGAGACAGGGTGTCTCTGTGTAGCCTTGGCTGTCCTGGACTCGCTTTGTAGACCAGGCTGGCCTTGAACTCACAGAGATCCTCCTGCCTCTGCATCCCTGAGTGCTGGGATTCAGGTGTGTGGTACCAACACCCAACTATGAATTGACTTTTTAAATCTTCTCTTTTGAAATAAAACTACACTGTGTTTTATGAATAGCAGTAGTTTGCATATTAAATGCCTGCACTAGAATGACATGATGTAGGTTTAAATAGAAGGAAAAAAGATTACAAGACCCCTTCCCCCAAAACAAATTCTTAAGATGACTCCTTTTCCTAATTGTGTCAGTGTGGCAAACGTGTCCAGCCGCCAGTCAAGCCTAGCTCCTACCGCGCTGAGCGGGAACTAAGGAGAGAGCTCATTTCCCGGGCCTCAGTGGAGCAGCTGGGGCTGAGTTCTCCGGACATGTGAGGTGGTTCTAGCTACCTTAGTACCCAGAAAGCCGAACTCACAGTCGCCATGAAAGCAACCTCCAGCTCCCCAGGAAAGCGACGAGCTCTCTGTCTTCCTCAGGACTTGCCCCCTCTCACCTCCTGCAGCTCTTTCTTTGTCCTGATCCTAAATTTTAGACGATTTTTTTTTATTTTATTTTTCCTATCCCCAAACAATGGACTTTTGTTGTTCTCTCAAGACATAGGTCCGGCTATGCAGCCTGCCGGGCACAGAACTTTCAGTTCTGACTTTGTGGCTAGAAGCGCTTTTCTGGGACCCACACTGTGGAAGGAGACAATCATCTCTCCAACTTCGACCTGCGCTCCTCACTAGCTGCTGGTGGCTGGCCTGCATTGCTGCCCTCTGACCTTGGAGGTGTCGCAAGCTGTGCTGTCTTTGTTCTCCCGTCTACATGAGCAGTTTGTAGCTTTACCAAAGCAGAGAGAGCTAGCCCACTCACCAGGGTGTGACAGCACCCTTGCTTAGTTACCTCAGACTTGGCAAGGCGGTCTTAGGTGCTTTCCCTAAGCATCTCAGAAGCCATCATTAGTGTTTAACTTGCTACAATTAGCTGCCTTGAGCCCAGCCGTGATGGTGCACGACTGTAATCCCAGCCCTTGCAAGGCAGAGGCAGGTGGGTCTCAGAGTTGGGGGTCAGCCTGGTCTACAGAGTGAGTTCCAGGACAGCCAGGGCTACACGGAGAAACCCTGTCTCAAACCAAACAAAACCAACCAACCAACCAACCAAAACAAACAAAACCAAAGCGCCGAATTGGCTGCAAGGGTGAGCAGAAGGAGCCGGTGTCTCACACAGGTTCCTCCGCACTTAGTGTCGGGAGGGACAGCCGCCCTGCCGTCCTCCTCCTGTGTCCAGCCACACAGCTGGCTGCAAAGCCTTTGTCCATCTTTCTCAGTGCTGCTAACACAGCCACAGAGCCTTCGCGCTGGCTTCTGTCGGCCCGGCTCTCTGCCCCGGCAGCTCTCTCTTCTCTCTGCTACCTGGAGCAGCTCCTTTCTCACAGAACTTGGGAAGAGCACACCAAGTTCAAGGCCAGTCGGAGCTTCACAGGGAACAAGTGACTAGTCAGAGGTCTTTGGATTTTTTTTTTTTTTATTTTGAAACAGGGTCTTAGTATATATCTTTGGCTGGCCGGGACCTTTACCTGTAGACCAAGCCGAACTCACAGGGACTCTCCTGCCTCTGCCTTTCAAAGGCTGGGATTTAAAGCTCTTAGGCTTAGATTTTTGAGGTGTTTTATTTTGTTGGTTTGCTTTGTTAGTTTTTCAACACAGGGTTTCTCTGTGTAACCCTGGCTATCCTAGAACTCACTCTGTACAGCAGGCTGGCCACGAACTCACAGAGATCTGCCTACCTCTGGTTCTTGCCAAGTGCTGAAGTGAAAGGTGTGTGCTTGACATGTTTTTTTTTTTTTTTTCAATACCCTTTTAATCCCAGCACTTGGGAGGCAAAGGCTGGCAGATCTCTGTGAGTTCGAGGTCAGCCTGGTCTATAGAGCAAGCTCCAGGACACCCAGGGCTACACAGAGAAACCCTGTCTTGAAAAACAGAAAAGAAATTATTTTTACTTGTGTGTGTGTGTGTGTCTGTCTGTGTATGGGTATGTGCCTTGAGTGCAGCTGCCCTCAGAGGCCAAAGGCATTGCTGGGTCTCATGTAGCTGGCATCACGGGTGCCTGTGAACTGCCAGCTGTGGGTGCTGGGTGCTGAAGTCAGGCCCTCAGAACTCAGTTCTTACCCGCAGAGCCATCTCTCCAGCCCTTAGGGCTGTTTTTGTTTCTTTGAGGCAGGACACCCCAGCACAGCGGGGCACCCCAGCACAGCATTACCTTAGCTGCTAACTGACACGGGAAGAGCTTGCCCCTGTGGGCAATGGCACCCACGGGCAGATGAGTGTAGGCTGTGTGAGAGCATGGCTATGTGAGGGCGCTGGCTGAGGCGGCAGGAAGAGAGCTGGGGGTGGCGGGCCCTGGTCCTCGTGGCTCCTGCTTCAGTTCCCACTGCCAGGCTCCTCCTTGGCTTTCTTCACTAAGGGACTGAACCTGTGGGCTGTAATGAACCCTGCACAAGCTGGTGTTAGTCAGTGATTCATCAAAGCAACAGAAAGACAGCTAGAGCCAGCCTCCTCAACAGCTGAGGTCACAGGTGTGTGCCGCCATGCCCCGCTCTGGGGAGTTCTTAAAAATAAACATGAGTACATTATGTATTTACTTATAAATATATAACATATTTGTGATAAGAAACAGAGAAGCCATAAAAGGACCCTGGCACACTTAACTGTGTGAAATGGACATTGGGTATAGCTCAGTGGTTGAGGGTACGCTCAGGACGCGCTAAGCTCTGAGTTCAAGCCTGAGCTGGAAACCTTCAAAGCACACAGTAGTTCGGGATGATGGTGCACACTGTGACTCAGGAGAGCGAGGCAGGAGGAAAACAAGTTTGAAGTGTAGGTGACGCTTTGTCAATAAGAGCAAGCAAACAAATAACAACAAAACTTATGCACACTTAAAAACATTGTCAAAAGCAGAAAGCAAAAGAAGGCAATCTTGTACTTGTAAATCATTTTGTAGAGAAAAGGTTAATGTAAGTCTGTAAGAAAAACATGGACAACTTGAAATCATACAATAATTGTATAGGCATTTCATAGTAAGGAGTTAAAAGAGCTGGTAAACCTATGGAGCAGCCTCATGTCACCCGCTGTACAACGAAAGCCATGTTTAGTTAATATATTTAATTTTTTAAAGATTTATTTGTATGTATGTGTATGTCTGTGTGTCTGTATTATGATGTGTGCAGATGCCTGCGGAGGCCAGAAGGGCGTGCTGAATCATCTGGAGGGGGAGACAGAAGCAGCAGGACGTGGGGACTGGGCACTCGGCCTGGGTTCCCCAGAAGAACAGCACCCAACTACTGAGCCAGCTCTGCAGCGCCAACATGTTCATAATGGTGGAAAAGTCTCACAGCATGCTGGAGATGTGGGTAAACAGGTCTTCCCTGTTTGCTGGGTGGGAAGAAATCCTGGCAGCACACACCTGCGGACGGCACTTTGGCAACACCCATCAAAATCACAAGCACCTTTGGGTTTCCAGATTTGTTAAGTCTTCAGCTCAAAGCTAGGACTGAATCTATGGCCCATGGGGCTAGGCAGGCCCAGGAATTATTAACTTTCAATTTACTTTCTCAGCTTAATACATTGGGTCTCATTGGGTTTCCCAGGCTGACCTTTAATTTACTCTGTAGTCTAGACAGGCCTTAAACTGGTGACTCTCCTGCCTCAGCTTCCTAAGATCTCCCACCCAGCCCAGCTCCACCTAAGATTTTATTTTCTTTTTTTGAGACAGGTTTTCTCTGTGTAGCCGTAGCTACCCTGGAACTCGCTCTGTAGACCAGGTTGGCCTAGAACTCAGCTCTGCCTGCCTCTGATTTCCTGAGTACTGGGGTAAAGGCGTGTGCTACTGCGCCAAGCTTTGAACTAAAACTTTCATGTTTAGGCGCTCACTCTACATATTTGCATAGAGGTAGTCAGAGCGTGTGGAATGTCCTTATAGCTTTGCTTAGGATGATGAAAGTCACCAACAAGCTAAAATAACTGGGTTGATTAAATCACAACATATCCACACAGCAGGATACTATACAATCATAAAAATGTGAGTTTTGTGCCCTACATATAATGGAACAATCTCCAAATCATGTCAAGTGGAAAAAGCAAAGCGCAGAACAGTATGTATCGTTTGCTTTCATTAGGATGACAGGATTAAAGGGTATACCTGAAAGGAGGTACAGGTATCAGGGTCAGCTGCTGGGAGACGGGGCAGGGTGGGAAAGGAGAAGCTTTGAACTATATACTCTTTTGACGTTCTGAAACTCTAAGCACAAATGTACGCATTAGTTAGTTTGCTTCGGGGCCAAGGTCTCCCTGTGTGGCCTGGTTGGCACCGATCTCATGGCGACTTTTCTTCTTCAGACTCTGAGTGTTAGGTTAGGATTACAGTGTGTGCCACAATGCCCACTTAAAAAAAATGTCTGAGATGACATTCAAACCCTTGAAGCTACTAGTCAGGCACTCAACCACGGAGCCACATTTCAGCCCTAAATAACTTTCAATTTTATTTTATCTTGAGACAGGTTCTCACTATGTAGCTCTGGCTCTCCTGGAATGAACTCACAGGGGTCTGACTGTCTCTGCCAACCCCGCGCTGGAAGAAAAGGTCTGCACCACCACACCAGGTCCTAAACAGCTGTAAAAAGCAAAACCACGGGATAGGGGAACGCCTGTAAACCGTGTGCTGCCAAACCTGACAGCCTGGGTACAACCGCTGTTACCAACATGGTGAGGAGGAGACTGATTTCCAACAAGTGCCTTGTCCACAAATACACCAAATAACCTGTAATAAAAAATACAATAGGTGACATTTAAGTTCCTGTGTTTCCAGGTCACTGTCTCACACCCATCTTCAGGAGTGTCTTTTTTCTTCATAACCTCTGTTTCTATCACTGAAAAAAAACCCTTTCTTTTAAAAAAACTTTTTATTGATTCTTTGTGAGTTTTACATCGTGCCTCCCAGCCCCACCCACCTCCCCATCACCCCATATCTGTCCTTCGCCCTTGCAACCTCCCTCCAAAATAAAACACACAAGCAAGCAAACAAGCAAAGCACAGAAAACATCTCATCGGGGAAGCTGTGGTGTGTCGCGGTGTGTCCCACGGTGTACCCCTCTGTCCACACGTCTTCACTTGCAAATGTTCATTGCAGTGAGCCATTGGTCTGGTTTGAGATCTCTGGCTTCTGTGACACCATCAATGCTGGATCCTCACTGGGACTCCTGATTTTCCTGTCATTACCATGTGTCATGGAGATCCTGCAGCTTCAGAACAGCAGGAGTGGCCCTGTCACACTTCCCAACTGTTTGCAGATGATATAGATTTTGGGGCGCACTAACCCAGAGGCCTGGGTGGTAGCTGAGCTGGCAGCCGCTGGCTCTCCCTTATCCGCTCCACCAGGGCTACTCTCCAGCACCAGTCCAGCTAGGGCTACTTAATGCCAGCATCCGCAGAGGGCAGGGTCAGCTCTCCTGCTCTCCTGCCCTCAGGGCTGGCTCTCCGCCATCCACACCTCCACAGCCAGCTCTACCATGCTGCTCAGTCAAGGAGCAGGGCGCACTGTCCCGTGCTGCAGCCTGTGAGGGGCTGAGCCAGCTCCCTTATGGTAGTACCTTACCAGCCCTCTGGGTGGCCTCACCCATCCTTCACCATCAGAGCAGCTCCACTGTGCTGGCCAGGTGAGTGCAGGGCTGGTTCTTCTGTTCTCATGACCCCAGGGATAGTGCCCCCCCTAATGGAGGTGACCCCCAGGTGAGTGGGGGCCAGCTCTCTCAGTAACTTTTTTTCTTAAAGACAACACTGTGTAGCCACTGTGTAGAGTCTCACTGTGTAGCCCTGGCTGGTCTAGAACTCACAAGAGAGCCACCTACGTGCCTTTCCCTACGTGCTGGTATTAAAGATTCTCACTTAGAATACCCTTCACTGAGGACCACTGTCCTGACCATGCATTTTCTGTTTGTTTGCCTTGTTCCTGACACTGTGCTTTGTATTAGAAAATGACACAGATGAAGCAGATACCACTTAAAAAAACAGGTGCCATGATGTAGGCTGGTAACCCCAGCATTCAGCAGACCAGCCTGAACTGTACAATGAGACCTTGTCTCAACAAAGAAATGGGTCCAGAGAGAGGACTCATCAGGTCCTGCTACCAAGCTGGATGACCTGAGTTAGGTCTCCAGGCACACTGGAAGGAAAGAAAAGCCTCCTCCAGGTTATCCTTTGATGATCACATGTGATTCCCCAATAAATAACTGCAAATCTCCCCCGCCCCTGGCTTTTCAAGACTGGATTTCTCTGTGTAGCCCTAGACTGCCCTGGAACTCATTCCGTAGACCAGGCTGGCCTCGAACTCTGAGGTCCTGAGTGCTGGGATTAAAGGTGTGTGTCATCGTGCTAGGAAGGCCCTGGTTCTAATTCCCAACACTGCAAACACAAGCACAGAACCAAACCTTCCTGTATGTGGGGAAAAAAAAAAGTTAACAGATGAAACGAAAACAAATAAAAAAGACTCCATGAAAGCCTTGCTCTAAGCTTACCTTTGCCCATATATATCAATATATCACATGTTATCAACAGTCATAAAGGCGTAGCATGTAACAGCAAGACACTGGAAACGATATAAAGTCAGTGGGATGTACTGACGGGATAAACAAGGTCCCAGAAATTAACTACAGTTTCTCAAGACTCATGAGGATGGAACCAGTTCATGAGTCATGTGGGAATGACCCTTCCACCCCAACTGCTAACCCAGGAGTCCTGTGCAGAGGGAGGGAAGTGGGAGCAAGCTTTCATTAAAGTGTGATCTCTGAATGCCTACATGAGAAGCCAGAAGAACCGACTCAGAGATAAGCCTCGGGCCCTCCCCCTCCTGCGCATTTCTGCTGTTGCTAACTCTTTGTTGTTGCTGTTAATTTCCTGTTTTTATGTGTATAGGATTTCTGCCTGCATAAATGCCTGTGCACAGTGCAGTCCAGAGGGCCCACAGTGGGTGTGAGTTCCCCCAGGACTGCAGTTACAGATGGCTTCGAGCTGCTGTGTGGGTGCTGGAAATTAAACCGGGGTTTTCTGGAAGAGCAGTGAATAGTCTTAACCGCTGAGCCACAGTCCCTCCAGGCCTCAGACCTTGGCTTGTTTTGAGATAGTATATCATCTACTGACTGATCTTAACCTCGGAGCCATCTCTCAAGCCTAGCAAACTGACCTTAAACTCCGGATTCTGCCCTTACCTTCTAAGGGATCAGGGAACACACACCACTAAGCAAAAAAAAAGAGCTTCAGGAACTGGGTTTAGCAATTCAACCACCAAAGCCCTGTGGCAGCCAACTGTGGAGAGCATCTCAGTAGCGCAAATACTGTATTTTTTTTTTTTTTTCAGCTCAAGTCTATTCTGAGTCTCCATTCTCCCTGTTTGCAGCCAACATTCTCTCACCCATTTCCAGGTGAACTCGGTCATTCCGCAGGCAGCCTCCTCCCGCCCCCCCGGCACGGCTCTAAACTTAGAATTTCTTAACACCACCGCCGAGGTGGGATGGGAGGGGTTGGACTGTGCGCTGACAGTCCTCACTCTAAAAGGAACCCTACTGGGTCCTTTCCGCCCTTCCGCCCTTCACACGTGCCTTCATTTTCACTCTGCTGTCGCTGATCCCAGAATCGGGAAGAACCGCTTTGCCAGTGAAATGCCAAAGCTCAACCTCTCCAAATCTGTCTGGGAATCGGTCTCTCCCATATCCTCTGCGTTCGGCTAGGCAGCCTGCGTGTCCTCCCTAAACCAGGGTCTGGTCTTACCTGCTCTTTTACGGGGGTACGGTGGGGGGTGGGGGCAGGGTGCTGGGCTGTGTGTGGCCCTGCTTACAGTTACTCTTTGCCCACTCGCCATGTTTCCCAGGGCACTAGGGCATTCGAACTTGAAGTAATGGAGTTCGACATCCTTGTTCTCTGACTGGAAAGTAGAGTAAAAGCAGAGCCTCCCAGCTGATCTGAGACCTCCCCGAAAGCCCAGCCTCACAAAGACAAGACTGGAAGCTGCTCGGGGGAGGGGAAGGCAGCCCAGAGCGAATCCTGCACCCCGCAATACTCCTCTGCTCTTTCACTTCCCCCAGACAGCTGGGAAATAACACTGCAAAACCCCGTCCTGAGGCGTCTGCTGGGAGGGGGCGGGACACTGCAGCACCCCGGGGCCCCTGGGGAGCCCCGAGTGGGAGGAGGAAAGCCAGATCCTGCCTGTCTCCGGGGATTAAGGCTCTCCTAGGGATGCAAGGAGTGCTCCCACCTCAGAGCCACTAGGCCTCCCCTAGAATGCCTCTTTCAGCCCGGAGGCTTGCCGACCAGGCAGCTGCCCCCCCCCCCGTCCTACCCCTCTCTAGACGCAGCATGGGTGTGTGTGTGCAGCTGCTTAGTGGACTTAAAATGGAGCCGTCAGGGATGGACCAGGTCTAAGATAACACCCTATTGTGCTGTCTGTATCAAACCGTTTAACAAATATTTATCGCCTACGTATGTGATGTATTCAGGGTCCAGGGAGAAGCAGTTGGTTCCGTCAAGGTCGTGTCTAATCCGCATGTAAAGTAGTGCCCCTAAGTGAGCCCCTACAGGCGCCACCCTCGCCTACTGTCTTTTTTTGGCCCAGGCCCTACGCTAGCATCAACGCTGAGGCGGGGCGGCTGGAGAGCAGCCTGCAGTCAGCATGGGAAACAGCAGCCTTTGCCCTTCCGGGAGTCTTTGGCTCGTCTAATCTTTGACTGGGTTTGGGCCCGCTCCAGCTTTGACTGCCAAGCACACACGGTCTGAACTTCATCTGCGAAGAGGGGCAGCCTGCACTGCTCTTCATGCATGCGTGTGTGTGTGTGTCGCGGGGAGCGGGCGCGTCTGTTAGTCCTTTGCCCGTACCCTGCAAGGAAGTCAAAGGCCCCTTGAGAGAGACATTCAGCTGCAGGGTGCAGGGTGAGACCTCGGGCTGTTTGCGGCCAGGACCGGCGCTGTGGCTTCAGGGATGAGGGAGGATGCGGTCTAGGGGTGACGTGTGGGTCTCGGTTAGGGCTGGGCTTGCGAACCGGACGGACCCCCAGCGTAGGACAGACAGGCCGACGACCCCGGCCCCGCAGCGCCCCGCCCCCGCCCGCCCGCGGTCCGCCAGCGACGTGTCGCCTGCCGCGCCCCGCCCCCGCCGCAGTGCCCGGATGCGGGTGACGCGCGGCCGCCATCTTCCAGTCCCGGGCAGCCAGCGCCAGTGGGAGCCAGCGCGAGCCGCCGCCGCCGTCGCCGCCTCCGCCAAGCCCTCTGCCCGCGGCCCCCACCATGTGAGTCGGCACCCGCCGCCCGCCACCCGCGGCGTCCCGCCCGGTGCGGGGCCGCCACCGCACTGGTGGGCAGGGGAGCTCGGGGGTCCCGCCCGCGCCTCCCGTGCCGGTGGCTGCGCGGGGACGCCTGCAGCCCGGTCCCGGGCGGCCTGGCACGGGCGATGGCTGCGGCAGGGAGCGGAGCCGGCGTCCGGCCTGCGCCCCGCCCGGCCCCGTCTCCGCGGCCCGCAGCCCTTTCGGGTGGACCCCGGGGCAGCATCTCTGAGGTCGCCCTCCTTCACCCGGCGGGGAAACTGAGGCACGGGGAGGGTCTGTCAAGGTCACGCAGCTCCACCCAGTGGGGCGGTGGGGCGACTGTGTCTCCCACCGGGTGGCCTTCCTCGCGCGCGAGAGGGCTGGGGGGGGCAGCACGGATGGACAGGTGGATGGGTGGAGCCCCGGCCGGAGGCTTCAGGCCTTGAGTCTTAATCCGTGTCTCTTCCTCAGGTCGGCTACCGCTGCCACCGTCCCGCCCGCCGCCCCGGCTGGCGAGGGTGGCCCCCCTGCACCCCCTCCAAATCTCACCAGTAACAGGAGACTGCAGCAGACCCAGGCCCAGGTGGATGAGGTGAGTGTGTGTGTGTCAAAGGTGCATGATGGCGGGGTGGGCAAACAGGTGTGGGAACCCATCATGGGTTGAGGTGGTTTACACTGGTGGGGTTTGGATCAGAGACCTGCCATCTCCCTTCTCTGTCTCCCTGTCAGTGTGCACTTGAAGGGGCTGTAGGGTGTCAGCCAGCTGTGCCAGCCTGGGGTGTGCCAGCTGGGGCAGGTGTGCTTTGTGACAGGCCGATCCAGGCCCCGTGGATAGGGGTGTTGCTGTGATCTCTGAGCTGTGCGGCTGCAGCATGCCCCTGATGTGCGCTCCTTGCATGTCCCCAGGTGTGCTAGGCATGTTCAGTGTATGCCCTTGGCATGTTAGCCGGGAAACATCGGGGTGCATGTTCCGTGAGTGGCACAGTGGGCACATGCTCAAGAAGTGCCCTCCCTGAGGCGTGCATCGTGGGCCCCTCCCCCAGGTGGTGGACATCATGAGGGTGAACGTGGACAAGGTCCTGGAGCGGGACCAGAAGCTGTCTGAGCTGGATGACCGTGCCGACGCCCTCCAGGCGGGGGCCTCCCAGTTTGAAACAAGTGCAGCCAAGCTCAAGCGCAAATACTGGTGGAAGAACCTCAAGGTACAGGGGAAGGGGCCCGGGCCGGGAGGCGGGTGGTGGGCGAATGGGGGTGTCAGCCCGTCTCATGCACCCCTCTCTCACCCCTAGATGATGATAATCTTGGGAGTGATTTGCGCCATCATCCTCATCATCATCATCGGTGAGTGGGGAGGGAGTGGTCAGGGCCCTTTCCCTGGAGGTCGAGCTTTTCCCTGTGGATTCTGGGTTCTGAAGGTCATTAACCTAGTTTTTACTCTTCAACCAAGAAACACGTTTTGCTGCTATTGGCAGTTTTGATTCATCTAGAGCCAAAAACTGTGTAACCTGCCTTTGCCTGGTTCTGGGTAATTTTGGTTAAGATTCTTTGAGACTGGGATTACTGGGTGGGTGCCTGTTGCTCCACTAAGAACCCCTTGGGCCACAGAGCCCAGTCTGGGGATCCTAAAACTGGGGAGTAGGAGACCGGGAAGCTCCAGGGCTTGAACACAAACCTATTCCACCATTTGAGAGCTTGTAGTCACAGGCCCAGGGATTAAAGGGTTTGTGCCCCTTTGTCCTATCATGGAGTTTAAGGGATCGAAGTACCCACTTGTCAAGTCTATTTGAGGAAACTGAGGCTGAGAGATGGGAAGGAATGTCATCCAGTTGGGAGTGGGGAGGTTTGGAACAGGGCCAGGCCTGACACACTGCTTTCTTTCTCTCTCTCCCTCTCCCTCATCCTCCTCTTGCCCTCTCTCCACAGTTTACTTCAGCACTTAAATCCCTGAGGAGTCTGCCCTGCCTAAGAAGGGCCTCTCCCCCACCCCCAGCCGTTCCTTCACCTCTCAGCCATATCTTTCAGCCCCCTCCCTTGGATCCGTGTGTGTATGTGTGTGTGTGTGTCTGTGTGTGTGCCCCTGTAAATAGCCAGCTGTTATTTATACATATATAATATTCTATATATTTGGTCTGTTTGTAGTTTTATTACTAGAAGGTTTTTCCGGTTGTCCTTAAGGCCCCTTCCTGAGGTCCTCTCTCTTCCCATCACCTCTCTCTCACCCTCCATCCCTTTTCCTCTTCCCCTGATCAGCTGAGGTCCCTTCATTTGCATCTGCTATGCAATAGCCCCTCCTCCCTCCCTTGGATTTAACCGACCCTTCCCTATCTTCCCTGGACAACCCCTGACCCTCCCAAAACAAAAAACAACCCCACAGAAACAGAACACCCCACATGTCCAGGCTTCCCTAGGTAGCATCTTTGTATCCCTTGGGAGGTTCTGAGACTGGTTCCACTTGGTCCTAAGAATCCCAAGGTGTTCTGGGAGCTTCCAACATGTTGATTAGCATATCATTTACATACCAAGGTCTTTTCCGTTTCCTTCCTTTTTGTTCCACTACTCTTCACTCTGTGCTTTTTTTCTTTCTTTCTTTTTCGAAGAGTTAGTCTCCATTGGTCCTCTTATCACACTTTTATTTGCACGACATTACCTGCAGGTGGTGGGGAGCCTGGGCTTTTGGGGAACCAGGCTGCTCTGGACTCAGAATTGCCCCTTCCCAGCCCCTCTAGTCTAGTTTGCCTCCCTTACCCCATTTTCCAAACCTCGTGTACCCTCCTCTCCCTCCCCCAGCTGGTGTGTAAGTGTCGTGGAGTTCAGTGTGTTATGACGGACCAATAATTCTGCCACTTGGGGTCTCTCCCTACATTCCTGCTCCCAGTTTTCATGTGGGGCACTCAACTGACATTCCCAGGAGGTCTCCCTCCCTCCCATCAGCCTGATCTGCTGCCTCCTCTCACCAGGAGAATTGGGGGCTGACCACAATCTGATTCTTTGAGGGGGGGTGGCTCCAGTGTGTGTGTGTGGGTCATCACTGCCGTGGGGAGGGGTGGGACAAAACAGAATCCCCCCAATCCCTCCTGAAATCTCTGGCCTCGTCCTTGCTAGAGGTTGGACTGAAATCTTTCCTCCCCAATCTGGGGGGGGGGTTACCCCCCCATCACTGCCCAGCTCCTCTGACTGCCCCTGTATTCAGGTGGGGGTACTAGTCACTGCCAATATGTGTATGGGACTTGCTGGAGGATGGGGATCCCTGTCCTTCTCCAGGGCTGTTGAGCTGAGAGACAGAGAGTGAGAGAGAGAGGAAACAAGATATTCCCTTGTTGGGTGAAACGATAGAGGAAGGATCTAATCTTTTAAAATGGCACAGTTTTAGGGGTCTGAGGGTACAGCCCCTTAACCTGCCACTGGGGGGGGTCCCCTCAAACTCTCCCTCCCTACACCAGGTTTTCTGTGTGGAGGGAAACCAAGGAGATCTAAACTATGGTGTGAAAGGGTAGGAGAGATGCTGGGGGTGGGGGTGCTTGTGTTTTAGACCCCCAATATTATCCCAGTGTCCCCTGCCTTCCTTCTTCCCCTACCCCATGCCCCCAATTCTGTGGCGCATCCAGATTGTGAAAATGTACAATAAACGTGTAATGAGTAACCAGGTGGTGTCTAATATCTTTTTCTTAATCAGCTGTAAGACTGTGGGGTCTTCAGGCCTGGGATGGTTCAAAGAGTCTTTAGGAGGCCCTGACCTTGGGCCCTTGCAAAGTGTAATTCCCGAAGTGGCCACACGGGGCACCAGCAGGTGAGAATCGAAAGTATAACTAAAGTACCTGGTGTCTAAGCCAGGTGAACTGTACAGCGTGGGATTCCCACCTTTGCACTCGCTGGCCTGGAGTATGCTACAGTCACTGACCTCCTTATTTCCTAATTTCACTTCTAGCTACCCCTTAGGCTCTCTCATAACCACGCACTCCTGAGCCACTTCTGGGGAGGCTTTTCTTCCCCTGTCTAGCACAGTGCTAGGCGACCAGATGGGTTAATGAATGCTTGCAAGGACCAGCTTGAGGAGATGAAGCTGGCTGCGGACTGCCCTCTCCCCGTGCACTCCGTTGTGTGACTGTTGCTCTAGCCCCTCTTGAGCTCTCCAAGCACTGTCAGCATCCTGGTCCCCATGCACTTCAGGAGCATCCGGGATGTCGCTGCATAGGAAGTAGGCAGTGTCTGTTGCCCTCTGTATTGAGGGTGTGAGGGACTAGTCACTGCCAGTGAATGTCGTGCCGGATGATAGTGATCTTGCCTCTCCAGGGCAGCTGATGAGAGAGAGAGAGAGAGAGAGAGAGAGAACGAGGATTGGTTAAGAGCCACTGGAGGACCCAGCTGGGGTGCTGGTGCACACCTCTAATCCAGCACTCTGGAAGCAGACAGGCAGATCTCTGAGTTGGAAGCCAGCCTGGTCTACAAAGTGAGTCCAGGACAACCAGGGCTACACAGAGAAACCCTGTCTCAGGTAAACAAAAAACAAAACACACCCACTAGACAGCTATGTGATGAAGGCTTTTAATCCAAACACAGTAGAGGCAAGCTGATCTCTGAGTTTGAGGCCAACCTGGTCTACATAATGAGACCTGTCTAAAGAAATAAATGAGTTGTTTTGTAAAAGACAGGATCTCACTATGTAGAGTGAGTCTCTGGAGTGCTGGATTAAAGGTGTGTGCCAACATATCTGGCCAAGAAATAACTATTAGAGGTACTTTTAAAAAATAGATTGTCAGAGCCCTGCACTTGGGAGGCAGAGGCGGATGGATCTCTGGGTTTGGGCCAGCCATGTCTACAGAGCGAGTTCCAGGGAGGCCAGGGATACCCAGAGAAACCCTCTCTGGAAAAAGAAAACAAAAGGATTTTCAGGCCCTTCCATTGGAGATTATTTCAGAGGTTAAGGTGCTGAGGTATCTCATATTCAGCAACAATCTATCCTAACTTCTCCCTTTACGAAGAGTTTAAATATGTTAGGCTTTTTTCCATTAAATCCTGGGAATTACTTCTAGGTTTAAGGTTTCCATAGGCCTAAGACACCGAGCTATGGTGTCAGGGGCCTGGGTTGAGATTTTAGCTCTTTAATGAACATGTTAACATGGTTGATTCTGACAGGTTATGTAACCTCTGGGTCTCAGTCTCTTTCGTGAGGTTATAGGTAGTGAACCGGCTTTCTTGGAGTCTGCGAGAAGTGTTTGGCCAGCCAGGCCCATGGAAAAGAAATAGGAGGCGACTGTCACTCTCGTCATCATTGTGCAACCTAACGACGGCTTCGCTCACAGCCTCACAGCCTCACAGTCTCGCAGCCTCAACCTCACAGCCTGACTGCCTCAGCCTCACAGCCTCAGCCTGACCGCCTCACAGCCTCAGCCTCACAGCCTCACAGCCTCAGCCTCACAGCCTCACAGCCTCAGCCTCACAGCCTCAGAGCCTCAGCCTCAGAGCCTCAGCCTCACAGCCTGACCGCCTCAGCCTCACAGCCTCAGCCTCAGAGCCTCAGCCTCACAGCCTGACCGCCTCAGCCTCACAGCCTCAGCCTCACAGCCTCAGCCTCACAGCCTCACAGCCTCACAGCCTCAGCCTCACAGCCTGACCGCC
>CM053757.1:54122912-54187702 GCA_028658305.1 Pachyuromys duprasi
CAGCCTCACAGCCTCACAGCCTCACAGCCTCACAGCCTCAGCCTCAGCCTCACAGCCTCACAGCCTCACAGCCGGGCGCAGTGGCAGAGCCAGGCAGATATCTGAGTTCAAGGCCAGGCAGGTCTACAACGCGAGTCCAGGACTGCCAGGGCTACACAGAGAAACCCTGTCTCGAAAACACGAAGACCTCTTTACGCTAGTGCTCAGATTTTTAAGCTTCGGGATCAACAGACACAAAGCTGGGCACCAGACGCCTCGTCATGCCAGGGTCTCTGCAAAGCTTCCCCACTACGCCATCGCCTGTCGCATCTACGCCTGCGTACAAGTCGCTCTGTACGCTTGCGCAGACGCCTCAGCCTTGGGTAAATGTCGTCAAGGAAAATCCCCAGCTTCTGGGTAAACAAGTCGCCGCGTGAGCCGGCCTGCACGTGTACCCTACAGCTCCGAGACCTCTCGGCCAATGAGAAAGTTTTTAGGGCAGGGCTGCCATTTGCGTCACCGACTTAGGCAGGGCGGGGTTTTTGCCACAGCCAATAAAGACTCTGGGAGTGGGCGAGGGGCGTGGCTTCCGGTCAGATGTCCAATCGGCGCGCTGGGGCGCCCCCTCCCTCACGTGGCGCTGTCACTACCGGTTGTTATGTTGTCCAATGGGACGCTGGCCGCGGTCTGAAGCGCCAATGGTGGCTTTGCAGGGGCCCGGCGGCTGCACGCGGAGCGGGGCATGGGTTGGCGCCTCTGAGCCAATGAGCTTGGGAGGCGTGACCGAGCGGGCGGCGGGCGGCGGGCGGGCCCCGCGGAGCCTGTGGAGTAGCTGCCCCGCGCCAGCGGGGAAGGGTTCTGTGTTCTGCGTGGAGCTGTGAGTAGCCCCTGCCCCGCGGCGGTCGGGGTGAGCTTGTCCGGGGCGGCGTGCTCGGCCAGAAGGGGTGCCCGGGGCGTGGCGTGGGTGCGGGACCACGCAAATGCGCGAGGGCCGGGGGACGCCGGGGGACCGGGCTGGGAGTGGCCCGGACCCTGCTGCCCTCGCGCCTGCGGTAGGGCCCCTGCGAGCTGGTGCAGGCGGGGCGATTCCGAGGCCGGAGAAAGGCCGAGCTAGCGCGGCGGGACGGGGCGGGGGGCCCCGAGGAAGGCCGGTGCGGTCGGTGTGGGACCCAGGGGCTGCGCATCACGACCGTGGGCTTAGTTTTGCACGAGGAAAGGGTAGCTGCGGGGCCGCAGGAACACGCTCGGAAGATAGAAATGGGAGAGCAACTTGTTGGATTCTGAGGGGGAGCCTGGGTAGAAGATTTCTATACGCCGCTTGTCCGGTCTTCTCCAGCTAGAGGTGAGGCTGCTCTGGTGTCTAGACAGTGGGGCCTGGGCGAGGGAGGACGTGACAGCCCTAGGAACGCGTTGGGACCAGCGGCTTCTCTGTTGATCTCCAGGGTTTTTGGTCATTGAAGAAAATGAACCATGATAGTGTGCATGGAGAACAAACAGTGCCTCGAGACCAGGCTGAAGGGAAAGAAGGGACTGAGCGCAGCCTGTGTCCTAGGCGCCAAACTCAGAACCAGGGGAATATTTCCCCCTGCAGTCCTGGTTTGACAGCGCAGGAATGCAGCGTGGAGGTTTGGTAACACTTCACAGGGTCCTCAAGGATGAGAAGCCAGGACAGGCCATCATTAGAGCTTGAACCCCGGGCTCCATTATTAGGAAGCTGAGAACATGTTTATGAAGCAGACAATTAAGGCAGGTTTAGTTAATACTAAGTCTTGGTTGTCCCGCCTATCCTTCAGCTGTTCCGGTGCTTAAATAAGAACAATACGTGTAAAGTACTTAGCACAACGCTTGGGTCATTTACAAACACAAACTATAAGGTAACAAAATAATAGTGATAGAGTTAGGGATTTGTGTGAATGCTGTGGCTGAGAGCAGTCCTCATCTTCTGTTTTTCTGCAAGTTTTGATGACTCCTCTTTTCCCTCTTCCTGATTTTTCTGGTCTTCAGGCACCAGCCCAAATTCCATCACTCTTCCGCTGTATTCCTCTCCCAAGCTCTGGGCCCAGGCTGAGGCTATTTTCTCTGTCCCAGTTTGACTTCATCTTAAATCCATTCTTCCCGACCTCCCTCCCTGTGCTCTTACTAGAAGTTCTGCCTCTGAAGGGGCCTCTGGAGAGGAGCAAAGGTGCGCGTTCTCTCTGACTCTGGGCCTCCGATTTACCCGCCCTGGTTCTTTGGAACCTAGCCAGCAGCTGTGTATAGTTTGGTGACTGGGGTGGGGTGGAGTGGGTAAGGCAATGCCAGGAGCTGTAAGAACCCAGCTGAACCCCGAAAGGAGAGCCAGGCGTGAGGACCCCTTCCTCCTAACCGTCTCTCCAGGAATCCTTGGCTTTTGTACAGGACCGCTGTCGTTGGGTTGGGGGAGGCGCCAAGGCTGAGTGCATGTCCTGGGCCGGCGGCCAAGAGAACACGATGTTCCCTGGTGCGCTGGCCGCCGCCCTCTGGGGCTGGCTGCCTCCCAAACCGCGGCCTCTCCAGCCTCCCTGCCCCACATTCCCCGGCCGCCTCGCCCCGCCTCCTTCCTCCGCTTTGACGTCACCGCTGTCGCCCGCCCCCTCTTCTCCATTGACGGCAGCAAGCCTGGTTACCGTGGGGACTGCGGCCCGACAGCCGGGGCCGGGGATCGCGTGGGGGCTGCGGGAGTGCGGAGGCCTTTTGTTCGTGTAAGTGGCGGTTACGGAGGGGCGAGCAGCGGCTGTGGCCCAGAGGGGTCACACCTGAACCCTTGAGGCCGTGGAAGAAGCGAGGGGCACAGAGAGCGGGGTCACACAGTGCGAGCGGCGGCGGCTCGCCTTCAGGAGAGGAAGCTCAGAGTTCGCACTCCGTGTCTCTTGTTCTCTGGTTTTCTGGGTTAGTTTATAACACTTCTGCGCCCCAGCTTTTCTACAGAACCCTGCCCCTGCCTCTCCGCCTCCTCCAAAGGGAAACACCATTGTGAAGGAGAGCTTTAGCCGCGTGACAACGAGGGCGTGCACTTAGAGCTGACTGTGTTTCCCGGGAACCCTGCGAAGAGCCGCTCCGCACAGGTCTGGAGGGGGCCGCGCCTCTGCAGCCCTCCTGGACCCACTTTGGCACGTCATTCCCCCACCCCTGCCAAGCCCCTGTTCTCTTCCTAGGAGTCGGTGCTCTGCTTTTCTTTCTTAAACGGTAATTCGTCGCCTCTCCCTCCACCTCACCTATTCTGAACAGACACCGAGTGGCCATGTTTGCCGCCCCCGGCCCGTGCAGTGCGGACACTGACTCGTTTACCGCTGAGAGCTCTTAACCAAGGCAGGCGTGCTGGGTGCGGGAACCTTGGCTCGCTCGCTCTCAGCGTCAGTGGTGTGAAGCCTTGCCACCCCATCTTTTTCTGCCTAGGGCCTCAGCTGCCTTCTCTGCTGTCTCCTTTTGTCGTCCGGCTTCCTGGCCCCCACTTTTGGGGCCACCGGCAATGCGAGTGGAGACCTTTTCTCTGATTGGCTGACGGAGCACCTGCTTTGTCTCCTTTCCCAGTAGCCACTGGCTCTCGGTGCCCCTTCCATTGTCTGCGTCCTCCCCTCACCCACTCAGCCCTTACCGACACGTGGACCCTCAATTGCAGTTCTCCCGGGATCTGAAGTGTCAGAGGAAGGGGGTGGCTTCTTTATGACAGAGTTAGGGAGAAGCCAGGGAATGTCAGTGTAGGCTTTTCTCTCCCATTTCCCGTGGGCGCCAGACATTGCATTCGACTGCTCCAGGACAGGTGTCTCATTCTGCGAAGCTGCTCGGTTCAGGAAGTAGGATTCTCTCAAGCACCCACGGTGGCGCAGGCGTTTTCCCTGAACAGGGGTAGCTTCCGTCCCTTCGCTTCCCTTTCATTTTTCACTGTATGAGGCATCCTGAGCCCATTGGCTGACTGAGGCCCTTCAGCCCAGCACCAGCACCCAAGTCCACGTGCAAAGATGTGTGTGACACAGCCCTGACCTCAGTGGGGGCCAATAGCCAATCAGATGCGAGGGAGAGATCCTTAGCCAACCGGGGGCGGGGCCTGCGGCTCGCTGGGCAGGAGGCCAATGAGGGGCAGGGCCTGGCATTATGCAACCCGCCTCCCAGCCTCACGGAGCTTCTCCGTTGCGAGCTGAAGCCGCAAGCTGCTGGAGAGCGCTCGAAAGGCCAGGTAGGGATCTCTGCTGCAATCCTCCGGCTAATCTTTGTCCCGGAGCTTGGCCGCCACTACTTCCAACGGGGTGGGTCACTTTCAGCTCTCAGAGAGCAAAACAGTAACGTGCCTTTCCTGTCTCTGTCCACCCCTTCCCCGCCCCCGAGCCCTTCGCGGGTCGTCCGCATCTCTTACTCACCTTATCTCCTCTTCTCCATGGTAGCCGTCCTGAGCCCCAAAACAGACCTTGGGCAAGCACGACCCCTTACACCTTCCTCGACACTCGGGGTTCCTGGGGGCCCTTCAGGCTCTTGCGCTCCCTGCCGTCCTCCCTCCGGTCCCTGGCCCCGTGCCGGTCGTGATGTCAGCCGCTTCAGGCTGGAACATCCTGTTCCCAGCGCTAGTTCTTGCAGTTGGCCACAGCCTTCCCTTTTCTCCTGGTGCTGGGGAACTACTCGGATGGGGGTGTGGTTAGACAGGGAGTAGAGGAAGCGCTGCCTGTGGGTTGTCCTGTGTCCCCTGCCTAAGGCAGTGAGGTAGCCGTAGAGTTAACTAGAAGAGGGGCCGAGGAAGATGCCCAGGACCTTGGCTATGGCATGTAACCCTCCAGCCCCGGTGTTTGGGAGTGGGCAGGGTCTTGATCCGAATGATGTTCAAGGCAAGAGCTAGGATGGGGCGTTTTCCGGAGAGCAGAGGCTATGTGTCTCTCCCTGGGGAGGCTAGGACTGCTCCTGGAGTCTGTCTTTACGTGGCTCCTGGGCTCTCTGGGCCCTGGGAATTTGTTAAGCTGGGTGACCTCGCCCCCACCCCCACTCCCCGTCCCGGGCCTTGCCGCCAGTATGAGAGTGGGTTGGGCAGTGTTGGGAGTGGGTCAGTTTCCCACTTGCACAGTGACAGCGATAGGTGGTTGGGGGAGGGGGTCGCTCCTGCCCTCCTGTGGTCCCTCCAGCAACCGCTGAGCTCAGCGACTGACGTCGGTTTCCCTGGCGACCGCGGCTGTGGCGGAAGCGCGTGGTGGGGCCAGGCACACCGGCGCGCATGTGCAGCGGGGGTGGTACCGCCCCCGGATAAAATTAGCCCGGAAGCCTAAATATAGGAGGCGATCAGCTCACCCCCTGCTCTGCGGCCTCAGAGCCCCAGACCAGGTGGAGACCTGATGAGAATTTGACGCTAGAAACCTGCAAGCGTTGACCCACAGCCATATTCAGATCGTTCAGGCTGTACCCACTGCACACTGGCAGACGGTATAGGAGAGGGCCCAAGAGAGCTGCCTTCCTACCTGTGGTGTCCTTAGGGGAATGGGAAACCAGCTTACCTTTCTATTGCAGGCCCCAGGCCTGAGTCCCAGCAATGAGGGACAGGCAGAGAAGGACTGAGTGTGCCCGCAGATGCTGTGGCTCAGCTTTTGCTAAACGTTCCTTCTCGTTTTCCTTTCCCAGGTGCTGTGATTAAATCAGTCATCCCTCAGAGACAGGCGTACTACCTCCCGTGTCCAGGCCTCAAAAGCCCCATCTCGCACCTGTGGTGGCCTCTTCACCTTCCCTGCTCTGTCCTCTGCTGCATGGCCTAGACATGAGCGGCCCCTTAGAAGGGGCCGAAGGGGCAGGAGACCCCAGGCCCGGAGAACCTTTTTGTCCTGGAGGAGTTCCATCACCTGGGGCCCCGCAGCACGAGCCTTGTCCGGGCCCCGGCCTGGCTGATGACACGGATGCGAACAGCAACGGCTCAAGTGGCAACGAATCCAATGGACATGAGTCCAGGGGCGCATCTCAGCGCAGCTCCCATAGCTCCTCTTCTGGCAATGGCAAGGACTCGGCCCTGCTGGAGACCACTGAGAGCAGCAAGAGGTACGTTTGTGTGTTGAGTGCATGTGGTGTGTATGTGCGTGTGGGTGCATGTGGACTGTGGAGTCGGGAAGTGGTTCTGTGGGCAAGGTGAAGTAGGTGGCAACACAGTGCTGTTGGTCGCCTGGCCGTCACCTTACCCTGTCTTGTCTTTTCTAGCACAAACTCGCAGAGCCCATCGCCACCCAGCAGTTCTATTGCCTATAGCCTCTTGAGCGCAAGCTCAGAGCAGGACAACCCGTCTACCAGTGGCTGCAGGTTCGTGGGTCGAGGGCTGTGGGTGACACCCGGGGCTGGCAGCCAGACTCTGGGGCTGATGTCTGTACCCCTTCCTTCCTCATGCGCCTTGCAGCAGTGAGCAGTCAGCCCGAGCCAGGACCCAGAAAGAACTCATGACTGCGCTTCGGGAACTCAAACTTCGGCTGCCACCAGAGCGTCGGGGCAAGGGCCGCTCCGGGACCCTGGCCACCCTCCAGTATGCCCTGGCCTGTGTCAAGCAGGTGCAGGGTGAGTGAGGCTTCCTGGCAGGGCGTGGCCAGGGTGTGGACTAGTGTGGCTGCTATTCTCCTTACTGACTCCGGCTTGACTTCCCTTGCTGTACAGCTAACCAGGAGTATTACCAGCAGTGGAGTCTGGAGGAGGGGGAGCCTTGTGCCATGGACATGTCTACTTACACCCTGGAAGAACTGGAGCATATCACATCCGAGTACACGCTTCGAAACCAGGTCAGCTGCAGCTGGGGTGCTTTGTCCTCACGCACCCTCATTCCCGTTCCTACAACTCTTAAATCTCTTGATCTCGGTCTCTTTCCAGGATACCTTCTCTGTGGCTGTGTCCTTCCTGACAGGCCGGATTGTCTATATTTCGGAGCAGGCAGGTGTCCTGCTGCGTTGCAAGCGGGATGTGTTTCGGGGCGCCCGCTTCGCAGAGCTCCTGGCCCCCCAGGATGTGGGTGTCTTCTATGGCTCCACTGCGCCGTCTCGACTGCCCACCTGGGGCGCTGGCGCCTCTGCAGGTACAGCGCCCTCGTCTGTGGAGGGGACCGAGCAGCTCCAGGAAGCCACAGCCTGGACCTAAGCTTTCACTGCTCATCTCAGCCCAGGAAAGGGTGGTGCTCTGCTCACTGTCCTTCTCATCCATCCTAGGTTCAGGACTCAAGGACTTCACCCAGGAAAAGTCTGTCTTCTGCCGAATCAGGTGGGCAGGGGTTTAGGAGCAAGCCCCTCTCTGCCACTCATCTCTGCTATGTGGGCTGCGGCTTGGACCAGGGGATAAGGCAGCTTGCCTCTGGAAATCTCTAACATTGATCTCTCCCTTGCCAGAGGAGGTCCTGACCGGGACCCGGGGCCTCGGTACCAGCCATTCCGCCTAACCCCATATGTGACCAAGATTCGGGTCTCAGATGGGGCCCCTGCACAGCCGTGCTGCCTACTCATTGCAGAGCGCGTCCATTCTGGTTATGAAGGTGGGGAGGTGATAGCTCTGGCCGGGGGATGGGGGGCGGGCCTTCCTCCAGGTGGGCTGAAGCCGAGGAGAATTTGGGAGGCACGCGCTGGGTCCTTAGGATGCAGGGAAGTGTGGGGAAAGAGGGTTCAGGTTGGAGAGACCCCTGAGCTGTAACAGGTGAGGAGGAGGAGCACATTGCCGATGCAAGCTCTGCTGTGAGTCACCGATGACTCACACTCTGTGGGCCGTAAAGCCAGGACTGAGCTGAGAGGAGGGATGCCGGGCAGCTGGACCCGAGGCAGGGAGGAGGGCTGAGGAGCCGAACCACTAATGTAACCTATATGTTCTGCCTGCAGCGCCCCGCATCCCTCCAGACAAGCGGATCTTCACCACACGCCACACACCCAGCTGCCTCTTCCAGGACGTCGATGAGAGGTAAGGCAGAGCCTCGGAAGAAGTGGGCAGCCTGGCCAAGGCCAGGACCCGACGCCGCCTCTCATTGCAGGGCTGCTCCGCTGCTGGGTTACCTACCCCAGGATCTCCTGGGGGCTCCGGTCCTCCTCTTCCTGCATCCTGAGGACCGGCCCCTCATGCTGGCCATTCATAAGAAGAGTGAGTTCTTGTCCTGCTCCCCCTCCCGGCCTGGCCCCAGAGCTTCTTCACTGCTCCTGACGCCTTGGTCTCCTGCTGTCTATATGTGTCTCTCTCTGCACCTTATTCAGCTCTCCCCGCGCTGACACCCACTTTCTTTCCTGCTCCTACAGTTCTGCAGCTGGCAGGCCAGCCCTTTGATCATTCCCCTATTCGCTTCTGTGCTCGGAATGGGGAATATGTAACCATGGACACCAGCTGGGCCGGCTTTGTGCACCCCTGGAGCCGCAAGGTGGCTTTCGTGTTGGGCCGTCATAAAGTGCGCACGTAAGTGGGCTGTTTCTCTGAGCTGGCTTCAGGGATGAGGAAACTAGACAAGATTAGGGACAGGACTGAACTGGCCTTTCCCACCTCGCAGGGCACCCCTGAACGAGGACGTCTTCACTCCCCCAGCCCCCAGCCCAGCTCTGGCTCTGGACTCTGATATACAGGAGCTCTCAGAGCAGATCCATCGCCTGCTGCTGCAGGTGAGGTTTAAGGAGGGCCTCAGGGACAAGGGCTGAGGGGGCGGGGTATAGAAACTGACCGACCCATCCTTCTTGCTGCAGCCTGTGCACAGCTCTAGCCCCACGGGACTCTGTGGAATTGGCCCTCTGATGTCCCCTGGTCCTCTACACAGCCCTGGCTCCTCCAGTGACAGCAATGGCGGTGATGCTGAGGGCCCCGGGCCTCCTGCTCCAGTGAGTAGCGGCCTTCCTCACTGGGCGCTTTCTTGGGAATCATGATTGCCAATCCCTCATGCTACCCCCGCCTAGACTCCCAAGTCTTCTTACTGGTACATGGGCCCCTGGCACTGGCCACCCAAGGCTGCCCATGCTTTGCTGTCCCCCAGGTGACTTTCCAGCAGATCTGTAAGGATGTACATTTGGTGAAGCACCAGGGTCAGCAGCTCTTCATTGAATCCCGGGCCAAGCCTCCGCCCCGGCCCCGCCTCCTGGGTGAGTAGGTAACACTGTAGAGCAAGGCGACGGACTTAAGGCCTGAGGGTTCCCTCCTTCCTAACCCATTTACCTTTTATTCTTTTTCTTGCCTCAGCTACTGGTACATCCAAGGCCAAAGTCCTTTCCTGCCAGTCCTTAAACCCCGAACTGGAGGTGTCCCCTGTTCCTGACCAAGCACCTCTGGCATTGGTCTCTGAGGAGCCAGAGAGGAAAGAAGCCTCCGGCTCTTCTTACCAGCAGATCAACTGCCTGGACAGCATCCTCAGGTGAGGCCCGCCAGGCACCTTCTCCCTCCACCCTGCCTTACCCTGCCCAGGGCTTGCCCTTCAACCCTCTGCTCTGTCCATCCTCAGGTATTTGGAGAGCTGCAACATTCCCAGTACAACCAAGCGAAAATGTGCCTCCTCCTCTTCCTACACTGCCTCTTCAGCCTCTGATGATGACAAGCAGCGGGCGGGTCCAGCTCCTGTGGGGGCCAAGAAAGGTACAGACCCATGGCACACCTGGCCCTCATGGCCCCATCCAAGCCTGTCCCCGCCTATGCTCGTCTGCCTTGGGGGCTCCCACCTGCTCTTCCCTGCCCTCCTTTCCTGCCTCCCGAGCTCCAGCTTCCTCCCTCTAGCCAGCCCACCCCCTCCCCACCCTGGATTCCCTCACCTGACCTTGCCATCTCTCCGCACAGATCCGTCATCAGCAGTGCTGTCTGGGGAGGGGGCCGGTCCTCGGAAGGAGCCAGTGGTGGGAGGCGCCCTGAGCCCGCTCGCCCTGGCCAATAAGGCGGAGAGCGTGGTGTCCGTCACCAGTCAGTGTAGCTTCAGCTCCACCATCGTCCATGTGGGAGACAAGAAGCCCCCGGAGTCGGGTACGGGCGTGAGGGAGGGGTCCCTCAGCCAGAACTTTCCTACCTGCCTTTCCTTCCCACCCCCAATGGAGAGAAGAGGCCACCTTGTTAGCTTGGGGCTCTGCTGCTCCTCACTGTCCACCCGCCTAACTTCTGCTGCTTGGTCCCCATTCTCTCTGTACTCTTACTGTCCGTTGAAACAAAAGTTGGGTTAAGGGGAGGCAGTCCAACCCTGAGCTGCTGACCACAGAATGGTCTAAATCAGGAAATACTGAAGACTCCTCAGGGTCTTTGGGTAGACCTTAAAATATGTGAGAGGCAGATGTGGGTGGGTTTCCCTTTTAAAGAGGAGGTGTCACTCCAGGGGGTTCTGGCAGGGTGTCGACCGTGGGTGGAGACTGAGTATCCTCCTTTCTCCTGGGGTGATTTTGCACGGGAAGCCGAGTGCAGGTCACCTCTTGGGAAGGAGGTGGCCTTGAGTACCTGGGGTACCAGGCATGGCCGTGTGACAGAGCCAGGGTTGGGTGGGCTGTTGGGTTAGGAGGTCGGAGCGGATGTGTTGGCCTCTTCCATGTTTCTCATCACCTTTCCCCATCTCACCTTTCTTAGACATCAACATGATGGAAGACCTGCCTGGCGTAGCCCCTGGCCCAACACCTAGTCCTACCCCCAGCCCCACCGTGGCCCCTGACCCAGAGGCTTATCGCCCAGTGGGTCTGACCAAGGCCGTGCTGTCCCTGCACACACAGAAGGAAGAGCAAGCCTTTCTCAGCCGCTTCAAAGACCTGGGCAGGCTCCGCAGACTTGACAACTCTTCTGTGGCCCCCTCAGCCCCTGGCGAGCGAGGTAGCCACCTGGGCCTTCCTTGAGCTGCCTTCCGCGCGGCCAGCCTGGGGCCGGCTGCTGGGGGTGGTGATGTGGCGCTGAGGGAGATGTGCTTGTGCTGATGACAGCCTTCACCGTCAGGACTTTAGTTAGACTCTAGATAGCGTCTCCCTACTAGGCCAGGGTTCCAGGCTGCGAGCTGAGGAGGGGAACCTGGAGGGCTGGCACTGAGGCAAGCAGGAGGTGTCTGGTTCCAGGTAAGCTGCTGCAGCCCTAGCCTGCGGACAGGACGATTCCGTACGGGACTGAGCATCACTGACTTAGAACCATCTGCAGAGACTCTCATCCTTGGGTGGGGTTGGCCTTTGAGGGCAGATGGAGAATAGCCCTTCCAGGCGCCTGCGGGAGACGTGTGCAGACAGCTGTAGGACTGAGGCCTGGGCTCTTGTGCCCTCTGCACCATTCTCTTCTGAGTTAGGCAGATCACAGCTTCAACTGGCAGGACAAGAATCCAGGCTGCCATGGCCCGAGGGCTTTTGGCAGGTGAACTGAAGTCACCTGCCTATTCATCCGTGGACCCACTCTACCTCCTCTCCTCTGCCAGTGTGCCTCTGTTTTGCACACCTCCAGCATGACCCTCGTGTAGCCTTGCCCTTCCCTGGCTCCTTTCACAATAAACCCCCCTGTCCCCTGGCTCCTGTGGTTCTTCCCTGAAACGCCCCGTCTTGTGGTTTTGCCTGCAGGCTGAGCAGCTTTCTGGACCCTTGGCCTGGCCTCAAAGCTTCAGGGCAGTAGAGGTGGCAGGCTCCTTGCTAACCCTGGTCTTTCCCTGCAGGCTGCCACCACGGTCCCATGCCCCCTGGTCGCCGACACCACTGCCGATCTAAAGCAAAGCGTTCTCGCCACCACCAGACTCCCCGGCCCGAAAATCCCTGCTATGTGTCCCACCCTTCACCTGTGCCCTCTTCTGGACCATGGCCCCCCCCACCAGCGGCTACCCCCTTCCCAGCAGTGGTCCAGCCCTACCCTCTCCCAGTGTTTTCTCCTCGAGGAGGACCCCAGCCTCTTCCCCCTGCCCCCACATCTGTGCCTCCGGCTACTTTTCCTTCTCCTCTAGTAACCCCGATGGTGGCCTTGGTGCTTCCTAACTATCTGTTCCCTACGCCAGCTAGCTATCCATATGGGGTGTCCCAGGCCCCTGTTGAGGGGTCACCCACACCTGCTTCCCATTCACCTTCTCCATCCCTGCCCCCACTGCCCTCCAGCCCCCCACACCGCCCAGACTCCCCGCTGTTCAACTCAAGATGCAGTTCCCCACTCCAGCTCAATCTGCTGCAGCTTGAGGAGTCCCCCCGCAATGAGGGGGCTGCTGCTGCAGGGGGTCCCGGGAGCAGTGTGGGGCCCCTGCCTCCCAGCGAGGAGGCCGCTGAGCCAGAGGCCAGACTGGTGAGCAACACCCCTGCACCCCCTCTTCCAGTGCCCTTAGCCCTTGCCCCTCTCCTGCCTGGTTGCTTTCTCCTGGGCTGCTGCTCAGTTTCCTGGAGTCAGTATGGGTGGGTGATGCAAGCGGAGTTTCTGAATGAAGCAGAAATGAAAGTGCCTCTGTGAAGGGACAGTTCTGGCTGGTGGGCTGGGGGCAAGGACATGCCAGTACACATCAGCGTACGTTCTGAGAGCGTGTCTGCCACCTGGAAAGGGCCTGGCATCATGCCCCTACTCATCAGCAGCTCTCTCCTCTAAGCTCGGCCCTGTGTCACGGAGCAAGGACCAAAGATCTGTTGGGTTGGGTGTGCCTCTTTTGCTTTCGCCCTGGCTAACAGAAGCACTTAGAAGGAACCTGTGGGGGTGATTACTTACTGCCTTCCTGTCCCCCTCCACACCCCCTCGTCTAGGTGGAGGTAACCGAGTCCTCCAATCAAGATGCACTGTCGGGCTCCAGCGACCTGCTGGAGCTCCTGCTGCAGGAGGACTCTCGCTCGGGCACGGGCTCCGCAGCCTCAGGCTCCCTGGGCTCTGGCTTGGGCTCTGGGTCTGGCTCAGGATCCCATGAAGGGGGGAGCACCTCTGCCAGCCTGACTCGTGAGTGCTCCACTTCTGGGCCTCCCAGGGTAGGATGGAGATGGGAAGGTGGGAAGCCAAGCCTCTTCTTGGCCTAGCTGGTTAAGGCCACTGAGATGGGCATGTGACCCAAAAGGGTGGCCTGGTGAAGCTTCTCTGCCTAGCCAGCCTGGCTCCATCGGCCTCTCCATCCCTCTGCAGGCAGCAGTCAGAGCAGCCACACAAGCAAGTACTTTGGTAGTGTCGACTCCTCAGAGGCCGAGGCTGGGGCTGCCCAGGCCAGGGCTGAGCCTGGAGACCAGGTCATCAAGTATGTGCTCCAGGATCCTATCTGGCTGCTCATGGCCAACGCTGACCAGCACGTCATGATGACGTACCAGGTGCCGCCCAGGTGAGCGTTAGAGGCCTCATCTTCCCTTCTCAGAGCAGTAGAGAAGCCAGCCCAGATGACTTGAGGGTCTTCCTTCCAGGCTAGCTGATGTGGCGGCTCCACTGTGGCATTAGCCCCTGTCTCTTGGTGGCCCTGTCAGTAGTTCTCACGTTGAGGGTCGTCTTCCTGGTGTGGAAATCTTCCTTGTATTCAGGGAAGGTGCAGAAGACACTGGACCAAGGAACTGTGGTTGAAGACCCATAGGTCTTGGGCCTGGATCCCAGCCTCTACTTTCCTCACGCAGGGACGCAGCATCTGTGCTGAAGCAAGACCGGGAGAGGCTCCGGGCCATGCAGAAGCAACAGCCACGCTTCTCAGAGGACCAGCGGCGGGAATTGGGTGCTGTGCACTCCTGGGTCCGGAAGGGCCAGCTCCCTCGGGCCCTTGATGTGATGGTAAGAGCAGTCTGGGATGCCAGAAGAGGCTACGGTGGAAGATGCTGAACTCAAGTCCAGGGGATAGAGGACTCAAGTCTGATCTTAGTGTCTTTGGATCATTAATTCTGAAGGATGCTAATTCCATAAGCCTGCTGCTGGGTTACATAATATTAAACCACACCACAAGTTTTTATAGAACTTCTCTGGTCCATCATTCCACCCCACAGTAGAGCCTCAGTAGAGCACTTTCTTTAAAAAATGCATATATATATATATGTATGTATGTGTATAGATATATATGTATATACACGTATATATACACAGATATAGGTATATATATCATGTGTGCCTGTTCACAGAGGTCAGAAGAGAGAGGGCAGTCAGGAGCTGGAGTTGAGGGTGGTTGAGCCACAGCGTTGGGGATACTGGTGTTTGAAGCCGGGCTTTCCAGTCCCCTGGGTAGAAGATTTTGCAACATTGTTAGACTGTAGGTACATGTGTGGACTGGTTTCTTGGGGGTGTATTTTGTTTGTTTATTTTTTTGAGGCAGGGTTTCTCTGTGTAGCCCTGGCTGTCCTAGACTCACTTTGGAGACCAGGCTAGCCTTGAACTCACAGAGATCTGCCTGCTTCTGCCTCCCAAGTGCTGGGATCACAGGCGTGTGCCCGCACCGGGCCCTCTGGGGTGTACTTTGAGACTCACTATTAGGTTAAGGTTGGGCTTCTGGGCTGGTGGACTTCAGTGAGGGTCCTGCCTTACTCATACCCTCCCTTTCCCTCCAAGGCTTGTGTGGACTGCGGTAGCAGCGTTCAAGATCCTGGCCACTCTGATGACCCACTCTTCTCAGAACTGGATGGGCTGGGGCTGGAGCCCATGGAGGAGGGGGGAGGCGAGGCGGGAGAGGGTGGGGGTGATGCTGGCGAGGAGGCCCAGACCCAGACCGGGGCTAAGGGCTCGAGCTCTCAGGACTCTGCCATGGAGGAAGAAGAACAAGGTGGAAGCCCACCCAGCCCAGCTTTACCTGCAGAACAAAATGGCACCAGCTAGACTCCATTTTGGGGCCACTTGCAGCAGTCTGTGAGGGGCTTCCTTTGAACCATGTTGGGGTTCTTAGAATTCAAGATGTGGCTGGAACGACCAATAGGACACTGCCCCAGCCTCTCCCAACGTCGGGGGCAGGACCCCCATTACAGTTCAGGACCTGGGAGCTACCTCTGGCTTCTTAGCAGAGAGTGGAAGTTTTCAGCCTAACGCGGAGGGGTGTCAGCCCCCACCTTGCGGAGACTTCCTAGTGTGACAAGCTGCAGATGTGGTCTCTCCAAATCCCAGCTGAGCCCGAGTCCCAGTCGGAGAGTTGGGGCTGCACTTATTTATTGGGGGAGACAGCTCACTGTCCCACCTCGCCCGAGATGGGAGGAGGGGAAATGGAGTCCGTGCGGGATCCAGGGGTTCTGAGCCCCCAGCTGCTCCGGGGGGAGGTTGGTGGACCATGGAGTCCCTGGTGCTGCCCCTCGGGTGGGACCCAGGTGTTCTCAGCTCTACCCTCTACCAATGGCATTTGTGTTTTTGATATTGTGTCTGTTATTTTTTTAAATACAAAACGAAAAACCAAAACCCCAAGACTTTGTGAAATGAAGTTGGGACTTTGGGTGAGGGGAGAAATGGCGATTGCCACCAGCGAGGCTGTGATGTGGGTGGGGTGAAGCCGCTGCCGGTCCCCCTTTCCTGGCAGCAAAGGACTCTGCTGTGCCTGGTGAACTCTTAGCACGACTACGTTCTCTCCATGACCTCAGCCTGGTTCAGAGAAGCAGAGAGGCCGCCAGGGGCTAAGGTCACAGGTGCTGGCGGGAGCAGGCGGGAGCGCTGGGGAAGCCGCGGGTCGGCGACTTCAGCTCTGTCAGCACAGGCAGCGGCAGCTGGGCGCTTCAGTTAGGAGGACAGCAGCGCGCTCGGCAGCGGGCAGCGGGCTCTGAGAGGACGGCAGCGGGCAGCGGGCAGCGGGCTCTGAGGACAGCAGCGCCCTCGGGAGCGGGCAGCGGGCTCTGAGGACAGCAGCGCCCTCGGGAGCGGGCAGCGGGCTCTGACAGACTGCAGGCGCCTGGGTTCAGGGTGATCTCAGGGTCAGCCTGGACGGTCCAGCAGGGCGGGTGGACCCTGCCTGCCCATGCTCCTCCTGCTGACGGCTGATGTACTTCGAAGCACATTCTCTGCTTTCGTTGGCGCCGTGGCTTAGCTGGTTAAAGCGCCTGTCTAGTAAACAGGAGATCCTGGGTTCGAATCCCAGCGGTGCCTGGTTCGCTCAGGACGCGGTATATTATTGCCGAATTATTGATACCACCCCGAAGGAAAGTTCTGCCGCCGTAGGCTCTTCCTATTGCCCAGTGTAGTTTAGTGGACCTTTCCTGCGCACTTTTAAGTGTCCGGGGACCCAGACGCCGCTGGCCTCCGAGCTGAGGACTAGGGAAGGGAGGGGACTGGTTTTATTGGGGTGTCTCGGTGGCTCGGCGAGAAGAGCCTCCAGACGCTGTTCAAGACAAGCCCCCGGCAGTTTAGGCTCAGCGCAGCAGCTTTGCGAGGGAACGAAACGGCGGAATCTTTAGGGGCCGAGGGCTTGATAGGCAGCTATAGCTCCACAGGCCCAAGGCCGCACGCGGCTGTGATGGCCGAGTGGTTAAGGCGTTGGACTCGAAATCCAATGGGGTCTCCCCGCGCAGGTTCGAATCCTGCTCACAGCGGTAGTAGTTTTGGTGTGCAACATCGCTCCCTCCCCCAGCACAAAGCCGTGCGTTTTCTAGTTCTTTCTTCCTTTGGAGAAGTGCCCACTTGGATTCAGTCACCGGGCGAGGCTCGGATTGCCGGCTCCCTCGGAACCTACTCGGCTATTTACTTCCCTACTGTGTTACCCGAAACCACGAATCACCCATCCACTTTGCCCTCAACTCTATTTCTTATTTTTGAGATTCTGATTTGATTACACTTACCGCTTCTCCTTCCTCCCATGTACTCCCTCCCAGCTCGCCCTCAAACGCAAGGCCTTATTTTCCATTTGCTATTGCATGACTTAAGCCAGCTGGGGATACGGCCAGATAACAAGAAGATGCCGTCTGGACCCTCTGTTCTTCACTCCATTCCATCTTTTGCTCCTCTGCACGGCAAGAAGAGACCTTCCCCGACTCCTCTGAACCCCTCCAGTCCTATACACCCCCTTGCTTCACCGTCACAGCTTCCTTTGTTAAGGCGAACAACAATCACGTTGCCTGCCGGCCGACAACACCCTTCTGATAGGCTTGCGGCCTCGTCAGCAGCTCAGTCACTCAGCCTCTGGGTCTTCGGTGTCAGGAGAAGCCCAGTCTTCCGACGTCTCTCTGCCTTGCCTGTGCTTGCCACTGAGAGAGACATTGCTAGCCCAGTGCCTCGCAGGACCCGGCGATACCTGCTGCCGCCTCTGGCCTCCATCTCCAGATCCGGAACTGTTCCTGAACGGCTGTGTGCTCCACCTCCCCGCGGGCTATCTGGTAGGGATCTCAGGCCTACACTTTTCCCTCAAAGCTGCTTCTCATTTCAGTCAACAGATTCCATTCCTTAGGTGATTACACTAAAACCTTTCAAATTATCTTTGGGTCTTCTTCATCTAACATTCCATACAGCAAGTTCTTTGCCTAAGGTGCAAGGTTTAGCATGAGAGACAAGTCCATGTGCTGTTACGTCCAATCCAGGCCTGTCTCCCTCCTGTCAATGGATCACTGTGTCCAATCTCTTAGGATGCCAGGGGTCATCCCAGAATTTCGTGCATGCGGGAGAGCCACTCCCTAAGTTATGTCTCTTCCCATAAGCTGCCATTCTTGTAACCACACTCCTCTTCCAGTCTACTCTTCTTGTGGGAAAGGGAAGGTTGAAACAAGGCAGCTTAGGATGGCCTCATATTCTCTATACTCACTATGTAGCCCAGGCTGGCCTTGAATGCAAGTGATCTCCAAAGTGTTGGGATTACAGACATGAGCTTTCTTTCCCTCACCAGCAGACAGTGATACTTCTGTGAAAGTAATTTTATTCACCTGATTTAATTGTAATCTCAGAGACTTACTGTCTCCATTTGCTAACCTAGGCCTAGTCCTGGAAGTTTCTAGCCTCTATATAATCTAACCTTGACCTAGAATGTTTTCAGCCTCTGAGACTTACTGCTGAATAAGCTTACCCTTTCTAGTTCTTTCTGAGCTCGTAGCTGGCTGGTTCAACTCAGCTGTTTTGGCTCAAACTCCTCTCCCAGCTGACTGATTCAAACTTGCTTCTCTTAGCTTTTGACTGAATTGCTCTGCTTGGCCTCAAACTAACTCCAGCAATCTGCTCTAATCTCCTGGCTCCTTCTCATTCTCTGGCTCATTCTGTCTTCACCTGTGTCTAGCTTGTTCTCTCTTCAACCTCTCTCTGTAAAACTGTCCCAGTCAAAGTGCCTCTGAATTCCACGAATTAAACTGCCTTGAACTCAGCTCCACTCTGGCCTTCCTTTTATCTCCCTGCCTCAACCGAACTATCTGAACAGCACTGACCAGAACTCAGAGATCTGTGTACCTCTGTCTCCTGAGTGCTGGGATTAAAGGTGTGCACCACCATGCCTGGACCTAAGTGTTTCTTTACCTTGAGCTCAGACCTGTTTGCCTCGGTCTTTTGGTTAGAGGCTTGTATGGATTTCATCAGTGGCCATGCCGCTGGATGACAATTCCTCTACAGACTTCCAATACATAAATGGGATGTGGGGGTAGGGACTGGCACGTGTCTGTGTGCTTCCACTCAGCGGCGGGGAGGCAAGAGGCTCTCCAGTTTGAGACTGGCGAGGGCTATGTAGTAAGCCTATTTCAGAACACAGCACAATACTAACCAGCTAAGGAAACTGCACCAGGGCTTGGGCTAGCTGGGGAGTCGCCCTTGGATCCTGTGAGAAAGCCCTGGGAGTCCTGTGCCCAGATCCAGGAAAGAAAAATATCCCGAATCTGACTCCGTCCTTCTTCCATGTCTTCGGTCTTCCAGCGGCTGGTGTCAGCAGAGACTCGCCGTTTTACGGTGGGCAGAAACAGAAATGAATTATCTCGCACACTACTTTCTAGCTCGTTGTTTCTCTCAGCTCTGTTCTCCCTGAAGGGAAGAGACAGTCAAGAGATAAAGACATCTTGATCAAAGCTAAGCAAAATAAACACTCCAGAGAGGGGAGAGAGACAGACAGACAGACAAACAGAGACAAAGAGAGAGGGAGGAGGAGATGCTCTAAGGCAGGGAGCAGTCCCGTGGGTTCTGTGTTGTGGATTTAAAAAATTATAAATATTTATGAGTAGCCTATTCATAGGGGAAAGTGACCCTTTTCTCCTCTCTCAAATAATGATGAACCAGTTCTTCCGTAAGCCTCAGAAAAAAGGTATGTGTGTGTGTGTGTCAACTCCACAAGGCACATGATATTCTAATGACATCAAGCTTTTGAGCACGTAGACTCTTGGTAAAAGCATCTGTGAAGCCGAAGGCTGTGTTGCCTCGGTTTCTGAGGTGGTAGGACGGCCTAACTTCGACTTCAGGGGTGTCTAATCCAAAGGGGCCTCTGATGACGGAGCTTTCTCGGTTTCTTCTGTCTCACTCCTTACTTACTGAGCGTCTGTTCCCTGGAGTTTGAACCTAGAAGCAAAGACACGCTAGGAGGCACCAGCACATAAAAAACCGAGATCGCTGCCAGGCACGGTGGCACACAGCTGTCATCGGGAGGCAGAGGCAGGCGGGTCTCTGAGTTTGAGGCCAGCCTGGTCTACAGAGCAAGTTCTACAACAGCCAGGGCTACACAGAGAAACTCTAAAAACCACCCAACCACCCAACCAAACGAAAACCTAGATCTCAGCCAATAAATGTTCTGTGCTAACGTGAACCAAGTCTCTTTGAGTAAAAGGATGAGTCAGAGCTGGGTCGAAGAGTTATCAGGTAATTTTGGAACGCTTTGTTGTGCCAGAAAGGAAGAAAGCACCCAAAGAATAGCCAGCCAACAAGTAACAAAAGGACCGCGTGAGTGTATGCAACCGACCCACCATTGGCTGGACCCAGGCTAACAACCAGTGCAGAGCTGGGGATGCAGCTCCTTTGGGAAGGATCTTGCCTGACATGTGCAAAGGGCTTCAGTCCCCAGCCCCTCCCCAAACTAGGTGAAGGTGCATGTTTTTAAATCCTATTACTTGTGGGTATCACAAATTCAACATCATTAGAGGCTACATGAGACCTTGACTCAAAATAAATATTAATTATTATTACATTTTTTGCCTGTTTTTTTTTTTTTTGAGATACGGTCTGGCTGTCCTGGAACTTACTATGTAGACCAGGCTGGCCTTGTATTCACAGAGATCCACCTGCTTCTACTTCCTGAGTGCTGGGGTTAAACACAAGCGCCACAACATTTGGCTGACACAGTCTTTTATTTGTAGCCCTGGCTGTCCTGGAACTCCTTTTGTAAAGCAGGCTGGCCTCAAACTTATAAAGCGCTGTGTGCCTTTTCCTCTTCAGTGCAGGGATTAAGGTATGTGCCATCACAACCAACTCTAAATAAATGATTGTAAAGAAGTATATAGTTCAATAGTTCATTGGATAAAATAAGAGCCAAACATTTCTAGCCAATATAAATAGATGAGATTACAGAACAGAAACACATTTTTCTCTCCCCCCCCCACCCCTTTTTGAGGTATGGTGTCATGTAGCCCAGGCTGGCCTCAAACTCCTTGTGTGGTTGAGAAGATCCTGAATTCCTGATATTCCTGCCTCTGCCTCTCAAGTGCAGAAGTATACGCACCACCATATCCTGGTACCCATTCTTCTAGGGTGCAGCCTCACCCTTTACTCCCTTTCTCTGCTTTTTCTCCATCATACGTACCGCCTGCCAAATAGCATTTCGTGTGACCCACACAGACGGTTTCCCCGACAAGGGCAGAAGCCAGTGAGGGCTGAGCTCATTGCCTATTTTGTGAGGAGCTCTGTAGGGCTTTGAGCAGAGCAGGTAGGCTAAATGTGTGCTGAAGAGAGGTCTGGCAGGATTCAAATTTTGTAGCTGCGGGCTTTAAAGTTTAAAGTGCTTTCCTGATGAAACCCTTCCTCGAAACAGACAGACAGCAAAAGAGAAAAGAAAAAGGAAGAAAAAGAAAAAAAGTATTTGAGATTCCAAGTTTATTTTTGAATCACAGAACAAGAGACCAGAGAGCCAGAGCACAGCTGCTCCTATCAGGAGCCTAGAACTTTCCACTTTTCAGCCCCCAAGCCATAGGGAGACAGCCTTCTAGGAAGTCTCGGATTCAGGACCCAGGGTGTCCTCAGGAGACGCTTTCCCTTTGAAGAACCAGAGGCGACGAACAGGAGCTTGTAAGCTAAGCTGTCCCCGTGGGAGAGAGGAAGTTAGGCACGCCCCCAGCTGTCCCAGCTGTCCTCCAGGCCTGGCGTGGCCATGTGCTGCCCTCCCCCGAACCTCAGTGTGCCCACCATAGAGACACAGATGCCTGCATGTTAGGACACAGTGTGACATGTGTGGTCACAGGTCACAGACACCGACACACTCTTGAGCAAAGGCACAGGAGGGACAGGCCCTAAGGGCACCAGAGCAACGAGCTGGGGCCAAATCATCCAGTTTGCTCAGTTAGTCTTTCTGGAGGTTTTGAAAAGTACATACTCTCTATTTTTGGGTTTTCAAGACAGGTTTTTTTTGTTTGTTTGTTTGTTTGTTTTTTTCCTTTTTTCTCTGTGCAGCTGTGGCTGTCCTGGAACATACTCGTAGCCCAGGCTGGCCTGACTCCCACCCACCTGCCTCTGCTGGAGAATGAAAAGGGCTGGGGTTCAAAGCGGGTGCCGTCACCACTTGGTGTATATAATTTTAAAAGAAACACCAACTAAGCATAATAAATAATATTTAGAAGAGAGCAAAGAATGTAACAATTCACAAACAGAGGGTGAAACTGAGCTCAGCCCTCAGGAGGGGAGAACAATCAGACTGTCAGGAAAGCGAAACGGTGAGAACAAGAGCCTCTTTCAAAAACACTCCCAATGATGACTGTAACGATAACTAATACGTAATAAGCCAGGAGAGCAACCTCACCCTGGCAGCCCTCTGCAATGTCCTCCGCAGACTGCCTACCAACTTTGTGTATTCCTTTTTCTGCGTGTGTATGTGCAACTTACAGAGTCCTACGACCTATGAACACCCTGCTGGAACCTGTTCTGGGCTTCCTTAATTTCATTAGCATCGTGGTGAATATCAGCCTCTGCACTTGAAGTCCTTGGCCTCTACCCCAAACAGGGTTTCAGCCTGCTGAGAAAGCCTATTTTCTTAAACCAGTAGGTTTGTTATTCTAGTTTTCAAAATGAGCGTCTCACACGTTTCCCATCAAATGGCCAATGGCACTTCTGAGGCCGTGGGAATAACCAGGACCTGGGGTCGGACAGGGGATGGGTGGGTTGGTGTCAGTGAGGGGTGGAGAGTTAGCATCAGTAGGGGTGGGGTGGGGGGAGCCCCGTTTCCCATCAAGAGGGGAGGCAAAGGGCAGTAGCAGGAAAGCGGGGCCCTCTGATTGCTAAGTAGCAGCGGCTCAAGCTGGGGTGCCAACGCGAAAGCAGTCTGTAGCTAATGCAGGCCTTGAATTCTCTGCTGCGCTTAGACGAATTTCCAACCTAACCCGGAACTTCCAAAATCCTGAGAAGGGGGCACTGCACCTCACTTACCTTACATTCTCCGTCTTATGTTGCACCTTACATCTGACACCCCCGAATACTCTCTTCTCTAGCTCCCTCCAGCAAATCTCTTTTCTGCAGGGTGGCTTGGGCTTGCCCATTTTGCTGGGACTCAGCGGCTGACCAGTGCTGAGACAGCAGCACCACCGTGAGGTTGCTGCCCCTGACCACTCCCATTGAACTGGTCTTTTGCAATTATTCTTACAACCCCATGAAAGTCTCCTATTCTGTTTTCTAATTTTTTGGTTGTTTCCTGTTCCCACACCACCGTCCCTGCCAACGGGTACGTTTCAGGAGAGCTCAGAGCCAACGTGACCCCAACGCCCAGCAAGAGCGGACACCTAGCAGGCACGCATAGATTTAGGCTGAGCGGGCCAATGTGCCATTGAGCTCACAGAAATGCCACGTTTGCTTTTCTCCCAGGGCCACGGACCCTGCTCGGAACCGAGAGCCACCGGGCTGGAAGAGTCAGGAGACCGGCGAGAGGGGGCTTAGACCGGAATCCGGGCGGGGCGCGCCGGAGGAGGCCGGGAGGAGGGGCGAGGGGCGGGGCGCGCTCGGGAGGGGAGCGGAAAGCGGGCGCCGGGCGCCGGGGGCCCCCGGGGCGCTCACAAGTGGCCCCGGCAGGTGGCCGCGCCGGGTCCCGCCCTTCCCGGGCGCGGCGCGTGCGGCATCAAAGCAGCCGGCGAGGGGCGGGCGCGGGGCGCGAGCGTGGGAGCGCAGGGCCGGCAGGGCCGCAGCGCAGCCCGAGAGGCAGGGAGGCCGCAGCGCAGGGACGCAAGTCGCAGAGCCCGCCCTAGCCCCGGACGCCCCAGAAGAGCCCGGAGACCTAAAAAAACACCCGGGAGGGATAGAGTCGCTGAGAAGCGCCCAGAAGAGGGGGAGCAGAAATGCCCAAGCCCTTGGACTTGGGGAAAGGGCGCTGCAGAGAGCAGAAGATGAGGAGAGAGAGGAAAGCCTGGCCCTCCTGAGGGCGGAGAGGATCCCTGTGTCCATTTTTTGGGGGGTTCGCCTCTGGAGGCGCGGGACCCCCCCCCCACGCCAGGGCTGGGGGTAGGTTGTGAGGACCTGCGGAATCAGGGACCGACTCCGGAGCCTCCAAGCCGGCCACACAATCAAATGCTACATTTCAGTTTTGGTCAAAATATTTAAGACAAAAAAATGAGAGAGTGCATTGGCCGGGAATCGAACCCGGGCCTCCCGCGTGGCAGGCGAGAATTCTACCACTGAACCACCAATGCAGACGAGGAAAGCAGCTCTAATATATGTATCTGAGTTTGTCAGAAGCGGAGGCTCGCCTGCTCAGAACTCCACGTGTGGGAAAAGGTTGAGTAGAACCCTAGAGGCGGGTGGGGCGCCAGGCTGTTCCTTCTCTCTCTGGGATCCGGCCGCCGGGCCATAAAGTCATTCCATATGGCCAGGGGCGGCCCCACACCCGGGTGCAAACTGCCCCGGGCCCCGAGCCTCACGTGCAGGTGAGAAAAACTCAACCCCAATCCTGGTTCCCAAGGAGGGGGGCCTTGGGCCTGCTGGGGCCGCACATTTGTGCTCCCATTTGGCCGAAGTAGGGGACGGTGGGATGCACCGGGGGCCAAACCCCAAATGGGAGCCCCCTTCCCAAGCACCGGGCCCTCCCGCTCTGCCTCTGCCAGGCAGCCTCGGGCAGGAAAAGCTCCCAGGACGCGCGGGCCTCCGGGAGGAGGCTCCGCTGGTCCGCGGCCCCGCAGCCGCCTTCCGGCTCGGTGTGTGGCCCTGTCCTTATTGTCCCTTCCCCGTGTGTGCTTGAGATGCTAAACTTCGGTTCTTCGGTTTTACCTTCTCAGGCTCTTCGTCCTGCAGTCCCCAGGTGGTGACGCTTCCCCCCGCGGAGGGTCACGCTCTTGGTTTGAGGTGGGTGCTGACCCCTTCTCGTCCCTTTCCCTGGTCCTCCAGAGTCTACTAGAAGCCTCCAGAGGAAGCACTCCCGGGCACTTGTGTGAGCTTTTCCTAACTTTACTCCTAAATTTGTGGTAAACCAAATGCTTGCAAATGGAAACATTTCTTTAGTCCTGCTCACACTCTAAGGACTTGTTTCCTTCCTGTTCTTCTGCAAGTTTCCTTCGCCCGCCCTCAGTCCATCCGTCCTTAAAAAGTTCTGTTCCCGGGCACTCGCTTACCCTCGCTTTCACACTAGCCGCTCGGGGAGGCTTCTCGTTCCTAGACGTGCGGGGATAAGCCGCGGAGTTACTGCGGGGACCGGGTAGAAGCGACCTCGGCGCCCTTGCCCACAGCAGCCCGCAGAACCCGGCAGATCTGCTCTACACCTTTAGGGCTTGCTCCTTCTGCCTGAGATGGGGAGGGGGCGTTGGGGACGATTATAATATTCATCCTGAAGGCTGAGGCGTGCTGATACTTATTTCAGTGTTGGTGGGGTATCCAGGAAATCTAGGAGACCCCCAACTTTCATGCCTAAGCGCGTTCTGCCCAATTCCCTTCACATCCCCCTCCGCCCAGTTGGGTCCCGCCTCATTATACAGCTTTATGGTCCTTAGAGGGCCTGTCGCCCCTTCCTCCCCTCACTTCCCACGCTCGGGCCGGTTCCTCCCCGCCCATCCCCCTTCGCTCCCAGCCTTTCCGGGAGCCGCGTGCCAGGGTCCCTGTCCTAGGGATGGAGGTGCCGAAGTGGGCGGGCCCGGGCCCTAGCCCTCCTACCTTACCGCGGCGGGATATAAGGCTCTAGGAAGCGCGCGCTGTGTCCACCGCAGGGTCCAAGGAACAATGGTCACCCGGGATCGAGCTGAGAATAGGGACGGCCCCAAGGTGAGAGGTGGCAAGGGTCTCTGTCCCGACGAGAGGACTTGGAGGGTCTCACTCTGTGGCTTCGGGCAGAGGGTGGACACTCGGGGTGAAAGGTCAGAGAGGGACCTGCAAAGTAGACAGAGGACAGGGGTCGGGGCCGAAAGGCGCGGGCGGCGGAAGCCGAGGTCTGGGGGTTTGCGTTATTGTGGGCTTGCGGCCCGGAGAGCCCGGGGGAGGCCGAGGCAGGTGGATTACTGCAAGCTCGGGGCCGTGGAGCGCGCCCCTACAAAAACAGAGCAAGCCAACGACACAGCACAACGTAAGCTAGAGGCCAGCGCGGGTGGAGGGGTGTGAACAGACGGGGCCCCGGGCGCTGTCTGTCCGCGAGCGGCTCAGAGAGGGTACCTGAGAGTCTTTGGTTCCAGAGGTGCGAGCCCCTGCGAGCACTCTTACGGGGTCGAGTGGCCGCTCTGCCTGGAAGGGCGAGGAGAGGGGGCGCGCTCTCCCGTGCGTCCACTTTTCACTCTGGGTTACTTTGGTGCGCATCCCGAGGCTCGCTAGCGTGGGGGCGAAGAGTCCGTCCGTGATACACGAGAGAGAGCACACAGGACAGAGATGTGGAGAGGCGCAGGGGGGAAAGCGGGGTACAGGAGGCGCAGGGGCGGGGAGAGGCGGGTCGGCAAGCCGGGGAGTCTCGTGGAAAGGGGGCGCGAGGGCCCCCGCGGCGGGCCGGGCGCTCGCGTGGCGGCGCTGAGTCTCGGCCCGGTCGGCCCGCTCTCCCTCCCCCGCCGCTCACAGATGCTAAAGCCGTTGGTGGAGAAGCGGCGCCGGGACCGCATCAACCGCAGCCTGGAGGAGCTGAGGCTGCTGCTGCTGGAGAGGACCAGGGACCAGGTCAGTGCGGCCGCCGGGCCCGTGGCCCAGGGCTTCCCACCGGGTTGGGGACGTAGGCCGGAGTGGCGGCCCCATGCCAAGGCCTCCTGACCCGAGCCCGGCCCACACCCGCCCCAGACCCGCCTCTCGCCCTCAGCCTCCGATCTTCGCCACCTTGCGGGTCTGTAAGTTTCCTGCCCGGCGCGCGGCCGTCTCCCGGCGGGGGCCTTTCCACCCTCCGGGCTGCGCGCACCCACGCACTCCCCACGCGTCGGGACCCGCTCCCCCTCGGGCTGGACGGGGTCCCGTCAGGGCGGCCCCGCACGCGCGGCGGCGAGCCCTGGGGGCGCCGCGGCTCCCGCCCCCGCCCCGCCCTTCTTCCCGCGGCCACTTTCCCCTCTCTCCCGCCCCCTCCGTCCCTGCGCCCCTCCCCCTGCAGAACCTCCGGAACCCGAAGCTGGAGAAAGCCGAGATCCTGGAGTTCGCCGTGGGCTACCTGAGGGAGCGGAGCCGGGCGGAGCCCCCGGGTACGGCGCGGGCGGTGGGCGGCGGGGCCCGGGGGAGGGGCGCGGGCCACGGAGGAGCGGGGGGCGGGGGCCGGGGCGCACTGACCCCGGCGAGGTTAATGACACCTGCGCGTGTCTGTCTCTGTCCTCCCCCCCCCCCGCCCTCTCCACGTGCCTCCGTCCGGCCTCCCGCCCGCGTCCGCGCGTCCGCGCGCCCGGCTGACTCCGCGGCCCGCCCCTTCCCTCACCCCCGCGCTGGGTGCCCTCCCGCCGGCCGCACCAGGGGTCCCCCGGTCCCCGGGCCACGACGCCGAGGCGCTCGCCGGCTGCTACCTGTCCGGCTTCCGCGAGTGCCTGCTCCGCCTGGCGGCCTTCGCGCACGACGCCAGCCCGGCCGCCCGCGCCCAGCTCTTCTCCGCGCTGCACGCCTCCCGGCGCCCCAAGGCGCCCCGGCCCGAGGCCGCCGACCCGGGTCTGCCCGCGCCGCGCCCGCCGCTGGACCCGGCCGCCCCGACCCTCGGCCCCGCGCCGCACCCGCGCCCCCCCGCGCCCCAGGGCCCCGCCAGCCCCCGCGGCGCCTGGTCCCCGTCCCGCTGCTCCCCCCGCGCCCGGGATGCCGGCGCCCCGGCGCCCCTCACCGGACTGCTGCCGCCGCCGCCGCCCTGTGGACGAGACGGGGCGCCCAAGGCCCCGCCGCTCCCACCGCCCGCCTTTTGGAGACCTTGGCCCTGAGCTCGGGGGCTGGGGCGGGGCTCGGGGGTGGCGTAGAGACTCCAGCCGGAGGGCGGGAGAGGGTTCCGGGCATCCGGGCGAGGAGGGCAGCGGGGCGCGCGGGCTGAGCGCGCGGGTGAGATGTGGTCTATATTAGAGTATCTATATAAATATATATTTTCCTGTCCCTTTCCCCCGCCCCGTTACCCTGTGTGTAGGATTGTACCCTCTCTACCACAGCCCAGTCCCAGTCCCTTCCCGAGTCCCTAGTGCATGGAATAAAATGGTTATTAAATCCCGGTGTGTCCCCTAGCCAGGGGCCTGCCTCTATCTCGGCGCCATGCCCACTTGCCCATCCCTTCTCCCACCTTTAGGCCTGCTCTCCACGGCCCAAGCCTTGGGGCAGACAGGTAAGTAAAGAGGCGAGCGACAGACTGAGGTGGAACTGGACTTTAAAATAAAGTGGGTCTTTCAGTAAAAGCGAAGGAAGGTCTTTTAAATACAGAGCATAATAAAACCGACTCTGGTGGGATTCGAACCCACAACCTTTGAATCGCTTGTTCCGTCACTAGAAGTCCAATGCGCTATCCATTGCGCCACAGAGCCACCTGGCGGGCGGCGCCCTCCTGCAGCTTACGGACGCTAGCATAGAAGAAAGCGGGGTGTGGGCGCGCGGCGGGGCGCGCGGGCCGGGCGGCGTGGGTGCGCTGCGGGGCGGCGGGGGGCGGCGTGGGCCGCGGGGGCGGGGGCGCGCGGGCGGGGCGGGAGGACGGCGGCGAGCTCGCCGGCAGCGCGGGGCCGGTGCTCCCCGCGCGAGCCTCCCGCTCAGGCCCGATTCCGCTAAGTAAACGTGCTTCGTCGTGAGTCGGCGTCTGCGGACTCGTTTCTTCCGCCTCTCGCCGCCGCCGTCCGTGGTCCCCGCGGCCCCGGGCCTGCGAAGCGCGGCAGCCGACGACCCGGGCTGCGGTGGCGCCCGCGGGCGAGCGCACGCCCGCCTGCTCTCTTAGGAAGACGACGGGGATCCGCAGCCTCCGTGCGGGTAGCGTGGCCGAGCGGTCTAAGGCGCTGGATTTAGGCTCCAGTCTCTTCGGAGGCGTGGGTTCGAATCCCACCGCTGCCACGGCATGGTGTTTTTTCCCCCGGAAAGCCGCTCTGGTTTTAGCGTAGTTCCCCAGCAGGTTTCCTGTGCTTTGTCTTGCCTCCGTGCACAAGATTTATTCTTATTTGGGGCATGTCCCAGTGTACGTAAGTGATTCAGACAGTCTGTAGCAGAGAACTAAACTGCATGAAAAATTGCAAACGTAAGTGTATAAACACAGTATATAAAAACGCTAAGGTTCCACCGAGATTTGAACTCGGATCGCTGGATTCAGAGTCCAGAGTGCTAACCATTACACCATGGAACCCCCTCTGGCCAGCGTCCTTCAGAAATTATATACATTATTCCGAATCTTATTTTGCATATCATTCCCAACTTTATTATTTATCAAAGCAAAGCAAAACAAGTGCACGAAGAAGCCAACTACTGCATGAACGCCTCTTCTGAACGTTAGAATCACGAGAGACCAAAAATTTCTTTAAAATACTGACTTAAAAACAGCAATTGAGAGTTAAAATAAGATTTCCAAATAGTATGCTAAACGAGAACTATTATTAAAATTAAGTTTCCCAGCTTCCTCTTGCCCTGCTTGATGCGTAAACCCGCATTGCTGGTTTAGGAAGACAGCGCTGCCGCCTCTTGTTTGCACTGGTGGGAATTTACGTTCCCTATCCGCTCACCTCCATCTCCTTTTAAAAGTGGGTACCTAGTTTGTCATTTTATTGCCCTTGCCAGGCGCTGCAAAGCAAAACGGCGCTTGGGAAATGCTTGACAAAAAAAGCACCGCCCGAACAGGGACTTGAACCCTGGACCCTCAGATTAAAAGTCTGATGCTCTACCGACTGAGCTATCCGGGCCCTGGGCGGTCGCTGCACTTTCCCGACACCTGGGCTCTCCGCGCTCGGCCGGCGACCCGGGCCGGCGCTCCGAGGTGGCGAACCTTGCTGCTAACGCCGCTTCCCGAGAGGCCGCACGGCCACGCGGGGCCGCCGCGGGCCTCCAGCTTCCTCCCGGAGCCTGCTGGAGTTTTTTTTTGTTCGTTTTCACCTCCCTGTTCCTTGTGACCCGGATCTGGGAAAGCCAGGGCACACACGCGAGCGGCCTCGCACCGCAGGCCGGAGCGTCGGGGATGTCACACGGGGCCTCCAGGCTGTCGGGCAGGCCTCCCCGTTCCCTCGGCGGCCCCGCTCCAGAGGAGTGACCGGGTCGGGAACGCTGAAACCTGGGGCCGAGGGAGCACCCGCAGGCTTGAGGAGGACCCGGTGGGCGGGGGCAGGGCGCGGAGCACGCGCTGGGCTGGGTCTTGCCGAGGTCACGCGAGGCTTATGAATTGGGGCGGCTTCCCGACCCACCTGAGCGATTCGCGCGAGGGAATTCCGGTGCGCGGGTGCCCGTTTCTGCTGTAGGACGGAAAGGGTCTGGGCGGAAGCTGGGGAGTGGGAGAGCACTCCCCAGGGCGTTAGTCAAGCCCTGACCCGGCTGAGGGTAGTGTCCCTACCCGTGCGTCACCCCCGGCTGGCATTCGGTCCCTCCTCCCGGCTCCCCTCCCTCCCCCGTGGGCCCAGGCTCCCGATTCCCGTCTAGGTGAGCCAGCCAGAGGGACCGGCTGTGTCAGAGGCGAGCAGGCGCGTGGGCGGGACAGCACTCCCGAGCTGCCAGCGGAGCTGCCCGAGGAGAGAGCGCCAGGACCGTCCCAGAGCCGGGCCGTCCCTCAGGCGCATCGTCCCCAGCCCCCGGCCTCGTCCTGCCCGCAGCTCACCTTCTCCAGGCCGCCGCCGCTCCTGGCTGTCGCGTCCGGTCATGGCAGTCTACCGCCTGTGCGTGACCACCGGCTCCTACCTGAAGGCGGGCACACTGGATAACATCTACGCCACCCTGGTGGGCACCTGTGGAGAAAGCCCTAAGCAGAAGCTCGATCGCGTGGGCAGGGACTTCGCCAAGGGATCGGTGAGTACGGAGGAGAGATGGGGACCTCTAAGCAACAGACAACCTGGGGAGGCGGTGAGGTTGTTTTTGTTGGACTCGCCAAGTCCCGAGGAACTCGGGATGCTCACCATAAGCTTGTCACCATTTTCTTTGTCCTCCCTGCCTTTTTGGGTGATGATAAACCGTACCAACTGTTCTGAGACGCGGCTGTGGAGGAGGAGGGCTTGGAAGAGGCTCTGGGGACTTGCCCTGGCATCCTGGCTCCTCCTCCTATTATCATCACTATTATTATTTTATATGGTTTTTCGACTCAGCGACTCTTATTGCACTCTCGCCGTAGACCAGGCTGGCCTTGAACTCAGTGATCCGACTGCCTAGGCCACCCGGCCTGGCTCCTCCCGTTATTGACACTAGGCCTTGACCAAATCGCTTCCTCACTCCCGGTCTCTGGAACCGGTCTCTTCCCTTTGCCAGCCCTTGGCTAGTGACCCCACGTCGAAGTGCCCTACTGGCCAACGACGCTAGGAACTCCTGAGCAACTCCGCTCAGGCACTGAGTGCGCGGCGCCTGCTTCCACGCAGATGAAGACAGGCTCTTTCCCCCGTTCCCACAAGGGAGCCACACGGGGCAGGCCCTGCCCGGGCTTACCTGCAGGAGCAGGGGAGGCCCCGCCGCACTCTAAGTCCTCTCGCTGGCTTGCCCGCCCCCGCCGCCGCAGGTGCAGAAATACAAGGTGCGCTGTGAGACCGAGCTGGGGGAGCTCCTGCTGCTGCGCCTGCACAAGGAGCGCTTCGCCTGCCTCCGCAAGGACCCCTGGTACTGCAGCCGCGTCTGCGTCACCGCCCCGGACGGCACCGTCGTTCCCTTTCCCTGCTACCAATGGATCGAGGGTTACTGCACGGTGGAGCTGCGGCCGGGCGCAGGTGGGCCGGGCCGGGACCGCGCGCAGCCGCGGCTTAGGGGTCAGGAGCGGGTCTCACGGCGCTGGGGGGAGGGGCTAGGGTCGGGTTTGGAACGCTGGCGTCCCGGGGAGGTGGCGCCGCTGAAGCCCTGACCTGCAAGGGTCTCCTGAGTAGTGTTTAATGCTCTGGAGGCAGCGCGCAGACAGATGCGCACAGACAGTTGCACACTCTCACAGCTGACACCCCACGGAACCCCCCTGCGTCTCTCCAGAATATGTTCTTCTGGAACCTAGAAAGGAATTAAGTTACAAGCCCAGTTTCATCAGGTTGAAAAGCCACGGGAGTTTAGAGAATGTAGTTGCGAAGACCCCGTGCCTTGCTTCCTTCTAGCGTTTCTGGCAGGGAATGAAGTGTCTGGGAAGTGAGTTAGGCTCCTTGCTAAGTTTTGGATTTCAAGATGGCTTGGGGTGAGTCCTTTCTGCAGAACTGTCTGTTCCGCTGGGGCAAAGCTATGGTTGCAGTGTGTGTGTGTGTATGTGTGTGTACCTGTGAGTACCTGTGTGTGAATGTGCATGTGTAGAAGTGTGTGTGTGTGTGTTGTGATGAGTCTCAGAGGTGGGAGCTGGCGTCCTACGTTAGTGGCAAGGGAACATTATTCCACAGTCTACAGTGCACTTTTCATATCAGTTCCCACTGATGGGCAGAGCACGTGGCGGCTTTGTCTGTTTGGCATTTGATCAGTAGTTATCAAGTGTGTGCAATGAGTAGGGCACCAGGCACCAGGCCAGACTCTGCAAGGACACACACTGTGATTGTGACATGACTGTGTCCGCACAGGACACCATCTGCACTTAGTACAACATGAGCACTTAGGAATATGGCTGTGTTTTGGTTGATACTCACTATTCCTTCAAAGAGCTTCAAGCCCATGACAAGTGAACACATGCATGTGGACATCCCCAAAGTGACGCACACGGAGGTGGCGTGCGCTCAAGGGCTACGGGCTTCAGTCCTGTGCAGTAGGAAGCACAGTTTGAAAAGAGCTTTATATAAAGAGTGTTTTCATTCCCTACAGCAAGCACCGTGTGCCAGGACTCTCTCCCCCTCCTTCTGGACCACAGGACGCGGGAGCTGCAGGCGCACCAAGAGTGCTACCGGTGAGGGCTGCCAACCCTCTGTGCCCGTCTTCATTTCTCCGGCAGCCTCTCTCAGGCTGTCCCTAGCTCTGAGGTCGGCTAAAACCTCAGGAGCCCAATGCAGACCAGGATCTGTGCTTAAACTTAACCCCGCTCTAACAGTGATCGGGGTCTGGACCCAGAGTACCGCTAGCGACAGTCAGCTGGCCTGGGAGGCAGCTGAGGTTCAGGAGTGCACGGCTGGCCTGCCATGCTCCAGGCCCCAACACTCAGATAAAACCCCAAACCCAGCACCTACCCAGCAACGAGCCGTTCTCATCCTTCTCCTGCCCCAGTGCAGCCCAGACCCCCACGCTGGAAACAATGCCTGAATTCACCAGTCTCCATGCACCTTCAGACTCGTTATACTTTCTGTTGTTGTTGTTTTGAGGTTGGGGTTGGGAACAGCTTACTTTGTGGCCCATCTCAGCCTTCAGATTGTTGGGATTTCAGGTGTGTGTCACCACACTGGGTTTATCTTAATCACAATATAAGCCCATTTCTGAATCAGTGCAGGAATTTATGTCACCCTCAAGTGCTCCTCTGGGGCTTAGGGACGTGGCTCAGCAGCACAGTCTGTGCTTAGCACACACAAGAGCCGGCCTTCCACGTCCTATGTGAAGTCAGTGCCTCCACAGAGAAACTCCAGTTCTTTGTCACACATCCAGAAGGCAGGAGGCAGCCCTGGGCATGGAAGTCACGTTCCGAGAAGCCAAGGGCTCTCTTTGTCCCTGTTAACCCCGGCCTCTGCCCCCTCTCCTGGGCAGCTGGAAGATCTACGCCCCCGGTTTCCCGCGGATGCTGGATGTCAGCAGCTTTGAGGAGATGGAGTCAGATAGGAAATTTGCCTTGACCAAGACAGTACCTTGTGCAGACCAGGACGACAAGTGAGAGCCAGCGGCGTGGGAGGGAGGCGGCGGGAGGAGTGTAGGAGGTCTGTTGAGATGGGCCCTGCGGCACGGGGGTGGGTCTCAGCGCCCATACCAAGCACAGCTCTGTTCAGGAGCAGAGGAGACAGCAGAGAGGAGGGGTCACTCCTGACCTGGGGCAGGAGTGGGGATCTAGAAAACCTGGGACAAGCTGGAGAAGGAGTTACGGGACAGGCACAGGCGCCACTGGCTGTTCCTACCCTCTGTGCCCGCCTCTCCTCAGCTCTGGGAACCGGTACCTGCCTGGCTTTCCCATGAAGATCGACATCCCGTCCCTGCTGCACATGGAGCCCAACATTCGCTACTCGGCCACCAAGACAGCCTCACTGATCTTCAACGCCATCCCTGCGTGAGCCCGCCCCCTCCCCTTCACCCCCTTTTCCACCCACGCCTTGGGCAGCTCACAGGGCATCCCCAGCCCTTCTCTCTGCCCCCCCCCCCTTTCCCCTCCCTCAGGTCTACATGTTCCTCCTTTCCCTTTGCCTTGTCCCTCAGTCTCCTCCCTATTCTTCAGGGCGTGGCCCCAGGGACCATGGGAAGCAGGATAGAGGGGTTCTGCCCTTCAGTCCTGAGGAGGGGAGGCCAGGCCGGCTCAGGTTTAACTGCATAGCCCACACATTCTGGATGTGTAAACCTTGATTTTTTGTTGTTCTTTTTCCGGGGGAGGGGGATGGATGGGGGAGACAGGGACTCTGTACATAACCCTGGCCATCCTGGAAGGAACTATGTGGACCAGGCTGGCCTCAAAGTCACAGAGCCATGCTTGCCTCTGCCTCCTGAGTGCTGGGATTACAGGCGTACGCCACTGTGCCCTGCCTCATGTAAACTTAATTTTTACACAGTCTCTGGACAGTTGTCTGGAGGCGATGACGATGACCCGCTCACTCTGACATAAGTTTTGCATTATTATTAATAATATTGTTGTTGTTATTGTAAATGTGTGTGTCTTCGTGAGGGCATGCCACAAGTGTACAAGTGTCCACAGAAGCTGGAAGATGGCATCAGATCAGTTATAGGCAGTTGTGAGCAGGTATCGGATCCGGGTATCAGACCCAGGCTCTCTGAGAGAAGCTGATGCCCTCTTAATCACTGAGCCGTCTCTCTAACCCCCACTGTAGGTTTTGAAGAAAGGCAAGTGACCAGGAGGCATGTGTGTAGTTACTAAGCTGTCAGGGCAGGCAGACAGTGGCTAGGATTTTAAGGGTGATATGACTGAAGGGAGAAGTGCAGATGCCTCCCAATACATGAAGAGGCCAGAGGCCAGCTGGGTCTAGGATGTGTCTAGGTAGAAGTGCAGGACTGAAGCAAACCTGAGAGTTGAGAGAGAGAACAGCAAGTGAAGTTTGAGTAAGGTTCTGAGTAAGGTCAGAGGAGGGGGAGCTCATGTCAGGCAGCCTGGGAAGAATGTGGGGAGAGTCGACTGAGGCTGACCACAGGTTGTGTTGGAAAGGGCGTTTGCGGCAGCCCTGGGAGGGAAAGTGTCTCTTTGCTTATTTGCCTCCTCGGCCTCCAGGACTGAGCTCTTCCAGTTTTGCTCTGTAGCTCAGGCCTTGAGCAGGAGACCCTGAGGCAGCTGAGTGACTGGGACTGTGGAGGTTTTGGCGGCTAGGCTCAGTTCCGCCCAGCTGCCTCCACCCCCTGGTTGTGCCTAGAGAGTACTCAGCAAGTGTTTGTGCAGTAAGCCAGCAAATGCTTAGTGTGCATAGGTGACCGTGGGTCTCTTAGGCCACCCTGGCTTCCTCAGCTGCCCGCTGCACTCTTCAGAGCACATCAGCACCATCACGTAGCTAGCTGCCTTAGTGACCCCTTGCTACAAGCCTACCTGTTCTGAGTTCCGCTCCTCTTCCTTTGTCCAGTCCCTGGGGAACAAGCGCCTAAGAGGGGATGGGCGTGTCAGGATGCATAGAGCCCAGTCCTTTCCCCCAGGAACGCACAGTGGGACCAGAAGTAACAGATGTGCAGGGTTATACTGAAATTCAGGGGCTTATGAATGCTGCAGGGCACGGGCTTGAGGGGGGTCAGTCAGGCAAGGCTTTAAAGAAACTGGCATCTGAGTTTCACTTAGAGGGCCAGGCTGACCTGTGGTAGTAAGAAATGGCTTTCCAGCGGAGACTCAGTTTAAATGAAGCCCTGGAAGTAAGATCATGAGAGCCAATCTTTCTTCTCCTCTAATGCTCATAGGTGAAAAATAAAAACCGTAGCCAGGCATGGTGGCACACGATTTCAATCCCAGTGCTCAGGGAGGCAGAGGCAGGTGGATCTCTGTGAGTTCCAGGCAGGCCTTGGTTGGTCTTTTCTAGTGCATAGAGGTGGGAGAAAACACTGCAAAGGTTACAGGAAGGTGCTGGGGCGGAGCACCGTGACCAGGCTTGGCAGCTGGGGCTTTGTCTCACAGGCAGAAAGGAGCCTTGGAGGGTCGAAGGGATTTGTAAAAGTCTGAAGAGAGGGCGGCAGCGCTTCTGCTCACACATGCCCTCCTCCCGCGCGGGGATGGCGGCCTTTAAACCAGGGCCTCACTCCAGAGCTACACTTCCCTCCCGTGTGGGTTCTTAGGCACCTCTCCTTGGGAAGTGGCCCAGCTGGTTGTCTCTGGCCTGGAGCACAGGGGCTCCTGCTGGCCCCACTGCCAGCTGTCACCTTCTTCTGTCCCTCAGATCCCTGGGCATGAAGATTCGAGGTCTGCTGGACCGCAGGGGCTCCTGGAAGAAGCTGGATGACATCAGGAACATCTTCTGGTGCCACAAGACCTTCACCACAGGTGTGCAGAGCCAGGCGGGGTGCCTGTCCTTTACTGTGACTCCCGCCCACAGCAACTGCTGGATCCCAGCGGGAACCTCCTCACACAGGACTGGGAGAGACCATATAGAGACACCACTGACCCGCAGGGACTCATGCTCATTTAAGAAGCTCTGACTTCCATCAGGGCGCTTGACTCCCTTCCTCACACCTTACCATCAGATGTTCTGGGATTTGGGATCCGAGAGAGCTTGGTTCTAACCCCAGCATGGCCACTGTCTGTCAGTGTCTGGCATTCAACCGAAAGTGCAGCTATAGCCACCTTGCTGGGAGGAACACGGAAGCCTTCATGCGGGGCCAAGGGCTGGGCGGGCCCGGAGTTTGGAAGGTGGCCTGCAGACCCTGGCCCCCTCTCTTGCCCCTCCTCCAGAGTACGTCGCGGAGCACTGGCAGGAGGACAGCTTCTTTGGGCACCAGTACCTGAATGGCGTCAATCCCGTCATGCTCCGCTGCCTCTCCAGCCTGCCCAGCAAGCTGCCCGTCACCAACGACATGGTGGCGCCTCTGCTGGGACCGGGCACCTGCCTACAAACAGAGCTGGAGGTGGGTGAGGACCTCAGCAGCAGACATGACAGGAGGGAGGCGGGTGGGCGGCCATTGTGGGCTACGGCTGTAGGGAAGAGGTGGCGTGGTCCACATCTGGGCCCCATCCACAGGGCAGGCCTGCCTGTCTGTCAAGAACAGATAGGGAGGAGGGCCAGGTGGGCCTTGAGGTTGTTTGAGGCCTGTTTTAGGGTCTCAGAGATCCCAAGTGTTGAAGCCAAAGATGGCTGCTTTAGGACAGGCCTGCCGAGACTGGCAGGCGTAGCAGGAACGATTACAAAGGATGGACCTGAGGATGTGGAGCAGTTGGTGCCCTCGTCTCTCGGTGACAGCCAAGCCCTCAGACATTCTCTGAAGCCTGAAGCCGGGGCTGTGGCTGTAGACTGTGTCTTGCTTTTGCTGTCGTTGGATACGCTGAGGTCAGATGGCAGGATTCCTTCTGAGCTGAGGGAGTAGGATGAGCAAGGTATGGGGCGAGGAGCAGAGGAAGCTCACCTGTGCAAGCCCAGAGGCCAGGGGAGGGATTGCACAATGGTAGACTCATCTAGACCTCATTCCGGACATTCTGGGAAGGGTGCGGTCCGCATCATCATCATCATCATCGGCCATTAGTGCAGGCGGCAAGAATTGCTGAGTCTCGAACCGGGGATCTCGGAGAGAAAAAGAGGGACACGGCGGAGTGGGTGGAAGAGGGCTTGTTAAATCTCCGTGTGTCTTCTCCAGAGGGGCCGCATCTTCCTAGCGGACTACTGGATCCTGGCGGATGCCCCCGTCCATTGCCTAAACGGCAGCCAACAGTACGTAGCCGCCCCGCTCTGTCTGCTGTGGCTCGACCCGCAGGGGGCGCTGCTGCCCGTGGCCATCCAGGTGAGCGCGGGGGCGGGGCTCCAGGGATCGACGGCCGGCTCACCCGCTGGAGGCACACCTCTCGCTCTCCCGCGCGCAGCTCAGCCAGACACCGGGGCCCGAGAGCCCCATCTTCCTGCCCACTGACTGCGAGATGGACTGGCTGCTGGCCAAGACGTGGGTGCGCAACTCGGAGTTCCTGGTGCACGAGAACAACACGCACTTTCTGTGCACACATTTGCTCTGCGAGGCCTTCTCCATGGCCACCCTGCGACAGCTGCCGCTCTGCCACCCGATCTACAAGGTCGGCGGGGCGTTGCGTCAGCGCTGAAGGGGCGGGGCCCGCGGGCCTTCCGGGACCTTCGGCTCACGCGGCCTCGTTCCTCTCGCAGCTCCTGCTTCCCCACACTCGCTACACGCTGCAGGTGAACACCATCGCGAGGGCCACGCTGCTCAACCCAGAAGGCCTCGTGGACAAGGTGCAGCCTCCCCGCCACGACCATAAGGCCCCGCCCCTAAGTATGATGGCCCCGCCCACAAATTATGCTCCTGCTCCCTAAACCCTTGCGTAATCCTCGTCCGCCTCTTCCTATAAACTGTTTGCCCTCCCCTAAGCCTTGACCCAGGCTGGCCAATCCCACCCCACCCGTGGGCTAGACCCCGTGAAAAGGAGGTTTTATGGGCAAGTGGCCTTAGCCCAGAACTGCTCCCAGCTGACCACGAGGTCCCATCTCCCCTGCGTTGTCATTCTGTGGTTATCAATACCTCAAGGCCCCCTTCCGAGCCTCCCGAGCACACAGTAGGTCCTCAGCCTGCTTTAGGCAGACCGGTGCTAGCATTGGATCTGTGGTCCTTGACTGCTTGATAAATCGCATATGCCCCTGCCAGAGCCGACCCACTCAGGCCAGCCGGTCTCCAGGCACTGTGGGTGGGGTGTGGGCCAGCTTGGGAAGCCCAGATGTGTGCTGCGTCCCCAGGTCACGTCCATCGGTAGGCGCGGCCTCATCTACCTCATGAGCACAGGGCTGGCCCACTTCACCTACACGGACTTCTGCCTTCCGGATAGCCTACGAGCTCGTGGTGTCCTGAACATCCCCAACTACTACTACCGCGATGACGGCCTGAAGATCTGGGCGGCTATTGAGAGGTGGGGGTAGGAGGGGGGCTGAAGTCCTTCCTGCTAGCGAGGTCTGCGGGCCCAGGGTGCCCGCAGGGTGCCCGTGGGCTCCCTGTAAGCTGGAGCACTTGAGGTCTAGGTGTTCTCAGACTCCATGCAGCGTGAGAAACTCCCAAGAACAGGAGCTGGCAGGCAGGTTTCCTGTGAGATCGAAAGCGAATGTGAGTTGCACAGGGAAGGGGTACCTTGTCGGGAGGAGTCAGAGGTTGGGCTCGTTGAGGTAGGCAGGGCTTCTTCCTCCTGGCTGCTGAAAAGGAAGGGATGAGAACATCCTGTAGACTCTGCTCTGCACGGCCTCCCAGGGAGGAGACCCAAAACTTCCTTGACTTGGACAGTGGGGGGACTTTTTGTTGTTGGCTTGTTTTATTTTTCCAGACAGGGTTTCTCTGGCTGGCTGGCCTGGACTAGCCTTGTAGACCAGGCTGGCCTTGAACTCAGAGAGACCTGTCTGCCTCTGCTGCCGGCGCCCATCTAGAGGGGGTGAGACGCTAGGCCTTAAAAGAAGCCAGGACAGTGGTTGCAGCCGGATCTGGGGGTCCTTCTGAACTCATCGTCCATCTTTGAGGACTCTTGGTGGACAGCGCTGGCTCCTTCCCTCCCTGAGCGTCTGTGGGCCTTGAAGTCTGGCCTGAGCTCACACTCATTCCAGGGCACCAGCATTCTTTTCCTTGCAGGTTTGTCTCAGAGATTGTGAGTTACTATTATCCCAGTGATGCATCTGTGCAGCAGGACTCCGAGCTGCAGGCCTGGGTGGGAGAGATTTTCGCTCAGGCGTTCCTCAGCCGGGAGAACTCAGGTATCCCCCTGTCTTTATCCACACTGCCCACAAGCTCTTGAAAAGCCAATTCTCATCCTTGCCTACCTCTACCTTCATTAATCAGTTCTTATTATGGAAATCCACACTATTACTTGCTGTGGGTAATCAAACCCAGGACCTCCCTCACACATGCTAAGCGAGAGCTCTACTACTAAGCTGCATCTCTGAAAGCCATGCTACATTTTCCTGTTTAACTGCCAAGGCAGGATTCTAAACATGTTTGGACTATTTCTAAAGTGCTGCTTTTCAACCCTGGTCCTATGGTTCCTCTGCCTTCACGGGGCCACCTCTGACTTTAACAGACTCCAGAACTCTCTTTCCTGTGCTCTGTAATCATCTTGCTAGGTAGTCATGCAAGCTGCTCATCTCTCTTCGTTCCCTGTGGTCACGAGCTTCTCTTTGGAGTGATTGGTCTTGCTGCTGCTGGCTCCTGGTTTACATTGCTCCTCACCTAAGCCACGGCCGGCGCTTCCCCGCCTTCTCCTCTCAGCTTTGTTCCTCAGATACAGCGCCAAGCAGATGCCCCACACCACCCTCCCTCCCTTAGTCTTCTCTTGGTTCCAAAGATGTAACCTCTTGCTCCCTGGTGGTCCTCCTAACTCCTCGCCAGCCTGCCTCTGTGACCCCTCTCTCCACACCCTAATTGAAGGAACCTTTCTGTGGTTCGTCCATAGCAGAGTTCCAGGTTCAGAAGGCCCAGCATGGCCTTTCCAAAGGACCTTTCTCTCTCTCCTCTGTCTTCCTCTGTCTCTGTCTCTCTATCCCTCTGTCCCTCTCCCATTGTTGTTTTGAGACAGGGTCTCACTATATAGACCTTACTAACCTGAAACTCTCTATGTAGACCAGGCTGTCCTTAAACTCATAGGGGTTGGTCTGCCTCTAACCCTGAGGGATTAAAGGTCTGTGCCACCATGACCAGCTATTTTTTTTTTAACCTGTTTGTTTTTGAGACAGAGTTTCTCTGTGTGCTGTTTCGACTCTCACTTTGTAGACCAGGCTGGCCTCCAACTCAGAAATCTGCCAGCCTCTGCCACCTGAGTGCTGCCATGCCTATTTTTTTTTCTAACTTTTAATTACATTTTATTTGTTTGCTTGGTCTGTGTGAATGGGGCGGCACAACAATGCCTGTGTGGAAGTCAGAGGGTAACTTATGGGATCAGTTCTCCCCTTCCACTGTACGGATCCCAGGGATTGGGTTCAGGGCAGCAGATGCCCTTAACCATGGAGCTTCTGCCTTTGCTTGTATTAAAGTGGCTCAAACGTCCATCTACCAGTTTCCCCTTCCCTGGCCTAGGTCTTCTTGGTAAGCAGGTGGCCTTTTAGCTGACTCATTGCTTCTGGTGGCTACTCAAGGGAGTTCTGACTGGGGAAACCCAGGAAGACAGTAGTTTCAAGTCCCCTCCAGATAGAACAACGATGGCAGTCCTATCCAGAAGGAACTTTGTATGCATGTGTTTGTGTGTGTGTGTGTGTGTAATCTTTTAGACAAAATTTTTCAGACACACAGCATACTAATAAACACTGTTTAACCCACCCACCAGATTCTACAATGGCTGATATTTTGCCATATTTGGTTAATCTGTTGCTGGAGTTTGTTTGATCTAAACAGCATCTTACTATGTAGCCCCAGATGGCCTGGAACTGGATGTGTTCCAGGCTAGCTCAGGCTCCCAGTTTACAGAGACCTGCCTGCCTCTGTGCCCTACTAAATGCTGGAATTAAAGGCATATGCCAGCCATGCCCAGCCCACACATCCCTTTCTGCAGCTCTGAGGATCAAACCCTGGGATTCCTACATGGAAAGCAGCTGTTGTACCACTGAGCTACATAGTCATACACTTAACAAAGTTTTCAGTACTCATCAGTATCAGCCTCCACTCAGTTCATCTGTGCATTTCCCCATTCTGCCCTGTTTTCCTGCATTGATCCAACCGAGACAGGAGCCAACCAAGGACCACATTTTATTTAAACTTTGAAGACTCTTGTAACTTAAAGCAGCATTTTGTGGAGTTTATTTCTTTTGACAAGGTCTCACTATGGTCCTTACTGGCCTGGAATTCTTTACGTAGACCAGGCTGGCCTCAAACGTTCAGAGGTTTACCTGCCTTTTCCTTCCTCATGTGAGGACTGAAGGCGTGAGCCACCACCCCTGGATCCCTGCTTTTTTATAATTACATAACCTGTTGTCATGGAAAAACCCAGGCTCAGGCTGGAGAATGTGTCACCTTAGACTTTATCTAATTCCTTTCTCTTGCGTGGCCCATCTCGTTCCTGTCTTGTGTAGTTTTTGTAAACCAAAAGGAATGTATAAGGTTGCAGATTGTTGGCGAGAATATTTCTCAGGTCTTTGTGGCCTGTGCTTTGCATCATATTGAGAGACACCTGATGTCAGCTTGTCTCAACATTAACAACGCCAGGAGTGATTTCTAGGTTAAGGTGATGACAGCCAGATCGCTCTCAGATATTTTAAGGGCTGACCTTTCCCTGTGTTTTGCAAACTCACTGTTAATCATGATCCTAGCTGTTTCTCTCCCTTGGCTTTCATTTTGTGTTTAAGACACAAATTGAGCTGGGCACAGTGGCTTACGCCTGTAATCCCAGCACTCAGGGAGACAGAGGCAGGTGGATCTCTATGAGTCTAGCCTGGTCTACAAAGTGAGTCCAGGACAGCCAAGATTACTTAGAAAAACCCTGTCTTGAAAAACAGAAAGAAAGAAAGGAAGGAAGGAAGGAAGGAAGGAAGGAAGGAAGGAAGGAGACCCAAATTGAAATTTGTTTGCTGTTGGTTCAGTCCCCCTCTTTATTAAACTTGCTTTTGAGGCTGTATACTGTACCACTTTTCAGATCGAGAACAGCTCTTCCAGCTCAAATTGACTCCATATTCTAATTTAAAGATAAAACAAGCACAGTGATCCACCTGCACTCAGGCTTTCATGTCTCAAGGGCGGGAGTAAACACTATGAAAGGCCCTGGGGCTTAACTCCTGCATCACTTTTTTATTTACTTCCGGGTTTAGACAACTGGCTAGGATGGCAGGTGCAGAGAAGACCACGCACTCTGGGCTAATGCCGGGTCCTCTGTCCCAGCCTCCCTCTGCTCAGCCTGGCTCTAAGCCTCAGAGAGCACTGGCTCTGGCTCACATTCCCTTCTTCTGCCTTCCTGGACCCCGCTGGATGGTTACTCTTATTGTATGCATCAGTGGCCAGGCACTGTGCCAGTGGCTTCCCCTCGGCTTCCCCTCTCCTAGCCTCTTGCTGCTCACTCATTATGCAGGGTCACCCCCCTGACAGTGCTCAGAAACCCTGAAGAGACTCATTTCCCCTGCCCTACCACAACCATAGCTTTAGTCAGGTCCCCTCCTGGTCCCCTCACCCACCTTACATCCCATGCCTTGCCACTGCTGTTTCTAACCATCTACTCACTTCATTCCACCAATAATTATAAGGCTCCTAGTGTTTATTAAGTACCACCCTAGATGCTGGGGTTTAGCAGTGAGCAAACCGACGGAGCTGATGCTGTTAGTGGAGCTTGACGTACTTTGGGGGAGATGATGATCATCAATGAATATGTCAGGTGGCTATGAATGCTGGGAAGGAAAGCAGAATCTTATTCGAGAGGCTATTTCATACAGATAGCCAAGGCATGGCTCTCTGGGGAGCTAGAGCTTGAGAGTTGAGATGAAGGGGTTGAGGGACGAGCTGTGTGGACGGGGGGTGAGACACTCAGGCGGCGGGACCGGGCTCTGGGCACACCAGCGTGGGACTGTCTCAGAGGCCTCCTGGGCACCTAGAGCAGGGGAAGTAAAGGGAAGAAAAGTTAGGAAGGGAGCAAGGAGCTGGCAAGGTGAGCGACAGGGGACTCTCTAGAAGGTTCTAGTATGTGTGCGTGTGTCTAATCCAGGCCTTGTACATTGTTATACCCACCTCCAGCCCCGGATTTAGCCCCACAAAGGACACAGGTGGAAGTGACAGGATTCACCCAGGAGAGATGGAGGTGACTGGAGAGTGATGGAAAACATGGCAGGCATCTGGAAGTTTTTGCTGATATGTATGGTGTGAAATAAGAGGAGGTGTGAGAAAATAGGTTTTGATCTAAGCAACTGGATACAGATCACAGTTGTCAGCTGGGAGGCAGTGCACACACCTCTAATCTCAGCACTCAGGAGGCAGAGGCATCTGGATCTCTGTGAGTTTGAGACTAGCCTGAATTATAAATAGAGTTTCAGGGCAGCCAGGGTCACACAGAGAAATTCTGTAGCAAGACAGACAGACAGACAAACAAACAAACAGGGACTGCTGTCATACCAGGGGCAATGGTGCATGCCTTTAATCCCAGCACTTCTGAGGAAGAGGCAGGTGGATCTCTGAGTCTGAGGACAACCTGGCCTACGCAGTGAGTTTCAAAACAGCCAGAGCCGTTTCACTACAAGAGACCTTGTATTAAAACAAAACAAAACAAAACAACAACCAAAGAATACATTGTCCGTTGGCATCTGAGAGGGATCAGTTCTAGACACGGAATAAAGCCATGGACTTGGATGAGGTCAGTGTGGCGCACAGAAAGGAACATAGAGGACCGAGCCGGGTAGTACTCCCGTCTGCTGTTCACTTATTTACTGCTCTGTGGACTGTGGGACCCTGTCTTATATATCTCAGGTTGTCCTTAAGTCAATAAGTTCAAAATAAGCTACTTTGAAATGATTTTCCTGCTTCCACCTTGGAATGCTGGAATTACAGCCATGTACCACCAACACTGGGTTTATTCTGTACTGGGGATCTAATTGAGGGCTTTATGTACATTAAAACAAAAGAAAAAAGCTTGTTCCAGGCATGGTGGCACATGCCTTTGAGCCCAGGTCGTACGAGGCAGAAGCAGGCCGATCTCTGTGAGTTCAAGGCCAGCCTGGTCTACAGAGGGAAACCAGGATAGCCAGGGCTCTGGTACGCAGAGAAACCCTGCCTCAAGGGAAACAAATAAAGACAACAAAGAGCACGAAGCAAACAACAAACACCAATGAACCCAGGCCCTCTGCCATTCTGTATTTCCCTTTTTAAATTGTTCTATTTATTTTTTCTTTTTATTACGTGTATTTTATGTGTGTTGTGTATGAAGCATTAGGTGTGAGTAAAGGCATGGGTACCATGTTGTATGTGTGAGGTCAGAGGACAACTTGCAGGAATTGCTTCTCTCCTTTTACCGTGTGTGCCCACGTAGGGGGTGGGAGTGTCAAGCTCAGGCTATCAGGCTGGGTAGCGGGGTCCTTCCTGAACCTTGCTGGTCCTTTTTGTCTGTTTTCACTGACATGGGATCTCACTGCCCAAGCAGCTTTGAGCTGAGTCCCAGCCGTCCTGCTTCAGTCTCCCCAAGGTCAGATGTGACCTCTGCCTGGCCTCTGCCTTCTTCATTTAAACCTCATCTGTCCTTCAACGCAGGGAGACTCCTCCTTCCCTTCTCAGGAGCTCCAGCCCCCAGCTCTGGTTTCTGTCCTGGTGTCCTCGCTTGGTTCCAAGCTTTTCTTTAATCTTTTTTTCTGCCTTCTCCACTGTGCACTTTTGAGTAACGCGCTCTGTGGTCAGTTGTCTCTTCTGCTAAGCAGAGAACGCTTTGCTAGTGGACTTGCATGGATGTTGGTAATGATAACAGGAGTAGCACTAAATCATTAAGTGCTACTATGGGCTAGAGAGGAAGTGGCAACGGGGTGCCTTCCAGGACAGAGATAGGCAGCTTGGTGTTAGGCTCCATCTGGAGCCCAGTTTTTCATCATTTCCCAGTCTCTCGACTGGATCCTATCCTGATGCCCTTCAGAGGCCAGAGGTCATGGTGGTGGCCATCCCATGGCTGATTTTAGCCTGAGGATGGTTGTAGTCTGTCTGGCCCTCTGTCTTCCCTCTCCCCTTGCAGTGAACCCCTGCGCTCAGAAACTCCCAGGAATCCGGTACCTCCCGCCCGCATTCACACCCTCTTCCTTCCCTCTCCACACCCAGGCTTCCCAAGCCGGCTGTGCACCCCAGCAGAGCTTGTGAAGTACCTCACTGCAATCATCTTTAACTGCTCCGCCCAGCACGCCGCGGTCAACAGTGGGCAGGTAAGGCCTGGGAGGGCAGGCGGAGGGCCACCGGGCCGCCCAAGGTTCCAAAGGCCTATGAGGTGGCAATGGACTTGAGCTCAGAGTTCTGCTTGAGCGAGTGGGTGGCCTGAGGTTGGGGTGGGATTGCCATGGCCATCGGGTTTGGAGTGGTGATTGGGTGGATGGAGGGCTAGTGCCGAGTGATAGCTGGGTGGATCCGCATCTGGTTACAGCGGCGACTCCTGAGGGCTCACGGTGGGAGCAGAGCTTGACCTTGGCAAGAGCTGGCTGCATAGAGCATCAAGTTGATGGCATGCCAGCCCAAGGCCTTTGTCTAGGACTGCCTCCTCCCTGGGTTCTCCTCCCTCCATGGCGACTGGTTCTACCCATTCTTTGGGCTTATGGACCACTTCTGGGACTTCCCAGGGTCCCCTCCTTTCTAAACACTGAGATCTGAGATGGTGGAGGTGGAGTGAAGAGTGATGGAGAGGATGCTCAGAGGATGTGGGGGGTGTCTCCACAGCATGACTTTGGGGCCTGGATGCCCAATGCTCCATCATCCATGAGGCAGCCTCCACCTCAGACCAAGGGGAACACCACAATGAAGAGTTACCTGGACACCCTTCCAGAAGTGAACACCACCTGTAGCAACCTTCTCCTCTTCTGGCTGGTCAGCCAAGAGCCCAAGGACCAGGTGTGTACATGGACATGTGGGACAGAGGTTGGGCACTGCAGGGCCTGGGCAGGGACGTGGTTACAGAAGGAGGGCTGAAGGCTAATTGTGGGGATTTATGTCCGCTGCTCAACGGCCTTGAGAGTCTTTTTGTTTCCCTGGGAAATGATACTGGATCGCCAAGGACACACATAAAAAGAAGCAAATGCCACTTTAGTGGCTGAGTATGATTTTTATGTAATTTACAAATTATCCATCCATCCATCCAATCATGCATTCATCCATTAACCACTCATTAATGCACCCAAGAATGAACATAGGGTTCCTCCCACATGCCAGCATAGTGCTTGATACTAGGTTTATAGAGTTGAGTGAGACACCACCACCTTCCTGACGCCTTCATGTGATGTACAGGGGGATGAAGAGGACCCTAGAGTGTGGTAGGAAGCACTCATGTATTAATCCTCCGTTCAAGATCACTCTCTGAGTGCCCCTGGCATACCAGGCGTGGGTGGCAAGAAATGCATCTTGTAGTTCTGGAACAGAGGCAAGGAGAGGGCTTTGTGGAACCTCTGTGGGTTTGGGAGAACCAAGGCGTACAAGCTGAAACCTGCGGGACAAGTAGGAGTTTGGCAGACAGAGGAGGGACAGAGTTGGTTTCTAGGCAAAGGGAGGGACAGCCGGGAGTGGAAGGGAGAGTCTAGCTGTGTGTTCTTAGGATCACGGAGGTTCAGGGCAGTGACATGGCAGGGCAGGGTGAGGAGCCAGGTAGGACTTTGCATAGTATTTATTCCGGGGACAATGAGGCCACTCAAGGCTTTTAAAGTAGAAGTGACATGACTTAATATGTTTCAGGAAGGGTGTTCCTGTGGCTCTGTCAGAGGCTGAGAGGGACAGGATTGCAGAGAGGAAATGAGGCAGCTGGGGAGTTTAGGCCAAAGTGAGCAGCAATTGAATCACCAGTTACCAGCATGGCCATTCATACACTTCTTACCCCATCATGGCGCTCTGCCTCTTGACACCTCCAGGCCAGGGTCACGTGTCCCCTGGGAGTGCCCCCATTTCTCGAGTTTGGATTTATCTGGCACTAGAGACACCAACATTGCAGGTTTCTTTATTATTATTTTTTTAATCTCTCCAGCAACTTTTTTCTTTCTTTAACTTTTTGTTGTTTGTTTTGTTTTTGTTTTTTGAGTCTCTTTATCCTGGCTGCCCTGGACTCTCTTGGTGGGCCAGGCTGGCGTCGAGCTCACAGAGATCCTCCGCCTCCCAAGTGCTGGGGTTAAAGCAGTGTACCACAACACCTGTTTCTTTACTCTTTTTTGAGGAGTTGGAGAGATGGCTCAGAAGTTAGAACCTTTTCTGCTCCTCCAGAGGACTCAGGTTTGCTTCTAGCGCTGCTGTGGAGGCTAACAACTGTGTGTAACTCCATTTTCAGGGAATCCAACACCTTTTCTGACCTCTGTGGGCACCAAGCATGCTTGCGGTATACATACATACATATAGGCAAAACACTCCTACATATAAAAGAAACATAAATTAATCTTTTTAAAATGTTTATTTTTGAGACAAGTTTCTCAGTGTTTCCCAGGCTGGCCATGACTTCCTGGGTTCAAGCCCTCATCCTGTTTCAGCCTCTAGAGAAACCAGGACTATAGGCAGGTACCTGGTTCAATTTGTGTACGTGTGTGTGTGTGTGTGTGTGTGTGTGTGTGTGTGTGTGTGTGAAATGGATTGAACCCAGGGCTCAAACACTGTAACACTGTAATACCCCTCAACCCTTCCTAGCAACTTTCTATAAACTACATTTATGCATTGATTTCTTGGATAGGGTGCACATGCCTGGGCACAGAAGTGCAAGTCAGAGGACCGCTTTCAGAAGTCAGTGCTCTCCAGCCACAAGGGCCCAGGAGGTCAAAGTCATGCCACCTGCTTGGCGTCGAGCCCTTATCTACTGGTCCATCTCTCTGAGCCTTTCCTAGCAAGTTTTAAGCATCTTCTCCTCTGAAGACCGCAGGAGCTTACCCTCTGCTGTGCCGAGGCCTGAGGGAGCAAAGGGATGGTCCTTAGGAGGCCCTTTCCTCAGAAGCCACTGACAACAGCAACAGTAGCTGTCAGCTTCGAGGGTCCAGCCTGTGTTTCAGTCATTGGATCAGATCTAAAGTGTAGTATCTTAAAGCACAAAACTAGTAGCCAGGTGGTGGTCACATACCTTTAGACCCAGCCAGGGCTACACAGAGAAACCCTGTCCCAAAACAAACAAGCAAACAAACAAACAAAAAGAGTGAGAGCAGGCCTTTACTCCCAGCACTAGGAAGGCAGAGGGCAGGACTGGTCTACACAGTGAGCTCCAGGACAGCCAGGACTACACAGAGAAACTCTGTCTTGGAGGAACCAAAATAAATAAATAAATTAATAATATAAAACAAATAAGCAGCTGCATCTAAGATGCACAGTATATAGTGCTGGTGAACCTCTGTAGGGGAGAAAGTTGAGGTTCAGAAATTAGGCAGTTTGTTTAGCTCACAAAGCAACTGTGACAGCCTTGAGTTTAGTTTGTCACTTCTCTGTGCTCTGTTCTTTTTCATGATTATAGTAGTTTCAGAAATTAGGTATCAGTGTGATAAATAAAATGTAGAGCTGTAATTTTTTGTTTTGAGACAGGACTTTATGTAGCCCCGTCTGTCCTGGAACTCACTCTGTAGACCAGGCTGGCCTGGAACTCCCAGAGCTCCTCCTGCCTCTGCCTCTGCCTCTGCTGGGATTAAAGGAGTGTGCCACAAGGCTCTCTGGATCTGGAATGACCTGGGGGTGTGAACTGCTGGATATGGGTGGTGGGAACTGAGTGCTCTTCGGTCCTGGCCACTGGGTCCAGTTCTGCCTTTTCTTTTTTTTTTAAGCCAATAACAAATCAGGTGTGATGGTTTGTTTATGCCAGAGGCTAAGTCAGGAGGATTATTGCAAGCCAGCCTGGGTTATGCAGTGACTTCCAGGCCAGCCTGGTCTACAGAGTCCCTGCCAAGAAAAAAAAAAAAAAAAAAGACTGGCAATATAAAGAATTATAAACAATTATAAACAATTATAAACAATTCTTGACAGTTTTGGCTTTCAACAGCTCTCCCGCCCAACAAGATTAGTCAAGAAGAAGAAGAGCATAAATACATATTAGGGATGGGAAAGGGAAAAGGGAATTCACACAGAGAAATTTTAAAAATTGTAAGACTATACTGCTTACAGTTTAATTGAATTTGGAAACCTGGACGAAACAGAAGGATTTTCTAAACAGTGGATGAAAACCATACATGAGGGTTAGGTGTGGCGGTGCAGGTTGGCAATTCCAAAGAGTCACACACTCAGGTCTGGGATCTGAGGCGAGGGAAACGCCACCATGCCCAGGTCCTTTGTCAAAGTTGTGGAGAGGACGGGAAGAGGCGGAATCCTCCCAGTCATGGGAGCTGGACTCTGCTGAGCAGAGGCTGTCACCTTAGGGAGGTGGACCTCATTAGAGGGCTCCAGTCCCGGGTCACACTCAGCACCCTCCTGACCCTCTAATTTGGCCACGATAAGCCTCAATTTTCTTATCTATACAGTGGGCCTGATAAAAGAGCCCTGTCTTAAGGGTTCTTGTGTGGTTGGAGGGCTTGCATAAAGTACTCACGTGTCAGCTGTTATTAGGAAAGCGAGATTATACCCTCCTCTGCTTAGCTCCAACGTTCTGAAAGGCGAGCACTGCGTAGTAAACATCAGTGTCCCACGACAAGGTCTAGCTTAGTCTAACAATGAAAGGCTGGTTCACCTTATCAAGTTCAACAACATTGCTTGTTCCGTCAATACTGGGCATAATTAGCCCATCGTAGGCTGAAAAGCCTTTGATCACTGCAAACAGCCATTGCTAATAAAAGCTGTTTCAAATGAACCCTTCCCCCAGGGAATTTTAATTAAAACATGTCTTTTTTGTTTGTGTTCTGTTTTCTTGAGACAGGGGGTTTCTCTGTGTAGCCTTTGCTGACCTGGAACTCGAGTTGTAGACCAGGCTGGCCTCGAACCCAGAGAGATACACCTGCCTCTGCTTCCCGAGTGCTGGGATTGAAGGTGTGCGCCACCATGACTGGCCATAAAGCATAGCTTCAAAAAACACTGTGTTTAGGATGAGTAGATGTCTTCATTAAAACCCAGGCACGGAAACAGTGCCCGCTGTACCTGCTGCTATTTGACAGTCGTCTGAAGGCCTTCACCACCGCCCTCAGGCGGGAGCCAGGAGTGCTAAGACGCCAGCAGTATTGGTGTGGTCTGAAGGTTAGGAAACTGGATCCGTGCATTTTGCCGGCGGCCTGTGGTGTGGCCACAATCACGGAGGGACCGTGGTGTCCACGGCATCGACTGACGCTTCCTGTGAGAGTCCTTGATTGTGGCAGCCGGACTGCAGTTGTGGTATAGTGGTAGTGGCTATATACACATGGCGAAGCTTCATCACGTCAGACGGCTGTGAAGACCTCTCAGAGCCAGGATGCTGGTTGTCCTAGGGGTTAGGTCTAGTAAATCTGCAGTGGTGGGTACGTTCTCGGGCCCGGTTTCTGGAAGACGTTTGTAGCCTCTGTTGCAGGGTAAATGGAACTGTGTCCTTTGAGTCTAAGAGTGGATCTGGCAGTGAGTGGGAGGGGCTGGGTCTTCCTTGTTGAGTGAGATTCAGGGGAGTCGGAATGACGTGAAAACGCAGCAGAGGGGGCACTCAGACTAGGTTGGCTATGACCCGGGTTGCAGTCTTTGCTCTACACTTCGAGCGTGGGCTTCTGGGTGACAAAACACCGAGAGCAAGAGCACATTTCACTGGGGCTCATGGTTCCAGACGGTGCATCCATGTCGGGGGCACTGGGGCAGTGGCTGAGCACCCACATCTGATCCACAAGCTCAAGCTTGGTGTTTGTTGGGGGTGGGTTTTGTTTTGTTTTGTTTTTTCCAGACAAGGTATCTCTGTGTAGCCCTGGCTGTCCTAGAACTTACTTTGTAGACCAGGCTGGCCTCAAACTCACTGAGATCTGCCTGCCTCTGCCTCCTGGAGTGCTGGGCTTACAGGCGTGTAACACCATGCCAGGCAACCTGAGGTGTTGTGAAACTAGGAATGGTGTGGGCTTTTGAAACCTCAAACCCCACCCCAGTGACACACCTCCTCTAACAAGGGCACTCCTCCAAACCCTTCCAAAACTGTACCGGCAACTGGGGAGCAAGCATTCAAACATGTGAGCCTATGGGGGCCCGTTCTCATTCAGAATCCTGCTGCAGTGACGGGCTGGGCTGGTGTTGTGATTTGAAGGGCTCATATTCCCCATGGCAGTACCTGATTCGTGTCTCTAGATAGTACCTCGGCTGTGTTGGTTGATGTGTGAACCCTCATTATGCGCCCTATCTCATCTTGAACCTCTTCCTAATATCTCGACCTGTTTTCTCTCAGAGGCCTCTGGGCACGTACCCAGATGAACACTTCACAGAGGAGGCCCCACGGCAAAGCATTGCAGCCTTCCAGAACTGCCTGGCACAGATCTCAAGGGACATTAGGGAACGCAACCAGAGCCTGGCACTGCCCTATGCCTACTTGGACCCTCCCCTCATCGAGAACAGTGTTTCCATCTAAGCCCCACTTGGAACCATCCCAGAGGAAAGGAAGAGGTTCCAGCTAGGGCCTTCCAGTTCCTTCCATCCTCTCCAGCCTCAATCTGACCTGTCTCCCCTGCCTACGGGACCAAGATGGCCTTGACATAAATGAGCAGTGTTCAGAGTGAAAGCCGCTAACTGAAATCAAGTGCACAACAGCCTCCTTAAAAAGGAACCCCTTTCCTCGCCCACCTCCCACTCCGGGAGGGCCGGCCTGCGTGTCTGCACCCCGCTTCCACACCCTCCTCCAACCCACCTCTTTCCTGGGCGACAACTTTCTCCAAGCCCAGGACGCCTACACCCAGCTCCCGTTTCTGAAACAGCCCTGAAACTGGAGTGGAAGGGCCGAGTGCCCGGCTCTGCCGCGTGCTCCCCTTAGCTCCTGGTATTTTAAGGGGAGGGAGAGAATCCAAGCTCAGTTCAGCTGGATGTAGATGCAGTTTCTGAGAACGGAGCTCTGGCCTGGGCGTGCACGCAGGCTCTCCCTGGCTCTCTCCCGTCCTCCTATTGTTGATTTTTGTCTTTGAGCCCAGTGACTTCAATAAAAGCTAACATATTTGGCTCCCATTTCCTTTTGTTTTGATGATGGTGATGAGGAGGATGTGGGGTGGACCGATATAGGGGGTGCAGAAGAGCATGAGTGAATCCATGGGCCATCTTTTAGGAAACAGGCGCCTTCCCAGCTCACTCTACTGATCCTTTACCTCCTGGAGTGAGTCCTCAGGGTGGGAAGGAATAGCTGGACCCAGAGGATTGGCAGGAAGAAACTAGGCATTTGCAACCCCAGGTTCCAGGTCCTGGCGCTGTTGGTGTTGCTCCTGAAGTCTGCTCCTGAACACAGACGGAAAGCATCCCTGCCCCTCTTGCACATGCATGGAGTCACAGGCAGCACTTAGGCTGAGTTATGTGCAGGAGTGCTGTTATCTCCAGGCGTCATGGAGACAGTCCGGAGTCCTCTGCTTCTGTGTCCCGCAGGCTGAAGTTACGGTGACAATGACACCCACTGGGTGTCTGAGGAACTTGGAGAGGCACTGCTGACGGGTTGGATGTCACTGAGGCTGTTGAAATTTGTGGGATTGCTTGTTATTGTAGCATAATCTAGCTAGCCTCCCCTGCTTTCTCCCTTTCCATCACAGAGCATTTTTTTTATTCATTTATTTGGTTTTCTAGATATGGTGTCTCTGTGTAGCCTTGGCTGTCCTGGAACTCGCTCTGTAGACCAAGCTGGCCTCGAACTCACAGAGATCCACCTGCCTCTGCTTCCCCTGCGCTGGAATTAAAGGCATGGGCCACCACAGCCCAGCTCACAGTCTTTAAAAATAAAGATTTGTGAGCCTCGATCAGCTGTCTGCAGCTCAGATCCGGCCTGCCTTACTGTCTGCACCACCACCCTCCTATCTCAACAGAGTCTTGCCATGTAGCCCATGCTGGCCTCCACCCTCCAGGCATCATGCATCTGTTCCACGTCCTGGCATCCTATGACTTGGGATCACAGATGTGCTCTCTCATGCCTACTTCTTCTCTGCCTCCTGAGTCACAGTCTGCTCCTAACCAAGCCCTGATCACCGTCTCTCTCTGACTGGAGTTGTAATGTCTTTGAACAGTGAAAGGAGGGGCTGTTTCTCTCTTCCTACGCTGCTGGTGACAGGGGAATCAATGTTAGAGTCAGAATAATTAGAGGCAGCGCTGTGTCCTCTGCCAGTGCCTTCTGCGGCCCTGGGCTTCAGTAGGCTGCGAAGGGTCTCTTGGCTTCATCATTATCAGCTTCAGTCGGTGATGACCGTTCAGCCTCACTGAGAATTTCAAATAAGGACTGCCTTACAGAGTCAGGAAAATGCACTGTCCCCATTTGCTAGTCCCAGAATCACTGGAGTCAAACAAACCCCTTATTCCATTGGCATGTGTTTGTGTGTGTGTGTGTGTGTGTGTGTGAATATGTATGTGTGTGAGTGTGTGAGTGTATGAGTGTATGTGTGTGTGTGTTTGTGTAAGTGTGAGTGTGTGTGTGAGTATGTGTGTGAGTGTGTTTGTGTGAGTGTGTGTATGTTTGTGTTTGTATATGTGTGTGAGTGTGTGTGTGTGTGTTGATGCATATGAACTGGGCCAAAGACTGGATTGTCTCTTCCTGATTCTGGAAGAGTGGAATTCCCACGCCGCTGCACAGGCAGAGGCGTTTGGGGGATATTCTGTCTGAAGTACCCAGTGACTTAACTATAACTACATTTTGTCTTGCTTTAGCACTAAAGAGTTCTGGGGGTGCCCTCTTGTGGCCAGCTGAGCTGCGATGTAAAGGGGGACCCCCTTTAACCAGGGCTTTGATCAGGTCTCCTGAGGCACAAATCACCCTGAAAAATGCTCCCAAGCAGGAGGGGGAGGGACCAGGTGGACCTCTGGAATCTGGTCTTTTCAGCAAGCCAGCTTTGGAGGAGATTTATTGGGAAGACACACCTGGCTTTATGGAGGACTTCTGCCCTGCCTCCACAGAAGGCAAGAAGCAGGGCAGAGGCTCAGCCTTGTTATGCACCACCATCTAATGGGGTTCTTCCGGCACACAGACTCCACCATACTTTCCTGTCAGCCGAAAGGCTAATTGTCACAGTAAGACACATGCCATTCCCTTCCCCGCCAGCCTTGGGCAAGTTTTCCCACTCCAGAGGTTCAAGTCTATCAGACAAATGGGAGTCAGAAGAAGCCCTGGAAAGTCCCTTCCTGGACGGGCATTTTAGGATCTGCTTGACTCATGACTGTCCCTGCCTTTGCTCTGAATTCCCCCGGGCTGACGCCTGCTTTCGGGTGTCAGAGAGATGGGCAAAACCCACACCAACAGAGGAGTCCTTCAGAGGGCAGCCAAGCTGGCCATAGCTGGATGGCGGGCTCTGGTGTGACTGGTGGGTAGGCATGAGAGGTGGCAGCTAGTGAAGGTCTCCAAGCAGGTGGCACCGGAAATGAGACCTAGAAAGCAAGGGAAAGCAAAACAGGAACCACTCTCAGAACAGTTGGGGGAGAGGGGTTACAAGCCAAGCCCGGGCGAGTGTTCTGGGGACAGAGAGGAAACCCCACCCTCTATCCACCCGTCCCTAGGTTTGGTTAGAAGGAGGATGCTTTTTAAGCAAGCGTCTAATTTGACTCAGTTTTGTTCCCTGTGTCCAAGAGGAGTAGGGCCCAGGGGTTGTTGCCAGCCTTTCAGGCTTGGGGTGGGGCAAGGTCGGGGTGGGGGCGCTCCAAGTGTGAGGCTCCAGCTCCTGGGGGAGGGAGGTGTCAGGAGCCTCCGCTGCACACGCGTGTCTATTCCAGGCCTCTCACGTTTGCAGTCCCACCCTGGCCCAGGAGAACCAGTTCTTCAGCGAGCACCTCCCCGAGTTATGTGAGCATCTGAGTCTGGGTCACAGCTGGGGAGCGTCCACCGCATCCTTCTGCCTCATCCAATCCGAGTCCCCATTTCCAGTCCTGGCCCCACGGTCCTGGCCCCACGGTCCTGGCCCCATGCATACGCTCACCCATCTCTGTCTTTTTTTCTCCTGAAGAACATAAGTTCCACCTGAGGCTTAACGCTGGAGAAAGCCCAGAGTGGTCACTCCAGCTTTTGGGGTTATTGGGTTGGCTTATAGGGGCTTGCTTGCTTATTTGTTTGTTTGTTTGTTTGTTTGTTTGTTTATTTATTTATTATGACTTTGAGATAGAGTCTTTCTGGGTAGACCAGGCTGGCCTGGGGCTCGGAGATCCACCTGCCTCTGCCTTCTGAGAGCTGGGATTGAAGGCATGGGCCACTATCTCACAGCCTGTCACCCTCTCAAGCCCTCTTCTACGTGTCCCTGCCTCCTCACTCTCGCACATCCACCTTACTACTGGATTAGTTGGGCCTCTTACCCTCAATGTCCCAGATTCTGGAATCTCCAAGGGGTCTGGGATGATGTTTCCCAAGCCCAGGAGTCTCAATTATCCCTTCCAGCACCCTCATTAGCAGCCCCCTGGAGGCAGAGTCTCCAGGGTAGGGCTTGGCTGGAAAGCAGGAGGCTAGGAAAGTTTCTGTGGATTGCTCTGGGGATGCAAATTCACATATTCAGGTTCTCAGCATCCAGAATCATGAGAGTGGCTGAGACAGCCCTGGAGGGTGGGCCTGACTGGCCAGACAGCTCCTTTCCTCAGCCCAGAATGGCCTTGTGCTTAGGTGGCAAGACAGCCTGCTAGTCATCCAGAAATTGGGCTATGACCTTCATTTTCAGCATTCTGTCCTCTCCTCCTCCTTCTTCTTGGCTTTCAAGACAAGGTTTCTCTATAGCCCTGGCTGTCCTGGAACTCACTCTTTAGAAACAGGCTGGCCTCAACTCAGAGATCCACTCTGCCTCCTGAGTGGTGGGACTGAAGGCATGACCACCATCACCCAGAGAGCATCGTCTTACTGCTAATCCACCCAATCGGTGTGTTTCGGGGTGGGAAAGCTAGCTCAGTGGTTATGAGCATGGACTTGAGTTTGATTTCCAGCACCCATGTCAGATGTCTTCTAACCACATGTTCCTGGTGTATCCAACACCTCCAGGCTTCAGAGGAACCCCTCATAATTAAAACAAATAAATCTTTAAAAAAATACAAAGACTCATGTTTCCAGAGTCTCCTTGATGACAGGAACTATGGCAGGAGATGGGAGAAATCCAAACCAAACAAATTGCAGACTACATAGTCAAGTAGGGTAGGTGGACACAAAGCAAAGATTGACTATAGGGGTGAGAACCATTTATAGTTAAGTTTAGCCTTCTTTAGAAAAGCCCCAGGCTTGTCTGTCTGTCTGTTTTGTTGTGTTGGGATCAAATCCAGAGCTTGGGCCTAGCAGGCAGCCCCCAACCCCTGTACTTCAAGTCCTCCCTCCCTGACTTATTTTTCCCCTTCAACACTCACTACCACTTAACGTCATTTAACTTCTTGGGCTGTTACACAGCGTTATCTGTTCCCCTCGTTAGAATGTTAGTTCCGTGAGTGCAGTTTGTTTTGGTTACACTATGTCCTCCAAGCTAGCTACAGAGCTGGGCATCCAGCAGGGCTGGTGACGGAAGAAAATGCACATGGCGTCATCCCAAAGGCCAGGGAAAGACGCTGCCAGGCTCGCTGAGGCACCAAGGGGAGCACTGGGTGACACAAGCAGATTTGAGTCATGAAAAAGTCGTTTCCATTCCTGGCCCCGACCACATTCCTGTTTCTAAACTAACCCTGAATTGCAGTCCCAGCCCCTTCCCTCTTCCAATCCAGAACTACTGGTACCTGCTCTCTGTCTCAGACTCGGACTCTTTGTCCCTAAGTTGGCTGGTCACTGTGTAACCTTTCCTGACGGTGACAGGAGGGTGCCGCGGGAGACGGAACCAGAACTGCTACTTCCTGGTTGGCAGGTGCTGCCTCGGGAGGTGGACCGGAAGAGGGCAGTTCCAGAGGACCTGGACGTGACTCTCTCCTCACTCTCCCTGGGTCCCTGGGTCTCAGCGGTATCTGGTGGGAACAGGAGTCACATCTCCTCCCATTGCTGCCTTTCCCCTCCACTCAGACCCCTGCTCCAGAACCTCAAGATGCCGCCTGTCCCCAGTTCCTTTCCACTCCAGTTGCTATGATTTTATCAGAAACTAGCCCTGGCTTCCTGGTCCAGATTTATTTTCTCCAGATCATTTAGTATCCAAAATTGCACTGAATAAATAAGCCCGCTGGTCCTTGTCCTCCTCTTGGTATTTAGTAAGTTCCAAGGACATTCACCTCCCCCCCCCCCTTGAGTCTGTGGTGTTCCGAAGGTCGTGCTCTGCCTGTGGAGGGAGGTGGAGGATGGCCGGGCTCCTGACCAACTCAGTCCTTATTGGATCCCAATTCTCACTCCAGCTCTTTCTAGCTTTATTGTTTTTTTCTTTAAATTGAAGTGCATGTATGTATGTACATGTATGTGAGAGTATGTACCATACTACTACATGTGTGGGGGTCAGAGGCCAGCTTTCATAAGTCAGTTCTTTTCTTGGGCCACGTGAGTGTGGGGACTCACACTCAGATTGGGTCGTTGGACTCACAGGGAAGTGCACCGACCCTCTAACTTCTCTTGTCCTTCCTCCCATTCTGGTGGCCTTGGTTTGTTTTCTGGTGTTTGGTTGGTTTTTGTTTTTGACAGCATCTCTAGTCCTGGCTTGGAATTTGCTGTGTAGACCAGGCTGGCTGTGAACTCACAGAAATCAGGCATGGACCATCATGACCAGCATATTCTTTCTGTTTTTTTTTTTTAAACAATTTATTTGATTTTATTTAATGTGCATTGGTGTGAGGGTGTCAGACACCTGGAGCTGCTTAAGGACTGTTGTGAGCTGCCATGTGGGTGCTGGGAGTTGAACCCGGGGCCCTTGGAAGGGCAGACAGCACTCTTAACCACTGAGCCATCTCTCCAGCCCTCTTTTTGTGTTTTTTAGACTTCCTTGGTACGGTTGTTTTTTGTTTTTTTTTTTTTTACAAAATTGAACAGCATAGATATAATAAAGTATGTCAAGTGGCCATGTATGAGCCAGATCAGCTGACAGAACATTCTAGCTGCCTACGTGGCTTCCCTATTCTGAAAGTACTCACGGGTCTGAACTGTGTAAAAGCTCTGGTCTGTTCTGGAACTTTGGGTCAACAGAGTAAGAAAGTATTCTGGTCTGAATGTACAGCATCTTTCACTCCACATCATCTCTAGGGCATTCATCTACAAAATATCTTAATCTGTCAGCATGACTCGGCAGTTAAAAGCTGCTCTTCTGGAGGACTGGGGTTGGGTTCCCTGGGCTCACATCCTTCTGAAGTCCAGTTCCAGGAGATCTAATGCCATCTACGGCCTCTGCGGGCACCTGGCACCCAAGTGCTGCACAGCAGCCCATTCAGCTAAAAAATAAAAATAATTTTTAAAACATAACTCTTATTTATTTGTTTTTGAGATGGTAATCTCCCCGTGTGTGGCTCGGCCTTTACAGGCTCCTGTCTCAGCATCCCAAGGTGCTGGAATTAGAGATGTGTGCCACCACGCCTGACTCTAGCTTAAGTTGTCCTTTTGGGGTTTGAGAATTGAACCCCGTGTCTCCAGCATTCTCTTCAAGTTCTCCAACCACTGAACTGCATCCCCAACTCCTTGGATTACTTCTCCTGCCTCAACTTTTCACTGGGCTCTCTTCTAATTGTGTATTCGACATCAGTCTCTCCTAAGCAAATACTGGCTGCAAAGGCAGCAACAGATACCCGCTTCCAGCTTCAAATTCTTTCATCCCTGTCGCTCTCTAGGGCGTCACAAATCCCTTGCTGTCTTTCCTCCCTGGCTTCAACATCCTTCCTGTACTGCAGATCGTAGGTTCTAATGCAAAAGCGGGAGCCCATCTCGAGGAGGACACGGGACAGCACATCTGTATCGCTCCGTTTGCCTTATCAAAGCAGGTCACTTCTGACTTCTGGTTAGGCTCAGCACGGGTGCCTGGCGCTGCAGCCAATGGGGGCGAACGGGAGGAAGGAGCTTATTAGTTTGATAAAGATCTGAAAGACCTGCCCCGCCCCCGCCCCCTCCCCCAACTTCCCTGGGGCCCTCGCTCAGCCCGGACAGCTCCCACACCCTGAAGGCTGCTTCAGCCGCAGCATCTTAGCATCTTTCCCCCGCCCTCTCAGGGGCAGACCCAGCCTTGCCTGCGCTTCCTCCCCATCGGCTCCCAGAGGGCTCAAACTCAGACTCCTGCTCACCGGCCACTGGCCCGGCCTCGCCCCACCTGCCCGGCTCAGGCTCACATCCCGCCCGCCGAGGGCAGCAGCTGCTCCTGGCTCCAGAGGCATCCGAGGGACAGTGGGTCCCGCTGACGGCTCCATCGCGGGGTCTGACCCAGTCAACTCTTCACTGCCTGGCTTTCCTTGCCTGCCCTGTTTCTAACTGTGTGGCCCCAGCTGTAGCGTGCCGGATTGAGCCCTCTCTTGTCTCCTGAGGAGCGGCCATGGCCACCTACAAAGTCAAGGTGGCCACGGGCACTGACTTCTTTTCGGGGACGCTGGACTCTATTTCACTGACCATCGTGGGGACCGAAGGAGAGAGCCACAAGCAGCTGCTGAACCACTTTGGGAGAGACTTTGCCACTGGGGCGGTAAGTGTGTGTCACCCAGGACAGATGGAGGCTCAGGATGGATGGAGGTGTTGGAGACAGAGCTGGACCAGGGGAGTGGAGAACCAGGAACAGCGTTGATGCTGTGGGCTCCCTACCTCCCCCTCTTACCTATTCATCTTACATGCCCTCTCTTCTCTCATCTTCCAGCGGATACCTTCTCCCCTTCTCTCCTTTCCTCCCTCTCTTCTCCCTGAGCTCATCCACTTCTCCCAGCTCTCCTCCACTCCTTAAGGTCCTGTCCATTTCACCCCTTTCCATCACCTCTCTCCCGTTCTTACTCACTCTTTCTCAGCTGAGTTGCATCACAACTGGCTTCCATTGCATTGGATGCTCTGTGCCTACAAATGGCATCCAACCAGCCTGGCCAGTGGGGACCTGCTTCGACCTGATGGAAGCCACTCTTTGTGCTTTTGATAGACATCTGCTCCTCTGTGACCTGAATAGCCTCCTCCAACTGCGTGGCCGCTTCTAAATTCTTACATCTTCCTTGAGAAGGGGGAGAAGGGCCTAGAGGGACCCTATGTTCCAACTCTAGGACTGTGGGATGCTAGGAAGTCCTGGGCTTTGACTTCTTTTTACATGGTCAGGCTGGGGACAGGACCCTAGGATCTGGAAAGGATAGCTAAGACTGGGGTTCATTCCCCGCCTTGGGTAGATGGGCCCAGCAGAGGGCAGCCAAGTTAGAGAGTTTCATCAGTTCCCTCTCTTTACCCTTGCACTCCAGTCCAGGAGGTGAGTGCTGCTGATGTGAGCAGGGTCCAGGTGAAGGGTAGGCCTGGTGGTAGCAGTCAAGTCACTCGGCCGCCATGTTTTGTGTAGGTGGATGAGTACACGGTGCAGTGCCAGCAGGACCTGGGGGAGCTTATCATCATCCGCCTGCACAAGGAGCCCCATTCCTTCTTACCCAAGGACCCCTGGTACTGCAACTATGTGCAGATCTGTGCCCCCAACTGCCGTGTCTACCACTTCCCAGCGTACCAGTGGATGGACGGCTATGAGACCCTGGCCCTCCGGGAGGCCACAGGTGAGCCAGCCCCAAGCACCCTATCCCTCTAGAGTCTCCTCACTCTAGCCCAGCTGCTCCAGATTGGTCCTCCCAGCATCCTATCGAGCCAATCAGGCGCTAGGAACTCCAGGGATCTCCTGCCAGCCTCAGTTAGGAACCTAAGCCTGTAGAGGAGAGCATCCCCAGATCACCCTTCCTCTCTGTGCCTCACGCCCTTGACTCCCATCGGCTGCCTGGTGTTCGTCAACGGCCTCTGCTGCATTCTGGAGCTTCTGGAGCTTCTGTTTCTACAGTAGGATGTTCCTTTGCTCCAGCCGGATCTGAGTTCTACCTAGAAGCTAGTTTCTTAGCTCTCCAGCTCACCAAGGCATTGCTTATGAGTTTATTGTTTGCTTGTTTGTGAAAGGCTCTTTCTCTATACACCTGGCTGTCCTGGAGCTCACAGAAAGATCCTCCTGCCTCTGCCTCCTGAGTGCTGGGATTAAAGACGTGAGCTACTATGCTACGCCAAGCCCTGTATATGATACTGACGCCTTTTTGCTTTCTCTCTGTGTGTGGCACTGGAAGTCAAAGGACAATTTGTGGCAGTTGGCTCTCTCTTTTCTACTTTGTGACTTTGTTTTTGTTTTTCAAGACAGGGTTTCTCTATGTAACAGAGCCCTGGTTGTCCTAGACTCGCTTTGTAGATCAGGCTGGCCTTGAACTCAAAGAGATCTGCCTGCTTCTGCCTCCCCAGTGCTGGGATAAAAGGTGTGCCTACCACTCAGCTACCAGGTGAATCTTGGTGATCAAATTCAGTCATCCGGCTTGGCAGAAAGGGCCCACATTCATTTATCCAATCTCTCTCTCTCTGTGTAGTCTTTGCTGTCCCAGAATTCACTTTGTAGACCAGGCTGGCCATGAACTCATACATGATCTACCTACCTCTGCCTACTAAGTGCTGGGATTAAAGGCATGCACCACCACTGCTCAGCAGCAGCCAACGAATCCCATTGGCCTGATTTTCCTTCTTTTGTGGTACTGGGGATTTGAACTTAGGGCCTTACAAACTTTACAAACTGAGCTATAGTCTTAGCGGTGTCCTAGCTGAACACACACACACGTGAACCATTATGTTGCCCAAAGGACTCTGCTACCCCAGTGAGACACCTTAATTTCCTAACAGGGTTCATTGCTATCCCAGAGGCATCCTCTACCCGGCAAGGATGCCCCGCTTCCGTAGGAGACGTTTTTAATCATGCTTCCAGGCTTCTCCTGGAGGAGGGGATGATAGGTCTGGTAGCATAGCAGTGCTGCCTTGCTTTTGGGGGACTCTGTGGTGGCTCCTAAGGGAGAAAGATAGGACTTGAATGTCTTTGCTGCACATAGCTTCACCTAGCCCCTTGAGTGAGCTTCCTAATGTGGCTGTGGCCACACCTGAGTTTCTCCCTAAGCAGCAAGGGGTGCAGCCAAGGATGCTGGAGTCTGGAGTCCCGCCCTCTCTGTAAAAGAGTACCCATTCACTTCCCTGTGCTAGAATATTCTCCTTGGAGGAGGGAGCAGGGCCCAAGCCAAGGGGAAAGGAGAGGCTGAGCTGAAGAGGTGGGTCTAGGGGAGGGTAAGGATGTCATCGTGAGAGTCACTGAGGACACCCGGGACCTCCCCATGGTGATTGGTCTGTGTGGCATGGAAGGGGACGGGCAGGGGACAGACAGGTGATACCAGCTGGCTGGGCAAGAATGGGGTTGGGCGGGGTGGCTGCCCGGCAACGCCAGGGCAGGGAGACGTGAGTCATCTGCCGGGCCCTCGAAGGAGTGAGGCTCCCGCCCTGGGGATGGAACCAAGTTGGGGATCTGGGTTGCACAACTCCAGGGGTCACCATTCCCAGAGCGTGACAGGAGGACCCCAGGAACGTAGAAGTCAGATGAGTACAGCAAGGCGAGGGCCCTGAGAGAAACGAGGGGCCGGGGCTGTCCTGAGGGGCACGCCCCAGCCTGGAGCAGTCAGTCAGGAGGCTGGAGGGAGATGGCTGCCATTTCCTCTCCATCTCACTCACTCATTTTCCGGACATCTGGGCACATTTCTGTATTCTTCCAAGTGTTGGCACCTTCGTTTGTAAAATGAACGAACAACAGCCCACTACATTTGGTGATGGGGGGAGGGGGAGATCCAGTGATGTGACACCTAAGGGGGACCAAAAGAGGCTCGGCTCTCGTGTATGGGTGATGGGGGGCTGGACCAGGTCAGAGTGCAGCTGCCTTTTCCCCAGGTCATGTCATTTCCCCCTTGTAAAATGGACAAGATGGGACAGTGTCTAGTTGAAATTGCTAGGGCCGAGGTATTTTGAGATTTAGATTTTCTTTAGAAGCTACATACATGTATATGTTCTTGTGTGTGTATATATACATATATATGTATAATATAGAGACATGCTTTTCTTTTGAAATATCTGTTTATTTTTGTTTTATGTATATGGCTGTTTTTCCTGCATATAGTGTCTACGCACTACATGCATGCCCGGTGCCCAAACAGGCCAGAAGACAGTATCCTACAGGTGCTGGAGACCAAACCTGGGTCTTCTGCAAGAAGAGAAAGTGTACTTAACCTCTGAGCCATCTCTTCAGCCTCAGATATATATATTAAAAAAATCTTTATATTTGTATCTATAGGTTGGGCATTTCTTATCTGAAATGGTTGGGAGAAAAGTATTTTGGATTTTTAAAAAATATCTGCATATATTTGCTTTCTCAGGGATAAGGCTCAAGTCTAAATATCAAATTTCTTTATGTTAACTTATACCTTTTACACATAGGCTGAAGGTATTTATTTTAGCATGCCTGCATTTTTTTTTTTTTTTTTTTTGCCGTGGCTTGAGGCCATGGTGTGGAATTTTCTGCTTGTGGCATTCTATTGGCATAGAGGAGGTTTTAGATATAACCATGAATGAAGTTTTAGATTTTGAAGAATTTTGGATCTATAGACTAGAAATGTGTCACACACACATAATACACACACATGTTATGTGAAACTTCTATCACTAGGGTATTCCTAGTGATACACGCACTGTTATTTCTAATCAATATAGTCATGTCTGGTGAGTTAAATACAGACTGTATGTAGCCAGGCACAGTGGCACATACCTGCACTCCCAGCCCTTGATGAGGCAAGAAGACCATGAATTCAGAGTCAGCCTGGAATACGTACAGAAATCCTGTCACACACAAACAGAACCTGTATGTAGCTTCAGGTAAATTCAGAACCCAACCAATGAGTTTGTTGTAAAACAAACTTGATTCTTACAGACTTCCGTGGTTTGGATTCATGGAAAGGGGTTATTCACCTATCTCGTTAGGTTTTTCTTGTGAACCTTAGGTTTTTACTACAAACGCAGTGTGTTAGAAAGTGCCCGTTACTAGCGAGCTGTCCAACGCTATTGGTTATCACCACCTCAGTGGGGCTAGAAAAGGGATTTCATAGAGGACTTGAGGGTTGAGCAGGTGGACGGGTCAGGTTTTAGCAGCCTCCCTCTCCTGACCAGCCTTTCCTCGTCTTAGCTCCCCCATCCTCAGAGCTGGCCTGGGGATGGAAGTGAACTTCCTTTTGGAGCCAGCAGAGGTGGGCAGGGGAGAGGGACAGCCCTTGAACCCCTCCACCCCCACCACCACCCCCGCCTCATCTCACTACAGGAAAGACAGCAGCAGACGACACGCTCCCCATTCTTTTGGAACACAGACAAGAAGAGATCAGAGCCAAGAAGGACTTCTACCAGTGAGTGGCAGGGCGGAAGGATCCGGGGTCCTGAGGAGGCCAGGGGAGGCCCAGGGTTTGGCGGCTCTGGTGGCTCTGGTGGCTCTGGCCTTTCTGAAGTGATGCCCGGGTGTGGGGCCCATGGCTTGGTTTCTCTTCACAGCTGG
>CM053757.1:54187802-54206527 GCA_028658305.1 Pachyuromys duprasi
GTGATGCCCGGGTGTGGGGCCCATGGCTTGGTTTCTCTTCACAGCTGGCGGGTCTTTGTCCCTGGTCTTCCCAACTACGTGGACATCCCCAGCTATCACCCTCCTGCCCGGCGGTGCCGCAACCGCAACCGGCCTGAGTAAGGACCAGAGGCTGGCCTAGCCCCCCTCCCCGCCCCCTGCCCCCTGGACAGCGGTGCCAGGCTCCAGCCCTTCTCTCTTCCCACAGGTGGAATGGTTACATTCCAGGCTTCCCAATTCTCATCAACATCAAGGCCACCAGATTCTTAAACCTGAATCTTCGTTTCTCCTTCATCAAGACAGCCTCCTTCTTCTACCGCCTGGGGCCGATGTGAGTGTGCAAGAGTGAGGGTGCTTGTAGAGGCTGCCCTCTCCACCTGACCACCTTCAGGATGGCTTCAGATCAGAAAGGCTGGGGGAGCTGGAAAACCAGAGTAGAAAGCCTGATACTCTTCACAGACCTAGAGACAAAAAGACCCCGAGACATGGGATCTTGAGTCCCTGGGACCCCAGTGAGCAGGTGAACCCCATCGTTTTTCCTGTGTACCCTGCGCCCCTTTGACACGCTGCTCCTTGCATTCTACCTTCCAGGGCACTGGCCTTCAAGCTGCGTGGCCTGGTGGATCGCAAGCGGTCCTGGAAGAGACTAAAGGACATCAGGAATATCTTCCCTGCTACCAAGTCTGTCGTCTCTGGTATGGGCTGGATCATCCCGATAGAACACAACGCAGCCAGGTGGTCCCAGGGGCAAGAGGCACCCCCTCCCCTGGGGTCAGGGGCAAGAGGCACGTGGGGTCAGGGGCTCAAGTGGGAGCAACTAAAGGGTCATTTGAGAACAGCAGGCACATCCTTTTTGAGACTTGTTGAAAATCATCATCCTGTGTCCCTCTGGCCATTTCAAAATACCTTGATGCCCACTGTACTCTGTCTCCTCATCCCCGAGAGGGCTGGTCTCACTGTGGCATGCCCGCACTGTCCCCCAGAATATGTGGCTGAGCACTGGAAAGAGGACTGCTTTTTCGGGTACCAGTACCTCAATGGCCTCAACCCTGGCCTGATCCGAAGATGTACGAAGATCCCGGACAAATTCCCTGTTACGGATGAAATGGTGGCCCCATTCCTGGAGGAGGGAACATGCCTCCAAGCAGAGCTGGAGGTGAGGCCTTCCCTGGCATTCTCTGGCATACCCTGGGCGTTCTCCCTGGATTCCGCTCTGGCACCGACAATGCCCACTGAGTCTCACCCACACCTGCATCTCCCCCTTCCAACCCCCTACCCTGCCCTGGAGCCCTGGGGTGGGTGCCCTCTGCGGCGTAGGCCTGGGGTTAGGTGTCCTCCTGAGCAACCTCGGGCTTGCCCACTGTGCCCCTCCAGAAGGGGAACATCTACCTGGCAGACTACCGCATCCTGGAGGGCATTCCCACCGTAGAGCTCAACGGGCAGCAGCAGCACCACTGTGCCCCCATCTGCCTGCTGTACTTTAACCCTGAGGGCAACATGATGCCCATCGCCATCCAGGTACAGGGGGGCGGCGGTGGGGCTGCTGTGTGGCCCTCTGTGAGCCCCGTGCTTGGACACGGGCAGGTGCGTGTCCGTGTCAGCATGTATGCGTGTGTAAAGTCCTGTGTACAACCTGTGTCTCTGCCTGAGAATATGCCTGCTCCACGCGCAGCTACGTGGAGCCTGGGACTGAGAACCCATCTCTTTACATGTGCACACGTGGGTGTCGTCATTGGATTTGGTGCCTGAACACGAATTTGGGGCCAGGGTACATGCTGTGAATATGTGCACAGAGATGGCCAGATGCGTGTGGGTCAGGTGGTTGGAGCTTGGTTTGTTGACATCATTCAACCTTTGCTGCAGTATTGAGGGGTTCGGGCTCAGCAGCCTCCTCAAAGTCTAGTCTGGCAGAACAAGAAATTGGGGGGGGGTTCCTTCCTCATGGATCCTCACAAGGGTATTTGTGAATTAGAAAAAGGTTCTCCTCTGGAGGTGCCAGCCAACCCCTGATGAGCTGGCTGCTAAGTGGAACACTATAGGCTTGAGCTCAAGGGTAGCTTCCCCTTCCTCCCAAGCCCAGGGGCTGGGCACCCTTGATCTCGTACAGTGCCTGACCAGCTGGCTGTGGACGTTGTGGATTATCAGTAGAGGGAGTTTCTCAGCCGGCACCCCTCCCCTGCTGTTGCTGTCCCTCCCCGAGTCTTTTCTCCTTCTCCGCCTCTTCTTCTGTCTCTCCTCCTCCTCAACCCTGTCCTTCTTTCCTCCCCCCCTTCCTTCAGCCAGGAGCTTACTGTCTAGTCCTGGTTGGCCTGGAACTCACTATGTAGATTAGGCTGCCTGGGACCTCACAGAGCTCCCTCTGCCTCCAGAGTGCCACCATGCTGGCCAGAGCTGCTGCTTCTTTTTCTTCCTCCTCCTCTTCTTCCTCCTCCTTCTTGACACGGTTTCTCTGTGTAGTACTATCTGTTCTAGAACTTGTTCTGTACACCTGGCTGGCCTCGAACTCAGAGAGCTGCCTGATAGAGAGACAGGCCCGGGAAGATACTTCAGGCCCAGGGCGCAACAAGAACAAGTGCAGGAAGGGAAGGAGGACCATGGGATGCTCGAGAGGCAGAGGGACTGGAGTCCAGAGCTCTCTTGTTTCCCCCTCACCAGCCCTCCCTGTTTCCCCACCCCCAGCTCAGCCAGACCCCTGGACCTGATTGTCCCATCTTCCTGCCAAACGATTCTGAGTGGGACTGGCTGTTGGCTAAAACATGGGTACGGTACGCTGAGTTCTACAGCCACGAGGCCATCGCACACCTGCTGGAGAGCCACCTCATCGGGGAAGCGTTCTGCCTGGCCCTCCTGAGGAATCTGCCCATGTGCCACCCCCTGTACAAGGTACAGGTTTTGGGAAAGGGGTCTCCAAAGCCCTGTGGGCAGGGTCTAGCGAGCCCTGGAAGGCTCTTGGGATCCCGAAAGAGGGCTTGTGGTAAGGGCTTCCCAAAGCGAGGGGTGCTGAGGCCCTTGGGAGCAGTTTCAGCTCTCCTCACTGCTCTCCTTGCCTTCCCACCCAGCTCCTCATTCCTCACACCCGATACAACGTCCAGATCAACAGCATTGGGAGGGCCCTCCTTCTCAACAAGGGGGGTCTCTCTGCCAGGGTAAGACTCCTGCCCTGGACTCCAACAAGGCGCTTTGGCCTTTGCAGTTAGTCTCAAAGCAGAACTTCCACTTGCTTAAGAATCTGGGGGAGGGACAGGGAGTAGTACCTGAGGGGGTGCTGTGCGGGGTAGAGCACCTCCGGGCCTTGGGCAGGCTGGGCCTGGGGTAAGTCCTGGAGGGGCTGAGAGAATGCAGCATTTGGAGAGCAGGCTCAGAGGGATGGATGCTCATGTCGTTCTTTTCTCCTTCAAGGCCATGTCCCTAGGCCTAGAGGGATTTGCGCAGGTGATGGTTCGGGCTCTGTCTGAACTCACCTACAAAAGCCTCTGCATCCCCAATGACTTTGTGGAGCGTGGGGTCCAGGACCTGCCTGGGTACTATTTCCGAGACGACAGCTTGGCGGTGTGGTACGCGATGGAAAGGTGAGGCGGGGTGGTAGTGGGGTGGACAGACACCTGCGATGTTGGAGGGGTGTGTGGACTCCTAGGGACCCGGGCTTGGGGTTGTCCAGCCCCCTGCCCCCTGGGCCTGATGGACCTCATCATCCTTGCTTTGGCCTCCTGTCTGCCTCTGCTGGACAGGCTCCTCCGGGACTCCGAGACAGATGTTTGCGGGCCTCCCTTGGCGCTTCTGGGAATTGTTCTGAGTACTTCCTGACCTTGTCCATAACACTTTGCACCTGCCCCACCGGCCTTGCCTCTGACAGGCTTGGCGTGGCTCTGAGGCCAGGCAAAGCCAGCGTGATCTGGGGCGGTGGGAGAGACTCTAAACGGAGGCTCCATTCTGTCCTTCCCCCTCCCCTTCCTTCAGCCAGGAGCTTACTGTCTAGTCCTGGTTGGCCTGGAACTCACTATGTAGATTAGGCTGCCTGGGACCTCACAGAGCTCCCTCTGCCTCCAATGCAGGTACGTGACAGAGATCATCACTTATTATTACCCAGACGACGCGGCCGTGGAGGGCGACCTGGAACTGCAGTGCTGGGTGCGGGAGATATTCAAGGAGTGCCTGTTGGAGCGCGAGAGCTCAGGTGAGCTCTGGAGCGCAGAGGGGCTGAGGAGTCTCCACAGGGCCTGGCCCCGGGCTGAGGAGCGGCAGCTGGGGGGGGGGGTGCTGAGAAGTGTGGGTGTCTAGTCTGAGCTCAGGTGCTACCGTTTGTCTCTGCTGAGGCCTGGAGGAGCCCAGTCCTTCTTCCTAGAAGCAAGGTTTTGGAGACTGGGAAATGAGGGATTGTGACATTTTCAGTGAGAAGGGAGCTGGGGGGGTGGGGTGGGGGGTGTCAGGCTCCCGGAGAGGAGCAGAAAGCATCAGGAGGTCATAGCGCTTAGGGGCACCCTCAGCAAATGCTTAGTGAGCATTTGTGTGTGTGTGTGTGTGTGTGTGTCTGCGTGTGTGTGTGCGTGCGCGCGTGTGCGTGCAGCTGCTGGCCATTCAGGGCGCAGAGGGGAACGGGGTGGGGGTGTACTGGTGAATAGGCATTTCCATGATAACAGAACCAGAGCAGTTTAGGGGAGCCTGAGGCAGGACTGAGGGACCTGGAAGAGCCCAAGGAGGCAGTTCACCCAGCTTGGAGCAGCAGATGCATGGTGGGAGGGGGTGAGGCCAGCTTGTGCCCTTTCCCGACCGAGGAGCACGTGGAGACTGGGCTGGAGAAGCCAGAGCTGAGCGTGGAGGGATTGGGACTATCCTGGGTATCAGAGGGCTCACTGAGAGTTCTGCAAAAAGATGAGACTTAGGGTTAGAAGATGAGCCGTGCAGATGGGCAGGCCAGTTCATGATTTGGTATGGAGGAGGGGCGTGACCGGGGCTTAAGTAGGGTAAGGACTGTGGGGACGAGGAGAATTCCAGAGTGAGGAAAGGACAGAGCTCGGTTGGGGAAGCCGATTGTGGGCCACAGGAGGGCAGAGCAGGTTGAATGAGGGACTTTGGGCAGCCGCTTGGCCTATTGACAAGAATAGGATGAGGTGGGAGCAGAGGCGCCCCCTGCTGGGCACCAGGCCTGGTCCGGGACCAACACTGCCTGGTCTGTTTAACCATCCCTCAGGCTTTCCCACCTGCTTGCGAACTATCCCGGAGCTGATCGAGTATGTCACAATGGTCATGTACACCTGCTCTGCCAGGCATGCAGCCGTCAACACAGGCCAGGTACCTGTGCGCACCCGTCCTCCCAAACAGCGGGGCTCCAACCGCAAACTAGTCCACCATCCCGGGCACAGCCCCTGCGTGTCTCAGCCGAGTCCCTCTTCAAGCTCAGTGTCCACTGCAACCCTGGCCCCGCCTCTCGGCGCCACCCACGCGCAGGCGCGTCAGGAATACCAGCGCCACGGATCCAAAGCAGGGCTTTCCGGGGCAGGGGCGCCCAGATTTGGTTGGTGGGCACTGGGTGTTTGCTCACCCCTTCTACTCCACTCCAGCTGGAGTTCACCTCTTGGATGCCCAACTTCCCATCATCCATGCGGAGCCCGCCGATGCAGACCAAGGGGCTGTCTACCCTGCAGACCTTCATGGACACCTTGCCGGACGTGAAGACGACGTGCATCGTGCTCTTGGTGCTCTGGACCCTCTGCCGAGAGCCGGATGACAGGGTGCGGGGGCTTGGAGGATCGGCAGGGGGTGGCAGGGGCGGTTGAGGGGTGGCAGGGGCAGGGAGCAGGCAGGGGGCAGAAAGGACTGAGCAGACAGCTGGGCGGCTTGGCCTTCTCCCAGCGCCCGGTTCTTTGTTCTGCAGCGGCCGCTTGGCCACTTCCCGGACATCCATTTTGTGGAGGAGGCCCCTCGGAGGAGTATTGAGGCCTTCCGCCAGAACCTCAGCCAGATCTCACACAACATCCGCCAGCGCAATAAGTGCCTCGCCCTCCCGTACTACTACCTGGACCCGGTGCTGATTGAGAACAGCATTTCCATCTAGGCCCACCCTTCCGCCCCGCCTGTCCACACACTGCCTTCTATTTTCCAATAAAATCACTTCAAACATTGCCCTGGTGCTGAGAGCGTGTGGCGGTTTTCTGGGCAGCTGGTTGTGGCCCGGGGATGAACACATACATGGCCGTCCAGGTAGGCATAGGCCAGCGCCAGGTTCCATTTCCAGGCTCCAGTCCTAGATAGCCCTAGAGGTTCAGGCCAGGCTGCTCCTGCCGCTGAGTCTCCACAGTGAAGTGCTTGTTTGGGTAGACGCCCGGACACTGCTGAGGGTGGGGAGGGGCCGCTCAAACCCAAGGCAAACGCCAGGCCAATGCAGGTGAGAAAAGTTGATGGTAATCAAGCCGCAACTGTTTGATAGGGCTGCAGGACAGACTCAGGAGCTGACCTAGGACCCTGAAGGGACGCTGTGCAGCACATTTAAAGAATGAAATCATACCAGGCGCTGTGGCACAGGCCTGTAATCCCAGCACGAGGGGAGGCAGAGGCGGGGGGTGGGGGGGGTGGGATCTCTGTGAGTTCGAGGCCAGCCTGGTCTACAAAGCAAATTCAGGACAGCAAAAGCCACACACAGAAACCCTGTCTCAAAAAAATAAAATAAAATAAAAGAGCAGAAACCATAAATCGAGGGGGAGCGGGGTGGGCTGTAGCGTTGTCTTCACAGAAGGGGTTGAGCAAGGGAGTTTCCATCAAGCAGGATAGGATTTGGTTCCTGGGCCTGGGAACATGATCTTGTCAGACCCTGCCAGCAAGATGGAGAAGTTGTCCCTGACATGTCTGGACTCGGACAACTGTCTCCTCACAACAGAAGCTGTTCAGCTGTTAGGAAATCCCCAGCTCCCCTAGGGCCTGGGACCTTGAACTTAGTTTCTCCCTGTGATTAAATGGAGTCTGAAAACGAAATGGTAGTACTTGGAATAAGTTTCTTCTGCTTGTGCCCAACAGAGGGAGGAGAAAGGCTGGGACCTGGACCCTGTGTTTTAACTCACAGCTCTGGTCCCTCCGAAGTGCTCTCCTTCAGAGGCTTAGTCTACACAATCCCTGCCTAAGCAAGCCGGACCCCAAGATGAGCTCAACTTGAAACATAAGCCAAGGCCATCAGAAACCTGAACCACAGCTCCCCTAAGCCGCTCCAAGGAGCCCACCTGCCAAGGCACTCATCAAGTACACCACTGTCCCCATGGTCTCTTCTTCCTCCTTTCTCCTGTTGTCCCAGACTCCCTCCCTCCCCACTTTGGGCTTTGCTTCCTCATTGCTGGTGCTCACGGGAGCATGGTATATGGTGTTAACCTCAGGAAGCATGGCTACCACGTCTGCCAGGCTCTCGGTGGTGGCGGGGGGGGGGGGTTGCTGCATGGTGGATAGGAATACCAGGCATAGTCCTCTCCCCCTGTGGTGCTATTTGCCACCGTAGCTGTGATACTGATTTATCTGAGCATGACTGTAGGGAAGGTCAGATGAGGCCAGGGTAGCTAGGCACATGGGTGGCAGTAGGGAGGAGAGGGCAGAGCTGAGGCCCGATGGGAGGCTGCCCTGGGGAAATGGAATCTGTAGGGGATTTGTAGCAGTTTCCTCCGAGATGAAAGCATTGCATAGCAGAGAAGCTCATTAGGACAGAGAGTCCATAACTCAACAGAGCTTCCCTGAAACTGACCAGATCAAGGAGCTGCCCACCCACAAGAGGGCGTAAATAGTAAAGACTTCCGCTAGTCACTCTCCGAGAAGCTGAGCTGAAAACAGGCTTTCCGGTAAGCCCAGCCACCTGGGAAAAGCAGAGGGCTGCCAGCTGCCTGGAAAGGGCATCTCCAACCGGCTCAGCTTCCAGGAGGTTGCACAGTGTTCTCCAGCAACCCAGCTTTTCTGAGCCATCTCCCATGCTAGAGTGGGCTTCAGTGATCTGCTTCTGACTCATTAATTTACCAAGTTGGACTTTGGTGGTATCTTGTCTTTGTCTGTCATGAGCTTCCTTTCTGTGCTAAGTGGTCTACGTCGTGTGTGTGTGTGTGTGTGTGTGTGTGTGTGTGTGTGTGTCTCCCTAGGAAAATTTGTCACACAACATGGCGCTGGCCAGAGATGGATGCCTCAGTTAAGTTCATATGACTCGGAAAAGCTTCCTAGAAGAAACTCCTAGGAGGCTGGAGAGATGGCTCAGCAGTTAAGCACCTGCCGTGGCTCATAACTATTCAGTACGAGGGGTCTGATGCTACCTTCTAACCTCCACAGGCACTGGGCATAACATGAGGGCACTGGGCACACATGAGGTACACAGACATATATGTGAGCAAAACATACCTGTAAAATAAGTCTAAAACACACACACGCACACACACACACACACACACACACACACACACCCCGCTTTGGGCCAGGTCTGGAGTGCTGAGGCCCCACCTACTGTCCTGTTGCTGAGGAACAGGGGAACAGACGCTGACTGCATTGCAGAGCCCGGGATTGAGAGCACATGGACAGCTGGAAGCCATCGCCGCTGCCCAGGGAAGAGGGGTGGAAGGAGCCGCCCCAAAAGGAGGAACGGGAAGCCAAGGAGGGAAAGCCACCAGCTACCCGGAGCCTCATGGCTGTGCCCTCACTGGACATGAGATGTGTTTTGGTTGGCTGGCCAGGCTTATTTTATTTTGATTTTTTAATAGGCAAATGACTTGTCAACATTGAAATAGAGAAGGAGCGGGAAGAGAGGAAGATTCTAGGGTGAGGAGGAGCTGCTATAAACTCCTCAGCCCGTGTGACAAAAACAGACACCCAAACAGAACCAAAATCTGGAGGGGCTGGAGAGATGGCTCAGTGGCGATGTCTGCAGAGGGGGCAGTTATAAGGACACTACAAAGCCCTGACTCAGTTTCCCCAGTCTTGGTTGCTTGGCTTGCCACCAAGGACAGAGGTTGCCAGTGCCCAGAGAAGGTAAAGATGCAGTGTTTGAACCACAGCCAGTGTGTGTGACTCTCGTTATCTTGAAGACATGGAATTCTGAGGCCACTTTCAGGCCATACTTTTGGAAACCCTGTAAGGTGCTGTCTTAGGGTTTCACTGCTGTGAAGAGGCACCATGACCACGGCAGCTCTTACAAAGGAGAACATTTAACTAGGACCGGTTCACAGTTCAGAGGTTTAGTCCGTTATTGTCATGGTGGGGAATATGGCAGACGTGGTGCTGGAGAGGTAGCTAAGAGTTCCACATCTTGACCCGCAGGCAACAGAAGGAGATGGTGTGCCACACTGGGTGTATCTTGAGCATATGCTACCTCAAAGCCTGCCGCCATAGTGACACACTTCCTTCAACAAGGCCACACCTCCTAACTGCACCACTTTCCAGGCCAGGGAGAGGAGGTGGGTCTTCCGGTCCACATCTTTGGTGATGGAACAGGACGGTTAGGATTGCTTTCCCTGAGGTTTTCTGCTTATGGACATGGGGCGGCCCTGGGGAAGCTGCTGTCCCTGCCCAGGGGCAGACATGGAGAACAGAGTCCAAGCCTGGCTGTGTAGGAAGCCCGTCAGGACCAGTCTTCGAACTGGCGAATGCCACGACACCCCCGGTGCAGTTCTTGGCCGCACCTCAGTTTCTGTTGACCTTACAGGGCAACAGGAAGAGAGTTTGTTTGTTTGTTCTGTTTCTAAAAGCAACAGGTGGGACCAAGAGCCGAGTACTCTAGGGACCAGCAGCCTCCCAAAGAGCTCACCAACATCTCCTGCACATTTTAGCGCCTGTGCAGCACTGGGCACAGAGCAGGCCGCGCCCCTGCCAGTGACTTAAGGGAGGGATGGGGTGAGAGCTGCATCCCAGACTCCTGGGTAATCTCCACTGGCCTCTGTTTTCTTGATCTGCATTACTCCTCTCCCCGTGGACAGAGAAGCCCATGTTTGGGCCTCTTTCCCTCTAGGTGGCTTAAGCCAATCACTGACTGACTCCAGATTGATAGCTGGGCCTAGAGGGGAGAAGCAAAAATGATGTGAAAAGAAAGGGCCCTGCTCAGAGCCACCGCCTCCTCTCCCCTGCGCCCACCTGACCTGTAGTTAGAGCTGCTCGCCTTCCACATCGGTTCTCCACAGTCTCCACAGTCTAAGCAAGACTGCTCCCAACCACTCGGCTTTGTTCTCCTCCTCCCCCTCCTCCTCCTGCTCCTCCTCATCCGTCATTTCATTTTATTTGTGTGCCTGGGTGCTGTGAGAGGGAGTCAGACTCCCTGGGACTGATGTTTCAGATGGTTGTGAGCAGCCATGCGGGTCCTGGGAACCCAGTCCTCTTGAAGGGGCCTGTGCTCTTAACCACTGAACACTTCTTGCGAAGACCCCCAAATCACTCCCCACCCCGCTTTCAGACACTCCCATTCTGCCTCCCTACTCCCAGCGCCGCCCTTTCAATTCTGTGGCCACACAGACCATGACCCTCGGCCACCCGGAACCGCCGTGCCCTCTTTGTGTTCCTTCTGCCCCTTCCTCCTCAGTCCCCTCCCCCTCAGACCACAGCCTCGTAGTTCCAGCTGTGGTCCCAGCTGTCCACAGCTGGGGTCCCAGGTGGAACCAGAGATAGAGTTTGGTGTCTCACCCCTTGGAGATAGGGCCACCATGTGCACACACACAAGTATACATGCAGGCAAACACACACACACACATACACACACACATATACACACACACATACACACATATACACACACACATACACACACACACATATACACAGAGTTGTTTTTTTAATTTAACAGTTTTGGATAATATTTTTCTTTTCTTTCTTCTTAAAATTAGCCAGGTGTGCTGGACATGGTGGCAAACACCTTTAAATCTCAGTACTCAGTAGGTAGAGGCAGCTGGATCTCTATGAGTTCAAGGCCAGCCTGGTCTACAAAGTAAGTCTAGGACAGCCAGGTCTCTGTTATAGAGAGAAACCCTGTCTCAAATAAACAAACAGAAGTAAAAAGAAAAAAGGAAAAAAATCCAGGTGCACACTCATCTCTTCTAGACTTTTTTCCCTTTGAACTTGAATTGATTCAAATGCTTAAATTAAAAAGATTAACTTATTTCAATTTTATGTGTTTACCCGTTTTGTGTGTGTACCATGTGTGTATCTGGTGCCTGCAGAGGCCAGAAGAGGACCCTGGATCCCCTGGAAATGGAGTTACAGACAGCCATGAATGTAGATGCTAGGAATTGAACCGGGGTCCTCGGGAAGAGATCTGAACTGTGGAGCCGTCTCCTCAGCCCTGGCAATGAGGTTGTGGAGGGGGTGATGGTCAGCAGCTTTTCTCTGAGATTCTAGTCACCCCTGCCCCATCTGCAAGTGGTCCTGGTGATGCTAACGTGCACGGGAGATGAGGCCGGCGGGTCACGGGAAGGCTCCTCAGTGGTGCAGCGTGACAAAGAGGAGCCTGCCACTGGTTGAAGCCTCTCACTTTAATAAATTCTCTTTGTCTCTCAACGGTCAGGCTACCTGGCTTCCTTGTCTGAGGAAAACATCCCTTTCCTCTCTCGGGAAGGAGCTGCTGGCGGCAGCCGCTCCTCGATCTGAACTGCGACCCTAGCCTGCTAACGTGAAGTCAGTGTGTAATGGAGGAGGTCCCTTCAACACCTTGCAGGAAGTGTTACATCCTGTTCACAGCTGTTTGCTGGGCCTGAAGGCAAAGAAAAAAGAAAAGAGAGAGAGAGAGAAAAAGAAAACACAGGAAAGACAGACAGCCTGCTGTAGTCTGTCCGGGGTGACAAGCTGCTGTCGTGACCTCTGGCTCTCCGTGGAGCCACCTCATCCTGGGGAAAATGTTCCACAGATTGTGACAAGTCCCGCCTTCCTCCCTCCTCTCCCCCTTCTCTCTCCTCTCTGGCATCCTGGAGCAAGAGCAAGCAGAGTGTGTGTGGCCTGCATTTGTGCCCACCAGCCCAACTTTCTTTCCTCCAGTGTTGGCGCCCACTGCTTCCGGGGGAGAGAAGGAACGGAACTTTTGTGTGATTGGCACGTGGACCTGACTAGTCCCTCCTGGTCAGACTTCCCTATCTGAGAAACTTGTGGGTAAGTCCCCTGCGTTTGTTCACCAATGCTAGAGATTTAAAGGTCTTGGAAGTCCCAAAAAGCTGGGAAAGAAGTAGTGAAAAAAAATAAGAAGAACAGAGATCTATTGGGCCAGCGCCGAGATAAATTGGAAGAGTGCTCGTCAGTGCGGGAAATGTGAAGGGAAATACAGACTGTGTTCTCCACAAAGAGTTCATAAGGAAAGAGTTCCACCACTATTACAGGAAATAGTAAAAAGGTCACCTTGCAAAAATCCTCCTAAGAGAGCATTTTCCTGAAATCAAAACACCAGCTTGAGGCTGCACGCTGTGCCCAAAGACTGCGTTCTGTTTACCAACTGCAGTGTGCTAAATTAGCCAGTCCTGGACCAACGTGAGGCAGGCTGTCCTCTGACCACTCAGAGCAGGCACAGAATCCCCGTGGCTTTAGAAATAAGCCATGGGTCACCCCCCACCACACACACACACACCGGGTGTGCTCACTTGTACCCTTCTGCAGAGCTAAAGTTCCTCGCATTGCTGAAGCACTTTGGATTGTATGGTCATTTTTTATTTTGAGAACCCAGACCCATTTCCTACACTTAGCATGTCTGGGTTTCTTCCCTAGTCCTGCTTAAAAGTCCCGGAGAGATCTGGGCATGGTGGCACATGCCTTTAATCCCTCCATTCTGTTAGGCGATGGTCTACCTGGAAAGTTCTAGACAGCCAGGCTGGACGCTACAGAGAGTTCTTGTCTTAAAAAACAACCCTGGGGTGGGGAGAGAGAGAGAGAGAGAGAGAGAGAGAGAGAGAGAGAGAGAGAGAGAGAGAGAGAGAGATGTCTCTAGTGTGACACATCGGGGAGAGAGCCAATGAAGAGGTCCGGTGCCCTCCCCTGTCCATCTTCAGTGTTCGTTCAGAGGTCTAGGGTGAAATGGAGGGCAAGGAGCACCCACCAGCACGCAGTCCCGGGGCAGGCGTGGCCCTCCTCTTCAGTGCCCCAGTCTCTCCTGCCCGATCCGCACAACTTGTGACATCTCTTCCTGGTAGACAAGTTTCCCTTCCCACTGCACTGAGCTTCCTGCCCTGTCCTCCCAGCTTGAGAGTTCTTGGGGACCCAGAAATTCCTTTGATACCAATATTTCAAATGTTTGACAGCCAAGGGGAGGATGCAGGTCTCTTTAGAATGTCTTTATTCCTGCAGGCCCGCTAGTTTGAAAAGTTAGCTCTGTGTTTTCTTGGGGGAGAATGTTACCTGTAACCAACTTCTCTTTTCCCGTGGCCAAGAGCCCGTGGACTAGTTGTGTAATGTGTGAGAGGGAGAGAGAGAAAGAGAGAGAGACAGACAGATGGATAGACAGACAGAGACAGGGACTCAGTGTGACTGGACCCAGGTCCAGAAATTCATACCACAGAAAAATCAATCTACGAAAGCTGTGAGAAGGACTTTCGAATGACCGAAGGTTGGAGAAGTGAAAACTTGCCTTCAGAGCAGCCCCTGGAGAGCGGCTCGGTGCTCCCTCAGAGGACCCGAGCTCACTTCCTGGCAAGCAGAGGGTTGGCGCACAACTGCCTGTAACAGCCCTCGAGGAGCTGGCACCCTGTCTTGGTCTCTTTGGGCAAGCACGTATGTGGCATAAATATGTAAATGAAGAAAAAGTGAATCTGAGAACCACAGTCTAGACTCTCAACTGCGGGGAAACTGGGTCATAGACACTGGGTGGGGAAGTGTGTGGGAGGAAAAGCTAGTAAGGGTGAGGGATATTCACGCGCTCAGCTGGTGGTCTCCCAGACCACCAGACTGCCTCCTTTTGCTCTTTTGCTCCTGGTTTGGTGTTTCCTGTCATGGCAACTGGTAGGGGTCATCAGCTAGAGAAGAGAGAGGTAAGACAAAGTTAGGTCAAGCTTCCCCTGAATTATAGTCTTGGGCAAAGCGTTTTTCAAATGGTCAATGTGTGTATGCAGCGCTGACGGCAGAGTCGCTGATTGATTTCACCTGTTCCCACCACCCACTGCACAGATGGAGGGACCAAGCAAAGTTCCAGCGTCAGCAGCCGAAGTGGCTGTTGGGTAGTTTAGTCAACTTTTATCATCACAATCACACAGGATCCTAAAAAGGAACTCGGGAAGGAAGGGGTTACTTTATCTTCCGCTTCCACATCACAGCCCATCACTGAGCGAAGCCAGGGCAAAAACTCAAGCAGGAACGTATAGGCAAGAACTGAGCAGAGGCCATGAAGGAAAGCGACTCATGCTCCGAGGTTCACGTTCAGCTCCCCTTCATTCGTGCATGCGTGTGTGTGTGTGTGTGTGTGTGTGTTTTCCCTGCACGTATGTTTGTGTACCACACGAGTGCCTGGCGCCTGCTGAGGTCAGCACAGGGCACTGGATCCGCTGGGGCCGAGTAACATAAAAGCAAACAACTTATTATCAGGGCACAATAGCACTCCAGTTCCTAGGGCCATCCAGACACTCAGGTTTGAGGTTAAGGGCTGACGAGGCCACACCCGGCTGTCACCTCTCTCTGACAGATGTTGTAGAGGAAAGGCAAGAGCCTGCCCATGACTCAGTAAAGCGTCAGGTGTCCAGATTCCAGAGGATGACAAGTACCGTTCTCACTTCCCCAAGGAAACTTACAGCCTCCCCGGGATATCTGGGGGCTGCTGGTGGCAGGGGACACATCCCCGCCCCCTCCCCACTTAATGAGAACACCTCAACCGGATGTGTCCCACCTCTTCGGGTCCTGCACTTCCTCAGTGTTGGAATTCCCCGCCACCTCACCCCACTGCGCCAGAGTCACAGACAGCCTGTCTACATGAGCCCTGCCCCTGCTTCTGAGACCACGAGGAGGGGCCTCACTCCAACCCTTCAGAGCTTCCACCCTGCTGTCGGCTGCGGGGCTTGAACGCTGCGGATAGCCCCCGCCATGCAGCTGTCTGTATACCCAAAACTCTTCTTACCTAAAGGGACAGTGTCTCAGTGCTCTCCCTGGGCCCCAGAGCTGAGACTTTTTACCACCTATCCATGCAACTGTTGTTTTTAAAACGTACTCTGGTTGGATGTCTCTTCTGCATCAGTACAGAGCCGGGCATATGACATCTCAAGTTGACTAAGTTCGAGTTCCCACATCCAAGAAGCTCATGATCTAGTTGAGAAGATGGGGGTAAGGTGGCCCCATAGGGCTTTGGGAATGATTTGGATATTAATCCCTGCATCCAACAAGTGCTCTCGGAGATCTTCTGCCGTGCTGGCCACCGCAGTCGTGAAACTTGTCCTCCCAAGCTGCCAGTGACAGGTGAGGTTGGAGCGCAGGAACAGACCTGTGAGGCAGCCTCAGAGCTGCGTGGAATGGGCAGCTCGGCTGGAAGCAACAAGCATTGCTTCCCCTACAGTCCACTGGCCAGCCTCAGTCCCTCAACCTACCCAAAAGGTCAGCTGGGAAATGATGGGAAGGTCTCATGATTCTTAATGGGTGCAATCTCAACACGGGTCTCTGGTACTCAATGTCAGTGAATGCGCCACGCCTCTCGCTGCAGGGCAGAGACGGCCAGCCCTGGCTCTTGGGTCCCAGCTGCTTGCTAGCTTTCTAGTCCTGCCTGGAACTGCGCGGTGTAACTGTTGAACACTTAAAGGCACTTGGTTTCACCGCTCCTGTCTTGGCCTGAGTAACCAGGATGTGTTTCTTAGAGGTTTGTGTGTATGCGTGTGGGTGGGTGTATGCAACGTGAGTGCAGGTGCCCATGGGAGACAGAGATGTCAAATCCCCCTAGTGCTAGGGTTGCAGGCAGTTGTGATGCGGATGAGGAATCCAAACCTCAGGTCCTCTGGAGGAGCAGTGCACCCCTCAACCACTGAGCCATCTCTTCAGCCCCGGGACTTGCTTATCAATAAAACCCAAAACAGTGCAAGAGATTAACTCTAATGCATTTCCAGAGCAGGAGCATCAGTGAGGAATGCACAGTCCAGGGCTGTCTGCTGAGCACGATGCCCTTACTTCCTTCTTCCCCCACAAGATAGGGTTTCTCTGTGTAACCCTGGCTGTCCTGGAACTCACTCTGTAGACCAGGCTGGCCTTGAACTCAGATATCCACCTGCCTCTGCCTCCTGAGTGCTGGGATTAAAGGCGTGCACCCCCACTGCCTGACCACACAGCCGTTTTTGAAGCTTGGGTCTACTGGATTCAATGGTTGAATAGATAGATAGATAGATAGATATTTGCATATATATGATTAATTAATGTGTGTGTGTGTGTGCGGGAACACTGTGCCTGTCAGAGCCAGAAGAGGGCATCAGGTCCTCTGGAGCTAGAGTTGCAGGTGGCAACCCAGTGCTCTGACCCATCGGGCCATTAAGCCAAAGGGTCTGTGTTACGTTTTCAATATTGTCTCATAAAACCCTTTGAAACTGAGCGCCCAAAAGATTGATGCCCGTAATATGAAAATCACTAGGTCACTTCAAAAGGACTCATTTGTCATTTTAATGAATGGTTGTGGAGTCTGAGCCAGAAAACAAAACAAAACAAAACAAAACAAAACAAAAGCCCGAACAAAACAATTTTTCCCCCCAAAAAACAGAACTAGGAAATGTACACAAAATATTGGAGTTCCAGAATGAAGGTAGACATTAGAGTGCAAGGTATTAGGGGTTCATTAATATTGAATTCTCTGAAAATGGGGCCTGGCCTACAGTTCACTCTAGGGGGGTCTTTAAGAAGGGGTGGGCTAGAGATGGTGGTCCGTCCTTTTCCCTTAAACGTCAGCCAGGTTTTTATGTAGATGGGTGTTTTGCCTGCATGCCTGGTATCCCCAGAAGAGGCCTCGGGTCCTGGAATCATGCATGGTCATGAACTGCCCTGGGCCTCTGGGAGAGCTGTGAACCCGGAGCCCTGTGCCCGGCCCGTCTCACTGTGCCTGACTTCCGATGACTGCTTCTCAGTGCTGCCTCATCTTCTGGGTGAGATCACAGGTGATAATGAGCCCCTGGTGTGTGTGTGGGGTTCGCTGGGGAGCTTCCTGTGATGCTGAGAAGCTTCCAGAGAGCCGCCTTCTCGGCAGCCATTCGTGGGGTGGTCAGTGGAGCAGGAGGCCTCTGCTTCTGCTACAGCCCACGGCTGGGGGGATGCAAAGCAAGCTGGCAAAGCCCTCAATCGGAGCGGAAGCTTCGGTGTTTCTAAAGGCTTTGGTGTCCCTGTCCTGTGAGCTGCTGGCTTCTGTCGGAGTTTAAGTTTGTCTGCTTTGATTTTATTAAGAGTGAGTGTGTGTGTGTGTGTGTGTGTGTGTGTGTGTGTGTGTTTAGAGGTGAGTTATCCTGGCTTGTCCAGGAAAAGCACATATGCCCCTTTTTCTCCATGACCCTTGGCTTGGAGTGATAAGGTCACACGGGCCCACCCTCTCCAGGATTTTAGATGGAGACACTGTTCTCGATGAGGGGAGGGTCCAGGTAGGTGTAGGGCAGTGCCAGGCTTTGGTTCCGATCCCTGATGTCCCTGGAGATCCGGATCAGCTGTCTCTGGAAGGCAGCCATGCTTCTCCTTGGGGCATCCTCCGTGAAGTGTTCATCCGGATAGTGGCCCAGGGGCCTCTGGGAACCAATCAGAAGGCTGAGCTGCTGAGGCCCCCATCTTCTGAGCATCTGCCACCCACCTCAGCTGGCTGTTCTCAGTCTGTCCCTGACCCTTGTCCCAAGTGACAGTGACCCGTAAGCTCTTAGGCCGTTTAGTCTGAAGACCTGCCCCATGTTCCCACCATTGCTGAGAGCTACCGTTTTCACCATCTTTGGATGCTTGATCCTCACTGTGAGTTGATCAAGGGTCACATGTCTCGCTGGGACATTTCAGGGAGGTGTACGTGTTTGGCCTTGAGGCCAGGGTTGAGTTTGGGCCGAGGGTAAACAACATGGACTTCAATGGACTGACTCCTAGCTCTGAACTTACTCGGTCCCCGGGCTCCTGGCTTAGCATCCAGAGGGCGATGATGACATCACAAGTGGCATTGACTGCTGGGAGGGCGGCTATGAAGCCTTCAGGCCGGGCCTGGCCCTTCGTGGTAGGTGGTGGCAGCTGCATGCTGGGTGGGAGGTTGGGCATCCAAACACAAGAGTCAAACTGGAGGCAGAGGGTACAAAATGAGACCAAGACCCTGACTTCCCCGTCACAGGTCCCTCGGCCCTGACTCTTCCTCACCTGGCCTGCACTCACAGCTGTATGCCTGGCCGAGCAGGTGAATATCACCATGGTGAGGTACTGGACCAGGGCTTCTCTGGTGTCCAAGAAGGAGGGCACACCTGGAGGAAGAGCTAGGCGGAAGCTGGGGCTCTGGGGACCGGAGAACCTCATGGAGAGCCAGGGGTGGGGCCAGGCCCAAGGGCTGGGGTCCCTGTACCTGAGCTTTCTCTGCCGAGGAAACCCTCAGAGAAGATCTCCCTCACCCAGGCCTGGAGCTCTTGGTCATCTCCAACAGATGCATCGCTTGGGTAGTAGGTGCCGACTATCTCAGAGACGAAGCTGAAGGCACACATCTGAATTCAGCCCCCACTCCAAATCCGACCGGCTCTGAAATGCAACCTTGCCTGGTGGCTCACAGGCCCAGCCCTCCTGGCTGCGGGCCTCTCCAGTGCTCTCCATCTCCTGCCCGGTCTTCCAGCCGCCCCTGCCCC
>CM053757.1:54206627-54255796 GCA_028658305.1 Pachyuromys duprasi
CCTGTGGACTGGGCGCCAGAGCCTTGCTTCAGATTCAGGAGGCAGCACTGGGGCTAGGGAAACAGGGTCCACTCCCACGCCAGAGCTCCACGGTCTCCCAGCTGGAGACTGTCCTCCCCACCAGGCACGGCTCTTACCCTGTCCACCACCTGCCCAGGGGCGATGAGCAGCTCTCGGGCAAGCGTGTTGATGTGCAGGGTGTACCGAATGTGGGGGATCAGCAGCTGCGAGGGGTAGGAGACGGGGACGTTGGGGAAGGCCAGACCTGCCCACACCTTGTGAGTCTCACAGGAGTCAGCAAGGACAGGGGGGCACCCTGTCCTATGCCCTCAGGCAGGACTTTTCTTCCCTCTGAACACTAGACCGTTCTGTCAGATGAGGACCTTGGGATTTCCTACCCCTGGGGTAGGCCAGGGCATGAGAAGCAGGACTGGCGCCTGGAGATGGGGGGCACACTTCTGAGAGCCCAGAGCTGGATGTCCCAGTCAGAGACTCAGTCAGGTTGAAGGGCACAGAGCAGGGCCCTGGGGCGCCTCCTCACAGGACATGTTCCAACTAGGGCAAGGCTCCCCTCCCCCTTCTGATTTCTGCTTAGACATTCTCTCAGGCCCGGGATGCAGGTCCTACTCTGTGTTCTTCAGTCAGAACAGGAGCCCTGTATCCAAGCTCGGAAGGGCAAGGCCGCCCCAAGAGAGGCCTCTTGGAAGAGGATAAACCCAGGAGTCTGTAGACTGGGTTATGGGCCGGGCCATCTTGTTTGTTCTGAAAAAGGATCTCTGTATGTAGTAGTCCTGGCTGTCCCGGAACTGTGCTATGTAGAGCAGGCAGGTCCCACGCTCACAGAGATCTCCTGCCTCTGCCTTCCAAGTGCCAGGACCAAAGGCGTGCATGACCACACGCCTAGCTTGGGCCGACTTGTCCAGACACTGACCTTAAAGAGAGGGTGGCAGCGGGGCAGCTGGCGCAGCATGGCCAGGGCAAAGACTTCCGGCAGCAGGTGCGAGTGCAGCAGGTGTGTGAGGGCCTCGTGGACAGAGAACTCGGCATTGCGCACCCAGGTCTTGGCCAGCAGCCAGTCCCACCTGTCATCGCTGGGCAGGAAGATGGGGTTATCGGGCCCGGGAGTCTGCTTGAGCTGGTGCGGAAGGCCAGCAGGGAGACAGGCAGTGTCAGGTTCCACACACTCAGTGGAACCCTCTGTCCTTCTGCCTCCGCTCCCCCATCCTCTGCCTTCCTACAGACCTGAATGGCGAGGGGCAGCAGGGGCCCAGACCCCGAGCTCTGGTATAGCAGGGTCATTGGGGCCGCAGAGAACTGAGGCTTTCCATTGATGACGTTGGTCTGCACTCCAGAGAGGGTGCCATGATCCACCAAGAACAGGGAACCCTTCTGCAGGAGCAAAGGGAGCCGTGACTGCGCCCGGCTTTCCAAAGTAGGGGCCAAGGAGCAGGAGGAGGACCCAGAGCCGCCGGGGGGGGGGGGCATTGAGAGAGGCTGCTCTTGGCACGAAAGACATAGCTGCGCCCTCTGCCTCCAGGAGAGGGCTGAGCCTGGAGAAGATGGGGTTTGCAGGGCTCCATGACTGACCTCCAGCTCAGCCTGCAGATTTGTCCCAGGGCCCAGCACGGGGGCCACCATTTCATCAGTGACCGGGAAGTTCTCTGGGAGGCTGCGACAGCGGCGGATCAGAACCGGGTTGAGGCCGCTCAGGAACTGGGAGGCAAAGAAGGCGTCTTCCTGCCAGTGCGCAAACACGTACTCTGTGGGAGGGAGGAGGACACGGCCGGTCACCACAGCTTTGCTCCTTACTCGCTTGCTGGATTCCCTTTTGTCCATCCTGGGTACCCGTCTCTTAGAGGGACCTCCCCTCACCCCTTGGCCTTGGTTACTGCCTGTTCACCAAAGATCGAACCTTGATCTCAGCCGACATCATGCCACCCGCCTCACACCACCCTGGGTGGCTCAGCAGCCTCAAGGGCAGTCTAAGTGTGGGCTCTTTCTTCCTCCATCCCTTCCTGGCACCCCAAAGAATGGCAAGTTTATCTACTTGACTGCGCATGACAGTCTAGAAACCCCCTAGGAAGCAACGTTCCTCTCCTCCTGCTAAGTTCCCCGGGCTCACCATCTGTCCACTTCGTCCCTACACAGCCATGGCTCTGAGGAAGCCACCACCGTCTGCTGGCCTCAGTTAGAACCCTGCGGCTCTTCCTGCTTGCCCTCAGGTCTCCAACCCACCCCATGAAACACATCTACCCATATTACTCCCAAGCTGGCTGCTGGGCACCAGGCTCATGCTGGGCTTAGGGAAGCCTCCAGCCTGCTCCGGTGCGCACAAGCATGGATATGACTTCTGCTCCCCAACTTTCTTTCCCATACTCAGTCCACTTGGGTCACAGCAACTTCCGTCCCTTACGGTTCTGTTCTGCTTCCAGGGTCTTCGTCTTTCCTGACCCTGGAGCACTCCTGCCCTTGGCCTCATCCTTAGTGTTAATGTCCACTTAACTTCCACCCCGGAGAGCTATCTAGGGCACCCTGAAAACTAGGGTGGGTCTCCCTTTTGCCCATTTCTGAAGCCAATAAGCACACCTTCCAAGGGACACTAATAAAGTGATTTTGAGTCTTGCTGGTAACCAGAGCCTAGCCGCAGTCCTGTGTCCACAGCCCCAGCTAGTCACCTGGGTAACTACGGGATCAGGCAAGTTCATCGCTGCGGGAACTTTTAAGTCTACAGGAAGGGCGAGGAGCCGGCCTGCCTAAAGCCACGAGGCAAACTGGCGCTTGATTTTCTGTTTCCTTTGAGCCTCCTGGTAGTGAGGGGAAGTGGTGCCCAGCAAGAGGTCAGGACCCTGGCCCAGAGCCTCACCTGCTGCTGGAGTCTTGTGGAAGTTAAACATCCTCCTCATCTCCCTCAGACTCCTCCAGAGTCCTGTGCGGTCCAGGAACCCTTTGATTTTCAGCTCCGCAAACCTGGTGGAAGATGTGAAGGGTGGGGAAAGGCACAAGGCTCCAGGAGAACCCTCTATGTGCCTGACACAGTCACTGACCCTAAGGCAGCCACTGTCCTACAGGACAGGAGACTGTCCTGGACAGGGCTGAGTGTGCTGTCACCCAGGGAAGGAACTGAGCAGGAGAGAAGGGAGGGATGGGGACAATGAGTAGGGTGGCGTCCTCACGCGGAGTGGGCCTTAAAGTGGAATCTGGCGTTCTTCACTGTGGAGTACTTGATGTTGAGGTCCAAGCCTTTCACAGTCTCCTGGTCAAGGCAGCGAGGCCAACCTTCAATGTAAGTCTTCCAGCTGGAAGGGCGGCAGTAAATAAGGGATCAGGGCCTTATGGAGACCTCAGATCAGACTGAGAAGGAAGAACCTCCATCCCAGGGAGCCACGGAGGGGAGGGGATTGGAGGGAAGAGGAGGGGGAAAAGGAGAGGAGAGGAGAGGAAAGTACCTGGCACCCAGGAGGGAGTCACCTCATCTCCTAGTCTGAACTGTGGCTATTTCCCTTCCTTGAAAAGTACCTCTGTGTTCTGCTGACATGCCTCCATTTGAATCTGTCAGAACCACACCATGCCTAACACAAATGCACCACTTGAAAGGAGGCGGTCCTGAGCTTCTGGCAGAGATCCCATACAGAGGCTCTCCAGCTTCCACAGCCTGGGGAGCACCACCACTCTACTCTGCCCTGGCAATCACGCAGGCCACAGCCAAAGACCTTTTGTGAAATAATGAAACTTTGCTGCAGCAAGCCTAACATTCTGTTTTTGAGTCATTAAAAAAAATAGCTTTTAGGAGTTGAGGTTAACTTAGTGAGAAGCTGTCTCTAACCAAAATAAATAAATAAATAAATAAATAAATAAACAAACAAACAAACTAAGGGCTGAGACTATAGCTCAGCAGTAGAGCATGTGCCTAGCATGATATACAAGGCCCTAAGTTCAATCTCCAGCATAAAAAATAAAAATGAAAATAAAAAATAAAAAGTAGGGGCTGGAGAGACGGCTTAGCAGTTAAGAGCACTGGCTGCTCTTCCAGAGGTCCTGAGTTCAATTCCCATCACCCACATGGTGGCTCACAGCCATCTATAGTGAGATCTTATGCTCTCTTCTGGCATGCAGGCACACATGCAGAGAGAGCACTCATACACATAAAATACAATAAACCTTAAAAATTTTAAAGTAAACATTAAAGAGTTAGTGCTCAGTGTCAAGCCTAACAACCCAGGGTCCGTCCCTGGGCCCCACAGGTTGTCTTTTGGCCCCCATACCTACCATAGGTTGTGCACACACAGACATGCACATGCAAATACAGGTGTAATTACGGGTTTATTTTTAGAGACAGGGTTTCTCTGTGTAGCCCTGGCTGTCCTGAAACTTGCTCTGTAGACCAGGCTGGCCTTGAACTCAGAGATCCACCTGCCTCTGCCTCTGCTGGGATTAAAGGCGTGCACCACCATTGCCTGGCGCACACACACACACAATAATTATCCGACTTTTAAAAAAATGTATTTATTTGTATTTCATGTGTACTGCAGGAATGCCTGTGAAGGTGTCAGATTAGAGACAGTTGTAAACTTTGGTGTGAGTGCTGGGAACCAAACCTCAGGTCCTCTTGAAGAGCAGCCAGTGCTCTTAACAGCAGGGTCAGCTCTCCAGCCCACAATTTTTTTAAAAAGTAAATAAAAATGTAAAAAATTAAGAGGGCTGGGGATATAGATCAGTGATATGTGTTTACCCAGAATGCAAAGGACTTGGGTTTGATACCCAGGATCAAACAAAAACACTGTAAGAAAGAAAGAAAGAAAGAAAGAAAGAAAGAAAGAAAGAAAGAAAGAAAGAAAGAAAGAAAGAAAGAAAGAAAGAAAGAAAGAAAGAAAGAAAGAAAGCAAACAAGCAAGCAAGCTCTTAGATTTGAGCGGTTGGTGGCAAAGGACAGCTTGCAGTTAAAGTACACTGCCACCAGGTGGGGCCAGACTCTTTGTCTCAACGCCTTGCGTGATTCACCGGGGAATCTGGGTAAACGCAGTCTCACTTAGTAGGTAGGAAGTGAGCCTGAGGCTTGCCTTCTCTAACTGGTTCCCGAAGGAAGCCGGGGTCTGAAGCCTCACTTTAATTACAATATGAAGGCCCCAGACAGAGGAAATAGACAATGCGCAGGGTTTAGCATTCTTGTTGATTTTTTCCTGGGGTGGGGGTGGGGCAGGGACCCACTAAGCCTCAAATTCACTCTACACTTCTGATCCTCCTGCCCCCATCTCATAAACGCTGGGATTGTAGGTATGTGTCACCATATCTGGTGTGTGTGGTGTTGTGATCAAGTCAGAGGCTTCCTGCTTGTTGTGCCCGCTGAGCTCACCTCCAGCCCCGATTTTTCTTTTTATAGTAACTGCTGTGCTAAAGAACAAACCCAGAGCCTCGGCTACAGAATCACAAGACCTCCTCAGCTGCATTCGCAACCATTCTTCACTTGTTTTCCCCTAACAACCCTGAAACAAGAAGAAAATAAAGTTCAAAGAGCCTAAATGATTTACCTAAGACCTCCCAGCTCCTTTTGTCAGGGTCTGGACTGGCCCTGCATCCTCACCTGTCAGTATCTGCCCCCTCTCCCTGGTTACTGCTGTGAGATTTGGTATCACGGCCTTCATGACAAATGTAAGACCGCCAGGAACCAAATGAGCCAGTGTTTCCTTGGTCTCCAGAAATCTGGGACAATTCCCACCTTCTGTGAGCAACATCTGGCTCAGCATCTCACGGCTCAAACTCCTAACGTCTTCGGAGGAAGCGCCCTGTCTGAGAGTCTCTTCTCTAGGGAGTTCCAAGCTCCCCAGGAGATGCCTGGATCCCGCCCGCAACCACAAAGGAAGACGGAGGAGGACTGAGCCACAGTGGTCACACTTCAGTGGGCGCCAGAGTCACCCGCCGGCTTCGTTAAGATGGAGCTGGAGAGACGGCCAGCGGTTAAGAGCACTGTCTGCTCCTCCAGGGGACCCGGGTGGCAGCTCACTCAAACTCCAGCGGATCTGACACCCTCACACAGACACCAAATGTACATAGAAATAAATAAATTAGAAAGTAAAAGAAGGTGGGAGTCTTTCTGCTCAACCAGGTCAGCGTCGGAGGGCCTGGGAACCTGCTTTTCGGCAGGTGTCACGGTCGCTGCCGCTGCTGGGCCCTGGTGTTTGTCCCTGTTTTGGCTGCTTCCCATCCATGAGCCCTCCTGCCACGTGACTAGCCCCCTCCTCACCTGAACATCTCCCTCCTGGCCTTCAGCTCCTCCTGGCGCTGCTGCTGCAGTTTAGGGTGGTGGTCGTCCCAGGAGACCTTGGCTGCGGGGGGCGAGGGTACAGATTCTCCTGGTCTGTGGCTCCAGGCGCGCTCCCCCGCACCGCTGCCAGCCCACCGGTGCCCTGACCGCAGCAGGCTGGCTGCCACGCCCTGCTTCGGCCGCCCCCCCCCATGCCCACGCGGGTTCCCCCCTAAGCCTGGCTCCTCCGCACTGCCCTCCCCTCCTGGAGCCCCACCCCTCACCTGTCCCCTCTCGCAGCACCAGGTCGCTCCCCCCTTGCAGCCACTGGTAGCACGGGAAGCGCAGGGCAGCCCCGGGCAGCCACTCCAGCTGCAGCCAGCGGCAGAACCAGGCGTCGGGCGGGACGCACCCGCGCGGGAGGAGCGGCTCTTTGTGCACGCGCAGCATCAGCACCGCGCCGACGTCCTGCGGCAGCGTCACCTCGAAGTCTTCTTCCTAGGAGGCCCGGTTAGTCCGCGAGGGGGTCCCCGCGGGCCCCTCTCCGCGGTTGCCACTGCGCGCCTCACCCCCCCCCCCAGACTCACGGCACCGGCGGCGAACTCCTTGCCTAGACGGCCCAAAGGGACGAAGGGACTCTCTCCTTGCGTTCCCACGATGCTCACAGACACTTTGTCCCACGTGCCAGCCCCACAGGCCTCCCCGGTGGATACCCTCAGCCTGAACGTCGCCATGCTGCTGACCAGTCTGACTACTGCAAGCTGGGCTCCCCGGCTGAGCCCGACCTCAGGGTGCCCCGCCCACCGGGCCAGGTTAAGGGAAACCGCGTTTGCCCCACGCTGAGTTCCTCACCGCCAACAGGTAGAGCGCTGGAATTCGGGGCACAGAGGAGCTGGGGTGAGGGACTGGGTCCCGGAAAGACAATGGGTGGCATCGGGACAGGAAGGGGACTGCAGCGCCAGGGCGACTGAGACCCAGCAGGGATGTGCGCTACAAGGATTGAGTTCATTTAGGTTCAATCCACCTTCCCTGTTTTCTGTATCTACATGTTTTCTCTCTTCTTTCCTTTCTTTCTCCCTTCCTTCCCTCCCTCTCTCCCTTCTTTCTTTCCTTCCTTCCTTCCTTCAGTTCTGTAATAACCAATTTTGAGAGCCACCGTTGTGTAAGGACAATTAGATGCTGGCAGTTCAGGTTCAGGCAAGACTCTGGCTTTAACTACACACTTACTAAAATCAGCCACGGGGCGGTGGGGGAGACGTTCAATGCAGCAGCTGTTAGAGTTTTATTTAGATAATGAATGCTGGGAAAGACATCAGACATTGCTGGTGTGAGAGCCTAGGAGCTGGGGTGGAGAGAAAAGGCCCTCAGAGGCCCAGAGGACGTGACAGGGAGCTCACGTTGTGTGTATAGGGACAGCACTAACTGGACTTAGTTCAGTGTTGAAGAAGGGGACACAGAGGGGGATGATGGGAAAGTCAGGGAGAGCTGGGGGGGTAGGTATGATCAAAATGCATTGTATGGACGTGTGAATAATCTCAAATAATAAAGGAAAAACATTGTATGTATCTTTTTAAAAAGGGGGGGAGAGGGGCGGGCAGAGGTGTGATGAGTGAGGCATCCAAGGAAGATGCAGACAGTTTGGCTTTGAGGGAAACAGATTTGGGGGGGTCTTGCTTGGGAAGGTGCCCACTAGACATACAGGTATAGGATCACTAAGGGTGTGTGCCTGGAAGTCACGGGCACACGGATGTGTCTGAGCCACAGGCTAACAGACCATAGCCGGGAAAGGGCAGAGGACACAGGCTCCGGGCTGCTCTAAAACCTGAACCTTCTGCAAAGGAGGTGGAAACAAGATTGTTCAGTGTGTGTGTCAGCTTTGTTACTGCACCATGTTGGCTCCTAGTTTGGGAGGTCCTAGTCCCTTCTGCTTTGGGGACTGATGGCCTGACCCAGAGCAGCTTTACAGTGTGGTGGGTTAGGAGCTGGAATGCCCCCCACATGTTGTGTGACATGATTTCTGGGGAGATGAGCAAATGCCTACTCACCCAGACAGAGAATAAAACAGACCACAGAAATGACACCACCATGATGGTGAACTGGGGTCACCGGAGTGTGCGCGAGGGGTCACTTACCGGAGTGCTTCCTAAGATCCCACTGTTCTTATTATTAGATATCAAATAAAAATACTAAAAATAATATTTTATTTGATACTATTTAACATATGCGTTCAATGAGTTTTGATGGTACCCCAGCGTAACTCGTGAAAGCCGGAACCCTGGAGCTGTCTGCATGACTAGTAGGCAACTCAGCGAGCTACCCTCTTTCCTCGGCAGCCCTATTCTGTTTTCATACCTTTGAAGCCTGGTGAGTCATCTACGTTTCAGCTTTCCAGGATCTTCGAGGATTGTTTTTTGTTGTTGTTTGATTTTTGAGACATGTGTAGACATTTGTAGACCAGGCTGGCCTCGAACTCAGAGATCTGCCTGCCTCTGCCTCCCCGAGAGTGCCACCGATCTTCAGCACTGTGACAGCCAGTAAGGCGGGAGCGACCAGCCGGCTCCGGCTTCACTTCTCTGTGTTTTGCAACCAACATGTGAAATGCCTTTTGAAGGGTTAATGACCTAAAACACAGGACCCCAGAGAGCTGAGGGACAGCGCAATGATAAGACACCTGCCTACAGGATAACACCATCCTCCGGGCACCGTCAGACCTGAAACTATAAAGAACACTTAAAGACACCCCCTGCCCCAGACTTCCCTCTTCCCCCCTGGAAAGCTCAAGACACACAGCGCCCAGGGCAGACTCAGTCCCGCAGTTGGTCTGATTAAAGGACATTCTGCTTCGATCCTGATTGAACTTTTGTTTTAGACAGGGTTTCTCTGTGTAGCCTTGGCTGTCCTGAACTCCCTCTGTAGACCAGGCTGGCTTGAACTCAGAGCTCCACCTGCCTCTGCCTGGAGAATGCTGGGATTAGAGGCGTGATCTAACACCTTTAGCAACGGGGTCTTCTTCTCTGGGTATGGCGAGCGACCACCAACAGTGGTAACATTGCCTTTTTTTAATTTTATTGAGCATTTTGTGGGGCCTCAGAGGTCTCACTGCTGTTGCTTACAGGGTGTTACCCACCCCAGGTATTGAGATAAACCGTATGGTGTTAGGGCCTGCCTGCTGCCATCCATCCAGGAGGCCTTTGAAAAAGTGTTTTCTTTGGTTTTAACTGCTTTGTTTCCCGTCCCCACCCCCAAGACACTCAGGGATCACATTAAAAGACTCACTTAACGGAACCTTGTCACAGATCTCTGCAGCCTCATCCCTGTCCATTCCAGGCCAAGTGTCAGCTGACCTCAGAAGCTGGCAGCTGAGGTGACTCTAAGGGTGCAATGAGCCTGAAAAAATTCTATTGCTCATATCAGTTATTTCCCCAAAATAGTAATCCGGATGGGAGACACTACCACAGTCGGCCCTCCATGCTCCACACCTTTCCCCATGAACCCGCCGGCTGCTTCTAGGCTGCTCTCAACCTGTGGGTCGCAATCTCTGTGGGGGGTCGAACGAACACGGGGTTCGTTCGCAGGGGTCATCGGAAGCACAGGTATTTACATGCTGGTTTGTAACATCGGCAGGACTGCAGTTATGAAGTGACAGCGATGGATAACTTTATCCTTCCACAAAATGTTCACCACACGAGGAACTGTACTGACGGTCGGGCTGGGAATCGCTGCTCTAGAGAAGGGGCCACGTCGCATCTCTCCACTGCGGAAAGGTTTGTTGAGGCCCGGTTAAAGGGGAGCCATGTTTGCGCCTGTCGCTTGAACCGGCGTCTTTGGCTTGACAGGCTGCTGGCTGCTGTGGCCACTGTTCTCGCCACACCGGCGAGCCCCGTAGGTGGCAAACTTGGTAGCTGTGTGCACTCCCATCATCCCTTTCTGGGCCACGCCTGTCTGCTGCGGTAGCGCCAGGCTAGATGGACAACATCCACTGCCACCATATTTCCCTCCAGAGAGAAATGAACACAGCTTACTGTGGGGACAGGGCTGCCCACCCACCACACAAGCCCAGTCTGTTTCATGTTCATTGCCTCCTCTGGACTATTCTTCAGACTTTAAATCCTTCCAGAAGCCCACTCCAGCAACACTGGGATTTCTGTCAGTTTTTTCATCCTTAGAAACTTCAGTTTGACATGTGTCTTGCCATATTTGCCACTGGGTAACCCAGACTGACCCCTTTCTGTTGGTGGCCGTGCAGGAGGGACAGCAAGACAGCGTTGGATTTCGTGGAATTCGGCCCTCTGGTTAGCGCAACCATGATGAACGCACTCTGGGGAGGCAGAGCCCTAGACTGCGCGTCCTGAGGACTTCATGCTGCTGTGCAATTTGTTCATGGTCACCACATCCCTCCCAATTTATGAAAGCTCTAGGCCCTCGATGGGCAGCATCATTGGCACTTACAAGAGCAGTGATGGCTCTTTTCCAAGCAGATTCATGATTCATCCATCACTCTCACAAAGAGCTTAGAGATGGAGATTGTCAGCAATGACCGGCACCCTTAGAAAGAGTTTGGGGAAATTAAGATGTTTTTGTTAACTGCTCTGATGCAGAAAATCTTGGGGATTTTTTATTTGTTTGTTTGTTTGTCTTTGACAATGTTTACTGCTTGACAAAAGCTCCTGAGTGAGGCGACAAGGGAATTCCCCCAAGGGAAGGAGAAGCAGAAGGCTGCCAGACAGACAGGGTCTGTGTCGTTTCTTGGCGCCTGTCTAAGCTCCAAATAGAAAATGCATCTTTTTTTTTTTTTTACCCTGTTCTCTGTATACCAGCCTTCAGGGTCCATTCCTATAGGACTATTTCTGGAGATAAAAGCATTCCCCAGCAGCTTGTGAAACAGGCTCCCACCCTCCAAAAGGCATCCTTTCCCTTCCCCTAGCAGAAGGAAGGTTCCCTATCCATTGACATATACCTGTAGTACCTGTTCACATACCAAAGCCCACGCCAGCTCAGGCGTCCCGGCATCTAATCAGGAGGACATGTTGTTCATTTCAACCATCCCTGTGTTAGCCTCCTGTCCTTCTCACCCCAGATCTACCCTCAGCTCCACGGACTACGATCCATCCTTGCTGTCTCCACTATTCTCTCCCGCATCCCTAGCTAGGCCTGGCCATGTCCAGTCTTTCTTTTCTCTCTGCTCTGGGCTCTTCAGATGCCTCTGGAAGTTCCTTCCCTTGTATTCACAATAACCCTCCCCCAGTTGAGTGGACATTTTGGCAATTTCTTTACTGCACCCTGTAGGCACTTTTTAAAAAAGTATTTATTTTATTGGGGTTTCTTATATCTCTTTTTCTCTTCTCCACCCCAATCCCTTCCAACACCCTAAAACCACATAGGAGAGAAAGGATGGTGGGAGGAAGGGGCAGAGTTCTCATCAGGTACTTCCTGCTGGTTAGGGTCACTGGGCTCCTCGGAACAAGTCCAGTCTTCATTTCAGGAGATCTCCAACTTCTCATCAGACTTCAGCAACAGCAGCCAGGAGCAGCAGGGGGTGGGGGAGGAGCATCAGCCAGCTCCTTCCTCTGAGCCTGCCCCCTTCCCTGGGCTCTGGCATTTATTCCCTCTCAGAGGCCTCAGAGTTAAACCATCTGCAGCTTCTCAGAGCCCGCACGAGGCAAGTAGCCTGCTGCTGTGGACAGCAGACTCGTATCCTACGCCTGGGATTAAAACGAAAAACATGTTCCACAACATAACCGAGTTTTAAAAGACACCAACACTTCCGCCACAGCACCCCTTCACACACGGTTCTTCGCTGAGGAGCCATCTCTCTTTTCTCAACTCTTCACAGACACAGTCTGTCAGGCCTGGCGAACTGGAAATCAAACATTGCTTCTTGCATGCTGGTTCCCCTCAGTGACCTGCCCTTCCTCTAGTCCCTGAGATCAAGGGACTAGTGATGGCCAGGCGTGTTGCCCAGATGAGAAGTTAGCAGCCAGGCGGTGCCCGGCTGCTATGTGGAGGGGGACGAGCCCCTGAGTCCTGACTTCTCACTCATCCTGACCCAGCCGGCCGGAGACTGATTCTCTACACACTGCCGCAGGCTGTGCAGCCTTTGTCCAAAAAGGGTGGGTGGTGACTTTGCTGAGTCCCTGCACCCATGGCGCTCAGGCTGAGTCCATCTGTGCCTGTGCTCCACAGTGTGAAGGGACAGGCCGTGGGGGGTTCTGCCGTTTCCTGTGCAAGTCCTCCCCAGCTCAAGCAGTTCAAAGACAGAACATTCTATCATGGTGTCCTGCACCAGGGCATGACTAAGGCCCCCATCTGCTGCATCGTGGCCCTTCCTTTCCTCTGTATTAAAGGTCAGGCACGAGAGGGTATTTTACCTCACTTCCTTTTTCCTCTGGATCCACTTCTCCCACGGTTCCGAGCTCTTAGCTCCCGGGGAGGGCTTTCCAGCAATGATCGGCGTATACCCTTCCTTTCAGTGCCCTCAGCACCTCTACCTCATCTTCCTCTCTCCAGTTTACCCTCCAAATCGGAGGCTAAGGTGGGAGATGCTAACCACATCCTGCTTCCTGTTGTAATTTCACCTTTAGGCAAACAGAGTCTCCCGGGAAGACAACTCAGGCTCAGATACACGCGTCTTGCCCTGCACAGCAGCAGCCAGGCAATCGCCAGGCTGGCTTGCTAATGTTCCCCTCTCTGGCAAGCTCCTCCCAGGAACCCTCAGCCTTCCTTAGATCCCACTGCATCCCTCCCACTCATCAAGCAGCCTTTCCAGTCCAGAGTGAACGAAAATGAGGGCATGACCGCTCACCATTCGCCAGTATGGTTTAGGGGAAGGCTTGAAGGTTGATGTGACGGAGGGTTCAGCCTGGGGCATCTGGAAGGATCCAGCCTGAACCAGGTCATGGTGGGGGAGGAGGCCTGAGAGAGGAAGGGGAGAGAGGGCAAGCAGACCAAGAGAGGAGCTGAGGACCAAGAGGCCGAGAGAGTATGTGGCCTAAATGACTGGATTATACAAAATCAGAAACGGGGCGGGGGAGGTGTAGGATACGAGTCTGCTTTAGACTCACCGCAGCAGGCTACTTGCCTCGTGCTCCAAAAAGGGCTAAGAGCTAAGAGCTTGGAACCGTGGGAGAAGTGGATCCAGAGGAAAAAGGAAGTGAGGTAAAAGGGCTGGTAAAAGTGAGGTAAACCGTCTTTGCCAGCTGCAGGTGGTTTAACTCTAAGGACTCTGAGAGGGAATAAATGCCAGAGTCCAGAGAGGGGGAAGGCTCGGAGCACTAAGCCAGCTGATGCTCCTGGCTGCTGTTGCTGAAGTCTGATGAGAAGTTGGGGACCTCCTGAAATGAAGACTGGACTTGTCCTGAGGAGCCCAGTGACCCTAACCAGCAGGAAAACAACTGAATGGGCATTTCTTCTGTGGAGGCTCCTCCTTAGACGGTCCAGCCTCAATTGCATACCTTGCTCCTCAAACCAGGACTATGCAACCATTTTTCCCAAACTCATCTTTGATTCTGTTGTGTCCCCGTTTGGATGCCAGTTGTGCTGGGTGAGTCTTTTCCTGGGGAGATGTGATACAAATATCTATTCACCGCCGGGAACAGTTGACAAACTGAAGTAGTATCAGCAAATTCCAATTTGATGAACTAATTGTTTTGTTTTGGTTTTTAATAATTACAGGCCTATGGAAGAAGAGTTACTTATAGGGGCATGGGTGACTTCCCCAACGGCCCCCAAACCCCAGCATGGATAACGAGTCATGAAAGCTGGAATACTGGAACTCTGTACAATTTACAAGTTAGAGAGTCTCCTCTCCTCAGCTGCCCTGATAGATTATATAGCCTTGGTGAGGGAGTGACTTTGTACATCCGTTAAGTTTAAGGAACTTCCTGAGACTTGTGAGCTGTTTACGCCCTGAGTTTTTTTTCAAGCCTTCCTTAGATTTTCCTGAATTCTTAAAATTTATCTATTATTTTATTAAAATAAATAATATATTTGTCCAGATAAATGGCCTTGAACTCAGAGATTTGTCTCTGCCTCCCCAGTGCTGGGATTAAAGCTGTGTATCATCACACCTAGCTAAATTTCCTGAGTTTTAATGTGCTTCCTTCTAAAAAGCTCTAAGTTTCAACTCAGAAGGAATTGCTACACACACAGACACAGAGACACGTGTCCCCAACCACCCTTACCCCCACACCTTTGCCTCTACCCTCTTGTAATAAAGCACCAGGTTTAAAGTGTAAGCCAGGGGCTGGTTATACGGCTCAGCAGTTCAGAGCGCCTGCCGCTCATTGGTTGCCAGCCCCGCACTGCGCAGCGCAAACCACCCGTAACTCTGCATGCTGCTCAGCTGGGCCCCTGCTGCCCTAAGCTTTGGCGTTTCCTTTTCCTTTCTCCTGTGCTCTTGTCTCATTCTTGTCCACCTATGAACATGCTCTGCAAGAGCAACGCAAGGACGTGTGCCTAGAAATGCCTTTGTCCACTTGCATGCTTGAAAAAAGGTTTGGAAATGTTTTTTTTGAAGGATTTTTGTACCATATCTAAACAAACAAACAAACAAACAAAAAACACAAATGAAAAAGGGTCCACCAACATATATCTTAGAGGTCCATCCCAGAGTCTCAGGGTCCAACAGCCATGGAGGCTGGTGCCTTCTTCATTGCTCAGTCTACAGCTCATGTAAGGATCAAGACGGTGACTTTAGGTTACAATCAAACTTGTTCTGCCAGATCCAAGACCCTGAATTCATCCAAATTGTAGAAACACGTTTAACAACCCGTCTACCAAGATACCGCCCGTTCAGATCAACAACAGCCTTAACTGCTGATTCAACTCTTTCTAAAAATATCCACACTGCTTCATCATCAGGAGCACCAGGAATCTCAAATATCACACATTTTCCAACTTTGCCATGTTTTTCACATTCTTCCTTGGTTTCAACTTCCAAGTCTTCATCGACCTCTCCTGCACCCACCATGTTCCTCAGCAGGACCGCTTTAGTAGGGCACTTGAGTATTTCAGTTAATGGATTTGAATCTGACTTCTTGGATGCATCCTGAGACTTGCCCTTCTCCATGGCGTCTCCCACAACTATCTCGCCGCCCCGCCTGCTGGTCTTCTCCACTGACAATGCAGTGCTCAGCGCTTGTTCATGCTTCCCCAGTCCCTGGCCTTCCCGGAAGCCGTACTTCTGCGTGATCTTATGAGCCCCCGAGCCACCCATGTTAGCAAGGAAGTAGTTGCTGGGGCCGATTGGAGATCTTGGTCTATCCAGCTCCTCATACACTGGGGGAGGGAAAGCAGCTTTGGAAGACGGTGGGAACCCCTTGTCTTTCTCTGCAGGAGAAGGGGGCAGTCAGCCCCTTCCTTACCCCTTTTCTCCATTCTCACTCACAGTCTTTGTCTTCATCAGAATCCGGGTCTGTTGTCTTGGAAACCCTTTGACTTTATGCCTGTCCTATGCCTCTTTTCTCTTTCTTCCATTTCCTTCTGTCTTTCCAGCTCCGGCTGCCTCTGTCGCTCTTCTCTCTGACGCTTCACTACTTTCTCATAATCATTAGGAAACACAGGATTGTATTCATCAGCTAAGGGAGTCAGAACGTCCCTCGCAGAAAACCCACCGGGCACCGGGCCCTTTGGCCCAGCTGCTGCATGCCGTGTGTCTACAGTCTGCCGGTCACCTGAGGAGCCTCCTTGCTTCAGGTCACTTGGGGCGAGGACTGTACTTTGTTTTGCCCGTTGGCTCTTGGCTTGAGTGATGAGCCTTCTTCACCTGAAGCTGGGACTGCAGAAGCTTCAAGTTTTTGGACCAGACTTCAGTTCCTGAGTCAGTGGTCTCCCCTCCCAGGTCATCTTTTTTAATTAAAGCCGGCCTTCTGAAACGATTCTGCCCATGGGCATCGTGCGTGGAAGCTGCCCTGCGTGGAAGCCTGCCGACAGCCCCAGCCCACTGCGGCGCCCAAGAGGTGATCCGCAGAGCTTGGAAATGTTTTTGTTTGGAATTTTGAAAACACTGGTCTGCTTCAAAGAGTTGCTTCAAGTGAGTCTTGGGTCATCTAAGTTCCTCATTCTTATCAGACAGCCTAACATTCTCTCTCATGCTTTTTGATCTGGTCTTTATCCAAAGCTTCTGTACTCTATGTGGCATGCCATGGCTACGTTTATTCTGGGCAGCCCTCTCATGGACCAGCTAGGTTCTTTACATGGAGCAGCAGAAATCACAGAGACCCTGCCTCAGAACAAGATGGAAGGAAGAAATGGTTCCCAAAGGTTGTCCTTGGTATACACACACACACACACACACACACACACACTGAATGAATGAATGAATAAGTAAATATTTAAAGATAGCAAAGAGGAGGTATAGAAGTGTCCTTTTGAGTGTGAGATGTTCTTTTGATCGACTTCGCTGTGTAGGGGAACAGAGAGATGGAGCATAGCAGGAGATGTAGGACCAGAGGAGTTTCCTTTTTATTATTTATTTATACAGTATACAGAATTCTGCCTGCATTTGTGCCTGCGGGTAACAAGAGGGCACCAGATTTTACTATAGATGGTTGTGAGCCACCATGAGGATGCTTGGAATTGAACTCAGGACCTTTGGAAGAGCAGTCAGTGCTTTTAACCTCTGAGCCGTCTCTCCAGCACCCTCAAAGGGGTCTCTTTAGAGATGAACAGGGATCCTTTGCTCTGTCGTTTTCTGGATTCCTTGACGTGGAGCCCACGACCTCACACCTGCAGGGCATTGAGCTCACATCTCCAGCCCTCTTCATTATTCCTTGATTTTGAAAAAGGGTCTTACAAAGCTGTTTAGGCTGGCTTTGAACTTGCAATCCTCCTGCCTCAATAGCTGAAGACAGGCTTGTGCTACCTTGTGCTAACTGAGCATGTTTTTACACTGCTTCTCTGCACTGGCTTCAAATTGAGCATGGCCAGGACGTTACCAGACTAAGACCTGAACTGCTTGCTTGCTGAGAGCCAGTATTTAGGAGATCAACGTTCATAAGCAGACTTATTCAAGGGAAAAAGGTCATCAAAGTTCTGGGTTGTTTAAATCTTTTTTTTTCCTTGTTTTTAGACAGGGTTTTTCTGTGTAGCATGTCTGAGACCCTGGGTTCCATCTACCACCAGGGGCCAGGCATGGTCAATAAACTACCATACTCTCCGGCACCCTATGACAGGGGTCCTCAACTTCCTAACACTGCAGTCCCTTAATACAGGACCTCAGCCACAAAATTACTTTTGTTGTTACCTTGTAACTGTAAGTTTGCTACGGTTATGAATTGTAATGTAAGCATCCATGTTTTCTGATGGTCTTAGCTGACCCCTCATGAAAGGGTCATTTGCCCCCGAAGGTGTCGTGACCCACAGATTGAGAAGCGCCACCCTACCTCTTCCTCCCACCCTTGTGTCGCTTCAGATACCTCTGGCTGAGTCACCTACCTTCTCCCTGACCCCAATTGCTGTTGAGCCACGTGATCAAAAATAAGAACCAAATGTCCAGAGGTTTCAAACCAACTTGATGCAAGCCAGAGCCAGCAGGAGAATCCTAACTGAGGAAGCGCCTCCATAAGACCCGGTAGCTGGCGAGCCTGTAGGGCGCTTTCTTAATTAGTGACTGCTGTGGGAAGGCCCGGTCCATTGAAGGTGGGGTGACTCCTGGGCTGGTGGTCCTGGGTCTATAGGAAAGCAGCTGACAAGCCATGCGGAGCACGCCAGCGAGCAGCGCCCTCCGCGGCCTCTGCATCAGCTCCTGCCTCCAGCTTCCTGCCCTGCTTGAGAGCGTGTCCTGACTTTCCGTGGTGACAGACAGCGAGGTATAAGCAAAATAACCCCCTTCCTCCCCAAGTTGCTTTGGTCATGGTGTTTCATCACAGGAATGGTGGCCCTGATTAGGACGGTTTCCCAAACAGACAAATTCTGGGCATACCAGCCCTCTGTCCGCTCTGGAGTGTTGAGGAGGAAATGGCCTTTGCCTCCTGCAGTGACAGGCCGGACCCCAGCACGCCTCTTGGCAATCTTAGCTGTCCCTGACTGCCCACTGCCCCACCTCTGGATGTCACTGGAGACACTGTGCTGTGTGGCTCCTTAGTTACATACGTCTTTTGCAGTGAACACCCGACCCTGGACGATGGGCCTTTCCTGAAGGTCTTCCTACCCAGGGTGCTGGGCCCCGAAGCTGAGGCCCTCAGGGACGTGGCTCTTTATGGCCCCCAAGCCTTGCGTTGTGTGCTCCCCATCCCTCCAACCTAACCCCAAGCCCTCTCACGTCCTCCCTGTCTCCCCACACCCTGCTAATCGCCACCATCTGGCCAGCTCATGCCCAGTGATGGGGAGAGGTGGGGACAGAGCTTGTTGGAAACTTTTTCCCAGTAGTAATTTGCAGACACAGCTTTTCCTCCTCTCCCTGCCTCAGAGGAAGAGACTTGCCTGCCATTGTCCCAAGCAACTAATATTTTCTCTGGACCTTAACCTACCAGCTTCTGCCCCTTTATTAGTAGAATCTACAATCTTAGGAAAATTATCTATTGTCCTGACCCTCATTGTGAAGCTAGCCGGTAACCGGCGGCCTACAAGTTCCCTGAACTCCCCTGTTCTCAGCCGTGAAACGGGGTTTCAGTGGTCCCTGACTCCTTGGCTCTGGAGGCTAGAGTGTGAATTTTCTCAGGAAAAGTGCTTAGCACAGTTTCAGGCATGCAGAAAACACCCAATAAAATAGTGTCTCCTTCTCCCCTGAAGCCCTCACTCAAAGGATGAGCTCACCACACACAGCACAGAAAGCTTCAGAGTGCAGAGTGAGAGTCTGCAGTGGGCTAGCCCACACAGCTCTAGCTCCAGGCCCCATCCATCCCACTGCAACCCTTTCACCAAGCCTTTCCTCCTCCAGCCTGACTAATCTTTCTTATGCTCTGCTCCCATTGGATAGAAAACCGTTTTTCTCTGGAAGCCCACCCAGCGTCTCTCCTTAATGCTGGCTTCTTCCCTTCACCATGTGGGTGGCTCAGATCTCTCTAATCTTCAAAAAAAGCACAAATCTCTACTGGCAAGCCCTTCCCTGCGTCCTGACTAGAGAAGGAATGCCACAGTCACGCCATCTCGGGGCTCGTCTTCGGATATCTTCAGAAGCACTGATTCCTGGAAGGACCAGTTTCTGGGGCCAGCTCCCATTTTGGGGAGAATCTAAGATCATCCAGTTCAACCACTTTAATGCACATGGGTGTTACCCATATTTCAATACCACTAGGGCCTCAGGGACATCCACACACACACAAGGTGGAGATCGGATCTAAACCTCTCCTCTAAGGGCCAGGATTCATTAGCAGCTGTATGGAGGAAGGGCTCAGCAGCTGTCCTTCAGCTGTCTTCCTTACTGTCCTCCTTCAGCGTCCTCCTTAGCCGTCCTCCCTTCTTCAGTGTCCTCCTCCCTCGTTTCCGTTTCCTGGTGACCCTAGCCATCTTTAGGTTGTGCACTTCCCAAAGTGTGGGTCACACTGCCGTCCACATCCCAGATCAGGCAGGAGCTCTGTCATCAACCTGAGCTGGAGTGAAGGCTGAGTTAAGAGGGAGGTGACCCAGGAGCACAGTGAAGGGCCTGGGAGATGACCTGGGGAGCACGGTGAGGGGGCCTAGATGTGACCCAGGAGCACAGTGAGGGCCTGTGACTGTATGCTGAGACCCTGTGGCCGGGACAGAGCAGACATGGGGTGCTGGCAGGGATGAGTGATGGAGACAGGGACGACAGAGAGAAGGGCTGGCGGGGGGAGGGGCACAGCTGGAAGGTGGGCGGACATTTATTTGCTTGGCTTGGTGGTTTGGGGAGAAGGGATTGCAGAGCCTCCCGCTGAGCTGGAGCTTTCTAACCGGGCAGACCCAGGCCTGGTCATGATGAAACCACTTTGTAGTGTGCAGGGCTCTTTTATTTGACGTTTTTAAAGTGATGTGGGCTGGCAAGAAGGCTCAGAGGACAGGCGTGTCTGCTGCCACGTCTCACAGCCTGAGTTTTGTTCCTGGAACCCACAGGATGGAAGCAGAGAACTCAGTCCTACAAGCTGTCTTCCGACTTCCACACAGTGAGAGGTTCAAAAGTTTAGAGTTAATTCTTGGGACTGGGGCAAAGTCACCATAGCACAGTTCTTTCAGAGCAAGGGTCCAGCAATCCCCCACCCAGATTAACCTGGGGATGTGACTAGGGTCACGTAGCCTCTAAGGAAGCCTATGGAATGTGTTAACTCCCTCTCTCTTGCTACAACCTAACCTGCACGTAACAGGGCAGGTATCCTCAGGTAGCCAGATCTGATCATTTGCAGTTTTGGCGCCTGAAAACAAACCAATCATTTTAAGGTCAACTCCCCTAGGGACCCTTTCACCCAATCCTATAGTGCCAAGACTTACACTTCCCTACTTTCGTTTTTGCTCCCTTAAAAACCCTGTTCCCCCAGAGCTGGGGGTCGCTTGCCTCTTTGTTCTTGCAAAAGGCAGCTACCCAGCTCGAGTTTGTAATAAAGGCCCTCGTGTGTTTTACATTGGACTCAAAGCCTGTTGGTCATTTGGGGACTCGAGATCTGGGTATTTCAACAGTTGCTGTGGCAGGCGTGTGTGCGTGCCTGCGTGTGCACGGGGTACATGTTAGCAGCTCGTGCTGAAAGGGTAGCCCGTTCACAGCCCCCGCAGTTGGATCCTCCCACACAGTTTAAGCTGTCACTTAATCATGACACCCACTTCAGTGTCAATGCTGCATAAAAAGTTGTTGCACTGCAGAGTCAAAGAACAATCACAAAATGTCTGTCCCCGTCTAGGGTTTACCACGGACACAGCCTTCTCAGGGTTAACCGCACGGCGGAGAGCAGACTGCCAAGAATATAACACCGGGCAGTGGTGCCACACGCCTTTAGTCCCAGCACTCGGGAGGCACAGGCAGCAGATCTGTGAGTTCAAGGCCAGCCTGGTCTACAGAGCGAGTCCAGGGCAGCCAGGGCTATGCAGAGACATACTGTCTCAGAAGAAACAAAAACAGCAACAAACAAAGAAAGAAGAATATGACACTTTCCGGGCTGATGAGATGCTCTCGGAAGACTGGAGTTTGACGAGAGTCACGTGGTGACTCTCAGCTACCTGCAACTCCAGTTCCAAGGGATCAGATGCCTTTAGGCACCAGGCACACACATGGTGCACACACACTCACACACATTAACATGTACATATATACATATACATACACACATACATACACACATGTGTGTATGCAAATTTAAAAAAACCCAACATTCCCCTTGCCCCCCAAGTTGTATTTGATTGAATTTGAGGGTCCTGATCTCACGGGCACAGAAGGCTGACTGTACATTAATTCTGCTGTCATAAGGTGTAGCGTTAAATTCTTCCTGTGGCTGCAGAATTAGGAAAAAATGCCTACACCTCAGACAATTCAGCACTGAGAACGCCACATCTGGAGAGAACCCCACATCTGGAGAGAACCCCACATCTTGAGAGAACCCCACATCTGGAGAGAACCCCACATCTGGAGAGAACCCCACATCTGGAGAGAACCCCACATCTGGAGAGAACGCCACATCTGGAGAGAACCCCACATCTGGAGAGAACCCCACATCTGGAGAGAACCCCACATCTGGAGAGAACCCCACATCTGGAGGGAACCCAGATGCCCCATAGGTGCTGCCATCCCACGGCTTCTGAGAGCTCTGGGAACCGGCTGTGAGTCTGGGCTCCTGCTGCCCGCTCCTTCCGGTGGGGGCCGGGGGGTGACAGGAAGTGGCTGCTCTGGACACCTCTCCGGTGTGCTGGCCAGTTTTACGCCAACCTGACACAAGCTGGAGCCGTCTGGGAGAAGGACATCTCAACCGAGGAATTCATCCGTAAGATCTGGCTGTGGGGCATTTTCTTAATTAGTGATTGATGGGGGAGGGCCCAGCCCATCGTGGGTGGTCCTATCATTGGGCTGGTGGGCCTAGGTGCTATCAGCAGGCTGAGCAAGGCCCCGCTGTGGCCTCCAGGTTATGTCCTGCTTGAGTTTCTGTCCTGACTTCCTTCAGCGATGGACTGTGCTGCGGAAGCCTCAGCCGTTTCCTCTCCATCTTGCTTTTGGTCATGGTGTTTCATCACAGGCGTAGAAACCCTAGCTAAGATGCCTAGGCCGCAGGAGTCTTCCATCACTGGGGGTGGGCATGCCACTCCTGGCTCCGTGGAGTTTCGGGGTAGAGAGGGCTGGGAAGAAGAGGGTGTCTAGTCTAGTTGGCTGAAGTTTAAGAAGGGGGAGAGGGGACAGTTCCTGCAACAGCTCATGAAGAGGACCAATCAGAACACACCTTGAAACTGGATCTGCCCAGGCTTCCCAGGCAGCCCTGTAAGCATGAGGAAGAGGCCACTCCCCCAGAGAGTGATGCACCATCCCCACCTTAGGGTCCTCAGTGATGAAGGTGGAAACAGAATCACACAAAGTATTAAAATTCAAATGTAAATGTTGGAAGGTTGCCCAGTTTTCAAGATGTTATTTGTCTGTTTATAGAGAGTGTTTCACTCTATCTCTGGCTGGCTTGGATTTGTAGACCAGGCTGGCCTTGAACTCATAGAGAACCACCTGCCTCTGTCTCTTGAGTGCTAAGATTAAAGGCACATGTCAGCACACTTGGCTTGTGTTTCTTTTGGAACATCTTCAAGCTGGGCACCATGGTGCCCTTGCCTTGAATCCCAGCATGGCTGTGTAGGACTGTAGGAAGGGCTTGCTCAGATAAGAGACCTTGAAATCTCAACTTTTTAGCTTCCTGGAGCACTCACTTCATATATTTGTCCCATCTGGGCAAGGACAGACCCTTAGAGACATCAGCAACTGAACCAAAACCAGAATGAAAATCTCCCCAGCTGACGGCCAAGCCTCTGCCACTTTGGGAAAGAGGAACAATAGTCTAAGGATGAAATGATGATACCCCGTGTGTCTCCTCTCTTGACTAAGCAGACACAGTGGGACAGAAAACGAAGTTAGCAGACATGAGTTTCTCCCTCGGCATGAGCAGGGAGATAGATAGTTTCAATCAGGCAGACCGTTTGAAGGCAGCAACTTGAGGGATATAAAGCATGTTCACAGTCACATCTCAGCACACAGACCTTCCCACAGTCTCCCTGAGTGGACCAGGACTTGCTGAGAGGTCAGCAAGCAGGAACTGGCCTGTAGGTGATACAGCTCTAGGCATCCTTCACAGCCACACCAAAGCCACGTCTAAAGGCTCAGACTGTTCCCACATCTTGCACACATCAGGCACGTGACCTCCAACAGGGCAAGACTGCCCATCTGGAAGGTGGGGCTTTCCTGGGAGTGTCCACTGGGATGTGAGATTTGAGCACGCCCAGTGGGGTACTGGGTTTCCAAATGCCATCATTATCTCCTGCTCCCTTCCTGGGAGCAAAAGGAGAGATCTGTCTCCACCCGGGCTTCCTTGTCGAAGATTAGTCATTTAATCCCCAAAGATGTCAACAGAGTGCTGTCACAACTCTGTCAGACTGCACTGCGCTCTTATCTGCTTTATTTCAACATAGGAATGACGAGCCGTTTCCCCACCCCAGACCGTGAGATTTCCTTGACAGATTCCCAATAACCACAACAGTTATGCTATCGGCCTGGCTCAGCCGGGACTCGTAGAGGCAGTGTGTGTCCGCACTTTGCTTACACGCCTCTCTCGAAAGCCACAGTTCTCTTGGTGTTTTCCTTTTTTACAAAAGGATTTTACTTGTTTGTGTGTTTGTTTTTTTCCAGACACAGTTTCTCTCTGTGTCTCTGTCTCTCCCTCTCCATAGCCAGGCTGGGCTGGAGGCAGCACATAGTTTGTTGGGGGCAGGAGGGAGTCTTTATGCCCTGGGGGAAGGGATTGGCCAGGGTTGTTGGAAGATACCCCATCTGCTCAGGGGCTGTAGGGTGGGGGCTGGGTTATAAGGTTGAACAAGGAGCGAAGCCTCTTTGTGTCAGGGTAATAAATTCTTACTAGGGTTGGTGGCGGGCCGCTAGCTTAAGGCTGGGAGGGGGAGAGAGAACCCCTGCCAGCCTCATGGCTGAAGGTCCCTCCACCCTCTGTAATCCTGTGTCATTATGGTCCCACATGCCATCACGGTCTGGCTGATGGTTTTGAATTATCTGTCTCTGCGTGGGTAACTGTCTGTGAGCGCAGGCACCTGTGGAGGCAGACATCAGACTCCCCGTGGCTACAGCTGTGGGTGGATGTGCGCTGCCCCGGTGAGTGCTGGGAGCCAGCCTTGGCTACGAAGCCTCCTCTCCAGTCCCCTTGCTTTCTTGTTAAGTTGGCACAGCCTCTAGTGCCTTCCGCAATCCTCTTGGGGAGTACTAAGACACTTTAGGCTACAAAGAACAGAACCCCCGATTCAACCAAATAAAATAAACAGTTTCCGTGCCCGTGGCGCTTGTGCAGCTGAATCTTGCCTCGGGATAGGATTGATGCTGACGATGGAAGTCAGTGATGCTCTCTGTCAGGCACTGTCAGGAACGTTGGGTCTTAGTCACCCTTGCTGGCTTTGGGATAGTCTCTCCTGCTCGAAGCCCAGGAACAGTGTGGAAGAGAGTTTGGGTAGTTCTGCAGTCCTCCCCTGGCACTCCACATTCTCCATCTTGGGACCCTGTGTCTTCAGTCTCCAACTCTAACTTTTGAAGGCCTTGGCCATCACCATGGAGAACTCTGTCTTTCTCTTCACCCTCTTCTGCCCATGATCAGAAGATGAAGCCATGACTCCCACGCCCAGAGCCCAGAAGTTTGAGAAGTCTGATGTTTCTGTGCCGGGTTCCCTCAGACCAGAGTGCCTGAGCTAAGCAGCTCCTGGAGGCAGCTGGCCCTTGGACACCTGCGGAGTTCATTCTGATCTGAAGCCCTGCCTGACTGCCCCCTAAGCTGGCTTAGAGAGAGCAGTCACTGGCCAGCTCTGCAGTGCACCTGAATACAATAAAGATGGCTTCAGTTTGGCTGGGAAATGTGGTAGTGGTCTCATTTCTTGCGGTAGGATTAACACTTTTGGAGGCCCCACTGAGATCAGACCACCCACCCAAATTTTAAAGCCAGACCTTCACTCCAGGACTGTGGGGGCTGCAGGGCCACCTCGGGTGCACAGTGTGAGCCGTACCAAGGCTGTGAGGCATGCTTCCAGCTTCACAGACTATCGGAGTGAACCGCTGTGCCGAGAAAAGCAGCAAGCACCGGTGGAGGCCTCCATGGTGAGTCACGGTGATCTCCTGTGACCTCTGGTCCTTCTGAGTCCCCAATCCGGGTGAGGAGGGCTCTACCGAGAGCCAGTGCTGTCCTGGCCAGGGCACCAGCGAGGTGGCACTCGACGCATCGGAAGCTTTTGGTCTTGTCATCTGTCTTGCCAGTGTACAGCTTGTCTTTGGTTTCGTTCTTACTGTATCCGACTTTTCTGTGTTCTGTATTGATTGGCTTATCTTGGACTTGGGGAAGCTGAACAGATTGAAGAATGGACAGAATGGGTAATGAGATCAGCGAGCCTGACAGTCCCTCGGCCAGTGTGACAAACTTTGACCCCTGTGATTGTCCTTGCCAGGAGTCACCTCCAGACATTCTGGGTCAGTTGGCCCCCTCCCGGGGCACTTTCAATTCTCAGGGAGTCTGAGCAGTGTGTGTGTATGTGTGTATGTGTGAATGTCTCCCTCTGCAAGCTGGGCCACCCACCAGACTGGATACATCTTACCCTGGGCAGAAGCGTGCTCTAGCCTGCCTCCTGGATGAAGGTTTGTGTGGTCTGCAATGGCAAGGTGGCCCACGCCTGACTGTCAGCAGCTGTGCCCTTTGACGGCTTGCAGCAGAGACCCAGGAGCCCCCTCTGAAACCTGCAGGACTAGGGGAGGAATCCTTCCATATCCATCTTCACCCTACACCCTTCCTCACCTCAGCCTCTGTCTTTGCCACCCAGTGCCCATGGCCTAACTCTGCTCCTCCATTAGCTCAGCTGTCTGGCTCTTCCCTTTCCCCATGTCTTCTCTCCCTCTAGCTCTTCCCCACCTTCCCCTGACTTCCCCTCCCCACACTCGCCAGCGAGTCCCATATGCCCCCCAACCCTCCCATGCTGACTCTGGGGCAACACCCCCTCGGGCCTTGCTCCCCTATGGTGGTTTCCTGATATTCGATTCCTCTGTGTCCATTTGTCCACTAGACCTCTGCAATTGGAAGAACCCCCTTTCAGCACTGACTGCAACTGCTTAATTCCTCTAGTCGATTCTATCTTTTTCAATCACATGGGACGGCTGGCAGCAGACTCTCCATACCTTCCTCACTATGCAGGAAGGGAACAGACTCTCACGAGGGCAGCTGAGGCCTGCCCTCCCCAGAATAGCTGCAGTTGCCGATGACCCCGGGGATAGAGGCAATTGGCTCTGCTCTGCCAAGCTGGATACTCCAATGGGACTACAAAACAGAGGGAGGTAGGAGGTCACTCGGTGAGTCCCACCAGGCTCTGTTAGAAGGGATGAAGCAGGCAGCCTGAAAGCCCACCAACGGCAGGTAGCAGATGTGAACCAGCCCAGGCAGTCGCCTTCAGCTTTTCTGAAATGCCTCTTGATGGCTATCAGTTATTCACCCTATAGACCCAGAGGACCTGGCAAATCTCATGGAGATTGACTTGGCCTTTCTGACCCAGTCAGCCACTGACATATGCAGAAAAATCCAAAAGATGGATGGATTTGCAAAGAAAGAGCAGGTCAGAACGATTGGAAATAGCCCGGAAGGTATTTGGTAGTAGAGGCAGCAAGGAAGATCTTTCCTCAGAGAAGATGGGTGACCCACCGTGGCTGCACTTTCAGCTCTGCCCATGCACCCCAGGATAAATGAGGAGACCTTTATGTAAGGACCACCTACTACAAAGGACTGGATTATTGAGGGAGTGCATGTCCCAGGGGAAACAGAGAGCCCCACCCCTAAACCCAAGCCATTCCTGGCTATGGAGGCTTAGAGAGGCTAAGGAGTGTTCAAACTAGGCCCCCACAGGTGAAGACTGTAAGGTCTCTGGTAGCTCCCTTCAGTATTATGGAGGGGCCCTAGGACCCCTTACCAAACAAAGAAATACAGGGGATATTAAAGAATACAAATGGACCACTGACCAGACTGTTAACCTAGGACAAGGGACTATGACTCATCCTTTTATCGTTATTCCTGAACGTCCCTACCCTTAACCTGGACGGAACCTCTTGAACAAGCTCCAGGCAACGCCACCACTCTCAGGAGAAACACCAGGCTGCAGCCAAGAGGCCCTGATAAGGCTGTAATTATAACCCACCCAACTAGTGGGGAACGCCTGCTCCTCCTAAATCCAACCCATTCCAGGGAAGGGGAACGGAGAAGCTGCTGATCCAGGGCATTCCTTCAGTTTGGGCAGAGGACAGTTCTCCTGGCTTAGCCAAACATGTGCCACCCACCAGAGAGCAGCTAACATCTGGGTGATGCCCATCAGATCAGAATACCCCCTCAGCTCAGAGGCCAGGGAAGGGGTCATGGGTGACATGGGGTGTCTCCTTGAAGCAGGCATACTTATTCCTTGCCAGCCAGTCTGGAACACCCTTCCTTCCCTGTCGGAACTCAAGACTAGAGGCTTGAAGGAAGTGAATGTATGGGTAGAGCTATTCACCAGACTGTTAAAATCCCCAGCCTAACTGGGCATGGTAGTGTACATCTGTGATCCCAGCACTCAGGGAGGCAGAGGCAGGTGAGTTCAAGGCCAGCCTGGTCTAAAAGGTGAGTCCAGGACAGCCAGGGCTACACAGAGAAACCCTGTCTTGAAAACCCAAAAATAGATAAGTAAACAAATAAATAAAATCCCTATATCTTGCTCAGTCTATAAAGTTTACACTGTATTGGACTTAGTACATGCTTTCTTCTCCATCCCCCACCCACATCAAAATTAAGTCAGCCCATCTTTGCGTTCAAACGAGCCAACCCTAAACTGAGACTATCACGAGAACTGACCTGGACCAGCCTGCCTCAAGGGTTCAGAACCACCACCCCCGCATCTTTGATGACACACTCAACCCATATTTCAGTTTCTTGCATAGTAAGCACCCTAGGTAACCTTGCTCCAACATGTGGATGGTTTGCTGTTGGCAGCTAGCAGTGAGGACTGCTTGGGAGCTATCCAAGGCCTTTTGGAAACCCTTGCCTGAGGGGGCTACCAGATTTCTAAAAAGAAAGCCCAAATTTGCTCACTCCAGCTCACCTTCTTGGGATATGAACTGAAAGAAAGGAACAGACTGCTCCCAGGCCCACAACTCCAACTGCCAAGAACAGTTAAGGGGTTCCTGGGAGCTGTTGGGTATTTCTGTCTTTAGGGACCTGGGTTTGCTGAAATTGCCAAATCCCTGTACTTTACTGGAATCAGTCCAGGACTATATGGCTACAAGTATCTGCTGGTCTTGACACCTTCACTGGCTGGGCTTTTCCATCAAGAACAGAAACAGCCCAGGTGGTAGCTAATTAATAATAGAATTTAATAATAGATATTATTTTCAGATTTGGCCTCTGGGGTCTGAGCATGGCTCAGCCTTCACAGCTGAGTTATCTCAATTGCTCTCAAAGGCTCTGAACATGAACTGGAAACTTCGTTGTCTGTATTGTTCTCAGAGCTCAGGAAAAGGTAGAGAGGGTGAATGGAACTTTAGAGGAGATTTTAACCAAGTATACTCTTGAGCCTGGTGCCAGCTGGGTTGATCTCTTACCTCGTGCCCTTCTCAAGGCCCGCTGTACCCCCTACCAAGAGAAGTACCCTCCATGTGAAGCAGCCTGTGGGTGACCTCCTCCCATGAACTTTCTTAGATTGCTCCACTCCAGTCTCTGACTCCTTAAAATGACTGTGGTTAACTTTGGATAAGATCTTTCCCCAGGTCCACACTGCTAACCTTGTTGGGTACTGACCACCTGATCATCCATTCCAGCCTGCAGCTGTTGCCTTGGTCCATGGCTCTAAAACTGAGCAGCCTGAGCCCAGATGGAAAGGCCCTTGCATCATGGCTCTCTGGCTGTCAGCTGTCATTAATTGCTGGCATTCCTGCCTAGATTCAGCACTCACACCCCCAAAAGCACCCAGGAACCTGTGGAAGAGGAGCCAGCCCCCCCAGAGGTGGAAAGTGACCGAAAGAGGACCATTAGAAATCAAACTTTCTAAGGTTTCACTGTCTAACATAACTCTGAACATTGTGTTCTTGCTGCTGGAATTTGCATCATGATTGTCCTATGGCTAACAGTTTTACTGACCTATTTTTAACTATGCAAACAGAACCTGAATGCATCTTGATGTGGAAATAAAGAGGCGCCCCTATCGTAGGAAACAACCTGATACTGTCTTGCCATGCAAAAGATTGCTTTCATCCACCAGGGCCCGTAGTTTGGACACAAGAAGGGGTTCCTAGCCAGATGGATGAACTAATCCAACTGACCAGTCCCAGCGTAATATACAGACTTCAGCATAACCACATATCCTTTAAAAGGCTCTGTATGCTAAATAAGGAGGAAGAACGATTCATTACTCACTTCAACTGAACTTAACATACCCAGGGTAACTCTGTCTGTAACTATGGTGTAGTTCATAACCATTGGCTCCATCCAGCCCTAAAAAGCCAACAAGAAAATTTCTTTTGTGTCAGAGGAGATCCCTATATTCCTGGGCTCTTAAAAAGAAATGTATATGGCATAGGGGCTACATAGGAAAATTATACAGGAATAACTGCAGTCATGATGGAACTTGCCCTCACCAATATTTCTAGAGCTGTGTGGCCAATGTTCCTACTTATAATGACTTTTTCCTCAACTATCTATGTAGTGGTTGTGCTAATGGCCCTTCTCGTTATAATTCCGCTTCTCAGCACACCCTCGCCTTTGGTAAGCGACTGCCCTTGGGATGGGCCATTTTCTGTGGGAATATTTATTCTTCTTTCCCCACAGGATGCAAAAGTTTATGTGGGACAGGACATGTTATCCCCATTTTACTTGGCAAATCTTTATAATTAGTTAACAGACTCACAAGAGCTGTCTTCATACGTGTGTTGGGGTTGGCCTGATGCTAATTACTGCCTCAAGATCTGGTTACTGCCTGAATACACCTATGTTTGCTGTGTAAACCCGCTTAAGACATTATTCCTGATTAGTTAATTAAAAGGCCTGCACCCAGGCATGGCGGAAGGGGGTAGGCGTGGCAGAAGGGGGTAGGCATGGTGGAAGGGGTAGACATGGTGGAAGGGGGTAGGTATGGCTACCTCCTTCCCTGGTTTTAGGAAGAGGAGAATCACGGGAAGCAGACAGAAAGACAGGAAGAGAGGAAAGAGGAGGACATGATGATGGGTTATTGTGAAAAAAAAAAAAAAACCACATGGGCTGGGAGGGAGGACTCTGAAAATGGTATGGAAAGGAGCGATCCAGATGAAGGATTAGAAGGTGTTTGTAAGATTATGGATGGAAGGTGCCCAGATGAGGATGGTTGAGGCAGATGGCATTGGATGGGACTGGGAGGTGGATGGTGAGGTTATTGAGACAGCATAGGTGGAATATCTACTGACCCACGGTAAATAAGGCGATTATAAAACCTAACGGGTGTCTGTGTCTTGTTGATTTTTGACAGCAGGTTAAATGACGCCACCGTAATATTTCTAGGGCTGATAATAAACATTAATTTCCAGCACCTATTAGACCTGCTGCAGCTACCACTGCAACTTTTCTGTTACCTGTAGTGAGAGTTTTGGAATTTTGGTGTCTTTAAAAACACAGAAATATTATAAGAATATGTTTTTGTTTTAATCCCAGGAGTGGGAGATGGGGCTGTTTTCAGCAGCTGAGTATGACTTGTCTCATGCTCCAGCAGAGGTGCGGTTTTGCCTCACAGCTTCTGCAATTGTGTGATGTTTAGAATTCTGGGAACTTTTCAGAAGGTATATAAATGCTAGGGCCCTGAGGAAGAAGGAGGAAGAGGAGGAGGAGGAGGAGGAGGAGGAGGAGGAGAAATTAGATATCCTGACAGCAAAGATCAAACTTGCCCCAGGGAAAACATCACCTCCTTTCTTCAAGGATCTCTTTCCCTTTGTTGTCTCTCTCTTATCTAGTGTTAGAGGGTTGAACGGGAAGAAAGAACTCACAAAGTCTAAGACCAGCTGTAATTACCCTTCCCAGGGCTCACCAAGAAATCTCCAAAATAGCCTGTTTAATTGCCAAAACTGCTAACATCACAGCAAAAATATTAGACAAAATTACTCGAGAAATAGGAGAACTGAGAACAGCAGTTCTTCAAAATAGGACTATCAGAGACTGTTGCTTAAATTATAATCTTGGTTGTCAGCAATTTACTGGTATGTGCTGTTTTGGTAAGCTCTGATTTCTCTCATACAACTGACAACCAAATTAATGGTCTACATTTACAAAAAAAAAAAAAAAAAAGACAAAATCTCCCAGACAATTTGGCTAAGATGGTTCTTCCCCCTCAATTACCCTCCAATATTATTTCTAGTGGTTATCCTAGACGCTGCGCCCTCCAATTTGTTTCCAACTTGATCACCCGTCTGATAAGCCGGGCCACAGTCTTTGCTGCCCATGGCGCTATTAAACACAGCGTCCTGTCAACGACTTTACAGGAACATGCTGGTCAGGAGCGAATGAGGAAAACTGTCTGACTCCACTGTGAAGACAGAAACCATTTTGTTATCAATAATAAGTTTCTGTGTATTCTAAGAGCCAAGTTTCTGTTTTTAAGTGTCTGCTTTCTGGAACCTGATTGCTCTCTTTGTAAGAACTTCCCGCTGCCCCACGACCATGACCATTCTGGTGGTTTGAGCAGAAACAGCCCCCAGAGGGTCTTAGGAGGCACCAATAGGAGGCAGGAGGCATGGCCTTGGTGGAGGAAGTGTGTCCCTGGGGGTGGGTGGCGAGGCTTCAGACGCTCAATCCCAGTGTGGCCCTCTGTGACGCCTGCCGCCTGCCGATACAGATCCACATACAGAACTCAGCTACCTCTCTGGTGCACATCTGTCTGCGTGCCTCCATGCTTCCTCTATGACGATAACGGACTAACCCTCTGAGCTGTAAGCCAGCCACAGTCAAATGTTTTCTTTCATAAGGGTTGCTGTGGTCACGGTGTCTCTTCAAAGCCATGGAATCCCCAACTAAGCAGCCACAGGGACTTGCTTTAGAGATCCTTGACCCTCTCTAATCAGTGACCACAGAGGCTGACTGCTCAGACTTTTCTGTACGTTCCTAACAGCATTGTCTCTGCTCTAACCCAACTTAGGAGGCAGCCACTGGCCAACTCTCTGGTGCACCTGAGTAGAACAAAGCTTGCTTCGGTTTGGCCCAGAATTGTGGTAGCAGGCTTATTTCTGTCTAGTGGAATTAACAATACCACACACCGTGCAATGGAAGGAAGCATACCTTTATTTCAGCTCCACCATCCCAGACCCAAACACCAGGATGTGCCACCTGGTGTGTTAGGTGCTAAGTTCAAAAAATTCCTATAAACATGGATAACCCTACAACATTTTGTCACAAGCCCCCGCCAAGGTGTAGCTCACCTCGCTTCCCCAGAGGGGAGTGCCTGGGGTTCATCACAGACAAGCAGGTAGAGCAGGGCAGAGACTGAAACAGCAGCACACAGGAAAGGCGCCAGTGAGCCCTGGGACATGCCTTGGAATTCACACTGTAGCTGGGGAAAGTCCCTGCTTTGGCTATGGTGGGTCCCAGCCACAAAGCCGTCCCAAAGGCAAGAACAGCCCCAAGTGTGGGCTCCTGGGGCAGGCCAGCTGGCCGAGGTAGTGTAAGCACACCTGAAAATTTGGGGTACCCAGTGACTACGTCAGGTGCTTTCAAGGGCTGGGAGTTGCCTGGGTCTGGGGACAACAGAGTGGGAGGCAGGGAATATTAGAATCAAGGCTCTAAGATTGGCAGGCTGTAATCTGAGCCTGGGGTTGGGGCCGGGGGTTCCCCAGAAATAAAGGAAAGTGCAGAGAGAGAGAGGCAGGGAGAAACATGGGGAAGGGGTCTCTCGGACAGAGGGGGAAATGGAGGAGAGTGAGGGGTAGAGGGCCCTTTCAACCTTTCTTCTCTTTCTCCCATGGCCTCTGTGGACGTGGAGCCCACTCTCTCCCCCCTCACATCCAGGCACCTCAGACCATTACCAGCTGGGCCTGGGGCTGCCTGGAGCTGTCGAGCTTGCTCACCTTCTCCTCTAGCCTCAGGGTAAGCATGGACCTCAGCTCACCCTTCTCTCCCAGTGGGGTGCCGTGCCCCAGCCTGCCCAGGCTAGTCCTCCACTACTCCAGGCCTCAGGCAGAAAGGGGAAGAAGGGAAAAGGGAGAGCAGGAGGGAAGCAGGGACAGGATTTTTGAGAGCTAACGCCTTGTCAGGTCGAAGGCCGGCAATCTGGAATCTGCCCTTCAACCTGGGACCTAAGTACAGAGAAAATTTTATGAAATAGGTTTAGCAGTGCAAATATATTCTTAAATTGTGCAACTGTTCACATTAGATCTTTTTTGCTTTGTTTTCAGCTCTAACTCATCATTTATGAACATAGTTAAAATTTTTTAATTGCAGTAAATAGCCTATAGCAACACCACTTAGCTAACCAGGAGATGAAGGGCTGCATCTATATCTTAAAACAAAATTTTTGCCATTAGGAAGGGGGAGGAAGCCAATAATCAGTACTAAAGGGAGGAGGAGGAAGAGGAGGAGCACACAAGCTCTAGAAGTTGCTGTGATCTTAACAGCCCAAGCAAACCAACTACCTATGTCAAGGTCAAAAGAGACCTTGATGTCTGGGTTAGTGGGGCGTAGTGAGGACCGTGAGAGCTGGAGGGGCCGCCTGGATTAAATCAGCTGTGCCAAGCGTGACAGTGGCCCTACACCCTGCTCTTGATGGCAGGAAAGGAGAATCTAAGACAGTCAGCCCTTTGTAGTTTCCAATGCCACGTCCACGGATTCAGCTGTGAGCAGATTTCCTGAAATCTGCTGTGTCTGGCTGTGACCAAGAAACTCTCGGAGGGAGTTTCTTGCAGAGACCGATGGAGTGCCTGGGCTCTCAGACTGGGACTGTGTAGGCTCCAAGGCTGATTACTGCGTCTGGGGTTCGTTCCAGCCTTCTGAACAGCCATTCCTTGCCTCACTCTGTATCAGAACTAACACCTCGTGACAATAAAGAAAAACCTCTTAGAAGCTGTTGACCCAGCAGAAAACTAGCTTCCACCAATCCAAGAGCTAAGAATGTCATAAACAGCGTCTTGGGCCCATAGACTGGCCTCTTCCATCTCAGCTCTCTCCTCTCTGGCATCACCGATGTATTTTAAAGTTGCCTTGATCTATGGCTTTCTTCTATTAAAAACACTGTGAAACTGCTTTGCTTTGAAACATGGAACCCTGGGTGACTGAAATCTGCACCCCAGGCCACGGTCACTCAGAACGGCTCCAGAATAAACCATTTCTTATCTCCTTTAAGATGAGAGCTGCGACTTTTGTGTCAACACAACCAGCCATGAATGTGTGCCGTGCAGCTAGCCCTAGGGAGCTGCCTGCAATGAACATGTTCTGACAGGTTTTTCTTGTCATTATTCTCTACCATATACATTACAAATAATCTAGAAATTACTTAAAAGTGCACAGGATAAAGTGCACAGTACAATGTAAAAAGTTACATCTGACATAAGGGACCTGAGATCAAGGAATTTAGCATCCATCAGCGTCCTTGAACTGATACCTTTACAGATACTTCGGTGTGACCACATATGCTTACTTTTCAAGGAAAGTTAAATTGTTTTTAGATTTGTTTTTTGTGTATGTGTGTTTGACCTCCATGTGTGGGCATCGTGTGCCTGCAGTGTGCACAGAGGCCAGAAGGGGGCGTCAGAGCCTCTATAACTGGCATCAGGGACTATTGCTAGCCTCAGTGTGGGTCTCGGGAATCAAACCTGGATCCTTTGGAAGATCAATATGCGCTCTTATCTGCTGAGCCATCTCTCTAGCCTCGTTTCTATGTTATACATATGACTATATACACTTGTTTAGAGAGATTCTCAATGGCAGCCCTGGCTGGCCTGGAACTGTGTATTCCAGTCTGGCTTCAAACGCAGAGATCCATCTGCCTCTGCCTGCTCAGGGCTGGCTTTGGTGTGTGTATACACACACATATGTTTACTGTACCACTTTTAAATTAATTTTCAAATGTTAGCTCAAAAGCATCCCACGAGCCAAATCAAACAAGTGTAATGTCCGGTCTCTGTCCTGAGCACTCTCAAATTAAGCAGTTGCCGTAGGCCTGCAGCACTTTGAAGGGCCTACAAAAGCAGACTTGATTCCGTGGGTGTGGACTGGGACCAAGGCAGCGTGTCTAACGCTGGCTGTGTCGCCCACAGTGAGGGCTTCACTTAATCTTCCAGACTCGGTCAACACCGGCTCCAGCTTGTACATCGCCAGGTGCTGGCCACGCACCACCAACGGGCGTCTGTGTCAGCGACAGATGACAGCGAGAGTCAAACACACCAAAGCCCTGTCTGGCACTCAGGAAACTGCACCTGGGATGTGCTGGGAGCGGCTGTGGACTTGTTGCAAAGATCTCAGCAGAAATGATTTTCCTAGACGGTCATTTCACCAACCCCTAGCTAAGCAGAGAGTAACTATCCATCTGCCACTCTGGTTAGCAAAGTCTGGGTGTGGCTCTTTTCCCTGCCCCGGCACACCAAAGCAAGCTTTTCTCTGCACTTAGGCAAGTGAGTTGGTTCTGCCCGTTGGAGAAGAAACCAGTTTCTGACCAGTGTGTAATGGAAATGGGAACAGGAATGAGGCCAAACAAAAGCCCTGGCCTTTCCAGGCCACACAGTGACCCCTGCCCTGACAGAACACGAGGCCTCCGCTTCCCCTGGGGAAGGATCTGAGGGCTTCCCCAGATCCTTACCTCTGGGCCTCACAAGACCTAGGGAGTGAAGCACCCTCCGCCCCTGCCACCTCCAATGCACTCAGGGTTTTTGGCGCTGGGAGGCTATACGCCCCAGAGCCCTGAATCCCAGGGCTGGTCATTCTAAAGCCTCGCTGAAAGGGCCACAGGGAGATGGAAAGCGCTCAGTCCCCCTCGTTCTACCACCAGGGGAGCCTGGGCAACACTTCAGATCTTTCCAAGGTCACGAAGCTGGTTTGCAGCAGACTCCCGGCTCAGAACGTTTGGACGTAGAATTGGGCAGAAGTCTCGGGCCTCAGTCCCACGTTCAGCAGCAACGTCAGGAAGGACCTTGCAGAGTCCAGCTGTCTCAGAGAGGAAGGAAATGTATATAAAGAGCACTGTGCTGAGAGACTTGCACGAAGGCCAATGAGAGGCCTTCTCTGACTTAACTGCGGACGCGAGCTCACACTGACCTTTCCGGAGAATTCTCTCCTCTGTGCAGTACACAGCCTGAGGGGCCTCTCTGGTTTGTGCTCAGGGCATGGGGTGGGCCAGGGGAAAAGGCTGGAGACAAAAATCCTAAACCTGGATTCTGGGATTGCTCCAGACCTACCAAACCACTGTGCCTGGTGTTGGTGCTTGCTGTAAAGGAAACCTCTTTTCCGGAGGGAGGAATCAGTCTGCGCCCCCGCCCCCACCCCAAATCAGAGAGGGACAGGGACACCATGCAGGTGAGGTGGTGCCTCCCGCCCCGCCCCCGCCCCCACAGAGTGGTCCTCTAAGATGAGGGAAGATAGAGTACCTGTGCCCTGCGGCTCTTCACTTCCCAGTGAACTGGCCCGGCCTGGCTTTCTCCAGCTTCCTGCGCCTCTCTAGGGGAATCTCCTGCAGGCTGATGCCGTGGTTGCTCGCCCTGCAGGGAGCAAACTGCAGCCTCAGGGGGACGAAAGGGGGTGAGGGAGGTCAGGGCCTGGGTCGCTGCTGCTCGGCCTGAGAGCGGTGTGGGAGGCAGGAAGAAAGGGCGAGGGCACAAAGGGCCCGTGGCTGCCGCCACTGAGGCGCCAGGCACCCAGCTTTCAGGTTCAAGCGGACCACTCACCCGGGTTGCAGATCCGGTGGTTTGGGGATGGGCTTGTTGAAGCCGAGTCTGCCCACAAGCCAGTACGTGTCCTCAACACCCTTGCCCTGAAGACGAAAGACGGGACTTAGGCAGACCAGGGTGAGGGACGAAGACGCTTTAGGTCCTCCTGACGCCGAGAGACCCTGCATCTGTAAGGGCTCCCAGGAAGGGGCAGGGTGTGGTCCAGGCTCACCTTCAGCTCTGTGCGGCCTCGACACTCCATCTGGAAGCCCTGGTCCAGAGCGCGGAGAATCCGAACGGTGCTCATGTTCACGTGGATGCGATAAGCTGAGGCAGCGAGAGCGATGCCAGGTTCTCAGGGGATGGCGCTCACGTCCTGGCCTGGGCTGTCTCCCCCAGCCTCCCCCAGGCCTTGCTGCCCTCCCCCAGGCCTCCCCCAGCCTCCCCCAACCCTCCCAGCCTCCCCCAACCCTCCCAGCCTCCCCCAGCCTCCCCCAGGCCTCTCTGTTCTCCCAGCCCTCCCTGCTTTCCCTGTCGGTTTCACTCACGCAGCCCGGTGGACTCCATCCGGGAGGCAGTGTTGACCGTGTCCCCAAACAGGCAGTACCGAGGCATGGTGAGGCCCACCACGCCGGCCACGCACGGGCCTGGGGAGATAGGCCAGGTCAGAGGGCAGGCGGAGAGGGACCGAAGCTGGTGCTGGTGGAGCTCAGTAGCGAGGCTGCGCAAAGGGCCTCAGAAGACCTTAGCACCCGTGTCCAGCTCCGCCAGCAAAAACACCCTTAAATGAATTTCCTTCACAGCAAGCCTGCCCCTCCCCCACCCGCCGCCCCTTCCCCCGCCGAGACTTTGCCTCCTATGGATGAACTCCGGAGCCCTGAGTCGTGGCTTACCTGAGTGCAGACCGATGCGGATGCGCACTGGTACCTCCGGCATGTGGCGCATGCGGAAGGAGCCCACGGCGCTGAGGATGTCGAGCGACATGTTGGCGATCTCCGCAGCGTGGCGCTGCCCGTTCCTCTGCGGCAGCCCGGAGGCCACCATGTATGCGTCTCCGATGGTCTCCACCTAGGGGAACGGGGTGCAGCCGCTCAGTTCCGAGCACACACGCTCACACACACACTCACTCACAAACACACTCAACACACACATACTGACACACACAGACACACTCACATACACAGACACACACACTCAAACACACACAATCACACGCTTACACAGTCACACACAAACTCAACACACACAGTCACACACACACTCAACACACACTGTCACACACACTCAACACACACACAGTCACACACACTCGCACAGTCACACACACACTCAACACACACAGTCACACACACTCACACAGTCACACACACACACAGTCACACTCACACAGACACACACACTCAACACACATAGACTCACACAGTCACACTCACTCACACAGTCACACTCACTCACACACACACACAAACACACACACACACTCAAAACGCTGCCACTGGTCAGGAAGAGGCCTGGTGTCCCCGGAAGCAGAGTGGGAGTTGGGAGCCGCTTGGCTCTGAAGGGAGAGATTAGGGACAGGGGGCTGGTGTCCCAGGACGGTGGAAAGCCAGAGCCGGGAGTGCAAACCCCAGAACTCAGGAAGCCGGCGGGAGGGGGGTTGGGGCTACAAGTCTGAGTCCAGCCTCCCTACACCGCAAGTTCTAAGCCAGGTATGCACAGAAAGGAAAGCGAGGCTGAAGGGCGGGAGGCTTTATCCCCCCCGAGCGCTGCACCTTGTAGACATCGTGGGAGCCGATGATGGCATCGAAGAGAGTATACAGGTCGTTAAGCAGGTCCACCACCTCGATGGGCTCGCTCATGGCCGAAATGGTGGTGAAGCCCACGATGTCACTGAAGTAAAGCGTCACCTCTTCAAAGTACTCGGGCTCCACAGATGACCCCATCTTCAGTGCCTCGGCCACAGATCTGGGAACGGCGGGCAGGGGGTCACCCGGAGGCTGCCCCGGTCCAGCCCCCTCTCTGCACACCTGCGCTCAGGGCTCAGGCACTCACGGAGGAAGCATCTGCGTGAGCAGCCTGTCCGTCTTCTGCTTCTCCTGCTCCAGCTCCTCCGTGCGCTCTCGGATCAGGTCCTCCAGGTTGCTAGAATACTGCTCCAGCATCCGCAGCATGGAGTCGATGATGTTCATCCTCCGCCCCTTGTTGATGCTCTTGAACTAGGACAGGAGAGAGCTAGTGAAAATAAGACCTAGGCTGCCATGGCCTGCACCTCCCATGGGGCTGTATAGCTGAGGCCCTTTACCTTCTACTCAAGAAACACCCCTAGACTGCTGGCTACTGTGTTTTCAGATACTGTTATGTGGCCGATGAGAGTTCCCAGAGGGACTTGCTCTGAGTTGGAATTGACCAGGCACTAACTCAGGCCAACATTCTTTCTGCCACATAAACCAAGCACATGTCTGGTCATCATTCAGTGTTATTTGATTTGAATTAAGTATTTCTCCCACCTAGACTTTTTCCATTCCAAGGCCTCCACAAATCCTCATTTATATTCTAAACCTTCCCTCCCAAATTCTCAGTCCTTAGGTTCATCCTTAGGAGAGAGTCTAGGAGGTCAAAGGTCATGCCAGCCTGCTTGCCTGGGAACAGGATGCTGACAAGAATCTGGGATCCCAGGGGCCAGCTCAGTCCTTGCTCAGTCCCAGCCACTGACCAGGTCAAAGGTGAGGTCCATGGAGGGCCGGAGTTCTGGCTGCTCTGCCCAGCACTGTGTCATCAGCTGGATGCACTCCATGGGCGCCTGGTCCATTGACACCAAGGGCCGGCATAGGGGCGGGGGTGTCCTCACCCTTCGTATCACTTCTAGAGGCAAGAGGAAGCTGGAAGAGGTAGGCATCCCCCAAAGAAAGCTACCTCTGACCCTAGCCTAAAGGGGGCACTGGAAGAGGGGCTCCAACTTCCTGCAGCTGGGAATGACCCTGATGGATGACCCTGGCCTGCTGACCCTTCTGCTTCCGCCTCCCACACAAGCACTTACACCCCTATGCCCGGATTATGGGATGCTGGGAATTGAACTCAGGGCTTGGTGCACACTAGCCAAGTACTCTACCAACTTCCCAGCTGAGAGGGTTGTTTTTTTTTTTTTTTTTTTTAACACTTCCAGGTCTGAGGAGACGGCTCAGCCCATAAGCCAGAGGGCCTGAGTTTGGAGCTCCAGCAGCCACATTAAAAATGATTTTAAAAAGCCAGACAAAGCGGCCCATTCCCGCAAGCACCAGGAAGGCAGACACAAGAGGCTCCCTGGAGCCTGTCAGCCAACCTACACAGCTCATCGGTGAATTCTGGCTTCAGTGTGAGACTCTGTCCCAAAAAGTAAGCAAACGAACGACTGAGGAAGACAGCTGACATTGGCCTTTGACCTCCATTTGCACAGACACACATGCACACACAACTGTCTGCATAGGTGGACACATACACAACACACAGATAGATAGACAGACAGACAGACAAATGCTTTAGTTGGGAGGGGAGTGTAGTGTGGATGGGAGTGTAATGTGTCTTCTCTAGGAGTAATCAGAGGCCCCTGAACTCCGAGTATCAGAAAGAGACGACACAAATTAATGTTTTCTAAACATAAGAAAAGTAAGGTTTAGGGTGCGGCTCCTATACATGATGAGTGACATGGATTTGAATCCAGTGGGTCTGTCCTCTGGCCCCTGATTGTCCCCTTCTGCCTTCCTAGGCTCTCTGAGGGTCAGAGAGCAACCTGTGTGTGTGGTGGGAAGGCAGAGTGGGCCCAGGGTCAGGACGGAGGCTGTTAGGATCTGTGCCCTGAAACACCCTCCTCATGCTTGGCTTTCCCGCTGCCGTCTTCAGCTTTAGGAAAGCCACCACAAAACTAAGGCTCATCGTGCAGCTTCCCTTTACCGAAGAACCAGGTGGAGCCTGGCTGTTTTCACTGCGCCGCACCTGCCTGGCCCCAGGCCGCCTTACCCTCGGGTGTCAGCTCCAGCATGGCGTAGGGGGTGCTGCGGCACACCACCTCCTGCATGATGATGGCTAGGCTGAAGACGTCGCCAGCCAGAGTTCCCCGTCGCTCCAGGGCGGGGTCCCGGAGCAGCTCTGGGGCTGTCCACAGCTGATCTGGGAACAGGGAAAGGCGGGCATGGGTACGAGAGAGGCCGTGCCAGCCTGGGGCCAGACCTCAACCTCACTGGTATGAATCAACCCCACTGTCAGATATCTCATCGAAGAGACTGGAGGAGTGTCCCAGCCTGGCAGAGAAGACCCTGCTGCCACAGGAAGGCGGTGCCTCGGGAGGACTCCGCCCCGGAGCGGCCCTCAGCGCCCCCGCCCCCAGCGCAGGTCCTCCAGAGAGTAGCCACAGGCCTTTCCCGAGGCTGATTAGTAGATCTAGGCTGGGGAGAGCGCGGGGAAGGGACGGAGGGGAGAGCGCGGGCAGCTATGCGGATCCTGGCGGATGGATGCTCCAGAGCCGGGGAGGCAGCTCGCTCTTACCCTCCGCACTGGGAGGCTTGGGTAACACCCTCTGCGCTTCCAGCAGTCGCCCGTGGCCGTGGTCTGTCACCTTGAGCACGAACCTCCCGTCCACCACGCAGTTCCGAGACTTGAGCCTCCCGTGGGCCACGCCGCGGTGGTGCAGGTATCTCATTCCCTTGGAAGGGGCGGGAGAAGAGGCCACCTCAGCTCTGCTGGCCCCTCCCCCGCCAGTACACCCCTGCCTCCTACAGACACACACACACACACACACACACACACACACACACACACACACACACACACACACACACACACACACCTTGATGAGGTCCAGCAGGAGGGAGGACTTGAACATCCAGTCGAGTTTTATGTCTCTCTGAGCCAGGAGGTCGTGGAGGGAGCCTCGCGCGCAGTGCTCTGAGACCACGGCCAGGATGCCCTCCCCGGGGGCGGCAGGGCTGTCTGCTGTGCCCGCCAGGAAGAGCCCCAGGCAGAGAGCCACGTTCTCGTGCCGGAGCTCCCGGAGCTGAAAGGCAGAAACCGACAGGGACAGGCATTTCCCGTCCTTGGGGGCACTGCTCGGAGCACCTAGGATCACCCCCCTCCCCAATTAGCGCCTGTTTGGGGGCAGCAAGACTGGAAATATGAGATTGGGAATGGTAAGTGAAATAGGGTCGGCGGGGGCGGGGGGGCTTTCTTCTGTGCATAGTTCTGTCTTTGGACAGCTCAATGTGGTGAAAGGGCCTCCGTTCAGAACATGAATATGACAAAACTTAACGTCATGAATGAAAAGACAACCTTATTCTGGGGATTAGGAGCCACTGGGGTTCTGCTTTGTAAATCTGAAGGCTACATTAACCTCAAAGTTAAGTGAGGCCACAGGCAAAGCTGTCAGGGAGAGAAGTCCCGCCACCCGCTGCTTTCTCCTCCGGCAGCCTGGGATGAAGGGTCAGACAGATAAACGGTTGCCTCAGCTTTCCCTGGGGCCAGGGAGGGGCTGCTTTTCATTTCAAACGCCCGGTGTCAAGTGGCAACTGGGCCCACACCCACAAAGGCAACCGCTTAAGTCAGTCACAGCTGTGATCACAAGCTCCCTGTGGCCTCCCGGAGAGAGGCCAAACCACAGACGCTTGGTGATGGCGAAGAGGAACATTAAAGATGAGGGCACCAGGGTGAGCCGGGCTGCGGCCTCCCACATTGTCCACTGTGTGAGTATGGCTGGGCCACTCCCTGTCCTCAGAGAAGTGGAAACTCAATAAGTTTTTTCTTTTTAAAAATATGTTTATTTGTTTACATGTGTGTGCGTGTCTGCCTATCTGCATGTGTGTGGCATGTATGTGCCATGGCATCCATGTGGAGGTCAGAAGGAAACTTGCAGGAGCTGATTGCCTCCTTCTGGTCGTGTGGGTTCTGGGGAAAAAGGTCAGGGCTTGGCAGCAGCACCTTTGTCCACTGAGCCATCCTGACGGGGCCTCATTTTTACTTTTTTATCACTTCACTCAACACAGATCTACTGGCCTCCTATGTTGCAGGCGTGTGCTGGGTACTGGGAACATGGTGGCACCCTCATTCAACTTTGAATCTGTGATGGGGGCAGATCAGACATAAGCCAGACCGTGGGTGAACGTACAACTTATGGGATAAGCTAACACGTCACTTATCTCATATAAGCTGTGATAAGAACATCAAAGGGAAAAAAAAGCTATTATCACGAGAGAGGAAGCTGGGAAGTCCTCTCCAGAGGGGAAAGAACCCCTGAGAACTACCCACTGCAAACGAAGCCCAGAGCGGGCACACCAGCAGCCACGCAACACCCCACCAGGCACCTGCTCTCACCTTGGAGAAGGCTGTCTTGGTTGCGGGCCTGATGATTGTATGGTGATCCCCTGGAAATTTCTTCAGCCAAACCCAGTCCCCCTGCAGCAGAAGGTTGAGGAAGTCAGTCCTTGAAGCCCCAGGACTCACGGAGCTCTAGGACTCCCCCATTTCCACTGGCCCAGTGACCCAGAACCATCCGTCACAGGCAGAGACCATCAGATGCAAGCAGCTCAGTGTACAACCTGTGTTTCCCAGGTGCCTGGGTCAGAGCTCAGGGGAGGAAGATGCAGAGCCACGAATGGCGCTCCTCACCGCCCCAGAGAGTCCCGCCAACAGTCCCACAAGCTGCTGCATGTGCGGCCCTCATTGCTGCCCCTTGCCAGGAGAGAGCTAAGAGTCATCAGGGATTATGGTGAGCTGGTTATGAAGGGACCGATCATCCTTGTCGGTCCTGGCCTCACTGACCCCGGAGAGCGGCAGGGTCAGGCCATGGGATGTCACGGTTCAGTGATCGGCTGCCATCACCTGGGTGAACAAGGGCCCTTTCCTCTTGTTCTGCCCTGAGCCTTGCAAATCAGATTGGTGGTCCTGACTGTTGCTAAGAGATGGGAGCTAAAAGATTTGGTCCCGACTCTTAACGGCATTTGGAAGTAAGTAAGGAGATGTTCTTTAACGGTCACTGAAAACTGGGGACTGCGTTTAGTGGACAGGGCCAGAGAGAATGACTTGGCCTGGGTGGAGCATACCACACAACAAAGAACAGCATATGAAAACAGCAACAGTCTGTCTCTGAGAACCTGTCACAACGGTCTCTGGTAACATGGTCAGAACTTCCGTGTTTTTTCCGAGACCCTGAGCGTGGGTGCCCCCTCACTCCTCTTGACAAGCTGGGTTCTCCACAACTGCCCTCAGTGTCCCTCGCCCCCATGCCACAGTCATGTGTGCTGGCCAGCTGCTGGTGCCCCTCCCTGACATTCTGAGGCAGGGCTTGGGTTCAGTCTGCTCAGAACTGGATGAAGCAACTGTCCTCACCGGCCACACCGGCCTGCCCTGTGGGATGGTCCCAGCATGCTCCACATACCTCCAACCTCCAGTTTTTGGGTTTGGGAAACCCTCATCTGGATCTTGTGGCAGAAAGCATGTCCAGATTGGAGAATCAGGTTCGGGTTGCTAAATCTATGACCTTTCCCTAGGTCCTGCCCAGCGTCTCTCTGCCTGGAGCCCGCACAATTTGATCTTCCCTCCTGGAGGGCAGGTCAGCCCAACCAGGGACCAGCTCACCTCATAGAGGCCAATGTTGGTGCTCTCTGGGGGCTGGCTGGGTACACTGCGGATGTCTGAGGTGCTCCGGGCAGCCAGGCTGGATCTGCTTCCCTGGACCACCTGAGGACAGACACAGATGCAAAGTGTCAGAATATGTCCTGAGGCCGGAGTCCTGGGCCCAGGCTGATTTCTGTGGGTGAAAGAGAGGAAGACAAGGAGTCTGCAGGGCAGCTGGAAACGGTTCCACATTTTACAGTCTAGAAAACAAATATTCTTTTGATGTTTCGAGACAGAGTTTCTCTGTGTAGCCTTGGCTGTCCTGAACTTGCTTTGTAGACCAGGCTGGCCTCGCTCGAACTCAGAGATCCACCTGCCTCTGCCTCCCCAGTGCTGGCATCGAAGGCGTGCGCTACCATAGCCCAGCTCAAACATTCATTTTTCTAATTGGAACTTCACACCAGCCTAAGGCAGGGCTGTCACTCCTATTGCAGAGAGGAGGTCCCTGATTCCCAGGACAAAGCTGGCAGAGAAACTAAGTTTCTTACATGGGAGACAGGAGTCGGGAGAGGGGCAGGCAGCTGGCTCAGAGAAGGGACCAAATACCCCAAATACCCTGGAGAAAGCAGGTGGCTCTAGCTCCCTGCTTTCCTGACCTTTCGAGAGCTGCCCCCTTGTGGGTGGAGGAAGGTGACATCTTCCAGGGTCAGGATGATCTTGTTGGGGCCGGAGGCCATTTGCATCTGTAGCAACTTGTGCCTGGCAGGGGAGGAAGAGGCCAGCAGGGGAGTGGGCAGGGGAATGGCGTTAGCTCAGGCAAGTGGACTGGAACAGAGCTGTTCCCCTCAAACCTTCCTGCCGCTCCCCAACATGGCTTCCCGCTCACCTGCTGCCCTTGCATAATTTCACTTCCCTACTCACCTCAGGTAATGAGCCAGGAAGGCTCCCATCAATCCTATCCCTATCACCAGGAGAAAGCCAACAAAGACCAGGCCTGGCTCCACGCCTGAAGGGACAAGGAGGGGGACACTCTTGGTCCTGGCAGGGAAAGGACCCCTTTCAGGAAGGGAGGTGTTCAATCAGCCATGCCAAATCTAAGAACTGGGCTGGGTGAGAAGTCGGGAGCGCCCCCTCTCTCTCCTTCCCTCCCTCTCTGCTTTCCTCCCTCTCCCTCCCTCTCCCTCTCTCTCCTGATGCCCATGCTGGCTGTCCCAGTGGGAGCCTGCCTGTGCTTCCCTCACCTCCGTTGCAGATCACATCCGGCTCGAACCAGCAGGAAGGGTCTGGTCCCGGCGCTGGTCCACCTCGAGGGAAGTGCACGGGAATGCCGGCGGGGCGCATAGAGCCTCGGGTGGGGTACAGCAGGTGTGTGGCCAACAGCCGGTCCCCTGAGGCGTCTGTGTCCAGCAGCACAAAGGAGGGCTCCTCGCTTCTTCCCAGGACCCCGCAAAAGCCGGAGACTTGGGCTTCCCGCACCTGGCGGGCCACAGATGCCCCGGACACCCAGCCGCCCCCCGCCGCCCCTCTTGCTCTCATCACGCCCCCAGCCAACAGGAAGACGGAGTCGTAGATGGTGCCAAATAGCGGAGAGACCTGGAGGAGAGCGAGGACTCAGGGCCAGGACTTAGAGCCCTTCAGGGGTGAGAGTTCGCTGGCCTGCTCCTTCACTGTGCCCGGCTAGCCCTCAGGTTCCCCCTCCCACCCACTTTTAATTTATTCCCATTCTTTCTGCTCTTCTACCCCCATATTGAGGGGTGATAGGTCAGCACGGCCTTCCATCCCACTGGCCACCTCACCTTTCTTTCAGGTGTCCCCTTTGACTATGGGTGTGGCTAGTTGTTTATTTTGGGAGACTGAACCCAAGGCCTCGCCCAAGCCTGGCAAGTACCCTACCACTGTGCCGGATAACCATCTCTTGTTTTTTGAGAGGGGCCCCTGTTTACCAGACTTGCTTCAAGTTTGCTCTGTAGCTCAGGAAGGCCCTGAACTTTTCCTGCCTCTGCCTTCTGACAGAGTATGGAGGTTACAAACCCGTGGCACTAGGCCTGGCGTGAGTATGGCCTTCCTGATGGCTAATTTTCTTCCTACTGACATGTAGCTTCCCTTTTGCCTCAGAGACGTCTAGACTGCGTTTGTGACTGGGATGGGATTAGACAGCCTGAATTTGGATCCTGGAGACTTGAGGAATTCTGACTACTTGGATGGTGGAGATTATCTTTGGAGCAGACTATGGGAGCCCCACGTCAAGCCCTCACAAAGAACACAGTGTGACCCAGAACAAAGTTGAGGCCCCAAGGAAATGCCTCTGAGCTGGGCGTGAAGGTTGAGCCTGTGTCCTGTCTCTTTCCCAGATCATTGTGTTATGGATGGTCTGCTCTTGAGGTGCTGGGATCAGTCTGCTTTGAAGCATACTAAAAATGACGTGGCAGTTTAGGAGCTGGGTTTGAGAGGTGTCGTTGCCTGCTCTCAGGGGAGTGAACTTGATAATGAAAATGCCCGAAGCAAAACCAGAGCTTCAACAGCACCCAAGAAACTCCAAAGCAGCTGCGGATAAGGGTCACCCGCCATTGGCTCCACCCCTCACTCCCATTGGCCCCACCCCTTCCCATTGGCTCCACCCTCACTTCCATTGGCTCCACCCCTTTCCCTCTGTTTCCGCCCTTCTCTCCCTGTCCTCGCCGGCTTCCCCGGCTCTCCACCCTCTGCGCTCTTCCTCAGTCCGTCTACCTGCCGCAGGTTGAGGTCGGGGGGCAGCTCCTGCTGCTCCTGGGCCCTGCGCAGACTGTCCTGCACGCTGCCCCCGGGAGGACAGTGGCGTGTGAGCGTGAGTACCGCGTCGTGAGCCCTGCGAAGCTGGGAGCTGTTGGCGATGGCCGCCAGAGCCTCCGGGCCCGGAGACACGGCGTAGTGGAGCGTGTCGAAGGGCAGGAAGACCAGGGAGCCGTCGGTCAGGCCCAGCTCCTCCGCAGCCTCCAGCAGGCAGCGCTGCTCCTCGCCGCCCAGCAGCACCGAGTGCATGACCATGACCACGGCTGCGGACACAGAGGCTGTCGCCGCGCGGCCCGCCGCCCGGCGCGGCCCGCCCGCCCCCGCGCGCTGCCGGGGAGCCTACCTCTCACCCTCGGCCCGGACCGGATCTTCCCGAGGGCCTCCCGGGCTGCAGACCGGTCGGAGGCCTCCATGGAGGTCACTGAGGCCACCGGCAGGCCCCGTGCCCTGAGCGCCGTGGACAGGGCGCGTCCCGCCTCCACCCACAGGTCCTGGGGCGCGGTGACCAGGGCCACGCGCGCCCAGCGGAACGTCCTGAGGAGGACGTAGAGAGCATCTGCCGCGGGGGTCAGGGCCGGGGCTGTGGTTCCTGCGGCCCGCGCGCCCGGGCAGCCCCAGGGCACCAGCGCCACTCCCGCCTCTTGGGCCAGGAGCTCGGCTGGCCGGCAGGCTGCGGGGTTCACGGGTCCCACCAGGCCGGAGACTCGAGCCAGCGCGGAGGACACGGCTCCCAGCGAGCCCGGGGTCAGGCAGGGCTCCGGGAGCAGCGCGACCTCGAATCGGGGGCCGTCGTCCGGGGCGAGGTCGCGGTTCAGGCGGTCGGCGGCCAGGCGCGCAGCCAGGTCCGGACGCGCGCGCGCGAAGAGGGGGTCGCAGGCCCAGGGGCCCAGCACCCCCACCTTGAACACAGCGGAGAGGGCGGGAGGCGCCGGGAGGAGCAGGAGGAGCAGGAGTCCCGGCAGCCGCGGCCCAGGCCGGCGCGGGCTGGACGGCCACCGCCACGCGGGGACGCAGACGCCGGCGTCGGGAAGCCCGCGCGCTGGCGGCGGCCACGCGGCCATCGTCCCCTTCTGTGGACACAGAACGAACAGGATGGGAAGGGCTGAGACCCCGGCGCTCTCCCCCGGGGGTCCTCCGAGTTTGACCCTAGATTGGGGCCCAGCACACCGCCCCAAGATCTCCTTGGCCTGGCCTGCTTGTCTGAGGTTGTTTATCTCCCAGTCAGTAGCCCCGGGGGGTCAGTGGAGACACTCCCCTCCCCAGCGGGGACAAGCAGGGTCAGTGCGGACACTCCCTTCCCAGCGGAGACATACAGGACCCACGTTACCCTAGTGGGTCAGTCACCACTTACCGGGAAGTCCGGGGCTAGGCCCGGCTGCCGGGTCACCAGTCGGTGCCCCTTCCGTCTCCCCTGGCAGCCCAGCCCGGGCGGGGGTGTGGGAACAGCCCGCTGCAGCCCTTAATCTCCCCGAGCCGATTAGCGGCTGTTAATCAAGGAAGGGGCGGGCTGATGGAGGATGAGGGTCCCTCCTGCTCCTCTCTGGGGTGGGCTCTGCGCTACCTCCAGACAGCCAGAGCCCGGAGCTGAACTTAGGGAGGAAAATA
>CM053757.1:54256296-54277591 GCA_028658305.1 Pachyuromys duprasi
TCAACAAAACACATTCATTGTATGTGACTTCACACTCTTTACACATCCATCCAGGGCTTCTCTGCCCCCACACTTACTTAGAGATTATTCTATAGGTCTGACATGTTACTAAGACTTTTTTTCTGTGTGTGTATACACACACGTGACATGGAGTGTGGGTAGAAGTCACAGAACAACTTTTGGGTATTAGCTCTACCCTTCTGCCATGGTTTCTGGTGACTGAACTCAGGTCATCAGGATTTTGCGGCAAGCTTTGTTATGGATTCTTTTTTTTAAAAAGATTTATTTATTATGTATACAATGTGGTGTCTGCATGTATACCTGCACACCAGACAAGTGGTGCCACCAGATCTTGTTACAGATGGCTGTGAGCCACCATGTGGGTGCTGGGAATTGAACTCAGGACCTCTGAAAGAGCAGCCAGTGCTCTTAACCTCTGAGCCATCTCTCCAACCCTTGCTATGGATTCTTAAAACCAGTATTGCTCCTTTAAAAATTTTGCAATAACTCACTAGCTTGTGCGTATGTACGGCAGCGTACACACGTGGGTTCCTCCCTCCCACCACGGGGGGCTGGGAGAGGAAACGCAGGTTGTCAGGCTTGGCGAAGGCCACCTTCCCTGTTGAGTCACCTCAGCAGCCCTTACAATTGTTTTTTGTTTTTGATTTAGAGTTGATGTTCACTCAGAAAGTCCAGGGTTTCCTGCTCACATCTCTCTTGTCCGACACAGCCCCCTGGATTCATGGAAGTTCCACCCAAGTCTGCCATAGCTCCGGTGAGAATGAGGTCTAGAGACTGAGTTGGAATAGTTGATAATTTCCCAATTTTCCTTTACTAAAATAGTTCATGTGTTGAAAGATAATGGAGGTAAAGATGAAGGGAAGATTTTTTAAAGGTTTTTTTTTTTTGGTAGTAAAATACACTTAACAAGAATGTCCCCCTCAGCTGTTTTAGCAGGATGTCCACAGCGCTGCGCAGCCATCACCAGTGCTGGGCCCCTCCTCAGCCTCGGCTGCGGACCCACTAAGCACTAACTCCCCCTCCTCAGCCTCGGCTGTGGACCCACTAAGCACTAACTCCCCCTCCTCAGCCTCGGCTGCGGACCCACTAAGCACTAACTCCCCGACTCCCCTCTCCCAGCTCTTGGCCATCACCATTCTCTGTCTCTGTGAATTTGATCACTTGAAATATCTCATATGTGTGTGAATGCGCACAAGAGTATGACACGTTTGTACCACGGCACACGGGTAGTGGCCAGAGTGCAACTTGCTGGGTCAGTCTCACCTTCCATCTTGTGGGACCAACTTAGGTCACTATGCTGGGGAGCACGTGTCTTTACCTGCTGACCCATCTCACTGAGCCTGTCCTTTTTAAATAAGAGGCTTATTTTACTTGGCATAGTGTTTACACACCATCCCACATTGGCGCATGTGTCAGAGTATCATTTCTTTAAAAATTTTTTGGTGTTTTGTTTCTCAAGACAAGGTTTCCCTGTGTTAACAGCCCTGGCCATCCTGGAACTTGCGTGGCAGACCAGGCTGGCCTTGAACTCACAGGGAGCTTCCTGCCTCTGCCTCCAGAGTGCTGGAATTAAAGGCGTGTGCTACCACACCTGACCCTTAAAATATCTTTATTAATTCTTTGATAATTTCATACATGCATAAAATGTATTTTGATTCATATTCAATTCTCAAACCTCCCACTAAATAGACCCTTCCAGATTCATTGCCACTCCGTCTTCCCTCCCAGCTTCTGATTTGTGCTCAGACACTCTCGGGTGTGGGGGGCCTAGGGATCGCGTCCTTGGAGAAGACTCGGTCCACCCAGGAGCCATCACCAGTCCTTAGCTGCTCACTAACGTCCTGCTGTAGGTGCTTGGCGCATGTCTTATCTGTTCATTTGTCACCCACCCCGGAGTCACCTCCGCTCTGTTGCTATCGAAGGCAAAGCCATCGTGAACTTGGCAAAGGATTCATTTTTAGGAGCTTATAACTAGAAGCAAAATTGTCTGGATCATACAGTGACTCTATTTTTAGTTGTGTGAAGGGATGACATGCTGGGTTATTGTTATTCTTATCTTCAGTTGCTGCGCTACTCTAAGTCCAAGGGGCAGACTATTTTAGATCTACCTGGCCTTCACGCAAGGTGACACGGCGGTCTGTGCAGCCGCAACACTGACCTACCTCACCTATGCTCCTTTTCTGCAGTCTGTAGGTTTGTATCCAATCTGCAAGGTACAGAAACAAAGCCAGTCTTCTCACAGGAAGGGTGGGGCTGAGGGTTACAGCCGAGTTACCAGAGGGCAGAATTATAATTAAATCCAAGGACTATAAATAGCCCAGCTGCCCCAGGAAGCACATAAGAAGGTCCGGGCTTCTCTCTCTATGGAAGGAAAGGGAAAACATCCTTCTTCCTGCTTCTCAGCCCCTATCCTGGCTTCCTCAAAGTCACAGAGGAATTCACAGGAGAAATTCGGTTCTATTTGTGGAATCACTGCTGCAGCAGATAAGAAAAAATTAGTCTTTAAAAGAGGCAAAACAATCCTCTGTGTGTGTTTGTATGTGTGTGTGTCTGTTCGTGTTGGAGATTAAGCCTAAGGCTTTCCCTGCAAACACTTGCTCACTGAGCTATAACCCCCAAGCCCCAAACCACTTTTGAAAGAAAGAAACTTGACTTGAATTTCAGAGGAGCAGAGCTGGGAGATGGAGACGCTGAGATCTGATCCTAAAAACTAAATGAACAATTCAGTTTGAGTCAGAAATGCTGGCGCTGAAACAGAGGGTAGAAGCCGGGATTCCACTGCGCTAGTCTGTAACGCTGCAGAATAGTAAGTGGGGGGCATAGAAATATGTATCATGTGCATTTTAAAATAAACACACGCAGAGAAGCACAGCACACTAGCAGAAAACACGAGACCCTGGGCTCTGCCATGTCCTGCACAGCTCAATCCTGGAAACCTGACTGGAGAGGGAATGAAGAAGGGCAGATGCTCTTACAGAGAGGCTAGGCTGGGCTCACTCTGATAAAGGACACCTACTACGTAACAGCCCGGACAGCGCAGGGAAGAGCTGGAGTCTGAGGGGAAGCAGCCTCAGCCTGTAAACATCTGGGCAGAGGCAGCTGTGGCAGCTGCTTCCTGAATGCTCTCTTTCCAACTCGGACCAGAGGGAGGCTCCACCAATCAGAGGGAGGCTGACGGGAAGGCTCTGCCAGTCAGTTCCCATGGGTCTGGCCTCAGGTCCTGTCAACCGCACACAGTCACTCCACTCCATTGCCGGTTGGTCTGGTGCTATGTATTCACATACCGATTTCTTTAAAAAAATCTTTATTATTAATTTACATATACACCTGTGCATGTCTGCATATGTGCATGTGCCAGAGGCCAGGGACATCCCCTGGGGCTGGAGTTACAAGCAGTTGTAAGCCGCCTAATGTGTCTTCTGCAGGAATGATACGTGTCCTTAACCAGTGGGCCATCTCTCAAATGCTGATTTCGGTGCCTTGAGATCTGGCTACTCCCCTGCCTTGGTCATGAATGTTGAACTATCTCCTGCACCCATGTGATGAGAAGGAATGTTTCCCAATGATTGGCTGATTGAAAGGCCTAAACCTTGGCAGGACAGCAGGAGGTAGGTGGAGCTAAGGTTCCAGGGCTTTGGGGAGAGGAGAGGATCTTGGGAATAAGGAAGAGGAGGAGGAAGGAGGAAGAGCACCACCATGGGTGAGGCATGGATGGGGGAAGTGGCCCCGATGAAGAATAAGCAAGTGTTTATGAAGCTAAGGGGGGGAGGTGGCCTGGGCTGGGGCTGGGAGGGAAAGGTAGTTTAGAGGGTTAAATCTGCCCTGTCCCAGCTGATATAAGGCTGTTACGAAATCTACTAGGTGTCTGTGTCTTTTATTGATTGTGATAGCGGGTTAGATATACGGCCATGATAATTACAGGCTAATAATAAACATTATTAGACCCTACCATTAAACTAACAGCAAGGCTGCAGGATCAAACTGTCCGCATCAATCAGTCAGCCAACCGGCGAGTAATTTAGAGTTATCTCCATGTTTTCTGATTACAGGAACAATATGTATTTCTTATACGAATCAAAGCACACAAAAAAATTACAGCTAAAACCAAAAAGCCTTTCCCAGACCACTACTATTAACAGCTTGAGCGTCTGTGTGTTTGTGGAAGGGTTTGCGGTGTCTTCGTAGAAGCTGGAAAAAAAACATTAACTAAGATTTTGCATACACTGTATTTTGATCAGATTCACCCTGTATTCCATGCCCACCCAACTTTGTGTCCTCCATCATGCTTTTTAAACCCTGGAGTTCAGTTAGCACGGCCTGTGTAGCCTTCGCTGTGTGGCCGTCTGCTGAAACGCGCTACGCCAGCCAAGGGTCATACCCTGGAAGGAAACCAGCTCTGCCTTTCCCAGCAGCTCCCGGTGAGGGGTGGCTGCCACACTCACCACGCCAGGCTGGCGTGTCTGGCTTGAGCCAGGTCTTGTGCACTCTGCCACGGTGGCTGGGAGTTCCCTCCCTCGACTGCCCTGCTGTGTCCCGAAAGCCGTTTTCTCGTCACCCACAGCCTCTTTCACAGTCTCTCTATCACCGGCTCTGCAGTGGTCCTCGAGCCTTGAGGGAACAGAATGGGGTGTGTGTTGGCTGGTCCTGGGTATGGACTTGATCACGTCTGAAATGAACTAAATCCCATCAGCGGCACACTATGCGGGCTTACTCTCCAGCAGATGGTTCGAGGTGAGAAGGCTCGGCCTTAGGGTTCCAGTGTAGACTGGGGACTGGCTGAGACACCCAGCCTCGGGGACAGCAGAATGAAGTATTGGATTCTTGCACTGTTGGACTGGCTGGACCACAGCCCGTGGGCCACCCTAGAAACTCCTACACTGACTCCGGCAGGGCCGATGCTCTGAGAGCTCTGGGTAACAGCGCTTTGCCGTGTGATCTAGCATCAGGCAAACGGCTACCCACTCAGCCGTGGCTCTATGGCTGGGCTAAGTCCCCAGTGCAGCTAATAGCCGTTAACATCCACGCATGAGAAAACGTGGTTTTTATGTCTGCCTCTGTGTGCAATTCTGGGAATTAGAACCAGGGCTGCAGCTCAACCCTCACCAGCATATGTCAAGCTTAGAGTTCAATGCCCAGGGCTGGGTGTATGTGGTGGTGGTGAGGAGTACGTTTTATGAAGACAAAATATACAAAAAGATACAGTGGGAAGTCCCCCCCCCGTGACCCAGCCCCTGTCATCCCAGCTGGGCCTCTTCAGGTCCTTCTACAGACACAAACGTAGAAGAAAAGCCTTCCCAGTTGATTTGTGTCTGTGCACGTCTCTGCGAGTGTATGTGTATATATGTGCAGGTGCACACATCTCCGTGCTCAGAGGTCAGAAGAGGGTGTGAAATCACTCCGAGGTGGAGTCACAGGCATTTTCCTACACATCTACCCCGGTACTTGGTGCTGAGACCCAAACCTGTCCCGCACCCCGCAGCCCCAGCACGGCAGGCCCCTGAGCTCTCCTTTAGCCCAGTCTCTTTCCCTCTTGGGCAGAGTCTCTGTACCCGAGACTGAGCAAGATAAACCTCTCTCTGCCATGCTGGGCATGGTGGGCATGGTGGCTGAGCCCAGACTGTTGGGGCGCCAGAGCCCACATTTTGACCTTCGGAAGTCGGGTGAGTGACAACAGGCTTCAGGAAGCGCTTTATATTGTTTTCTGTCTGCTCTAGGTCTTGTGGAGGGGGGTGATTTTCCAAAACAGGGTCTCACTACGTAATTCTGGCTGTCCTGGAATTCGCTCTGTAGACCAGGCTGGCCTTGAACTCACAGAGATCATCCGCCTGCCTCTGCCTCTCTAGCGCTGGGACTAATGGTGTGGGCCACCACGCCTGGCAGTAGATGCACTCCCTTAACATTCTTACATGTCTTGGCTTTTAAATCATTATTAGGGAAGCTGACGCTATAAGCAAACTCTCCAGCGTCTCCTTCACAGACTCGTGCTTTCACAGTTACCTTCAGACCACGCTCCTTCTCCCCCTCATTTTATTTATCTATGAGGCCTCACAGAGCTCCGCCTGCCTCTGCCTTCCCAGTGCGGAGGTTACGGGTGAGTAGTTTCCAGAATTTGTTTTCTATTGTCCGGTCCCTGAGCATCCTATTGAATAGTTCACTTCCCCTCGTCTCCAGGATAAAGAACATCCCTGAACGCACCTGCATGTATTTCTGGATTTTTTTCTTCTGTCCCATTGTTTACTCTGTCTAATAAAAGCCAGTAACATACTATCTTCATTCCTGAACCATAAAGAATGTTTCTAGTACGTCGACACAATTACCTTCTCACCCTGTCTCATTAGATCTCTTCTCCAAACGTTTCCTTTTTGGGAAAAAATTAAATATCAAAAACACTTTTTAATTAATACTTTTTATTGACAGCTTCATACCTGTATGCCTTGTAGCTTGATTGTTTCCCTCACACGCTCACGGCTTTTTATAAGTCACTGATTCCATTTAGTGCTTGGGGGCAGGGCTGTCCAATGGAGCATGCGCAGCTGCTAGGGGCCACACCCAATCTTCAGCAGCCACCAACTGCCAACAGCTCCTCAGGCAGGTGCAGGGCCCTGAAAGTCCCTACTCCATGCTGGAGTTTCAGCTGACTTGATTTTGCTCAGGAAACTATATGATGACCGTGTCATGTCTGGGAAAGGGAGCCTTTCGTTCCCCACCTCCTCTCGCTCTTATATTCTTCCTGCATCTTCGATTGAGATGGTCCCTGAGCCTGTGGGGCGGGGTTGACATGGATGTCCCACTTCGGGCTGAGCACTCACTGCCTCCTATTCTCAGGAGCAGTTGTGAGTCTCTGCACTAACTGCTTCCGTGCAGAAGAGGCTCCTGTGGCCACGGTTCAGAGCGGCACACACCTGAGGCTGCAAACACATATGTGGAAAGCACATACGACAGCGCAAACATTCAGCAGAACAATGTCAGCAAGATGTCCCCCTAAAAACTGACGTCCTCAGTCCTGGCCTTCTGAGCATGCGTTCAGTACCAAGAACAAATTCCATCCTGGGAAGCAGACCTCAAAGCCGACCAAACGCAGTTCGATCAGCTGAAAGAGGGACTCAATTGAGTGATTATCTTGGTTTGGTTTGGTTTTTGAGACATGGTTTCTCTCTGTATCCCAGGCTGGCCTGGAACTCACTCTGTATCCCAGGCTGGCCTGGAACTCACTCTGTATCCCAGGCTGGCCTGGAACTCACTCTGTATCCCAGGCTGGCCTGGAACTCACTCTGTATCCCAGGCTGGCCTGGAACTCAGAGATCCACCTGCCTCTCTGCCTCCTGAGAGCTGGGATTAAAGGAGAGCACCACCACCACCTGGTGAATGATTATCTTCCTCTGGTTCATCTGTGGATCGTTTGTGAAAGGTTATCGTCATTTCTTGCTTGTCCTAGAAGAGGGACAACGTAGGAGGGTCCAGCCTACTCTGGACAGTTCCTTTTTTCTGGGCAAGTGGTCCTGGGCTGTATAGAAAAACTAGTCAAGGGGCTGGAGAGATGGCTCAGAGGTTAAGAGCACTGGCTGCTCTTCCTAAAGGTCCTGAGTTCAATTCCCAGCACCTACATGTTGGCTCATAACCATCTATAGTGAGATCTGGTGCCCTCTTCTGGTGTGCAAGCAGAATGCTGAAATGAATTAAAACTGGTTCAGCATGACTTGGAGATGGAGCCAGTAAGCTAGCAAGCCCTCTTCCATGCGCCCCCCCTCAGCGATGGGTTGTGACCTGAAAACTAAAGTTCAGTAAACCTTTTCTCCACACGTTGCTGTAGATGGAGTGTTTGTCTCGCACCAACAGAATGAAACTAAAACACTACTATTTTGTTGTTGTTGTTCATGATTATGTGTGACTGTATGTGGAATGCGTGCAGGTGCCTCTGGAAGCCAAGAGGAAGCACTGGGCCCCTGAAGTTAGGTCGACAGGCTCTTGTGGTCTGCTTGAGGGTGCTGGAAATCACACCTGGGTCCTCTGGAAGAACAGCCAGAGCTCTGGACCACGGAGCCCTGTCTCCTTTGCTAGGACTTCACTAGCAGCCTTGGCTGGGCTGCAGCTCACTATGTAAGCAAGCTGACTTTGTACTCACAGAGATCTGCCCTCTGCCCCCCAGGCTCTGGGATCAAAGGCAAGAGCCACCACATCCCCCAATATCTTTTTTCTTCCTTTTTTAAACTGTGTCCAGTTTAAGAGAGTTTGTGCTCAACTCTTCAATTTCCTACAACATAAACAGTTTACATAATGGCAAGGCAAGCACTGTTGCTTTCTAAAATGGGAAGTTGGTTGGTTACCAGGGGCCAGTGTGTAAGCCCGCCACGTGGTTACAGGCTGATGTTGGAAACGCTGAAGCGGCCAAGCATGCCTGCAATCCTGGCACTCTGGAGGTAGAGGCTGGCAGACCTCAGTGAGTTCTAGGACAGCCAGAGCTCCACAGAGAAAGAGAGAGAGAGAGGGAGAAAGGGAGAGAGAGGGAGAGAAGCTAAAGTCGTAATGGAACATAGCTATGAATCCTTTGAAGAAGCCTGAAGGAGGCTCTCCCTGGAGACAGCTCCCACAGTGGCCGCCAGAGCACAGGCTACACTGACTGCTCGCGCTCACCAGGTTTGTCCAGGCTCTCCACACCCGTGTGGTCCCAGGAATGCAGGGGCTCTCCAGGTATGCTGGCACGTGGTAAGGGTGTTACCCTCACTTCAGGGCTGGCTCTTGACCACCCCGCAAGCTGGGCAGACCTCATTTTAAATTATTTTATCTTATTAATTTATTTTTCTGGAAAGGAGGTGGCATGTGTGTGCTTGTGTGTGTGCTTGTGTGTGTGTGTGTGTGTGTGTATGTGTGTGTGTGTGTAAGGCTGAGGACAACTTGCAGGGGTTGATTCTCTCCTACCAGTGATGGGTGTGGGTGGCTGTTGTTTTTCTGCTCATGGAGTCATCCTGCCAACCCTCACCTTTCGTTTGGAACAGGCACTCCAGAGTTTTGAGAAGTTGGTGACGCACGTGTGAAACCTCACCCCATCTGGGCCTGGTTTAGCTGCTGAAATCCTAGACTCCAAGGTGGTGCTGGGGTCAGGTGCGGCTTCTGTCTTCATGTGGGAGAAACGTGGACTGGTGCGGCCAGAGCGTGAGCTGTGGAGAGCTGGTTTTTCTGCAGATGGCCGCCACAGCTCCCTCGGGCCCCACACAGGCCCCACAGTGTGGTTCTGGCACTTTCCTGGAGTTCCTGCGTCCCCCACAGCTGAGGCCGGGCAGGCTTGTGTTAACGGCAGACACGATGATGTTTCGTGGTTTCTCAGGCTGCCATGCAGAGAGGGGGCCCAAGGTAGGCAGCTCAGGCAGGGAGTTCGGAGAGCGATGGAGAAGGGGTGGCGAGAGCATACACTACGGAGTTTCTCTTTTTAAAAGAAATTATTAAAGTGTAATGTATCAGCCATGAATACGCCCAGGTCAGTTGAAAGAGTCTCAGTTCTGGCATTTTCAGCCAGATTATTGTTTCATTCTTTTAACATTTATTTTAGTTTTTTAAAATTTGAGGCCAGGTCTCACTCTGCAGCTCTGGATGGACTAGAATTAATGAGATAGCCCAGGCTAGTCTCAAACTCACAATTCTCCCGCCTCAGCTGCCTAAGTGTTGAGGGTCGGGCCCCAATAGCTCCAGAACTTTAAAAATCTATTTTCACATTCCCCTGCGTATGTATATTCATGGCTGCATGCAGTGGCGGTCGGAGGGCAACTTCAGGACTCATGTCGTTCCTTCCACCATATGCTGGTCTTGGGGATCGAACTTAGGTACTCAGGCTTGGTGGCAAGTGCTGTAGGCCTCTGAGCCGATAGGGCGGCCCCTGAACACTCTCTTATTGGTTGCATCAAGCGTTCAAACATGTAACAGTTTGGACTCAGCCAGACGACTCACCGCCTCCTTTCACAGCACTGTCCCTCCTTTACTGTCCCCTGGGGTCTGGCAGCGGGGCACTGGGCGTTAACCTGGGGCTCTGCCTCCTCCAGAGATATTGTCTTAGGAGGAAATACAACTCAAATTAAAGTTATCTTCTCCCTGGGACCCGCGTCTATCTTCCCACCGCCTCGCCCTCTGGTCCCTGGGCTGCCCCCTTTCGGATCTTGTCCTAGTCCCTGCAGGACATAGCTCCCCGGGGGGGGGGGCTGGTTGCTGTTTGAAGCTTTCGCTGCCTCCACAGGGGACTCATCCCAAAGTGAGCAGGCTAGGCTCCCTGTGGTGGTAGCCCAGCCCAGGCGCCATGTTTTTGCCACGCATTGCTCTTGCCTGGACTTGAGCGTGGTTCCCAGCGCCCTGTCTGGTAGTGGACAACCGCATTCAACTCCAGCCTCAGCAGATCTGACCCCCTCTTCCGGACACCACAGGCACCTGAACACACACATACATAGGAGACACACACTTTAAAATAATAAAAGTGAATCTTAAAAAGAAGAGTAAAGCTCTTGGAGATTCTTCTAGACACCCACACCAATATTCTCAGATATGACTTTTCCTCCCTCCCTCCTTTTCTTCCTTTCTCCCTCTCTTCCCTCCCTTCCTTTCTCCCCCCCCCCCTCATTTTCACTCTACATAGTGAGTTCCAGGACAGCCAGAGCTACATAATAGAAAGACCTTGTCTCCAAAAACAAAAACCCAAAAATCTATCATTTATTTATTTGCTTGTTTGTTTTTCCAGACAGGGTTTTTCTGTGTAGCCCTGGCTGTCCTGAACTCACTCTGTAAACCAGGCTGGCCTTGAACTCACAGAGATTTGCCTGCCTCTGCCTCCCAAGTGCTGGGACTAAAGGTGTGCCTACCACTCCCCAGCAGCAAAATTTATCTTTCACATTTATATTCTTTATGTGTCTGCCTGCGTGTTTGTGAACGTACTGCATGCCTGCTACCTGCATCAGGTCCCTCAGAACTGAGTCAGACAGCTGTGAGCTGACTTGCTTGTGCTAGGACTTGAACATGGGTCCTCCGGAAGAACAGCCAGCGACGCTCTTAACTGCCCAGCGCCCTGTGTCTTAATCATCACAGATAAGCCTATTATTGTGAGTGGCCCTCCTCGGAGCCACACAGCTGCTATCTTGAATACTTCAGCTGTGTCCCCTTGCAACAGGGTTCTTCCGGCTGAGGTTTGACTGCTTCTACCCCCTCGTAAAGGGATGGGGAGGGTCACAAGACCCCAAACGGAGCAGCCAGCTGCTCCCTACCACCTGTTGCATGCCTGGTTGAACATGACTTAGGGGCCTAAGCCTGCTCGCCGCTGGAGAACATGGGAGGGATACGCTCCCACCTGTACAGCCAGGGGCACTCCCCACCCAGGCGTGCGCTGTGGAGGAGGGGTGGCCACCCCCATGAGAAACCCCTTACCCACGCTCAAAGGACTCGGTTCAACAGAGTAAACTTGGGCGGAACCCTGCCTCAGTTTGCCACTGGGGCCTTGGGAGGAGGGGTAGGTATTCATGTCTCCTTCTTGGAAGGAATTTCAGCAACATACGTATTAAATATCTTTATTAAATTCCAGCCCTGCTTCATTAAAAAAAAAAAAGTCATGCTCTTGCTGGGTATAGTGGCTCCTGACTGTGATTCTAGAATTTGGGAAGCTGAGGCAGAAGGATTGCGGTGAGTTTCAGGCCAGCCTGGGTTACGTGTGAGATCGTACTTACTTCGGGAGGCGTGTAGGAGACACTGGAGAGAGAGCTTACCACTTGCTGCTTTGCGTAGGGCAGAGTGGTTCCCAGCACCCAGGCGAGGCGGTCCACACCCACCCTCGGCCCCAGTCCCACCCCACCCCCAAGTCAAGCTCTTTCTCCCCGTCCCATGTTCCCTAGGTGGCACACCTGTTCCTGTCAAGGTGCCCACACGTGCCGTCACCTTGAGAGTCGTGCAAAAGATGCTTATCATCATCATCATTAATATTAACTTGTTATATTAATGTGTGTGCCCACACAGTGGAGACAGAGGACGGCTTTGTGTGGTGAGTGCTCTCCCGCCTTTAGGAGCACTCTCGGGAGCACACTCAGATCGGCAGGCTTGTGTGACAAGGGCGCTTATACACTGACCCATCTCTGCAGCCCAAGGACTATTTTACACTGTGGAAGAAACACTGTACTTTTGCTTTTGTGTCTGATTTTTTTTTATTGAGACCACAAACTTGTTTGGAAATAGAACTGACTAAAGATGGAAATAATTATAAGTCCAAATAGAGTCCTCAGGCTTTTTCCCAAGCAACGTCCTTGGCTGCCTTTCCGAGTCACGCTGATTTTAGAGCAGCCCATCCCATAATTCCCTGCTCCTATGTAGTTTTCCAATTTTGCCATTATGTTCTAAATTTCCAGGAACTCCTATATTCTCTGGGTGATTCTTCCCCACCCCCAAACAGTTTTTGTTAGTTTTTATGCAAATGTCTTACATGTTAAGTGTTCCAGTTTCGCTGTTGGTAAATGTTCAGTTTGGCGGCAGCTGGGCAAGTGGCGTTTTTGTAGACGCCATCTCCAAGAAAAGCTAGGCCTCCTTAAGGGAGCCCGCTTCTTCTAGGAGCTTGCTGTTCCCGGTGCCTCGGTGCCTCGTGTGAAAGGGGCCGCTGTCGCCCGGCTTGTGCACAGCACCCCTCTGAGTTTACGCACACCGAATCCCGTTCTTTTATTCACTGATACCTCACCGCGTGGACACGCGGTTTAGCAGTCCTAGCTGTCTTTTCTACAAGTTTCCGCCGTTAATGCTGTGTGGAGGAATCACTGCGCCTGGCACCCTGCTCCACAGTTCCCCCGCTGCGCTCGCTCGCCCACCCTGTCCACGGCGCTGAGGCGCGGGCTGGGGCGCTGGAGACGGTGTGGACTCCCCGGACATGCGCACGGATCGTCTGTGGAGTCCTGCATTGGGCTCCCTGTCCCCCGCAATACAGAGGAGAGCCCAGGCCCTTTCGGATCTGGCATCAGGGCCGGAGCGGCCGCTGAGGCCCTTCCTCCCGGGGCCTGCGCGGTCTGGAGGGACCTCGGGCACCGAGGCTCCTTCGCGCACTGTTCCGTGGTGCGTGGCGGCGGGGAGGGGGGCGGCAGAGGCAGCCACGGGCTTGGAGTGGCCGCTGGTTTCCCGGCAAGCCAGCGAAAGCGGGACAGCAGGTCTGCCTCCTAGGCCCCGCGGCTGGAAACCCTGTGAGCACGCGAGGGGTGCGAAGCCGAGGTCAACTGAGTATCACTGCCTGCAGTATTAGACTGCCTGGCACTTCCCAGGGTCGTCTGTTTTCTGTCCTTTCTCTCTTTTGACAGTTCGGACAATTGATTCCTGGCGTTCCAGCCGGTTCTCAATCAGCTGCACAGTTTGGGGACACGTTTTCTTTGGGATTGTACTTTCGAGCTACACAGTGTCGTGGGAACGCGGCGTGATCGGGGCTATAAATAGCAGCAATTACGTGCTTCTGAGCTGAGAAAGATGTTTTCAGTTGACCTAGATGCAGACTACCAGGACCCGGGGTCCAGACGCTGAGGAAACACCGTTGTCCACCAGGGGGCGCTGTAGACCACGTTTGAGGTTTGGGTTTTGGTGGGTTTTGTTTTGGTTTTGCTAGCTGGTTTGCAGAGAACTGTTGCTTTGTGTCTTTCTTGAGCCACTCCAGAGCATGGTTCTCGGGACAGCGGGCTTAGTGAGGTCATAAGAGCATCCTGGGTAGGGCAGGGAACCTGAGCTGCAGGTCTCAAACGGGCAGACCGCCGCAGGGGTTTTAGGTTTGGCTTTCCCCGAGACTGCCTTTGCTGACCACCAGGCTTACCTCTCTTTTCTTCTTAAAATTTATGTTTTGACAATCTCATGCGTGTACATATACATTCTGGTCTTAGGTCCCTCCGAGCCCTCAGGAGCCCTCCTTCCCTCCTGTCGTTGCCTTTTGTAGTTTTGTTCAGTGACCCGGTGAGTTTAAGCAGGGCCGCCTGCGTGAGCACGCACACCCACTGTCTTCATCACCCAAGACAATGACTCCCTCCAGCAGAGTCCTCTGGGGACCGCTGACCGGTCCAGCCCTGTGTGGCTGCTGTGAGCTCATGAGCGGTCGGCCAGCTCACCTCACGCCCAGGACACAGGCTGGAACAACATAGTGAGGCCCTGTGGGGGTGGAGCAGGGAGAAAAATAGAGAGGAAGAAACTTCAAATTAAACAGGCGCGTTAAACAGATGAAACTGTCTCTCAACTCCCACTCAAATCACACCACCAAGACTTGTTTAAGGCAGAGAGATGACTCAGTGGTTAAGAGCACTGGCTGCTGCTCTTCCAGAGGCCATGGCAGAGGCCCTGGGCGTGATTCTGCACCACCATGGCCCCTCACCTGCCTGCGGCTCCAGTCCAGGGATACAGTGCCCTCTTCTGGTCGCTTCGGGCACCAGCAGCATGTGTGGTGCACATACATACACGCAGAGGAACAGCCTTACATATAAAGTAAGAGAACAAATAAATCACACACAAAGTTTTAGAAGGCGTAAACACACTGGTGGAGAAGAGCAGGAGAGCTGAGCAGCCTGGGCAGGGGGAAGGAGGACTGATCCTGCACGGCCCTCAGGCCCAAGGACTGCAGAGGCAGCGGGTGGACACGGAATCCTGCAGGGCCCCAGGGGTGTCAAGAGCTGAAACTACTAGGGGATACTTGCTGCTAGGAACATTTGGTGGCTCAAAGTGACAGTCACTTGTCATTTAGTGATTCTGCAAATGCCCTGGGCTAACCTGGGCAGCTCTATTCACGTCATGCTGGTTGGGCATCCAAGGCAGCTCAAGGAAGCTGGCTCCCATGTAACACCTCCGCATGGCGCGGGCTTCCAGGGGACTGGTAAAACAGAAATGAGCGGAAGTGGCCCAGAGAATCGGGGACTTGACAGTAACCGGTAGTCTAAGGCAGAAGGACCTGTACCCAGCTTGCTGGGTCATGCGGAGCTTGCAGTGCTGGGCTCGTTGCCACCCTCGGCCCGCGAGCCCCTGAGCTGCTTCTCAGTCTGCTCCTTGACTTGTGATCCCCTTGGCCTCCCAAGGTCACAGCTGAGGCGAATCCTGAAAAGAGGGGCTTAGACAACTTTTAGCAAGAGAGGAGGTGCTGCCTTCGTGGCTTGGTTTCAAAATCATTGCGGAAAGACAAACAGCACGTCGTTACACTCCTACACAGCCCCTAACAACGGGTCCGTCCATCTGAACCAGTCGTAGCCAGATGTCTCACGGCGCAGCGCCGCTCAGCTTTGAGCCCTTCTACTTGGCTTTCTGTCAGATTCCATAAGCATCAGCCGCTGGGCGTTGCTCAGCTGGTAGCACCCGTGTGGCCTGGGGTCTGAGGCCAGAGCCACGTAAACCAGGCTGTCCCACCTACCGTCCCCCACCTGGGGGGTGGGGGCACGGGAATGGTGAGCTGCAGGCCAGGCTGGGATACAGAAGCCCCTGTATCACCTCCCAGCCCCCACCGGGGAAAAGGCAGAATTATCTCAGCACTGTTAGGCCCCGCCCTTTCTGATGTGGGGAGATGGCCCAGTGGGTAAAAGAGCTGGAACGCCAGTTCTAGGCGACCTGACACCTTCGTCTGGCCTCTGCAGGCCAGGGAACATGTGGTGGACAAACAGACAGACAAATCCGGGCAAACTGCGAGACCAAAGAGTTAAGAATCAATGGTTTGTTTTAATGTTTAAAGCTCCAGCCACCTGGGAAAAGAAACCAGCTTAATGCACTCTTTACCCCGCCCACTAGAGATACAGTTGCTAGGAAACCGGCCCAGATGGCCACCCCAGAACTGCCTGTGGTCTTGGCACCTAAAATGGACCAATCATTTCACAAGTCAGTTTCCCTTACCCAGTCATGTACCGCCAAAGCACGTAAGTCCCTGCTTGAGGTTTTGCCCTTTAAAAACCTTGTTCCCCTAGACTGCAGGGCCGCACTCATCTCCTGTTTCTGCAGGAGGTTTGTCTCCCGTGTTCGAACATGTATACAATAAAAAAAAAAAAAACCCTCATGTGTTTACAGCGGAGTCTATTCCTGGTCTTTTGGGGTCTCACAAACTGACACAACACAAACCACCCAAACATTAACTTTTATTTTTAAAATTCTTCTTATTATTTTTTAAGACAGGCTCTGGCCATTCTAGAACTCACTGTCTGGATCAGGCTGGCTTTGAACTCAGAGTTTCCACCTGCCTCTGCCTCCTAAGAGCTAGGATTAAAAGTGTGTACCACCATGCCCTAGTGCCCACCCAACATAGATACATGGATAGATACATAGATAGAGACATAGAGGATAGACAGATGATACATAGAATGATGATAGATAGATAATAGTTATTTTCCCTTACTCTGAGCCCTCCTGAGTCTTCATGTGGTAGCCCTCATGTGTCCTTCCTGTGACATCCTCCTTCTGCACATGTGTGTATGTCCAAGCTTTTCTGTGATTGTTTCCGAATTGTAAAGTTTCTGTCCCCAAATCCTAGTGGCCATTTCAGAGGGCACCTTTGCCACAGCAGGAGTTGCTGAACAAAGAGTGTCTGTCTAGCCCAGCACGTTTCCAACACAGCGTCAGTGAGTCCCCCTTCATCCAAGTAGATCCTGCTGTGTCAGCTTCAGCCGCCCGTGTAGGCTCAGGCAGCTTTACTGATGCCCCTTGATGGAAGATGTGCATGAAGTCTGGGACCCCAGTCAGGACGTCCAACTCTAGAACTAACTCTCGGAGAGGGAGACAGCTATTCCATGTCCAGTCTGTCTAAACAGCGCAGACTTCAGTCCACCATTCACCTCAGTCCCTGTGGGGCTGAGCTCAGCCCCCTAGGCCTGGGCTGCGAGTTAGAACCTTCACACACGTTTCTGTGCCAAGCAAATGTCATCTCCATCCCCTGACTGATGCATGTGAGTGTGCACAGGGCTCAGACCCAGTGGAGGGGCGCTGAGGTTCTTTTAAAAGGCCTGGTCTTTGTTAGAATGGAGGGTATGTCTCAGACAGTTCAAGGCGGCATTTTTTGGTATGTTCACGTTCTGGCTTTCAACGTTTCTTAAAATTATTAGTGTAGCTGGTGGTGGGGGAGTTCCTTAAAAAGCAAACATGTTCAGCATGTTTTGGGGGGCACCTTGAAGTTGGTGGGTTCCCGGCGGTCTTCCCGACCTCAAAGTGTGCCTCGCTAACAACATCATGGTGAAGTAAGTGAAAGGGACTTGCTGTCAAGCCTGGTGACCTGAGTCAGACTCCTGGAACCCATGTGGTGGATGGATGAAAAGAACCAACTCCAAGGAATTGTCCTCTGACCTGTACCACACACCACACCCCCACCGCACCACACACACACACACACACCATACCACACACACACACACACCATACCACACACACACACACACACACATACACACCATACCACACACACACACCACACACCACACACACACACACCACACACACACACACACCATACCACACACACACACTCCATACCCCCACCGCACCACACACACACATACACACCACACCACACCCCCACACACACATACACACACACACCACACCACACCCCCACCGCACCACACACAAACACACACACCACACCCCCACTGCACCACACACACACACACACCTAAAATTTAATAATAGAACTTCTACGATCCTACCAATACATGCCATTTAGGGGTGGGGGTGGTTGTTGCTGAAATAGTCTTCATATATAGCCAAGGCTTTGAAGCCAGTGAAGCCAAGCCTAGCCTCGAATTTATGATCCTCCTGCATCAGCCCATGGAGTTCTGGGATTAAAGACAAGTATCCTATGCCGGGCCTGTTTCCCAATAAGGAAATGGCGAGTCTCTGATACACTGCACACACCAGGCCTAATAACCCAGTGATGAGTCTTTGACACATTGCATACACTTTCTCTGTTCTTATCCTTTTAGAAATCAGCGCACCTTCCTCTGATCTGGATCTGGACACAGTTGTGACTCTCTGCAGTGCCATTGTGAGAGTGTCAACTGTAGCTCAGACTGGCCCAAGCACAGCCTTGGCCCGGTAAGATTCACCGAAACATTCTTTGCTCACTTTACCTATTACAGAAAACAACTGCCAAGAAGTTATATATTTAGTTTTTCTTTTTGCTCTGCATTTCCGTGTGTACCCGAAGACCCAGCTCCTGGGGAGTGTTAGCCATCATCTCTAAACTGCATCTGTCACCTTTGCCTTGAGCTGCGGGTCCCAGCGGAGACTCAGTTTCACCCTGTGGGCAACATTTCAGATTGCCTTATATTGTGCTTTGACAAACACTATGCCCAAGATCAACCCGGGGAGGAAAGGGTTTGTTTAGGCTTAGAGTTGTAGGCCAGTGTGCAAGGCCGTCAGGGCAGGAACTGAAGCAGAGGCCATGAAGAAGCTCAGGCTTGCTCTCATGGCTCACCCGGCCTGCTTCACACCACCCAGGGATGGGCCCTCCCCATCATTCACCAATGCCCTGCCGACTTGCCCACCGGCTGTGTGGTGGAGACAGTTTCCACCAGGTTCGTCTTCTCAGAGGACTCTAAGCTTGTGTCGAGTTGGTAAACTTAGCTGGAACGGGAGAGTGGGTAGCCGATTGTCAGCTCTTTTGTCATCTTCCCAAACCACACGTTTGGGCGAATTAGTGTGACTTGCTAACCATCTGTATGCTTTGAGGTTGAACACCTACTTCAGGCTCCAGGCTTGGAGCCTTGCTTACCAGCTGGTGGTGTTCTAACGGCTGGGGACCAATTTCAGGTGGGAGGACCCAGCTGGCAGATGTGGGTACCTGAATGTGGATTTTTTTTCAGGGGGAGGGGTATACATAGTCCTGACTGTCCTGGAACTCACTCTGTAGACCAGGCTGGCCTCAGAGATGCACCTGCCTCTGCCTCCTGAGTGCTGGGATTAAAGCCCTGCACCATCCTGCCTGGCAAGGGCGGGCGTTTAAAACCACAACTCCTCAAAAAGTGGTTTAAATCATGTAAGATGTGGAATTCTCCATCCTGCTGCTGTCTCTCTCACCTTCTGCCTCAAACCTGAGTAGCTGAACTGTCCCCGTGGGCTCCACAAACCTCAGGGGAATGGGGGAACCGGTCTCGTATTCCATCACAGTCACTTAACAAGGGCCACTCTCTGGCTGCCACTACTGAAGGACCAAGATGGTGGAGCTAACTCAGGTCCAGAGCCAGTTCCCTTGTGGCTGTTGGGTCATGGAGAAGCTGCGGCTCCTGCTGGCTGTTACCTCATCCAGAAAAGAGAGTTCTCCTCCTGGATGGAGAGGACTCTGGCTCCAGGGGCTTTCTTCACGCTGAGCTGTGAGTCCTCCAGTGGGTGGACTTGTGAATTCTGCCCTCCTGTCCTGCTGTCTGGAGCTGAGTGAGAAAGAAGTGAGTTTAATAACCACAGGGCTGGAGGGATGGCTCAGTGGTTAAGGGCGCTGGCCACTCTTCCAGGAGACCAGGGTTCTATTCCCAGCACCCACATGGCAGCTCACAATCATCTGCAACTCCAGTTCCGGGGGATCGGACATGGTGCTCTGATCTGCCTGTGCGTGTGGTGCACAGATATACATACATACAGGCAAATAAGACACACATGATTTAAAATGTCAGACACAGAGCTGGGGGCTGGTGTGAGCCCGTGGCAGCGCACTGCCTGGCGTGTGGGGTGTCCTAGGCCCATCCTACACCCCACAAGAAGAACGCAAATACAAGCGGGTGATTGCTGAGGCCGCTTCCCCGATACTGCCAAGTCTGTGCTTCCGGCCATGGGAAAGGGGTTCCGGAAATACTCGCTGCCTTGTAATTCCTTAGTGTTTTCCCTGCTCCCCAAAGGGCAGGTCCAATTCCACCCACTCTGTAGAACATCTCTCTGCCCTGGGGAAGTTTTAAAAATAAAAAATAGATGTGTATCTCTAGGAATCACAGTGGTATAAAAAGACATCAGGAAAAAGGCAATTTCTCCCCTGCCTTCCTTTCTGTGCCCTCCCAGCAAAGGAGATGTTTCCCCCAAACGTGTGCCTGCTTCCTCCTTTCTCTGGAGAGCGGTGCACACTCTCCCCTTCTGGGCCAGCTTTACTTAGTAACGGGCACCAGAGCCTCAGATGCTCTTCCTCCTCCCTCCCTGCTCTGTATGTTGTGTTTAGCCCACCACCTTACACACACATGCCTCCCAGCACGTGACCTACTTTCCCGCCTCCCAGCACCCTGGCCCTTGGGTTGCCCTCACACTGTTGCTTTGACTCTGAAGGTTCTCAGGCATCTCCGCATAGGTGCGCACACACCTCACCGCGTGTTCTCTCAGAAGCGCTGCTGCCCCTGACGAGGGTTTCTGCCCGGTACGGATTGCACACAGGCACTGGCACTGAACGTCCCTGCTGGGTCCTTACAGTCCCTCCCTGGCCCTGTGAGAGACCCATCATAGCTGGTAACTGAACTAACTGGGCTCGGGTCCTTTGCAGTTCCCTTGTTTGGACTTGGCTGGGATGCTCAGTGGTCAGAGCGTGCCTCCAGGAGCCTCTTGCTCCGACTGTGTCTGCCTTTTCTCAGCGCGGATTCAGAGACTTTGAAGTCAAACGCATCCCCGGGCAGCCATCGACCGCCTGTCACGTCGGCTGCTTAAGCCACAGTTAGCCAGCTTCCTACACTTGACCTGTAATTGAATTTCCTTGGAAACTCAGTGACAAGATTGATTCTGCCTAATTGAGTCAAAGACGAACTCTGGGTGCCATTCACACTGTCCTTGTTTGCCTGGAGCTGGCTGGGCTGAGGTCCCGGACTTTCACAGGGTTTATTTCACAGAAGAACCTTTTACGTTAAATGCTCCTACAGACTTGGGGGAAGGGGCAGGCAGAGGAAGGCAGGCCTTAGTGAGCAGAAAAAATGACCTGTTTGTTCGTAAATTTGCTTTGCCATTCTTGTTCAAGTGCAGTTCTAAGGGGGTGGGGGTGTCTAAAAGGAACAGAAGTCCAGCCTTGGTCACAAGCAGGTTTGGACATGAGTGCGACATCACCGGCTGTCTCCTAGAGAGTCAGCAACTCAAGCGTTTCTTTCTCTTCAGTGTTCCTGATATGAGTCAGTATCAGAAAGGCAAACAAGGTACTAAGTCCCAGTGAGTCGCTCGGGTGTGCCATTAAGGGGGTCACAGACAGCAACACCAGGCTACACATCCAAAAAGCTAGAAGGAGGCAGGGTGCCTTCAGCATCAGCGGGGAGGGCACAGGTAAAGGGCCCTTCCTCTCCCCATGGTTATCTGACTAAGGATTAAAAAGTATTAGAAAAAAAATTTC